>CM066050.1:80284567-80948048 GCA_033557465.1 Ichthyophis bannanicus | reverse complement strand
GGAATAGGACTGGAAAATGGGCTGATTGTGGGGGCAATGGGAGAATGGGACTAGAAAGGGAGTGGATGCCTGGGGTGGGTCTAGAACTATAAGGGAAACTGATTTTGGGGGAGGAACTCAGAATAGATGGGGAAATGAGAAATGGAGCGACTGAAAGGGAAAAAATATTTTGTGTGGCAAGCCTAAAAGTCGTGATGGGCTGTGTATTGGGAGAGTGACGCTTGAGAATGGAAAAGGTGAAAATTTAATGGCTGATAAAGGGAATAAGTGAAAGAATTGTGGGAAAGAGCAAAAGGGAAACAATCAGTATGGTTAAAGCAGAAATAGAGAGAGACATGGAAAACATCTAACAAAGAGAAGAAAGGAGCAAATGGAATAGGCTCGCAGATAGACAGGACGAAGCAAACCAGAAGAAAGTGGACTGGAGCAATTGCAACTGGAAAATAAACAGGCCCAAACCGAAGGTAGAAAACTACTTTTTATTTTGAATTTATTAGCTGGAATATGTTTGTTCTGGGAAATGTGTATTGATAACATCTTTGCGTTTTTGTTTAGTGCAAGAGGAAATTACTTTATAGTTTTGTTTCTCCAGTGTTGTACATTTCATGTTTGGATTTTGGGGTTCCCAGTTTAATTATTCGGTAATTTTTGTGGGTGGGGCTGGGGTGGGGCAGGGGTGGGACTAGGGGCGGAGAATGGGTGGAGCATGGCGAGCCACAGGTGTTGGGTTTTTCTCGGCGAAAAAGTTGGTAACCCTAATTCTGGGGCTTGTGTGACTGACTCTGTCACAAGGTGTAAATGATGGCACTTAAATGTGTATCTGGGATATTTTGCAAACATATATATGCAAATAAATTTAATTAGAGAGGAGTCCATCTTGACCCCATTTCAACTGGGAGAGGAAATAAACATTAGGGGTTAAAGAAGATATCCCTCTTAATCCCTTGATTGCCAAAAGGAGCACTTTTAAGGCTCATTTCGCATAAGCAATAGCGCCTATTGGAGAGATTTCATTCATTCATTCATTGTTTTTGTTTTGAATTTTGTCTATATGTAGCACGCACTAACATGTCTATGCTCCCCATTGCGGCAGATCTGCAGGGCTATGGTCACTGCTACTGATGTCACCACTGCCTGCCGCTGCTTCCATATTCCAATGTTCCCTTCACCCTTGTTCATTATTCCCCCTGCCTCTTCCCTATTCTCCCCTCAGCCACCATCTCACTCAAACCTTATTTTCCTGCAGCAACTGCAACAATACCCCCTCCCCCAGCTGTCACACATACCTGTGGCAGTCAGCCATGATTTTCTCAGCCCATTCCTTCGTGAGCTCTTTCAGGTCCTGCCAGCAATGAACACTTACTATTGCTATGGTAGTGGGACACAGAAGAGCTGAAGACCAGATGGGTTGAGACGTCCTCGTGGCTGGTTTGCACAGGTGTGTGTTATCGCAGTTCTTTAATTGCTGCAGTCACCACGGTAAAAAAAGTGGTTTGATGGGAGGTGCTGGCCGGGGGGAGGGGATAGGACAGAAAGAGAGAGGAAGCAATGCTGGACTCATGGAGGGTGGGGCAAAGTAAAGAGAAAACATACCATTTATATGCATAAAAGACTCACTGAAAATTGTCTTCCCTCCCCGTCTGCATTGTAAAGGTCTGTATGCTGGGCAGAGTTTGTGTACTTTTATCTGCCTAACAAAAGGGGAATAGAGTATTTGAGGGAGGCCGTTCTGCAGGCAGATACGAAAATCACTTCAATCTATAAATATCATCGTAGATAAAAGTGCAGGCTGTCTGTCACTGCTGGACCACACTGCCACGCTCATCTTCCCCCTCAACACTCATGCGGCCCTAAGAAATCTCTAGAGGGCAGTAGAATCTCGCTGTGGCATTCCACACACACAAGGAAGTCAAAGAGTGGAACCATTGAAGTTCAAGAGCCACGGTGCCCCAAAAACCCAACTCAGGAACAGCGGTGCCATTAAACATGCAGCAGGGGTTGTGGAGCTGAGGAGAGGAGAGGAGAGAAAGGAGAAAGGGGGACGCAAAGAGGAAGTGGGAGGATGGATGAAAGGGAGAGAGAGAGAATTCATGGGAGGGAAGGGAATAGAATAGGGAGAGCGAGAGAATGTGTTGGGGGGGATGAAAGGGACAGAGAGAGAGCGAGAGAGAGAGAGAGAGAGAGAGAGAGAGAGAGAGAGAGAGTGAAACTTGGTAGTGGGGAAGCAAGGGAAGGAATGCGCCGGGACAAGATTAGACAGTGGGGATGAATGCTGATATTTTCTAGTAATATACAATTCAATCTAGTCTTACTTCTTTGTTATTGTCATATTAATCTATGAATTTGTACTAGACCAGTGGTTCGAAAAACTCTAGGAGGGGCATATTCAATGGCATTTATGTGATTTACAGATGTGAAAAGCATGTAAATGCCACTCACCTGGATATTCAGTGGCTCGTACTCATTGCACTGCTGAATCTCCCCATATAGCCTGGTTAAACGCCCCGATGCTAACTACATAGCAACAGGGAGGTGGCAAAAACACTTAGCCAGTCAGTGGCAATACTGAGCTGCTAACCGGCTAACTAAAATGCTAAAGTTAGGTCAGAAAAAAGGCTGGCTTAACTTTAGCTGGTTTAATATCTGGCCAGTGGCTGAATATCGCTGCCAACCAGATAGCTAAAACGCTATCCGTAAAACTGGATATTCATTGCCATTGGGCGGATATGACCCTGGCACTAAATATCCGGGGATAAGTTAAAGGGGCAATGGCCAGCCACTTTAAGGTGTTGGCTGCCACCTTTGAAGATGCCCACCCCACCCACCCCCATCTTTATGATATGTACAATGAATGTGCATGAGATACATTTCCATGTGGTGGAGGGAGTGCTTGGAAATGTTTCTCTTGCATACAGGTTTTGGATATCCTGAAAACCAGATTGGCTGGACAGGTCCCAATGACTGGGTTGAGGAACTGTATACTAGAGGAGTGTCAAGTCATTTGGTTTCCTCAGTTTTATAATGAACACTGCACACTGCTGATAATGAAACACTAATTATACAAATCAGTCACTCAGAACATAAAAGATACGGCCTTGTTATGCAGTTTTTCTTTTAAATGAGTTTTTTGAAATGAGAACTGAAATTCTTTACTTTCGCCATTCAAGTCTGAGTTCCTAAATTTAGGCCCCTAAAACATATGGGGAACAATTTTCAGCAGCAGCAACCAACACACTTAAAGTGGCTTGTCACCATCGCTTTAATTTCATCCTAGATATTCAATGCCAAAGTAATATCTGGCCACTGACATCGAATATCTGGGTTGCCCGGATAGCTTTTTAGCCATCTGGTCAGCGGCAATATAAAGCGGCTGGCATGATAGCTAAAGTGGTTAAAGTCAGGCCAGTATTGTTTTGCCCTAACTTTAGCCTGTTTAAGTTAACCAGTTAGTGGCTGAATAGCGTCACTGTCTGATTAACTCTGGTTCCATTTCCACTCTGCTGCAGAATGCCCACAACACCAAGTGCTTAGTTTAGGGCATACAAACCAGATTGACGAGGATATTAAGAAGCACTAAATAATTTACTCGTAGTGCGGCTGAATACTCCAATAACTGCAGTTTAACTGATTAGGAAAGTCTGCTAACTGGTTAAACCGCTTTGAATATGCCCCACCTACATACACATATCTAGGTCTGAAATTTGTTTCCCTAGTTTTAGGAGCATAGCATGCCTGGTGCTGAAAATGTGTCTTCTTTTCCTAATCCTCTGGCCCCTCCCCCCTGCTGCACTGTTACCCTGTTGCCATCCACTTTTTAAGCACCTAAATTTTGGATCCTAGTGAAATTAGGCTCCAAAATTAGGGTGCTTGGTTCTAGTCAGTTTTCCTTTGTCTCGATATAGGTGCCTAACTTCCCAAGTGAAGCACCTAAACTATTTGAAAATTGATCCTTAAGGGTCCTATGCACTAAGATGGTCATTTCTAAAAGGTTTAGTCATCTGAAGACATACACATGGACGTCAAAATCACAGACACATCTCCGTCCCCATTCTGCAAATGCTGTTTGCTTTGCCGACGTCTCCTGTACGGGGAAGTTCAAGTAAGCACGGGGGTGTGGCCAGGGCAAT
Organism: Ichthyophis bannanicus; assembly: GCA_033557465.1. Lineage (NCBI taxonomy): Eukaryota > Metazoa > Chordata > Amphibia > Gymnophiona > Ichthyophiidae > Ichthyophis > Ichthyophis bannanicus. The sequence goes on along the minus strand of CM066050.1, from coordinate 80,943,921 downwards.
GGACTTACACATCTCTTTTTTCACTGCCTGCTAAAATTGTCCCATAGTCTCTTCACTTTTTAATGAAAGAGCCCTGCCTATGAGTATCGGCGCCTTTTTTGCTAGGAAAAATGCATTACATAGGACACAAGGATTTATTATTTCTAATAAGGGGCATTCCACAACAGAATGGCCTGACTGTGCTGATCATTGCCACTATTGATGGGGTTAATCACCCTAAAGACTGCTGCAGGCATTCAGAAATAGGGGTGTGCATTGGTTTGTATCTATATCTTTATCTTTTTCATTTCTTGATATACCGCTGAGGTGCATTTGGTTTGTCAGTGCACCTTAGAAAGTTTAGGTTTGCAGGCTGTGAATGGGCTGGTGAAGGTACCAAAAAGACCCTCCCACCTATCTCATTAACCAATCTGTGCTGATATAGTGGTTCAGGCATGTTTCTACGCCTTTGCACCATCAGCGCAAAAAAAAAAAAAAGGGATACGTCCCATCCATTGGTTAGAAGTAACCTCTCTCTACTCCTTTCCGACATTTTATTTGTCTTCTCTGTGTGTCTTGGTTAAATCTTGGGAAATCATGCAAGGAATGTCTCTTTGAAGACTGCTTTTTCTACAGATTGAATTCTGCTGGAAAAGTATGCATGTAGATTTGAAAATGCAATCTCTGCGTGTACTTCTCCTCCCCAACTTAAACATGCTTACGCCCGAGTGTGCTTCCCTCAATGCATCTGGAGTAACAGAGTGTGCACTTTAGATGCATTGAAGTTGGACAGTTTTCAGACAGCTGGGTTAATGTGGCTCAAATGATTTGTATCTACTTAAATAGCGTTTAAAATCACTCTCTGAATTTCTAAAACCTCAAATGTGTATGATCCATGGTAATCTATTTTAGATGCTACTCAGTGTAGAAAGCATTGTAGAGACCCTCCCCTTTAATAAATATTGACTTGATTTTCAGCGACACCTATCCAGTTCGCAATGCCTGCTATCTGGCGAAGTATCTCGGACCAGGATATTCATCAGCATTAACTGGATAGTGCAAGGACAGCCTGGCAGCAGAGTCAGGGCAGAGCAGGAAATTATCCAGATGGTGGCGATTTTCAGTGCGGCTATCTAGATAACCAGCTGCAGAGTTTAGGACAGCAGCAAAATTGTCCTGGAGAGCAGAATGCTGTCCAGTGGGCTAAAAATCACCGCTATCCAGGTAGCTCCAAATGGCCAACACCTGTCTTTGAATATTCAGCGCTATCTGGACTTTATTTAAACAAAGCAGCCAGCATTTAAAAATCGCTGGTGAGATTAAATGCTGCGGGGCTGGGTGAGGGACAAGATTAAGCGATGGCAAGCCTTGCTCAGGAAGTCTGATGTTTGTTGGCGACAGTCCTTGTGTGTATGTTATCATTTGTGACCTTCTTGCTAAAAACGTAGCACCTAGTGAAGATGAATAAAGAATGTAAAAATAAGTTAGTTTGTCATCTGATGCAGTACAGACTGATTATCACATTGTATACAGCTGAAAACCTTCCAAATGCATGGCATGTGGAATTTTCCTTCAAATGCAGTAGTTGATCAAACCTGAGCTGCCTGAATATAAAACTATTATGCAAATAAGCAAAGCAGATTTTCTGTTTGCATTTTTCATTACACTAGAGAATTATCAAAAATGAAAGATTGGAGGGATTTTTTTTTTTTTTGCAACCCGTTTGATTGCAAAGCATTATGGGTCAATGCTATGCAGATTACTGAGAAAACAGGTGCAAGTCCCTGTCATATTTACTGAATAAATACCACCATAAGTAAACCATTCTGGAGCGAGAAAGTAAAGGAATAATTTCTCCAGATCATGCATCATATGAAAATAGCCTAAAAGTAAAGATACATCCATAGCATTTCAGCTGAAAATTATAGTAATTAGGTACAAATCAGCCAGTATTTCATTTGTTTTCTCTATTTATCTTCCTCCTTGTTTTTTGTCAGTGACATTAGCATATAAAAAGATTCCAGTCAATGAATCAAGTCATTAGCTTATTCTCACATGAAACCACAACGTTTTTGTCTATGATATCATAATCGTTTTCAAGTCATGGGAGATGATGTCAGATGTGTAATACTGTGACTACTGTTACTGAGATGAGTAAGCAGGCAACAGGGCAAAACTGCAGTACAAGAAACACACACACACACACACACACACACACACACACACACACACACACACACACACGTTTTCTAGTCACTGGCCTCTTGTTTTGCTGTCAGATATGGTGGTTGCCATTTAGAGTTCATTTAGAAACAGCAGGCACTGCACTGGAATTACACAAACACTCCAAGCAGTGAAGGTCAGGAGTTAAGAGATGCTAAATTTCTTTGCAAAGTAAGTTTGTCGGCTGGGGAAATGAGATTTCCTCATCAAAGGGTGTATGGGGAGGAGGAGGAGAATCACAGAATTACTAGAACGATGATTATGCACCTTTGATTGTTAATGAAATTCTAAGTTTGATATTTATAAAACACTAGAAAAAAAGCTACAGGAATAACTTATCATTTAATATGCAGTGGAAAGAGGTAAGGCAGAGGCAAGAAAAAAGGGAGAAAGACTGGAAGAGAAAGAAAAAGGCTGAAAATGCAAGTATTTCCAGAATGAAATGCAGGGACCAAATTTGGATCCCTACTAGAGTAGTGTGTTCCTGTAGAGGGGTCGTAACAAGTAAATAGATTAAAGGGGTATACCATCTTGCCAAGTAAAGAGATTAAAGGAGTATACCATCTTGCTATAGCATCTGTCAGGGAAGCTACTGCAATGGCTGATGGAGCCATATTAGCAAGAGTCTAGTGGCTGCACAGTTTTATACAGTTTGGTAAGTGCAGGAGCTCTCACTGCTTGTTCTACTGAATTTTTGGATTCAGAATAGAAGTTTAAAGTGAATGTTTGAGTACGGAGTCACTTCCAGTGACTAGAGAAGAGGTTTTTTCTATATTTAGACTTTTTAGCTCTGACAAGAGGTTTTTGTCGACCTCTCTTGTCCAAAGAAGAGAAAGAGAGAAAAGAGAGAAAAATGGCAATACACCTCCCAATCTGAGAGATCCAACAACTGAGGAAAACGGAGAGTGAGTAGGTAAAAGCTAAGAGAAGCTCAGAAAGTAATCAGGAAAGCAAATATGCAAATGGAAGACAAAATAGCCAATAGAGTCAAATGGGGATAAGACTTTTTTTGATAGGTTAGTAAGAGGAGGAGAAGCAAAAGTGATATTATCAGACTCAAGGGTGATAAGGAGAAATATGTACAAGCTGAGGATAAACCCACATTGCTTAGAAAGTTTGTACTGTGTACACAGATGAAGGACTGGGATTGGGACCGCAGAATATAAATACAAATAAGAGTGGAAATAGGGAGATCTTGAATGATTTTCAGAAGTCTATACTGATAAAGATCTAGCTAAACTAAAAATAGACAAAGCAATGGGGCTAGATGGGATACATCCAAGAGTATTGAAGGAACTTAGGGAAGTTCTGGTAGTTCCATTGTCTGACTTTTCCAATTCTTCTTTAGAGTCCAGAGTGGTCCTGGAGGACTGGAAAAAGGCAGATGTGGTCCCTCTCCACAAAAGTGGAAGAATAGAGGAGGATGGCAACTATGGACTTGTAGTTTCTAGAATCCAATGGATTGAAGGATTCCAGGCTGCATAATTTTACAAGAGGAAGGTTTTGTCAGACAAATTTGTTTAATTTCTGTGACTGGGTGAACACAGAGTTGGCTCAAGGGAGATCACTAGATGTGGTTTACTTAGATTTCAGTAAAGCCTTTGACACTGTTCTACATGGGTAACTTATAAATAATCTGAGCACCCTTAGGATGGGCTTTAAAGTGACTGACTGGATTAGGACTGGTCAAGTGGGAAGCCACAACGTTTAATGGTAAATGAAGTTCACTCGGAGGATAAGGATGCTACCAGTGATGTGTTGCAGGGATCAGTTCTTAGTCTGGTTCTTTTCAACATTTCTGTAAGAGATATTGTGGAAGGTAAATGCCATTTCAACCTGTACCTTATGATCAGAAACTGTTGATGATAAAAGAAAAAATTGAAGTAATACTAAAAGTGTTACCAAAAAACAAAGCACCAGGCATTGATGGCATTCCCACTGAAGTATTACAGCAATCAGATGCAACTGTTACAATACTCATAAGGCTCTCCCAGAAAATTTAGAAGACAACATCATGGCCAACTGACTGGAAAAGATCTGTGTTCATACCAATACTGAAGAAAGGTGATCCAACTGAATATGGAAATTATTGCACAATCACTCTGATCCCACACAGTAGCAAGATTCTACTCAAGATCATTCAATGGAGGCTACAATCATACCTGGAATGATAACTGTCCCTAGTTCAAAGCAGGTTTCAGGAAAGGCGAGGAATAAGAGATATCATCACAGATGGGAAATGGATCCTTGGAAAGATAAAAGAATACCAAAAGGATATCTATTCATATTTCATTGACTACAGCAAGGTTTTTGCAGAAACCATGAAAAACTCTGGGTCATATTAAGAAGAATGGGTATACCAGAACAACTGATAGTTCTCATATAGAACCTTTACATGGATCAAGAAGCAATAGTTTGAATAGAACAAGGAGAAATAGAATAGTCTAAAATTGGCAAAGGTGTTTGATAAGCCTGCACATTTTTTTTCATGCCTGTTGAATTTATATGCACTATGCAGTATAAATCATCAAAGAAGCAGGAAGTATGAAGACTGGTAGAAACTCGTCAACAACCTCTGCTATGTTGAGGATACCACATTACTGGCTGAAGGTGAAGACAATCAAGATGAAGGCACATGGGGCATGTTTACTAAAGGACGTTCCATTAGTGGGTGCTTGAGCCGTAAAACTAGCCTGGAGGCTCACCCTAACCTTTGGGGAAATGTGTGCCCATTCCTCTGCCTTTAATAATGCTCACTGGTACACTTACTGCTAAACTCCAAAACTTAAATTTTTTGCATTTTAAGGCAGTTGTTAAGCCCAGAGAAGTAAAACAATTCCACCTCAAGCTCACCTCTAAAGCCCTATTCAAATGTGTCTGGGCTGGAAACAAGTATAAAAAGATGTGGGAATTTTCCCAGGTATAAATGTGCTGTTGTAAAATACAGATACATGTATATTTTCAAAGATCACCTAAACCACATCCTGAACATGCTTCCTTCCTTGCTCAGGGTTAAAACCCATATAGGACCAGCGTATGTTTTACATACATAAGGTTTTCATACTTACTACTCAACTGTTTGCTAATTAATGGTTATAAATTCAATGGAACTATGTTTAGCTATTATCGATATGTCAAAAAGCTTTATATACAGATTTTTTATTTGAGATTTATTTAGTTTAATAGGTATTCGAAGTTTGTTGATTTTGACTGTACTGGTGCCTCAAGATAAAAAAAATCACAAAAAATAGTAAGTAGCTTATAATTCTTTAATAGCTACTATTTTGCAAATAATAGTGTTTGTAGACTTTAGAAAATAGGTTTAGATAACTAAAAGTGTCAGGGTTATTGGTGCGTATGTCGGCCTTGTATGTTTTTCATACGCTGGGCTAATGTGGTGCTGAGACTAATTTCTGTCACGCGTGCTGTTCTAGGTGTTTCAATAGCGTAATATCGATGCCTATTCGATTCTTGTCCCTCAAAGAAGCAAGAGAAATGGTTCTGGAAGACAGTGACACAGAAGTTGAAAATGTGGTCCTACTTCCTCCTGAAAATAAGGGTAATATAACAGATGAAGAAGAGAGTGAAGAAGGAATTGCTATGCCTTCCGAGGTTCCTGGGGAAGTTGAAGTGGATTACAAAGCCAATGATTCTACAACAGATGAAAAAGACGGCAAACCGAAAAGATTTGTTACCAAGCCACATCAAAAGAAGAAGAAATTGGACACTCGCAATTGGCAAGAAAGAGAAAGTTTCGATCAGCCAATTGAAGAACGCCCTGTAATACAATTTGCTGAAAGTTTGGCAGGAAAAACTCCATTTGAATTGTTTAAGATCTTCTACACGGATGAAATGAACAAACATTTGGTAGATCAGAGTTTGGTCTATGCCAGGCAGGAAAATGACCACGCATTTCATGTGACTAAAGAAGAAATGGCTAGATTTACAGGAATCCATCTGCTGAGTGGATACCATATTCTATCACGTCAGCGCTTGTTTTGGAGCCAGTGTGAAGATGTCGTCTTTCAGCTTGTTTCAAGCACAATGACAAGAAACAAATTTGAGGGAATCAAGAGGAATTTACATTTGGCAAACAATGAGAATTTAGATCCAAGAGACAAGGCAGCTAAAGTAAGACTGTTATTTGACATGTTGAACAGCAGTTTGAAGCAGTTTGGAGTATTCAAGGACGATCTAAGTTTTGATGAACAAATGTTACCATATTTTGGCAAACACAGTGCCAAAATGTTTATGCAAAATAAGCCCGTAAAGTTTGGATACAAATTTTTGGGTCCTGGCATCATCGACTGGATTTCCATTCCACATTTTACTCTACACTGGAAAAGATTCAACAGCAACTGAAGGTGATACTCTTGGAAGTCATGTTGTCAAACAACTGCTTTCTGTTACTCAAGAACCAGCATGCCACACTGTAACGTTTGATAACTTCTTCACTTCCATAGAATTACTTGAAGAACTAAAGGAACGAAAGTTTCGAGCAACTGTAACAATTTGAGAAAACCAACTTCGAGATTGCACCATTATGCAAGCTGCATGCATTCGTAGGGAAGTGAGAGGTGCATACTACTATCGTGGCAATGGAAATGTTACTGTGACCCTATGGAAGGATAACAAGGCTGTCTATGTTGCTTCCAATTTTGTTGGCATTACTCCAGTTGTACCAAAGCGATGTTACTCTCGTGTTGATAAAAAACATATTCAGGTCGACTGTCCAAAAATGATTGACCCTTACAACAAGAAAATGGGGGGTGTTGATATTCTTGACAGATTTCTGAGTGAATACTGCCCATCAATGTGTGCCAAGAAGTGGTGGTTTTGCTTCTACACTCATGCAATCAATATCTGTGCTGTAGCAGCTTGGAGGGTGCACGCTGAAACAGGTGGGGAGATGGATCAATTGGAATTTCTTTGCTACATTGTTTGCACATTGTTGCAAACCAGATTTTGTAATGCACCAATTCTGCCAAGACAAGTCCTTACTGAGGTGAGATATGATGGTGTAGATCATGTCCTAATAAAGGCTGCATCTCAAGGTCGATGCAAGTTGATGGGCTGCGGAACACACACTTGGTACCAGTGTGCTAAGTGCCATCAGCGACTGCATCAGAAGTGTTTTCACGTGTATCATATTCCACCATCAGAATAGACTGCTGATAAACTATATTATATCATAATAAAGTGTTTTAAATGAAAACTGCAATTTCAATAGTATCATACAGTATGTCTATGTCAATGAATATTGGAACTGAAGCACACCTTTTCTGATAACTTGGAAGACGGACAACATAGTATATTGGACCAGTGTTTGAAAAACATACACTATGTGAAACTTCTCTTTTCTGCTGCAAAATTTTAATATTTTTTATTATTGCCGGTGTTTCATAGTTGTTTGAGTGTAACAAATCTAAAAAATTATCCAGAACAGAGAAAGAATAAGCGAGCTGTCCAATATGGGCTGTTAAATTGCTGTGAGCCACTGTCATACATGTGCAAAGAGTGGATTTTCTAACATCACTACTTCTGTGCATCTTTTTTTTTTTTTTTCCAAAGGTGTGTTTATTGGAAACACATAACACAATACAGAATAGCATAACTCTTTCCATTTTCCAATATAGTATAACAAAAGCAGGCATATCCAGGACGGGGCTGTATCTTGTCCACCGCCCTAGGAGATTACAACAATACAAACCTAGGAGAAAAGAAAAAAAAAACAAAACACTTATTAACTGCCGAACCAACCCCTCCCCCCACCCCCTCCCATCCATACCCCCCACTCCCTCCCCCCTCCCGGGACCTACTGGACCTATCGAACATCCTCTCCACCATTATCAAGAGACCCTCTTAGCATCTTTACACACCCAAAACCTCACTACGCGTTTTTGGTCTCAATGCTTGAATATAGGGGGTCCACAATAAGAGGAAGAAGGCCCAACTCCGAAGGTGTCTCCTCGCACTCCTTCGCTCCAGAAGCATAAACTGATGGAACCCATTGCGCCACTCCCAAAAGGAGGGAGCCGCAGGCTCCAGCCATCTCCGCAACACAGGACCCTTCCCCACCAGACATGCTTTCCGTATCAGCAATTTCTGCCATCTGCCTTTGGGTTGGAGTGCTCCTAATTGATCCAATACCACTAGTCGCCCTGTCCAGCAAACCTGTTGTTGTAATAAGCCGCTCAAGTAATTGGCTATCCTAAGCTAGTATCGGCGTATATGAGGACATCCCCACCACATATGGCCCAAATCTGCTAGTGGACAGGCGCATTTCGGGCATCCACCAGAGGTTGCAAGGTGGCTACGCAGGGCCCGCCTAGGGGAGAAATGGGCTCGCAGTATACATTTAAACTGCATTTCACGCCATCTAGCCCCCTCTGCTAGCTGAGTTATCCGAGTTAATGCAGCACGAACAGAACCCGGTTCCACCTCACAACCCAATTCCCACGCCCATGAAGCCTCCTCTGCCGAGTAATCCAACGGCCTCACATAGGGCTCCAATGCTTTTTTATAGCTTGCAATAGAACGTGTAGTCCCCTCCCCGAGGGCAAAGAATTCTAATATCCGCGCAGAATGGTCGCCCCTCAGCTCCGGGCTCGTAACTGACTTCACGTAATGGGAAGCTGCAAGTACGCGAATAAGGAAGTTGCGGGGCACAAGTCGTACTCCCGACATAAAGTTACCAAAGGTTTACATCGCCCTTCCAGGTCGATTACATTCCCCAACGACCGCATTCCCAGCTTCGCCCAGCGACAGAAGGGGGCCGAGTCCGAGCCCGGGAGGAATTGGGCGTTACCTTGTGACGGCAACCAGCTTGAAATCTCCGGCGAGCTCCCCCACAGTTGATTCAATCGCTGCCAGGTATACCGCGCTGCCTGAACCAGCACACTGCTTGTTACCCGACTCGGCAGGACCGAATGCCGTAAATGTAGGGCCGCCAGCAAGGAGTGTGGCGCTACTAAGGCCTCTTCAAATGCCCTCGGAGTGTAAACTTCAGTATTACCAAGCCAGTCTCCCAAGTGCCTAGCCTGGCAAGCCAAGGCATATGTCCAGAGGTTGGGCACACCAATGCCCCCAGATCTCCATCCCCTCTTCAAACGGTTCATCGGTATGCGTGCTCTAGCCCCCCTCCAAAGGAACCGACGGAGTTCATGCTCAATGCGCTGAAGATCACGCGCAGCAGTCACACCGGAAAAGTTTGCAGCCAGTAAAGGACCCGTGGCAATATCACCATCCCCACTGCGGCTGCTCTGCCCAGCAAAGATAGGGGGAGAGGTGCCCAAGCTGTGAGCGAACTTTAGACCAAACTCGCTCAAAATTCCGCTTGTACAACGCCGTCGTATCTTTAGTTAGCTCAATCCCCAAATAAATAAAAGAGTCACCAGCCCATCTCAGGGGGAAGTTCCCCCCCCAGTGTCGCCGGAGCCGTCCGCCAACATCCATAGCCTCTGATTTGTCATGGTTAATATGCAACCCCGCAAAGTCGCCATACCGGGAAAATTCGGTAAGTAGACACGGCAGTGACTGTTGAGGGTCGCGCAAGTGAACAAGGATGTCATCCGCAAATGCGGCTACTTTAAAGTCATAAGACCCGATACAGATGCCACGAATATCGTTAGAGTCCGCTATGCTCCTCAGCAGTGGGTCCAAGGTCAGCACAAACAACAATGGGGAGAGCGGACAGCCCTGACGAGTGCCCCTCTCCAGGGCAAAACTATCAGAAAGCACCCCATTGCACAAAATACTGGCTGTAGGATTGGCATACAGCAATTCCACCATCCCAATAAAGGGGTCACCCAGCCCATACCAAGGCAAGAAGAAGAAGCTTCATATATTCCCAGTTAACCCGATCGAAAGCCTTTTCGGCGTCGAAACTGATCAGCAGTGATTGCTCCTCTCGCGCCCGCACCCATTCCATAGAGGCTAATATCTTTCGTAAGTTCCGCACTGCATGCCGCCCTTGGACAAAACCCACCTGCGACTCGTGCAATAGGCCCCCCAGGACAGCGGCAAGCCGGTTCGGCCATGACCTTCGCTAACAATTTCAAATCAAAATTTAGCAATGAGATGGGGCGGTAGGAAGCCGCCTGTGTAGCGTCTTTACCAGGTTTGGGTATTACTGTAATAACGCGTTGATTCGCTCCCCACGTAAACTTCCCCTGCTCCACCCTCCGGTGGTACACCGCAGGCAGGACAGGGGCAAACCCGGCCAATTAGTAACTTGTAGCACTCTCCGCCCAGAAACCATTCGGACCGGGTGATTTATAACAACTAGCCCCTGCAATAACTTTACTCACTTCCTCCTCCGTCACTGGTGCATCCAACACAGAACGCTGTTCTGTGGTCAGCGTGGGAATCCGCAGCCCCGAAGGTAGCTGGCCATTGCTGCCGGGGACCCCCCACCGCCTTGGTATAGCTTCTGAAAAAAAAGAACGGAAAACACGTGGGCTATCGCTGGGCTATCTTTATGCAGTTGGCCCTGATCGTCACGCAGCGCTGCGATAGACCGGGTCCCTCTGCTGCCACGTAAACAGCGCGCCAGTAGTCTCCCCGGTTTGTTCCCAAAACGGTGAAGCTGATACCTATAATATAGCAAAGATTTCTTCGCCCGTTGATGGAGCAGCTCATTAAGAGAGGACTGAAGTTCCCAAAAGAAGCGTTTGTTAGCCACTGTGGGATTACCCGCACACAGTCGCCGGGCTTTTACCACCTGCTTCTCCAGCTGGACTATACGTGACGCGATCAGTTTTCGTTTCCGCGCTCCATAAGCAATAATATCGCCACGTAGGGCCACTTTCGCTGTTTCCCACAATAGCTCAGGTTCATCGCTATGCTGTATGTGAATATCCATAAACTCCTCCCATCGCTGTGTGAGGTAGGCATGAAATTCAGTATCAGTGTACAGCCCCATAGGGAATCGCCAGATGCGCTGCGAAAGTAGGAAGACCCCCCCCACTGCAGCTCCACCCAAACTGGTGCATGGTCCGAAATCACCATTGGGCCGATCCCAGCTTCCCCAACCTGTGCAAACAACCGTTCTGAGACCAAGACGTAATCAATCCTTGCACTGGAATCGTGGGCTCTCGACTGGTGGGTGAAGTCTCGCTCCCCGGGATGCAGTAGACGCCATGGGTCCAGCAACTCCAATCGGCATCTCAGTTCCTGGAGCGCTCGGGTAGCCGGAAGCCGCCAACTGTCCCTCCCTCCTCCAGATGTGTCCAAATCAACATCCAACACCCCATTGTAATCTCCAGCTAAAATCAAAGGGACATCTGGTAGTTGCTCAATCTTGGAGGCCAAACAGGCAAATAAAGATTTTGTCCAACACATTTGGAGCATACAGGTTGCCCAACACCACTGGTCTCCCCTCTAATTACCATATAACAAGATATATCTGCCCTTCGGGTCTACATATTGCCGCTCGAGGTCAAAGCGCACTTTCTTATGGATCAGTAGGAGCACCCCACCCTTTTTCCCCAGCGCCGGGGCACCCCAACTTTGTCCCACCCAATCTCTCTGCAGTTTTGCATGTTCTTCAGCAGTCTGGTGGGTTTCCTGCAAGATGGCAATGTCGCACTGCAATCTGGCCAAAGCCTGCAGCACCTTGTACCGTTTAACAGGGTTGCCTATGCCACACACATTCCATGAAACAATTTTCAGCTGGAAGCACAACAACTCACCGCAAGTAAGCCGTTATTCCAGGCCATTCCCGAGTGAACCCCCCCAGCCTGGGGTTCACTTGTAGTCACTATCAAGGTCTCAACCTTCCCAACCCATTGGGTCCAGGGGTCCCATCCCATCCACAGTTTCACCCTCCCCCCAATCCCTCCACTGTCCCCCTCTGCCCTCCCGCCTAATCCCCCCCCATCCATAGTACAATCTCCCCTTCCCCTCTCCCCAATCCACTAGACAACCCTCATGGCTCTCTCCACCTTCCACTCCAAGAAAGCCCCACCGAGGCCCTTCTGAGTGGCACCGCCCCCCCCCCCCCCCACCAGGATCAATACAGGGGCCCGCCCCCGAACTCGGGGCCCAGGGTGCGCTGCGCTCTCGGCAACGCCCGGCAGGGCCAGGGGCCCACAACCCGTCCGCCCCCACTTACATAAGACACATCGTGTAGTTTATAACCCAATCCCCTGTGCCAGCCTTCCCCATAGCAGTGCAATATCGCAGTGAAAAAGGCCATGCCCCGTAATCGTGAGAAGGTAGGGCTCCCTCTACACCACATCCGGCGCTAAGCAGTACCTGGATATCTATTAACTCACACCCCCAAAGCACCGGGGGCACACCATTGCCTTTAGTGCTACATAATGCAGCAAAAGGAGAGACAAAGAAAATAAGGAGACTAGTCCCTCCCATAGAACAAACATCAAATATGACAAACGTACCTCCTGGGCTCTCAACTATCCACAATGTCGGAAGAGCTTCGCGGCCCCCCTATCACTCCAGGCGTCCGAGACCCCGTTAAAGGCCATGTGGGTTGGAGTGGGACCACGCCCCTACCCCTCCCCCCTCACCCCCAGCCCGTGCATCCAAGGCATCTCAAACCAGTATCCGCAGATGCCGGTCCCCTCCCCCCGACAGTAATGATTGACCGGTGAAGCCGGAAGAAAGATCATAAGCCTCCCCCTACCCCAGCCACTGGGAGCGAGGGCGGAGCCACAAGCAGGCCGCTCAGCACGGCAAGGCCCAGTTATCATCACATCGGAGGGCCCTCTCCCACGGATTAGGTAGGACCGTCCGGGCAAAGTCGCCCCGGCTGCCGGTCCCACCCAACCCGATAGGCCGCAGGAAGCCCCGACACTCCCTCCTCTCGTTCCAGCCGCCCACGCTGCTCCGGTCCGCTGGCCCCCAGCAAAGGAAGGGGCCGCCACTGCTATAAAAAGGAACATGAAGCAGCGTATGGTCACAAAACACCCACATGCAGAGATCAAGGGAGGGGGGGAGCCACGGACCCCAGTAGTGATATATATGAATTAGTATATAGAAAGGGAACACCCAGAAGGCACCAGTGGCCGTGGGTCCCCCCCCCCACGCCCCACCATGCACCCGGGGGAGACAAGGCAAAGTGCAATTATAGCTAAAAGAAAGTCTAATAAAATAATAAAAGAAAGGAAACAAACCTCCACCGGGTCTCAAACGGTAACAACAATATTAAATGTTGCAAAGGAGGCTTATAAAACTGGTAACATAGTTAAAGTTCAACATGTAACAAAATTGTGGCGAATGGACGATCCTCAGGGACACAAAGTAACTTAGTTACAATGTCCCTGTAGCAACCACTCAGAGTTAATATGTCTTTTGTCCACAATCGCATCATGGTGTCACCAAAAGCACATCTATCACGCAGCCATCATCCTCGCTGGAATTCACTTTGGAGACGCTGAGGCTGCCCGCTCTCGAGTAAGTAGTTGGTTTACATAGCCTTCAGCCTCTGCGGCCGTCGCAAAAGTCCGGTGGGCTCCTTCATGGATCACATGTAGCTTAGCTGGGTATTGAACAGTGAAGCGGATGCTTGCACCGATAAGCTTTTCACATATGGAAGCATAATCCCGCCGTTTCCGACTCAACGTCACCGAGTAGTCCTGTGCCACGTGAATTTTACTATTACTGTGGATGATTTCACCCTGCCGTCGGGCAGCTCGTAGAATCAGCTCTTTTTGGGGGAAGTAGAGGAATTTTGCAAGAACAATTCTGGGGCGGCCATCTCGTGTCTGTTTGGCGCCTACTCGGTGCACTCTCTCAATTCTGAGCTTGCCACCCAACTCCTCTGCCCCCAATATTTGCGCCGTTAATGCTTCCAAGTAACTGCTCAGTTGCTTGTCCAAAACTGTCTCCGGGATCCCCATAAACCGTAGGTTATTTCTCCGGGATCGATTCTCTAAGTCATCAATTTTTTCTTTCTTCCTGCAGGCCAAGTTGGGTCTTTAGACCTGCCACCTCGGAAGCCAACCCCTCCACCGTGTCTTCAGTCTGGCCCAGTCGATCCTCAGCTTCGCGAAGTCTGTTCCCCAGAGTGTCCACAGAGGAACGCAGCCCGTCCATTTTTTCGTTCAAGGCTTCGAATTGGGGCGACAGAGCCACTACCATCGCTGCTGACATCTCTTCAAGAGAAGTGGGGGATCTAGGTGAGCCGGACAACGGGGTTGACTCCGCCATCTTACTCGTGCCGGCCGCTCATCTCGTTGTTTTGCTTGCTGTCGCCATGCCACTCATCAATGAAAGCCGCACTATGGGAAGCTGTAAACCCTCCAATACACCGTAGGCGAACTCCTACCGGGTTTTTGTGGTTTTACACAGTACTTTTATGCCAGCCTGGGTGGGGGGTGTCGGAGCACACTCAAGATGCGACCACTACCTCAGCCGCATCACGTGACCTCATCACTTCTGTGCATCTTTACACATGCAAATCAACCTCTTACACATGTAAATGTCTTCTAATCCTAAAGTTTTTTGAGCTGAAGTCTCTTAAATTTAGGGGAGCATTTTCAGCGGTGGTGGTCAGTGCTGCTAAAGCAGCTGGCCATTTCCACTTTAAATTAAGGCCAGATATTCAGTGCCGGGCCATATCTAGTGACCAGCACTGACTATCTACGTTCGCTGGATTGCTCTTTCCCATCTAATTAGCAGCTTGAAAAGCCGCCTAAAATTAGGATAGCCTTTCACCTGTCCTAATATTAAGCGGTTTAGCTAACTGGTTAGCGGCTGAATATCGCTGCTAACTGGCTAGTTCATGTGCTGCCCTGCTCCACCCCCGTAATGCCCCATTGCTAACTAGTTAACGACAGGACATTTAAGTCATGTGGAGCTAGGGTTGCCAACTTTTTCACCGAGAAAAACCCGACACCTGTGGCTCGCCATGCTCCACCCATTCTCCGCCCCTAGTCCCACCCCTGCCCCGCCCCCAGCCCCACCTACAAAAATTACCGAGGATACGTGTAGGCTAACTTCCTTGGTCAGATAATAATTAAACTGGGAACCCCAAAATCCAAACATGAAATGTACAACACTGGAGAAATAAAACTATAAAGTAATTTCCTCTTGCACTAAACAAAAACGCAAAGATGTTAGCAATACACACTTCCCAGACCAGACATATTCCAGTTAATAAATTCAAAATAAAAAGTATTTTTCTACCTTCTGTTTGGGCGTTTTATTTTTCAGTTGCAATTGCTCCAGTCACTTTCTTCTGGTTTCTTCGTGTCTTCTGTGAGCTATCCATTTGTCCTTTCTTCTCTTTTAGATGTTTTCCATTCTTTCTCTATTTCTGCTTTAACATACTGATTGTTTCCCTTTTGCTCTTTCCCCCAATTCTTTCCTTATTCCTTTATCATCCGTTTAAATTTCACCCTTCCATTCTCAAGCCCCTCTTACTCTCCCAATACCGGCCCATCATAGACTTTTCTTCCACACAAAATATTTTTTCCCCTCTCCATTCTCATTCCCCATCCATTCTAGTCCTCCCCCCAAATCAATTCCCTTATAGTTCTAGGCCCACCCAGCAACCACTCCCTTCTAGTCCCATTCTCCCATGCCCCACATCAGCCCATTTCCAGTCCTATTCCAGCTCTTCATCAGCCCATTTCCAGTGCTAGCCCTCACATCACAGGCCATTTCCAGTCCTAGCTCCCCCCCCAATCACAGCCCATTTCCAGTCCAAGTCCCCCATCACAGCCTATTTCCAGTCCTAGGCCCCCCCATCATCACAGCCCATTTGCAGTCCGAGTCCCCCCGCACCATCACAGCCCATTTGCAGTCCGAGCCCCCGCACCATCACAGCCCATTTGCAGTCCTACCCCCCCTAATCACTGCCTCTTTCCAGTCCAAGGCCCCCCCCCTTAGCCCTTTTCCAGTCCAAGTCCCCCCCCCTTTAGCCCTTTTCCAGTCCAAGTCCCACCCCCTTAGCCCTTTTCCAGTCCAAGTCCCCCCCCTTAGCCCTTTTCCAGTCCAAGTCCCCCCCTTAGCCCTTTTCCAGTCCAAGTCCCCCCCCCTTAGCCCTTTTACAGTCCGTGTCCCCCCCTTAGCCCTTTTCCAGTCCAAGTCCCCCCCCCTTAGCCCTTTTCCAGTCCAAGTCCCCCCCCCCCTTAGCCCTTTTCCAGTCCAAGTCCCCCCCCCCTTAGCCCTTTTCCAGTCCAGGTCCCCCCTCCTTAGCCCTTATCCATTCCAAGTCCCCCCCCCCTTAGCCCTTTTCCCGTCCAGGTCCCACCCATCACAGCCAATGCAGTCCTTGCCCACCCCCCCCCCGACCAGCATCGCGGCTGTCTGAGGCTTCAGAGGGAGCTGGGGAAGCCCGCGCGAGGCCCCGGCTCCTTCTGAACAGCCACCAACGTGAAGAGCCTTTACCTTCACGCTGGCGGCTGTTCCTGTGAAGCCGCGAATGCTGGGAAAGGTTAAAGGGCAACCTTTAACCTTTCCCAGCATTCGCGGCTTCACAGGAACAGCCGCCAGCGTGAAGGTAAAGGCTCTTCACGCTGGTGGCTGTTCAGAGGGAGCCGGGGCCTCGCGCGGGCTTCCCCGGCTCCCTCTGAAGCGGAGAAAAGCCGGTTTTTTTGCTCTGGCCGCTCCCGATCTTGCGGCCAGAGCAAAAAAACCCGGCTTTTAAAGGGCCGGTTTTGCCTCTGCGCCGGCAGCCGGCCTGGCCGTGGAAAAACCGGCCAGGCCGGCTGAAAACCGGCCAGTTGGCAACCCTATGTGGAGCCCAATTCTGAAGGGGCACATCCGGGCCGTCTGGATGGCCCCAAGGAGGACGGGCCCATTAGGATCCAATTCTGTACTGCGGGAACAAAATGTTCCCACGGCATACAAAATCGGGCCCGAGGATGGCCCGGCGTGTCCCTGCATGCCTGTGGGGACATCTTCCCCGCAGGATCCCCTTGCTTCTGTGGTGCAGACCCCCCTCATCCCTAATGCCTGACCCATGTCTGGTTAGCCAGGGCCTGAATCGGGCAGCGGAGACCCCTTGCATCTAGCCCCGGTCCGGGGGGGGGGGGGGGGATCTGCAGCCCCGATCACACCATTTGTGCTGATTATTCCACTTTCAAGGTGGAATAAGCAGCACGGCCCCTATGACCCTGCAGGATGTACAGGGCTGTGTGTCCTGCTGCTTAGGCTGCCCCTGTTCTGCCTAGACCCCGCTTCCTCCTTCTGCCCCCAGCCGACTCTCCCCATCCTGCTGCTCTAGCCATGTGGGAAGAGCTGGAGGGGGAATAGGAGCCGGACCCGTTTCAGAATTGGGTCCGACTCCTTAGGGAAACTATTCAACATCACTAAACATGATAGTGCCACTGAATATTCTGGTCAGCGTGATTTATGTGCTTTGCAGGTCTGCAAATCACACTAATCGCTATTTTGCCCTATTTTTTTTTTTACTTTACCTCTGATGTGCTCTAATATGGTAATTATAAAAAAAAAGCAGTGAAACAAAACTTCAAGCAAAATGGAAGCACAAAACTAGTGTTATACCAGAAGTAATGCATTAAAATGAAAGTAAAGGTAATGTCTTTTTCCCCTTTTTATCCACAGGGGCTCTCTGGTCCAGGGATTACCAAAGACCCCTGTTTCTGGGACTATCCCAGAAACAGGGTACCTCTGGCCTGGACACCCTGAGCCAGGTTACCCTGGTCCTGGCACAGGCCAGCCCATGACCAGAGAACCTCCAAGTCTCTGGAAGCTCCAGTGGACCAATAAAACTAACCTGGTTCTGGGGAAGTGCCCTCTGTGATCTCCTTCAACCCACAGCTATTTGGAAAATGGTAGTGATGCAGTGGGTGTCACCCATATAACACCTCAGTGAAGCATGAAGCTTTAAGATGGAGTAGTTTTGACTTTGTTTATAGTACTCTATGTTTCTTTGAAGTAGACATTTACAGGGCCGGTCCTGCCACTAGGTGGACTAGGCACTTGCCTAGAGCAACAGGATCTGTGGGGTAGTGGTGCGGCTTTCTCATGACACAAGAGCAGCACTTTCAGTACAGTATGGATCCTTTCAGTTCAGGCCTGCGCTCAATCACTGCCACATATTACCAACCTCCAACAGGAAGTCTGCATTAGAGAGGGGCTGCTGCAAAGCTTGAGCGTGGGCCTGTGTTCAAGGCCTTGCACAGCTCTCTCTTTTGTTTTGTTGAGATTCAGGCCCTTGAAGGAGGGAGGTAAGAGAGCAGCAGTTGCAAGGGGAGGGGGAGGGATATGTTGTATGGGGGGAGGGAGAGGGGGAGGGGGAAGGGGAGTTGCTGGCCGCTTGGGGAGGGGAAGAGGAAATGATGGGCACCTTGGAGTTAGGCAAGGGCTGGGGATATCCTGGCTGAGGGAGAGGGTTAGGAAGGGCAAAAGGAAATGTTGACACCTTAGGGGAAGAGAAGGGGAGATGCTGAACAATGGTGTGCGGCTTGGCAAGGAAAGGGCAGGTGCTGGACATGAAGAGGGTAGGGAAGTGGAGAGGTTGGATGCTTGGGGGGGGGGGAGGTATGGAAAGAAAGAGGAGATTCTGGACCCTGTAAGATGTGGAAGGAAAGGGGATGAAAGGGGAAATGTTTGACTGCTGTCTACCTTGGGAGGGGGGGGGGGGGTGGCACATGGCTGAAGGTTTTCTTAGTGTGTCAGATATGTGTCAGACATTAGAATTGGAACTAGGAGATGAAGGACAGAGAGTGTGGGCATCAGACTAGATGGGAATCGGCATCATCAGACCATGATCCACTTTATTACATGACGTTAAGTAAATGTCTTGATTTACTGCAGTCTGTCATGCACTAGTATTAAGACCTGTCAGGCAGGTCATGGGATGGTGCTTGGAAATTGTTGGGTTTCTGTGGTGGCGGTACAGTCCTGCGCTTGGGTTTCTGTGGCAGCGGTACAGTCCTGCGCTTGGGTTTCTGTGGTGGTGGTACAGTCCTGGCTTGGGTTTCTGTGGCGGCGGTACAGTCCTGTGCTTGGGTTTCTGTGGTGGCGGTACAGTCATGCACTTGGGTTTCTGTGGCGGCGGTACAGTCCTGTGCTTGGATTTCTGTGGCAGCGGTACAGTGCTGCGCTTGGGTTTCTGTGGCGGCGGTACAGTCCTGTGCTTGGGTTTCTGTGGTGGCAATACAGTTGTGCGCTTGGGTTTCTGTGGCGGCGATACAGTCCTGCGCTTGGGTTTCTGTGGTTGTGGTACAGTCCTGTGCTTGGGTTTCTGTGGAGGCGGTTCAGTCCTGTGCTTGGGTTTCTGTGGCGGCGGTACAGTCCTGCGCTTGGGTTTCTGTGGTGGCGGTACAGTCCTGCACTTGGGTTTCTGTGGCAGCGGTACAGTCCTGCGCTTGGGTTTCTGTGGTGGCATTACAGTCCTGCGCTTGGGTTTCTGTGGCGGCGTTACAGTCCTGCGCTTGGTTTTCTGTGTCGGCGATACAGTCCTGCGCTTGGATTTCTTTTTTTTAAATTCTTTATTTTCGTTTTATAACAACAAAGGAAAGGAAGACATACAGCTAAAAGACAAATACACAACGTGTAATACATATACCAAAGTAAACCCCTGCCACCCCCCTCCCCCCTGCTTCTTCTCTAGAAAACTAAGCATTCCCGAAGCGGGCGTGTACTTACATTATTGTGTTACAAAACCTAACGGTGATCTAAAACATGATGAGTGCACATTATACAGGCATGTTGGAACAATGAGCAGATTGTACATAATCATTAAGCATCTGCCATTTAGACAAGCGAGAGTGAGTTTGGACATGGGGAATAGCTCTCCGAGGTATCTGCTCATATTTACTATATAAGCAGACGAGGTTCCACCATTCATTGACAGTAAGTCGAGAGCTATCCTTCCAATTCCTCGTGATTAAGCATATAGCTATACCCAGCATGAAATCAAGGAGAAAGCGACCCTTCTTAGGAAGAGAGGGGACCTCCGCCACAGAGCGGAGTCCCACGACCTTCCAAGAGAGAGGTTCGTGAAAGTGTAAGATAAATTGAATACGACCCCAGACCCGCCCCCAATAGACCTGTAGTTGAGGACATTCATAAATAACATGAGCGAAGGTTCCCACAGCAGAATGGCAAGACCAACACAGGTCCCTAGCATTTGGGCTCCATTTGGCTATTTTTTCTGGGGTATAAAAGCATCTGTGTGCAAAAAAGAAGAGAGTTTGGGTAACAGAGGCAGACCGGGAAACCCGCACTACTTTGCTCCAGAAAACGCTCCATTGCACAGGGGTTAAAGTGGTTTGCAGTTCGCGCTCCCAGGCTTGTTGGGCTCTAAAAGTGGCCGTGTCTGTACCCTGACATATTATTTTATAAAAGTTAGAGGCTACCCCATGTGTACTACTAATAGAGTGAACTATCTCTAATAGCCCATCCTCAGTAGGGGCAGAGGGCGGCATGATTCGAGCACTTTTGAGGCAGTGTTGAAGCTGCATCAATTGAAAGTAGTGTTTCGCTGGTAACGCAAATTCCTTTTGTAAATCAGAAAAGGTTTTCCAACGAGCTGCAGAGAAAAGCTGTTGGGGTGTCCAGATCCCCCTTGAGTACCAGGGTTTCCATGCTATTGTTCGATTTAGGACTTGAATTCTGGGGTTATTCCATAGCGGGAGTCCGTCCTGAGGACATACATTCGGGCCCAGTGATAGAATGAGAGTGTTAAAGGCCGCAAGAGTATCGACAATCATTGGTGGATGGCGGGTGTCTACTTGATAGGACATACCGGGGAGATGGGTCAACGGAATTGGGCTACTAAGCTCCTCTTCTATGTCAAGCCAAACTGGTCTGCTGTCTGTTGAGGCATCTAGCCATCGGGCACCTTGCTTAAGTAGGAAGGCTTGATGATATCTAAGAAAATCAGGAAATCTTGTACCCCCTCGTTCCTTTGCAGACTGCAGTTTATGTTTAGCTATACTTGGTGGCTTGCCCTGCCAGAGATAACGGACGAGAAGGCCCTCAATATCTTTATAAGTATGTAACGGAAGTAAGCATGGCAGCATTTCTAAAATGTAGTTCACTTTGGGGACAATCATCATTTTCACAGTCTCTAAGCGGCCCCACCATGTGAGAGATAAGGGAGACCAACGATTTGTGAGGTCACGGACTTTGGAGACTACCTCTTTGGCATTAAAACTGATAGTGTCTTCTAAAGGAAAACAGTAATGGACCCCGAGATACTTCACCATGCGGGATTGCCAAAGGAAGGGAAAGGCCTGCATGTCAGCCTCATGTACCCAGCGGTTCAGTGGGAATGCTACAGATTTGGTCCAGTTAATTTTATAGCCCGATAATTGTGAGTATCCGTCAATCAGATCCAAGACAGCTGGAACCGAATCGAGGGATACGAAGAGCATAAGGTCATCTGCATATGCAGAGAGTTTAATCTCCCTATGACTAAAGGGGACACCTCGAATACGTGCGGACTGTCTAATAAGGAGGGCTAGGGGTTCAAGAGCTAGATCAAAGAGCATTGGTGATAGGGGGCAACCTTGACGCGTGCCTCTTTGGAGGTTAAAAGGCTGAGATTTGATGGCGTTTACACAAATACTGGCGACGGGTTGAGTATACATGACATGGAGATATCGGAGGAAGCCCTCTCCAAAGCCATACCATCGGAGAACTGCAAATAAGAAGGGCCATTCTAGACGATCAAAGGCTTTTTTCGGCATCCAGGGAAAGACCCACCCATGGATGATCGAGATTGGCAGCACTGGATAGCACATGGCACAAGGTCCGAGCATTGTCAGCAATTGATCTGCCGGGTATAAAACCGCATTGGTCGGGGTGAATTAGGGTAGCCATCATGTCAGATAGTCGGGTGGCCAAGATCGTTGCGAAGATCTTATAATCGGCATTAAGTAGGGAGATTGGACGGTAGTTGGCGGTCAGTAGCGGGTCTCTGCCTTCTTTCTCAAATACTACCACATTAGCTGCAGAAAAGGATCCCAAAGAGGATGTATCTACCGCAAGGGCAGTAAAATAGAGTTTTAAATAGGGAACTAAATCTGCACTGAACGTTTTGTAGAATTCGGTCGGGAGACCATCGGGCCCTGCGGCACGGCCCGAAGCTGTTCGTTTTAGGGCAGATTGGATCTCTGAAGTAGAGAAGGGTTCATCCATCGCATCCCTATCATCTTCAGAGAGGGTCGGCCGCTGAATGCCAGAAAGCAATCGCTCGAATGTCTCTGACGAGAACTCACATTCAGATTGATATAGGCGGGTATAGAAATCCCGAAAGAGCTCTACAATGTCGGAGTCTGTGGTCACTATGCCCCCTCCCTGTGGAGCTCGAAGGGCCGCTACGCGTTTGGCTTCTTTTTGACCTTTCAAGGCGTTGGCTAAGAGTCGACCGGCTCGGTTATTTTCACGATAATATGTCCCTCGCTGAAGCTCAATACTCTTAGAAGCTGCAGTTGAGAGGATTGAATTATATTGAAAACGGAGACGCTGTAATCGAATTAATACACATGGGTCAGTACGTGAAGTTAGAACTCGTTCGCCTGCTTTTATTTGTTGGTCTAGTATGAGCAGCTGCTGTTTGCGTTGTTTCCGCAGGCGGATTTGATAGCTAGTGATCGTTGCCCGAATGGCCGCTTTGAAGCCCTCCCACCAAGCCCAATTCGCAGTATCTTGGGGTAGATTAAAATGGAAGTAATCCTGTATGGCTGCTCGAATTTCTGACTGGAACTCTGGCTGAGTTAACAGGGCTCTATCAAAGAACCAGGCTCCCGAATTCCCCTGGGGTGCAGTAGTGTGTAATTGAAAGGAAATGGCAGCATGATCTGAAATATGTTGGGAGTGAATCTTTGCAGTGTCCACCTGAGGAACTAACAGTTTTGAGATTAGAAAGAAGTCTATGCGAGACTGAGATTTATGAGGGGAGGAGAAGAAGGTGAAGTCAAGCTCATTGGGGTGTAGTAACCTCCATAGATCAACTAAAGCAAGATCCTTGATCAGGGAGGAAAGCGTGGCGTGACTCTTGGGGGGACCACTCGTCCTAGGCGGCTGTTTGTCAATCAGAGGATCAAGGACTAGATTGAAATCCCCCCCAATGATCAATGAAGTATTAGCAGAAGCCTGCGCAACCTGAGCAATGGTAGCAAAAAAGGCAGGGTCATCCACATTAGGAGCGTAAAGGCATATACATGTAACTTCAAGGCTACCTATCTTAAGGTGAACTCTAGACCATCTACCTTCTGTATCTGAGCTAGTCGCAATAATAGTAGCATGCAAAGATTTCCTAACCAGTATGGCAACCCCACATTTCTTAGAAACGGCTGGGGAATAGGCGGCCACCATGTAAGGTTTAATATTGAGTTTAAGAGTTTCCTTCGAATTTAAATGCGTTTCTTGGAGAAAAATCAGATCCGCTGCTTCCTGACTGAGGTAGCTTAGGATTTTCTTCCGTTTGATCGGATTATTGATTCCTTTTACGTTCAATGAGAAAATCTTACATGGTGCCATCAATCGGTAATAGACATTTTAGGTAAGGGCGCTTGATAACATACAACATAATCAGAATCTGTACAACAATATCATAATCACCGAGTATTCTGGCTAATACACCCCATATTGAAAAGTATGTACCAACGTATCTTAGAGAAGAAGCAAAACCCCCAAAGAATATGGCGACCATATGTCTGCGGGAGGAGGCCCTAGAGAGGAAATAGAAAGACAAATAAAAAAAGAAAGAAACACCAGAGTCCATAATTAACACTGTCTCTGATACTCATCGAGGCTACTGTGGGTAGATGGAGTCGGGTCACAGATACCATCAAGAGTAAGGTAAACAGACTGCCCACGCCAGACTCTTTGCTAGGCTGCGGCAGATCCAATATGGCAGGTACAGCGGATATGAGGAGACTTGCAGGAATATTCTGGAAGTCAGCGCATCAAGTCGGCTTCTTTGGAATCCAAAAACTCCGCTAGTAGATCAGGGTCCTCAAATGTTCTTGTCTGATTGTGAAGCGTGACTCGGAGCTTGGCCGGGTACATCAGGCCATAGCGTGCTTGTAGTTGTTGAAGCCTCGGCCGGAATTCCAGAAAGCGCTTTCGGCGGTCGACCGTGGGTTTAGCCAAGTCGGGATAGAAGGAGATCTTGTGGCTCTCAAACTCCATATGGCCCTTTGCCCGAGAGGCACTTAGAATTTGCTCCACGTGTTGATATCTCAGAAGTCGAAAAATGATAGGCCGCGGGGTCTTCCTGTTGAGCGTTATGCTTGTGGGTACACGATGAGCGCGATCAATCTCCAAATCTTTGGTAAAGGTGATTTGGAGCAGGGAAGGGAGGATTTTGCATAAAAACTCTTTCATGTCTCCCGATTCCGCTCCCTCCGGTATGCCCACTAGTCATATGTTGTTGCGGCGCGCTCTGTTATTGCCATCTTCCACCTCTTTCTGCAAGGCCCGCACCTGGCGTTCAACTTTGTCGAGTTTGGACAACCGGGCCGCATGGGAGTCCAATATGCTCTCCATTTTGTCCTGACGCGAAGAAAGCCCTTCTAGCTTGCTTTGCAGCACACCAAAATCTTCCCGCAGCGCTCGGAGTGCTTCACCGTTTGCCTGCACGAGGTTTTTGACCCCTCTAATCTCTACGAGGATTTCCTGCTGCATTTCGAGGCCCTCGCACAAGGCCGGCCCCTTCTGCGGGGACGGAGGTTCAGTTTTGGAACGTTTGCCGTGAGAAGCCGCTGGAGATCCAAATTCCAGGCGCGTTGGTTTGGTCCCCGCCATCTCACCAATGTGCCCCGGCAAGATCAGAGTAGAAATTCCAAGTATGTGAGGTGTTAATTCAGGATTCTGAGTAGGCCTCTCGGGAGCCTCAGCGTTATGCGACCATCCCGCTGGACATCAGGCTCCGCCCCCCCCTGCGCTTGGATTTCTGTGGCGGCGGTACAGTCCTGCGCATGGGTTTCTGTGGTGGCGGTACAGTCCTGCGCTTGGGTTTCTGTGGCAGCGGTACAGTCGTGTGCTTGGGTTTCTGTGGCGGCGGTGCAGTCCTGCGCTTGGGTTTCTGTGGTGGCAGTACAGTCCTGTGCTTGGGTTTCTGTGGTGGTGGTACAGTCCTGCGCTTGGGTTTCTGTGGTGGCGGTATAGTCCTGTGCTTGGGTTTCTGTGGCGGCGGTAAAGTCCTGCGGTTGGGTTTCTGTGGTGGCGGTTCAGCCCTGCGCTTGGGTTTCTGTGGCAGCGGTACAGTCCTGTGCTTGGGTTTCTGTGGTGGCGGTACAGTCCTGCGCTTGGGTTTCTGTGGCGGCGGTACAGTCCTGTGCTTGGGTTTCTGTGGTGGTGGTACAGTCCTGCGCTTGGGTTTCTGTGGCGGCGGTACAGTCCTGCGCTTCGGTTTCTGTGGCAGCTGTACAGTCATGCCCTTCGGTTTCTGTGGTGGCGGTACAGTCCTGCGCTTGGGTTTCTGTGGCGGCGGTACAGTCCTGCGCATCGGTTTCTGTGACAGTGGTACAGTCGTGCGCTTGGGTTTCTGTGGTGGCGGTACAGTCCTGTGCTTGGGTTTCTGTGGCGGCGGTACAGTCCTGTGCTTGGATTTCTGTGGAGGCGGTACAGTCCTGCGCTTGAGTTTCTGTGGCGGCGGTACAGTCCTGTGCTTGGGTTTCTGTGGCGGTGGTACAGTCCTGCGCTTGGGTTTCTGTGGTGGCGGTACAGTCCTGTGCTTAGGTTTCTGTGGTGGCGGTACAGTCCTGTGCTCTTGCAGCCTTTCAGAAGTTTCATGCAGCACTTTTCAGGTTGAGTTGTAACAGGAGGAATAGGACTCAGTCAGAATGAGCACTCAACAACACAAGAGAAGAGGAGCCAAAATAAACTGCACAGGCATTAGTGGCAATGATTGCAGTCACTCAGGGCCAGGTAAGCTACCAGCCTAGGTCCCAGCACCTCTATTGACTGTCTTCTGCCCTTTTCTGCCATAAGAACATAAGAAATGCCGTACTGGGTCAGACCAAGGCCCATCAAGCCCAGTATCCTGTTTCCAACAGTGGCCAATCCAGGTCACAAGTACCTGGCAGGTTCCCAAAAATGTACACAGGTTCCACAATGCTTGTCCTAGGGAAAGCAGTGGATTTCTTTGGTCCTCTTTAATAATGGTTTATGGACCTTTTCTCCAGGAACTTGTCTAAACTTTTTAAAACCCAGCTAGAGTAACATCTATTATTACATCCTCCGGTAACGAATTCCAGAGTTTGATTATGCATTAAGTGAAATAAATATTTTCTCTTTTTACTTTTAAATGGGTTATGTTGTAGCTTCAGTGCATGTCCCCAAGTCTTTCTCCTTTTTGATAAACAACCGATCTACATTTACCCATTCCACTCCACTCATTAATTTATAGATCTCTTTCATATCTCCCCTCAGCCATCTGTTTTCCAAGTTGAAGAACCATAACATTTTAAGCATTTGCTCATAGTGTTATCCCCTTCCATCCCTTTTACCCATTTTGGTGGCTCTTCTCTGTACCTTTTCTAATTCTGCTATATCCTTTTTAAGATATGGAGACTAGAATTGCATACAATATTCAAAGTGTCGTTGCACCATGGAACAATACAAATGCATTATAATATCCCTGGTTTATTCGCCATTCTGTTCCTTATGATTCCTTAGCATTCTATGTACTTTTCTTTGCCATCGCTGCACACTGGGTAGAGGGTTTCAACCTAAATCGTTTTCTTGGGTGGTGCCATTTGAACGTCCAGTCTTTCAATTTATCAAGGTCCTCTTGCAATTTTTCACAATCCTTCTTCTAACAACTTTGAATCATTCATTAACAAGCTTAATAAAGTAATTACATAATTTTTTCAACTTAATGAAAAAAGATAGTATTTATTTTTAGTTCAGTGTGGGAAGCCTTCAAGGCCACATTTCATGGGGAAATAATACGTTTTTCAGCATGGCATCATAAAAATCTAAAAGAAAAATTGCATAAACTCGAACAAGAAATAAAAAGGTTAGAGGAACTCCATGTTAGAACGAGTGATAACAATTTGCTTCAGGAACCTAATAAGTTTTGTTATGAATGCAATAAAGTTATGACAAGCCAGGCAGAAAAATACATTTTTGTACAAAGAACTGATTATTATGCCAGTGGCCAATAAGTCTGGGCAAACTGCTTGCTAATTTGCTAAAAACTCAGTAAATCCAAGTTCGATCATGTGGTGTGTTGAGGAGAGCGGGCACTATCTGCTCTTGTTCCGAGCCCTTCTCCCTCTTAGCCTGATTTCTCCTAAAGAACTTATTGTTTATGCTTTTTACCCCAGCACATTTTTAATATATCTGCAGTCCTGGCAGGGAATGTTTTGGAAAGAGTGGGACACCATGGTGGCAAAAACAGCAACGAGAGATTGGGAGAAGTCACTGGTGGTGGTATCTAAAATGGCAGACATTCTTGCTCAGCCAGGCTCCCCAAAAGAAATGGAGTTGGTGGAGGAGGTCACAATGGCCATGGTTGGAGCCCTAGCAGTAAAATTTGATCTTGTGACTGAGAAATTAGTCAGCTTACAGCAGGCGTTCAGAGCACTGGGGGGGGGGGCTGACTCACTGAAGCAGAGAACAGGATCGCAAGCACAGAGGACACGGAGTGCATGAAGACTGAGCTGTATGCACTCTGTGAAAACTGTTGCACAACACGTTGACAAAATTGACGATATGGAGAACTGCAGCCTTTGGTTTGTAGGGGTGCTGGAATCTGTGAAAGACGCTGAAATTCGGGGATACTTGGAAAACACTGATACCCTGCTCTTTGGTCCTTGGAGGGGAGATGGGGTCTCTGGTGATAGAACGAGCACATCGTGTGGGCCTGTACCAAGGAACAGACCATCAACCCCATATTATTTTGGCCAGGTTCCTCAAACTATGTCCAAAAAGACAGCATATTGCAGGCAGCAAGAGAACAATGCCCACTGCAACATGGCAGGCAGAGAATTACAATATATCATGATTACTCAGCCGTGTTAAGTGCTCGACGACATGCCTATGCAGGGGCCTGCCAATGGCTGAAGGAAATGGGGCTTAAATTTGCTGTTTTATACCCAGCAAAGTTGAGGATCCATCACAATGGCACCATCAAGTTTTTTGATTCAGCGGCGCAGGCAGACGACTTTCTACAGGAATTACAGCGGTCCAGGGCAGATTCGGCATTGCCAGGAGAACCGTTATCTGGCAGAAATAGGGGCATTCATGCTGACGTGGGGAACGAGGCTGCCTCTCTTTCCTTTGCTATTGGCACTAACTCTGGACCCTTTTATCCGTACACTGGTGGATAGTTCGGGTGTGATCGAGGCGTGCATAGAGAGATTGGAGTTTGTAGTGTCGGCTTTTGTGGATGATCTATTAATCCACATAACTAAGACGCAGACTTTCTTACCCCGGCTACTCAAAGAATTCAAAAGCTTTGGGCAGACTTCCGGCCTGTGAATTAAAAAGGAAAAATCTGAAGTGTTGGATGTTGAAGTGGATGGACTGGGCATTTCGATACTAGGCAGTACAGCTCCCAAATGATCCACAGTGGCTATATCAATTAAATTGCATGGCTATACTGACATAAATAAGGGTCAAGATGTGGGACTGGAATTTGTTGCCGCTGTTACTGTTGGGGTGGGTGGCAGTCTTTCGGTTGTCCTTGTTCCTCAAACTACTTTATATTCTCCAAATGTTACCCACCAAACTCTTACAAAAAGATTTGGCTATTTTAGAAAGCAATGTATGCCATTTTATTTGGTGCGGGAAACCCGCCGGTATCACGTTGGCCCCTCCATGGGGCACCTGGACACTGGGGGGGGGTGGGGCTCCCCAATGCCCATTGTTATGCGCATGCTTGCCAGCTGAGACTCATGTGAGACTGGCTGGGGAGCACAGCGGTGTTTACTCCTTGGTACTTTAAGAAGATTTCATTGCACCCTTTACATTATTGGCAGTGTTGCAGGTTGATGGTCATATGTTGCCCTCTCGGATTCTCAGTAGAACCCTTGTGAGACCATTGCAGATGGCTTGGCATTTTCTGTGCTTGAAATGGGGTATATTATCAGGGGCAACTAGCTTTTTACCACTCCAGAGCAACCATCTTTTTCTGCCGGGTACAGAGAATTGGACTTTTCAGAAATCAAGAGACAAAGGGATAACTAGCGTGGGTTCATGTTGTAGACTTGGAAGGGCATAATAAACCCTTTTACCTATTGCGGACTGAGTTTGACTTGAGTATGAACCAGGTGTTTGCTTATCTTCTGCTCCGACATTATGTCAATTCTCTTCCCTGGGAGGAGCTGGTAGGAGAGAATATGCTATGAGTGTTGCAATTTTTTGAATTGGAAGAACAGGCTCACCTTAGCATATCACAACTTGCGCGGAAACTGCATCAATGGACTCCGAGACTGGCTTTTTTAAAGGTGGAGCAGTGATGGGCCGAGGAACTGGGCACCCCAGTGGAGTCAGGGATAGTAGGCAGGGCTATGGTGAGGATCCCGGGTTTAGTCAAATCGACCCAACTACAAGAAATTTAGTATTGTGCACTCTGCTGCGCACAATTTTCTCCTCAATGGGCTTTTCACAGTGGACTGGCCAGACTAGTAACTGTCAATGGTGCGATGAGGCAGATTTAGGGCTCTTTTGGTGGAACTGTAGGAAGATCCAACAGTACTGGAGTCAAATTCAAGTTTATATGAGCTCATTGGTGGGATGTTAAGTGACTCTGGATGTATTGCACCCCAATTGCCCTAAGGGTCATTGGACAAGGGTGCTGGTGTGTAAAGGCCTGTGTGGTCAGGAAGTGGGTGCTCATCCTTCACTGGCGAATGGTGTCCATACCCTCCTACTGGGAATAGCAAAATTACTTCCATCACTTATTGCTAATGGAGTGTATGGCAGCCAGGGGACTTGTCCAGCAATGGGATAGCTTTTAATGCTGTGGAGTGCCTATATTGATCAACTCGGCCCATGGTTCATAATGAAGTGTTACCATTTCGGTAAGGGGAATGGGTGGCTGATGCAGGAGGTATATGGGATAGGGGGAGGAGTACTGGTGGTTTCCTTAGCTGGAAGGTGGTATAGAGGACAATAGTAGAGGAGGGGAAGGATAGGGGGTTTGAAGTCACCCAGTGACTTTGTGGTAGGCTATGGCCTATATAATAGCCTGTACATGTATGAGAGGCCTGCAAGCCAGGTCTGAGTCCCCACCCCCACTTAGAAATAGTAGTGCTGAGAAAGATCAGAGTCAGTGAAGGTCTGAGGATCTGCCTTAAACAGCTATAAACTGCTTTTGATAAGTTTGTTTTAATCCTTATTCAATTCTTTTATGCTGATGATAGATATTTTCAAGTGTTTTGCATTCTCACATTCTCTGAGCCTAGAAATGACCTTGTAGTAGGGATGTGTTTATGACTAAAAACTGAGCCTTTGTTAGAATAGCCTGAGAAGGGGGAACAGGGTGTTAGGCCCAGAGAGGGTCCCCGATTGGATAGATGCAGGGGCATTGGGACCAATAGAAAGTTTGCCTGTATCAAACTGTGAAACCTTGTATATAAGGAAGTTGTTCCTGTTCTCCATTGCTCAGTCCTTTTTGAAGCTTGTCTCTCTGAGCCTGTGCACAATAAATTGGCTTGGATCTTTGAACTGACTCCTGGTATTATTTATTGCATGCTTATCAGCTGCTACATATTCTTGGTGCATTGGCCGGGAAAGTGCGAGCGGGGGATGGTATGCAAGTGAATATACCACGACTTCTCGCCTCACAGGTTTGGTCCGGTTGGAACCATGTCTGTCCGACCGCAGGGGAATTCTCTGGCGCCGCGGTCTATTGTATCAGTGAGGGTTCCGCCTTGCCTCGGCGGGCCACTGGGTCCAGCTGGCCAACACCTCCGAACCTGAGGGAGTCCAGGGTCCCAACCCATGTACTGGTTTGATATCGGGAACCGGATCCGGTGAGTAGCAATTTTCTGCTAATCAGTCAGTCTGTCAGCCCGTCGGGAGTCTGGAATAAGCGCTTGAGAGTCTGATCACCTCTCAGGGCGGTCCTAGTAAATCTCGGGAAGTCTTAAAGGTATAAGCAGAGACTGAACCACCAACCCCTCAGCCGGTCAGTCAGTCAGGTTTTATTGGGATTTATTCTGTTTATTGGGATTTATTTACATTGGGATTTAATTCTGTCTTGAAAGTCTGCGTGTGTGAATGAGAGGTCTTGAATACAGACCAAGCGAGGTGCTGGCTCCTGACTAGTGCATTGCCAGGTCGCGAAAAGGAGAAAGTGTTTGGTGTTTGTCTCCCTTATTGTCTGTTGTTTGTATTTGGTTTTGTTATCTGTTGAAACAGTTTACCGATTGAGGAATGGTACTGAGAAAGGACGAGAAGAAATAACAGCAATAAAACAATAAAACAGCTCAGGCGTTTCTTCTAGGGCAAAGACAGCTGTTTCACTGATTTCAGCATGAGTCTCTCGCAAGCAGAGAGAGAAGGGGGTGTGTTTTTCACACAGCCCGGAGACAGAAAGAAAGGAATGCCTGGAGAAAGGAATGTATTCTTTAATGCTTTGAAGGTTTACTTTTGATTTATTCTACGTTCTGCAGCTGCGGTTAATTTGTGCATATTTCAGGAAATTGTACCATGTTTTATCAATATGTTCTAATAGTGATGTTCCTTCTGCTATGGTCATGTATTATATGTATTTAATAGGAATGTTTGGTTGGAATTTTGGATCCCGACAGTGTTGGGCTCAGACTGGAAAGGGTTGAGTTCTCCCCCTGTTCTCAACTGTTCTTGTACGGACAGCAAACACTGTTCAAACAGAAATGATAGAGAAATTAAAGGAAACTGCTTTTGTTTTTCCTTTGACCTATGAAGTAGAGGTTAAGAACCCTGACAGGACTATGAAGCATCCCGAGCCAGTAGTACCAGATCGCGACTTGAAATGATTTAAATCCTGAGGGAATGTAATGTCTGCTTTCTGAACTGTACGATTTAAAGTAATTTCTTCTGCAGAGACATTGTTCAGCTTATGTGCTGATTACGGCTGGCAGTTAGTTACCATGCCAAGTATTTTTATTCCAGTCATATGTAATAGATATGTGGCCGTCATGTTAGGAGCCATGGTTCTTTCTATTGGGATTGTTGTTATAACATGTTGCAAAATAATCGTTTTATATTTTAAGGACTTTATCTAAATTGTTCCTATTTAGAATGAGCACACACATCCATTATGTTTAGTCTACAGGAAAATGCAGCCTGACTGCCTGTCCCCTCTGTCTGTTGTCAAGTACGTCACCATGGGGGGGCAGGGGGGGTCGGAGTCCACACAGATTTTGTATGAAATGTATGACTAGGAATTTTTAGCAAGGGATTTGCTGGAGACTACGGACTTAAAATGTCTCTCTGTCCCTATTAGAAATGCTCTGTGAAAGGGAGTGGCCAGTGTCAGCTACTTCATGGCCCCGTAGTTTCCCGTGTTCATCAGATGTTCCCTGATCAGTTCCCCTACATAGACTCCTGGTTAAATGTTTATGAGAAAAAAAGCCCTCCTGGATAAAGCGTAGCTATGAGCAACAGGGTAGGAGATTAGTAGCAACCCCAAGGGAAGTCTGACTCTTAGAAACAAAGAAGCTGCCCGTTTATTCTGCCCCAGAATCTCCAGACATTATAGGCCAGTCCCCTCAGCTGCTGCCGCCCCGGGCAGAAGCCTGGGGCAGGGGGGGGGGGATACCTCCCTGAAGATGTACCCCAAGTAGTTCACCAGCCACCTCCGCAGCAGGAGGATGTGCACCCCCCTCTTGACTGGAAGCCCCGGCTCAGTTTAAAGCACTCCGAGTGGGCCGCAGTCCACCGATGACACTACAAGCAGGGATTCATTTGCCAGTTCAGGGTCACTCACAGCCAGCAAGCGAGAACGTGAAGTGGAACCCAGGACAGTCCCGATTGCCGTATACCTTCAGAAGCACAACTACCAGTATAAGGGATGGCCACGTTAATACTGAAAGCCAGCCAACCCAGCCTTGTTTACTGAAACTAAAAGATGCATTATGCATCCTACACTGAGAAAGATTAGGATTTGATTGAAATAATGAAAAGTATTATGCAGACCCATCAGCTTTGATGGCCTCAAGTGGGATCCAAATAGTGCAAGCAGCCCCCACTATATACCCCATGCAATCTAGCAGCCCAGGAGAATTTGTGTATGGTAAACGCAGCTTTTGTCAGTCAGTCCCAGAGAGATATAAAACAATAATTACAGAAAATGGATGGATTTGCGGGCATGAATACAGCCCAGTTAATGGAAGTTGCTCAGAAAGTATGTGAATCGTGAAATTGAATGTGACAGAGAAAGTAAACGTACAAGACGAAGAAAGCCGATCTTCTTGCTGCTGCTTTAGTTGACCGACGTGGAGGAGATTTTCCTAATTGAAGGAGCAGAGGACGTGGAAGGGGTCGTGAAAATGATCGACCCCCACTGGGTGCGAATCAGTGCGCCCATTGCAGCGAAGAAGGACATTAGAGAAGTGAATGCCCGCATCTTGACTCCACCCCCAGGAAGGGAGGAGGG
Organism: Ichthyophis bannanicus; assembly: GCA_033557465.1. Lineage (NCBI taxonomy): Eukaryota > Metazoa > Chordata > Amphibia > Gymnophiona > Ichthyophiidae > Ichthyophis > Ichthyophis bannanicus. Next base: position 80,910,233 of record CM066050.1, on the reverse strand, counting down.
AGTCTCTGGAGAACAGGAGTCATGGAAGAATAAACCGAGCACAGTGTTCCAGCAAGAGAGGGAAGAAGCTATTGAGGGAGTGGCAGTTGCAACAGGCTATGACATGGATGAAGACTAGGCCAGACCGGGCTCCAAGTTTTCCCTGGGTCCCCAGGAGCCTATGGTCAGTCTAAAAATAGGGGACCAATATATGGACTTTATGGGGGATACAGGAACAGAATACTAAAGCCAGTAGCCCCTTTGTTTGCTCGATGCATCACCATTGTCAGAGGCTACTGGGCTAAGGCCACAAAGCCTTTCTTGCAGAACCGTATGTGTGAAACTAGGGGGACAGAAAATAACGCACCAATTTGTATATGCCTGAATGCCCTATTCCACTTTTGGGCCGAGATCTGCTTGCAAAGCTCCAGGCACAGATATCCTTTGCTGAAGGGGGAGAAATGCAAATGACTGTGAACCCAAAGCCTGCTGGATTGATGGTGCTGGACTGTTCCCCGAGAAGAAGAGTAGCGGTTCTATAGTGAATCTCCAATCAAGCCAGCTAGTTCCTGTATACCTCCTAACCTTTTAGCCCCACCTGAAGTATGGGCAGAAAGATAATCCACCTGGCCTAGCGAAGAACATAGCCCCTGTCATTGTCACCCTCAAGCCAGGAGCGGAACCAGTGCATGTGAAGCAGTATCCTCTTCCCCGACCAGCCATTGAAGGAATCCACTGCCATCTGATGAAACTGTTGAAGTATGGACTTCTCAAGGAGTGCCAGTCACCTTGGAACACCTCCCTTCTCCCAGTCAAGAAACCTGGGACAGGGGATTACCGCCCAGTACAAGATCTGAGGCGAATGAATGCTGCAGCGGAAACTATACACCCAGTGGTACCAAAATCCTTATACTCTCTTGGGACTGATCCCCGCTGAGGCTACTCATTTCACCATCCTGGACCTGAAAGAGGCCTTCTTCTGTATACACCTAACCCCCACCAGTCAACTTTTATTTGCTTTTGAATAGCAAGACCCCACAACAGGAAGGTGGGGCCAACTCACCTGGACTCGATTACCCCAAGGATTTAAGAGTTCACCTACTCTCTTCAGTGCTGCTTAAATCAAGATCTCTCAAGCTACTCAGTGAACCCAGGACACAGGGTTCTTCTTCAGTATATGGACGACCTGCTCATAGCCACAAATTCAGAAAGTGAATATCTACAAGCCACCAGTGAACTCTTGCACCTTCTAAATGAGGCTGGATACAAAGTCTCAAGAGCCAAGGCGCCATTATGTTAAACTGAAGTTAAATATTTGCGATTTCAGTTAACCAGCAGAATGACGCTTGAGAACAGAACGCCAAGAAGCTGTCTGCAGTATTCCTGCTCCAACCACCAGGAGGCAAGTGAGAGCCTTCTTGGGACTGTATATGGATCTCCCATTTCGCTCTGTTGGCAAAACCATTGTATCAAGCTACCACACGTATGGAAAAGTCTCCATTGGGAATGGGGACCTGAACAGGATGCAGCCGCTCTGATGTCATCACCAGTTCTGGGCTTGCCAGATGTCCAGAAACCGTTGCGCCTCTATATTCATGAGTCACGAGGAAATGCTTTGGGAGTGCTGACTCAATCTCTTGACTCAAATCTCTGTTGCAGCTACAGCCCTCCTAGGGAGCGCAACAGACAAGCTCACTCTGGGACAGATCTTCAAGTTACTGAACCACATTCTGTTCTGACCCTCTGGTTCACAAATTCACGAATGTTGAAGTATCAAAGTATGTGGTACAATTGATGTTCCTTTGGAGAACCCTGAACGGACTTTCTTTGTGGATGGAAGTAGTCTCATCATCAATGGACATTGTTGTGCCGGATATGCAGTGGTGACCCTTGATCTGGTAGTTGAGTCCTCAGCCCTGGCCCCAGGAACTTCAGCACAGAAAGCTGAACTGATAGCTCTTACTAGAGCACTGACAATAGGAGAAGGGCTCTGTCTAAATGTGTACACAGATTCCAAGTATGCCCTTACAACCTTGCATGCACATGGGGCCCTGTACAAAGAATGAGGGTTGATAACCTCAGGAAGCAAGTCCATTAAGAATGGCCCCGAGATATTTACATTATCAGATGCATACTGCCTACAGACCTCAGACTTTAGGAAGAGTTAGACCGTATGAATAGAACCCTGGAATCTCAGTTATCTAATCTTTGTCAAGAGGTTCACCTGAAGTGGCCCCAGTTCTGAATTCTTTCTATAGCCTTTCTTAGGATATGCTTAGCCCTTACTAAGTCTTTAGGAGTTTCCCCTTTTGAGATTCTGTATGGGCGACCCCCCGCCTAATGTATAGGAAATAAAGGGAGATATGGAACAGATTAGATCTGAAATTACTAGCCAGGAAACTATTGGTTTTAAGTTCTGTTTTGCAGAATCTTCATACGTTGGTACAAGATCAGCTGCCCATCCATCTAACAGAACCCAGAATCACCAGAATCACCACCAGAATCACCACCAGAATCACCACCCCAGAATCACCACCCAGAAGAATCAACACTGTTATCATTCTACTCCTCCCCTCTAAATGAGACAGTAGATGACCATGGCATTCTCACCTCCTTCTCCCCTCCAACAGCAAGGGAGATCCAAAATACCATCACAGGCATAAACACCACTACGGCACCAAGTGACCCATGCCCCGCACACTGTGTAAAAGCGCTAAAATCAGATCTCAGCCCATTCCTCTCCAAACTAATAGAAAAATCTTTCACGTCTGGGATATTTCCACAGGACCTGAAGCAAACCTCTATAAAGCCACTACTGAAGAACAAAAAGCTTGACCCTACAAAAATGGATTCATACAGGCCAATATCGAGCATTCCGCTCCTAGCTAAAATTATGGAAAAAACAGTCCAACAGCAACTGACCCATCACATCAAAAACAATGCTCCCCTTGATTACTCTCAGCACGGATTCAGAGCGTCTCATGGAGTGGATACCCTACTTACTACGCTCTTCAACACCCTTACCACCGGACTCGATAACATCAGAAAGGGTTTCGCCCTCATCTTCCTGGACATCGCAGCCGCCTTTGACTCGGTTGACCACATGATACTCCTATCTCGCCTTGCTGAGAAGGGCGTCCAGGGCAATGCTCTAGCATGGTGCGCCTCATACCTGAGTAACAGATGGCAACATGTCCGCTCCGGCCTCTCTCTATCGGACCCTTTCCAGCAAGAAAAAAGGCGTCCCACAAGGGTCATCCCTCTCAGCCCCTCTTATTCACTATCTACATGCAGCCCATCTGCAGCCTCATCCGGTCATTTAACATAAACTGCCTAGTATATGCTGACGATGTACTAATGTTCACCCCAATAGATACTGACCATCCAAATCTCGACCAGCTCTCCTCCTGCTTTAACGCTGTCTCGGAATGGTTACACACTCAAATGCTCCGAATAAACCTAAAAAAGACAGGCGTCCTATTCATCGGAAGAGACCATTCATTCACCCCCCCCTCCATCAATCAAGGTGGGCAACGCAGACATCATCTCCAAGACAACGATCAGATATCTTGGAGTAACATTGGACCAGCGCCTGGACATGCATGCCCACATAGATAATACCATCAGGACAATCTACCATAAAATACGAACGCTACGCCTCATGAAAGACACCCTAGAACCAAATGACTTCTGAACAGTTTTTCCAGGCCATCATAATGCCCCACTTCGATTACGCCAACTCTATCCTACTTGGCCTCCCAAAGATCTCGATAAATCCCTTGCAGCTAGCTATGAACACCGCAGCAAGAACCCTCTATGGAGCAGCTCGAAGAGACCACATTACCCCTATTCTGAAGAGCCTACACTGGCTCCCCGTACAATACCGGATCACATTTAAGATCTTAACCATGACATTTAAAGCAGTTAATAGAATCACCTCAACCACCTTGTCAGACCTGATACAACCCACCCCAGACAACAGATTAAGAAGGACCACGTCCTACAATACCATTCTTCTCCCAAAAGCTATCACTAAATGCAACAAATCAACAAGTAAACGTGCCTTTGCCCTGTTTGCCCCCTCCAGCTGGAATTCTCTCCCAGCAGAAATCCGGACCATAAACAACCTCCCCCAATTCAGAAAGGCCGTCAAACACCACCTATTTCAACAGCACTTCTGTAACTCTGACAACATTACCTAGACAGCATTACACGACACAACAGTCTCTCAACACAAAGCCGCCGAACCAATCTCCAATTTAACTTTCAATTACATAGAACCAGAATGCAACCCTCTTTATGTACATAGTGTATAAAGTTCACCTGTTATCCAAGTTGGAATTCCCTGTTATATGTAAGTTCAATGTCTGATTGTTCTACATTGTACAAACCTGTTCATTGTAAACCGCGCTGATGCCGAATAGTGCGGTATAGAAAAACCAAAAATAAATAAATAAATAAATAAACCCCTGCATCCTCTCAAGCTTGGAGTCTCGGTGTGGATCAAAGAGTGGAGAAAGACACCGTTGGCACCGCATTGGAAGGGACCTTTTGTTGTCAACTTATTAACCCAAACAGCAGTTAGAGTTGCAGAACTCGAACCCTGGATTCATCACAGTCGAGTAAAGTCAGCAGCCATTGATAGCACCGTAGAACGGAAGGCAGCTACAAAAGTTTTAGCTATGTGGCAATATTACCCTATACCCCAAAATGATGCTTTTACGCAAGTATAATATGTGATTTAATTCTCACCCTTTCTCACTAGCGGGTGAGAATAATCAAAGGGGGGAATGTGGTAGGCTATGGCCTATATAATAGCCTGTACATGTATAAGAGGCCTGCAAGCTAGGTCTGAGTCCCCACCCCGACTTAGAAATAGTAGTGCTGAGAAAGATCAGAGTCAGTGAAGGTTTGAGGATCTGCCTTAAACCGCTCTAAACTGCTTTTGATAAGTTTGTGTTAATCCTTATTCAATTCTTTTATGCTGATGATAGATATGTTCCAGTGTTTTGCATTCTCACATTCTCTGAGCCTAGAAATGACCTTGTAGTAGGGATGTGTTTATGCCTAGAAACTGAGCCTTTGTTAGAATAGCCTGAGAAGGGGGAACAGGGTGTTAGGCCCAGAGAGGGTCCCCGATTGGATAGATGCAGGGGGCCTTGGGACCAATAGAACGTTTGCCTGTATCAAACTGTGAAACTTGTATATAAGGAAGTTGTTCCTGTTCTCCATTGCTCAGTCCTTTTTGAAGCTTGTCTCTCTGAGCCTGTGCACAATAAATTGGCTTGGATCTTTGAACTGGCTCCTGGTATTATTTATTGCATGCTTATCAGCTGCTACAACTTGATCATTGTACTTACCTAGTTGAGGCGCAGTGTAAGGGCACACACACATGGTGTCTCAGTGACTCCGGGGGACTCGAGGGAGGGGGGAGAGGGAGGTAAGGAAGGAAAAGGAGGGGAGGGGAGAAGGGGGATGGGGGGGAAGGAAAGAAAGGGGGGAGAGGGAGAAGGGAGGAATAACGGAAAAATAACTACAGAACGCTTGCTATCTTTTGCACATCATTTATTGTAAATTGTTATGTCATTTTTGGCTGATGTTGTCTGTTGGTGGTCATAAATAAACATTATATATATAAAAAACCCCTCTGCAATTCAAGAATTTCATCCCTTCTATAGTAACAGAAGAATCCTCAGCTCTTATAAATTCTAAGGACATAGCTAAAGCTTTTGCACTGTTTTATGGAAAACTATACTCTTCTGAAAACTCTCCCAAACTTGAGGGAGTGGCTTCCATCGTTTCACATTGTTTTGATAAGATAGAAATAATTTGGAGAACCTTGGATGCATACTTAACATAATTTGTATATATATATAAGCCTCTGGTAGTTATTATTTTTTGAGGGGGCACAATGTTTTTTTGTTATACTGTAATATTTTCATAATCCAATTTGTAACATTGTTTTGACAATGTTATTTTGTGTCATATATGTTTAAATAAAGTTAAAAAAGCAACAACTTTGAATAATTTTATATCATCTGCAAATACAATAACCTCACTTATTATTCCGATTTCCAGGTCATTTATGAATATATTAAAAAGCAGCTGGCCCAGCACAAATCCCTGAAGTACTCCACTATTCACTTTTCCTCCATTTAGAGGATTGGCCATTTAGCTCTACTTATTTATTTTATATATTGTGCTCTTTAGAATCAGTGTGGTTTACATGTATACTAACAGGTACTTTTATTCCCTTGTCCCTGAAGGGCTTGCAATCTAAGTGTGCCTGAGGCAATGGAGGGTTAAGTGGCTTGCCCAATGCCACAAGGAGTGGCCATGGGACTTGAGACCCCAGTCCCTCTGGCCTGAGGTTGCTTGTCCCCATGTGGAAATTGAACCCCCAGTCTTCTAGCCCGAGCTAACCTGTCCCAACCACTGAGCTACTCCTCCCACTCTATGCTCTGCTTTCTACCTTTTAAACCAGTTCCTGATCCACAATAGTACATTGCCTCCTATCCCATGACTTTTTAATTCTGCCCAGAGTCTCTCAAAAGGGATCCTGTCAAAGACTTTCTGAAAATCTAGATACACTATATCAACCAGCTCACTTTTGTCTACCTGTTTATTCACACCTTCAAAAAGATATGACAGATTAGTAAGACAAGACTTTCCTTGGCTAAATCCATGTTGGCTTTCTACCATTAAACCATGACTATCTACATGTTCAGTGATTTTATTTTTTAGAATGATTTCTACCATTTTGCCTGGTACTGATCTCAGGCTCACTGGTCTGTAGTTTCCCGGATCACCCTGGAACCCTTTTTAAACATTGGTGTTACATAGGCCAGTCTCCAACCTTGAAATACTACAGATGATTTTAATGATAGTTCACAGATTACTAATAGTAGGTCTGAAATCTCAGTCTAGTTCTTTCAACACCCTTGGATGTATATTGTCTGGTCCAGGTGATTTGCTACTCATCAGTTTATCAAATAGTTTATTTATTTATTTATTTTATTTATTTAGCAAGCATTTGTATACCGCTCCTTCCAGTGATCAGAAGCATTTGTATACCGCTCCTTCCAGTGATCATAGTTGTAATGCATCTTCCTGGTTTCTCAATATTTCTTGCAATTCTTCCGATATATCACCTTTAAATACCATTTCAGGCATGGGTAATTTCTCTACATCTTCTTCAGTAAAGACCGAAGCAAAGAATTTATTCAGTCTCTCTATTATGGCTTTGTCCTCCCTTAGTGCCCTTTTTACCCCTCTATCATCTAATGGTCCAATTGACTTTCTCACAGGTTTTTTGCTAAGAATGTACTTGAAAAAAATTTTATTATGCGTTTTTGTTCCATGACAAGTTTTTTTCAAATTCTCTCTTTGCCTGCCTTATCAATGCCTTGTATCTAACTTTCCAGTGCTTATATTGTTTCCCGTTTTCATAATTTGGCTCCTTTGCTATTTCCTGAAAGATGCTTTTTTGGTTACAGCAACCTCTCTGACCACTCCTTTAAACCATGCTGGCAGTTTTTTATCCTTCCTTCCACTTTTCTTAAAGCATGGAATACATCTGATCTGGGCTTCCAAGATAGTATTGTAAAACAACACCCATGCTTGATATAAATCTTTAACTTTGCAGCTGCTCCTTTTAGTGTTTCCTTAACTATTTTCCTCATTTTATCAGTCTCCCTTTTGAAAGTTAAAAGGCAGTACTGTGGATTTTTTTGTCGTCTTTCCTTCATTTATTAAATATAATGTGATCAGGCTATGATCATTATTGCCAAGTGGCCCCAATACACTTATCACTTGCACCATATCCTGTGTTCCACTAAGAACAAATTATTATTATTATTAGTAGTAGTAATAGCAGTAGCAGTACGGACTAGGTCCAAAATAGCTTTCCCTTTTGTCAGTTCATGAACCAGGTGTTCCAAGATGTGGTCATTTATTTCATGTAGATACTTTATCTGTCCTGCTGTGACAATGACCCAGTCGATACTGGGGTAATTGAAATCACCCATTATTACTGTGTTGTAACTTTTATTAGCTTCCCTGATTTCTTTTAGCATTTCATCATCTATCTGTTCATTCTGGCCATGTGGTCAGTAGTACTCCACCTAACTTGATGCATGAAAAAAACATACTTTAGCCTGGTGGGTCCTGGTGCTTGGTATTATATACCAAGTTCATATTTCTGAGAGAGTCCTGCGTGCTAGGAAAGGCTGGGAGTGGGGTGGGTGGGAAAAAGAGGGACAAGAAATTCTGGACCACAAGTGGGGGAGAGAGACAAAATATGCTGGATACAGGGAAGAGACTAAGAAAGGGGGAGATACTTGATATAGGGAGGGAAGGAAGGAGAGAGAAGGGGAGATGCTGGACAATGAAGGCCTTACAGTCTCTTCCTCAGGTCAAAGTCAAGCAAGCAAAAAGATGTCAATGCCGGAAAATACAAATTATCAAAAGCATTCCAATGAGAGTCTGAAAGAGAAAAGGGGCAGTCTGATCTTATGTCAATGTCAACGTGAGACAGACCAAATGCTAAAAGAAGGAATCATTTCACAAACATAAGATCAGATACAGACTAAGCTGACAGTTCTGTGGGGGAGCGCTCCTCGGGATCAAACCACCTTATGATCACAATAATCAAAGGGAATTCTAAAACAATCTATCAAAAGGTGTAAGGCTTTGGATCTTAAAATGATCAAATACTTTGGAACTGAAAAGAAAAAACTAAAAAGATCTGAGCTTCTTAACACATTATCAGCCATAAATTTCTAATATCTGCCATCTTCAGACCCTCACATGCCATCTATCCATTGAAATGCTTTTGATAATTCAGTTGCATTTTTGATATTGCAATCTTCTGCTCAGTTAGTTCTCACCTGAGGAAGGGGCTGTTAGCCCCAGAAAATTAGTCATGAAATCAGGAGCATTGGAATACCTTTATGGCGGTGGGGGGGCGATGAGGTGTCATAAATAACTCCCAAGTTCTCTAGCTGCTAATGCTTTATGGGGAAAATGTTGGTCAGACTATGGCGTTAGTGGGCCATCTTTTTCCCACTGCCTATTAAGTTAGCCAATGAAAAGCTGAATATTGCTGCAAAATGTACATGGGTTAATATTTAACACACTGGTCAGACTTTTTGAAACACTGAATCCCATGGATAAATAAAATATGAGGTTCAATATTCAGCGATGGCAATCAGCATCCTTAAAGCGCCTGGCTGTTGCCACTTTAACTATGTCTGTATCTGATCTTATTGTTAGATGTAAACCGCCACTGATCTTGGGAAGTGGCGGTATATAAAAGACTTACAAATAAATAAATAAATAAAAACTAAACCCAGATATTCAGCACCAGAGCCTATTCGATATATGGCACTGAATATTCGGTTTTGCTGGCCAAATGTTTTGCTGTTCAGTTAGAAGCAATATTTAGCCACTAACTGGATAGCAAACCACATAACATTAGGACAGCCATGGACCCATCTTAACGTTTATGTGGTTTAGCTATCCAGATAGCGATTGAATATCGTCTCTAAAGGGATACCTAATGGGAGCACTCCAGCTTTGCCCACAGACTGCCCCAGAATTAACCAGGCATCTTTACTGCGGTCTGTGGGGATATTCACTGGTACTATCTGGATAGGGTATTGCTGGGGTTTATGCACTTTGCAGATATAGCAAACCGCATAAACCTATCTGAATATCAATCCTTCAGATGGTACCAGAACTATTTGGATAGTGCCAGAGTACTAAGAGGAACTATTCAGTGGCGCTATCCAGATAGTGGTCCTGGATATCTCGCTGGCCAGCACTTATCCGATTAGCAGGTGTCTTTAATGGGATAAATGCTTTGGAATATCGGCCCTATAATTCTTAGCACCGCCTCCATCCCACCTCTAATTCAGCCTACAACTATACAGATGGGAGGTCATTTTTTAAGGATCCGCGTAAAGTTATAAGCCATCTATTTTCCATTACTTACGTGCTTGGACGGGCCTTTTCTTTAGATGCTTCCTATTTTATAAGTATGCGTATCGGGCTGATGGCACTTACTTGAGGTGTGGGTGTGCACCGGGGCAGAGCATGAGTGCAGCACAAATTTACACAAGGAAGTTATAAATTACTACACGTTAAACATGTCCTTTAAAAATCTAGCTGCAGACATTTACACCAGTCCCAGGGCGGGTGTAAATGCTCGCACCTAGATTCATGCTCATTCTTGGCTACTTAGCATTCTATTTTATGAAGCAAAGCAGGCCCCTGCTTTTCTTTATAAAATAGGCTTCAGATAGGTATGTTCTGTTGTTGTTGTTGTTGTTAAGTGCCGTCGAGTCGGAGTCGACTCATGGCGACCCTCTGGATAGCTATCCTAAATTGTGTTCGGTCTTCAGTCAGGCGGCTCATTGTTGACAGACTGGTACCCGTAGCTGCTGTTATTGTAGCGATCCATCTCATTGCTGGCCTTCCTCTTTTGCGTTGACCTTCTATCTTGCCAAGCATGATGTCTTTCTCTAATGATCTCTCTCTTCGCATGATGTGTCCGAAGTATGAAGTCGAAGTCTTGTCATCTGAGCTTCTAAGAAAGCTTAGGTTTGATCTCCTCTAGTACCGACTGGTTTGTTCTTCGGGCAGTCCATGGTATACACAGTATTCGCCGCCAGCACCATAATTCAAAGGCATCAATTTTCTTTCTGTCTGTCTTTTTCACTGTCCAGCTTTCACATCCATATGATGTTATTGAAAATACCATGGCTTGAACAAGTCGAATCTTTGTATGGAGAGAGACATCTCTGCTCTTGAGAATCTTATCTAGGTCTTTCATAGCCATTCTGCCAAGAGCAATGCGTCGTCTGATTTCTTGACTGCTTGTTGCTTCTTTATTGATAGTTGATCCCAAGTAGGTTAAAGTTGTTCACGATTTCAATTTCTTCTCCTTCAACGATGAACCTGTTGATTATGCCAGTTGTCATGATCTTTGTCTTCTTTACATTAAGGTGCAGGCCCATTTTGAGACTATGTTCTTTGATTGTGAGAAGCAAATGTTTCAGATCATCTTCACTTTCAGCCAGTAATGTGGTATCATCAGCATAGCGAAGGTTGTTGATGAGTCTTCCACCAATCTTCACACCTCTGTGGTCTTCATACAGTCCTGCTTCTCTGATGATTTGTTCTGCATATAAATTAAACAGGTAGGGGGAAAGTATGCAGCCTTGTCTTACACCTTTGCTTATTTTAAACCATTCTGTTTCTCCTTGTTTCCGTTCGAACTGTTGCTTCTTGATCAATGTACAGATTGCGCAAGAGAACGATCAGGTGTTCTGGTATAACCCATGCTTCTTAACGTGGCCCAGAGTTTCTCATGGTTTACACAGTCAAAAGCCTTGCTATAGTCGATAAAGCACAAATAGATATCCTTTTGGTATTCTTTAGTCTTTTCAAGGATCCATCTCACATCCGCAATGATGTCTCTCGTTCCTCGTCCTTTCCTGAACCCTGCTTGCACTTCAGGTAGTTCTTGTTCTAGGTATGGCTGTAGTCTCTTTTGAATAATCTTCAGTAGAATCTTGCTGGCATGTGGGATCAGAGCGATTGTGCGATAATTTCCACAGTCAGTTGGATCACCTTTCTTTAGTATTGGTATAAACACAGATCTTTTCCAGTCAGTTGGCCATGATGTTGTCTTCCATATTTCTTGGCAGAGCCTTGTAAGTACGGTAACAGCTGCATCAGATTGCTGCAGTACTTCTATGGGAATGCCATCAATGCCTGGTGCTTTGTTCTTTGATAAGGCTTTCAATGCTGCTTCAACTTCTTCTTTCATCACCAATGGTTCCTGATCATAAGGTATAGGTTGAAACGGCTGTTGGTCCACTTGATCTTTATCATATAAAAACTCTGTATATTCCTTCCACCTTTTCTTGATCTTCTCAGCATCATTCAACATAGGTATGTTCTGGGTGCCTAAAACTAGATTTCTAGTTATAAAATCACTCTCATAATATCTGACCAAGGTATAATTTGCCTTGTTTACAGGCCTGAATGGGTATTATAGGCTCAGTATAGAAATGAAAACCATAGGGGAAAGGAGCATGAGAGCCCATATGTGGAATATCTTAGAGAAGAGTAGAAGGGAGTCATTGTAGTAATTTGGTGGGAAAAAAGAAGACTTTATTGAGGGCCAAGGGAAAGGCTTAAATGGAGGAATAACCTAATAATTAGAGCAAAAGGCTGAGCACCAGGACATCAAATTGTGCTGAACATTGCTTGTAATTTGGGGAAGTCACTTCACCCTTTATCCAGGCAATTGCTATAAACTTAGGAGCCGGTTTTCAAAGCCTTTATCTGGATAGGACACAGGGGCTATATGGATAAGAGCACTGAGCGGCATTATCCAGATAGTGTTGTTGAATGATATATATCTCCACAGACCGCCTTGGAACTATCTGGTTAGAGCAGGGGTGGATTGCTATCTTGTGCATAAACAGCTCAGAATAATATTACCCTTTATGCGCAAAATAGCAATTTAACAATCTAGTGGTTAGAGCAACAGCCTAGCACCTAAGAGATCTGGGTTCAAGTCCCACTGCACTCTTTGTGCCCTTGGGCAAGTCACTTTCTCCTCCATTGCCTCCGAAGAAAAAGGCCTGGCAATCTACTTCTGGTCTAGAAAACCCATGGGCTGCTGGGTGACCAGGAGTCAATGCTGACTCGAGGGCTTTGCTTTAAAAAAAAAAAAAAAAAATCTAGCACATAACAATGCTCCAGTACATTTCTACAAATTTTTCCAGCACTCTTTTCAGCAAAGCCAGAAAAAAGTTGTGAGTGCTGTACAATCAAGAGACAGGCAGAACCAGGAGCTGACCCCTTAATGCCCCCTCAGACCTCGCACTGAGTTCAGCCTTCTTGTCTTCCGTGCACTTGTCCATAGCCAATTGCCTTATTACCATCCATTTCAATGGATTTAAATGTGCAGCGCGCTACCATTAACACAGGAATTTGAAGATTGTTTATGCTCATATTAGATTCCTTCCTGCGTCCCACAGCCACTATAATGCAGAGAATCGCGCATAAACACTGTGCTAATGTCAGCGCGCTTTTTTTGCATCCAGCTGTGAGCGATTCCTGGGGCTGGTGCTCTGTAACCCAGGAAACCCCTATGATCTCACAGCAGAGATGGAGCACATCACAGAGGTGGGTGCGCTATCGGAGTAATTTAATTTATGAAAAAAAACAAAGGTTGTGGGATCATGCACTGAGAGACAATTCCCAGTGCGATGCAAATTTCTAAGTAATTCCTGTCAATTTCCTCCCACATCTCTCTATGTGACATGAACAAGGCAAAGAAGAGAGCACATCAATTTGTGACTTCCTGTCATAGTAAAGAACATTCTGAGTAAAATGTGTTTTTACACGGTTGAAAGTGATTTCATTAGGTTTGTGATACTGGTGGAGGAGTCCTTACCGGTAATCAGGGATTCTGATTTCCTTTCTTTCGGCAGGGGAAAAAGAGCTATCTCATTTCTGCTTAATGAATTGGGTGTGATTATATTTGAGACAAAGTTGGGGATATTTCATCTTTAGCTTCCGTTTCAGTGCCGGATACCGTTCCCCTGATGAACTGCAGTCTGAAGTAGAGAGAGCACTAAACTGTCTCTTATTTATTATATATCTGGGATAAAAAGTAGCTCATCTGACATCTATGAGAAAGGAGTAGCTTAGAGGCTAGAGCAATAGGCTGAGAAACCAGGAGGCCTAAGATTCATGTTCTCTATATAAGCTTGGCAAGTCACTTCTTTCTCCATTGCCTCAGGTACAAATCCTTGGGGCCAATGTTAAGCTTTTCTCCCATTTTGAGGGCAATTTTATTAAGCATTTTCTGCAGATAAGCATGATTTGTAGGCAGAAAAGGACTCTTATAATCTTACACAGGGATGTACATGTATAAAAGTAGGCATGCCAAAAGAAAATGGACCATGCCCAGGGAAAAGGAAAGGAAGTGGATTTAGTTCACGCCTTTCTCAGAAGTCCAAGATGGGTTACATTCAAGTGCAGTCGGTATTTTCCTCTCTCTAGAGGCTTATCTGACAAGTCTGTAATTTATGAAAAAAACAAAGCTGCTCCTGGGGCATAGTTTAGGCAGAGCTGGATCAGAATCATAATGTTTGTATGTACTTTGTAAAATATGCAAGGACGTGCCCAGATTACACACACAAATTTACAGCTTCTTTGAAGAATTTGTATGCTACTGGGGCTGGCTGTCTAGTTTATGAAGGCACATATGCACCTAAGTTGCCTTTATAAAATAGACTTAAAGTGATTGTCTTTTCAGCTTTGACATTGGTGCTCTATTATAAAACTATTCCCTTTGGAGCTGTCTTAAGACTCATGCCATTTATTCATGTAAATCACCTTTTTAAGAACTTACACGTGAGAAGGGGCACTTATATGTGTACTTTAGCAGTCGCTAGTCCGTAAGTATGTATGTAAGACAGAGGCCAATTCTATTCTGGCTGTCCTGCCCCTGTGCAGCCCCTCAGAATTTATTGGGACGCACAGAGGTAGCACTCAATTCTGATCCCGTGGGGGCTAGACATGTCTGCGGGATCAGAACTGGGTCTACTGGCCTGGCCATGCAGGCCAGGCCCCGATTCTGATGGGCTGCACACCCAGCCGATCCCTGGCTAACTCAACCAGGCTCCTGAATGGAACCACAGAGCATCATGTCGCCATAGTACTGCAGCTCCATTTAGGAGCCGCAATCACTGACCACAAGACCCAGCGTCCTTTCCCCACAGCCTGACCTCTGATCCGGTCTCCCATGTCCAGGGTCGGGCTGTAAAAATCCCCCTGTGCCCCCTCACCTTATCACAGCCCTCTGGCTCCAGCATCCCCTAACATCCAGGGGGACTTATTCAACCTCCAAGATGGAATAAGTCCCTTGTCTATGTTGCTGAGTCCAGACATACAGGGTCGACCTCAGAATCGGCACTGTACGTCCGTGGTCACAGCCCGCCCATGCCCCACCATCGCTCTGCCTCCAGACTGCCCCCTCCTGCCTCCGAATAAGGCTCCCCATACAAAGCGCTGTTTGTATGAGGAGCCTTTGCACCAGGAGCGGCATGGGGACAAATAGTGGGGATGTACATCCTTGCTGTTCATGGCGCAGAATGTTTTAACATACACGGACGCCATTACTAAGAAGATTCAAGTCATGCTCTAGGAGTCCATTGAAATATTTTCAGAGTGCTTAGGATACTCAGCTTTCTGCCTCATGCTTCAGAATGGAGGCAATGAGAAAAGTTACATTTCCTTTTCATGGTAATAATGAAACAATAAGATGTAAAAGTTGAAAGTCAGTCTCATGCCCCTGGAAGAAGCGGGGGAGAGGCAGAGATTTGGAAAGGCTGTTTGCCTTGGGACCCAGGCAATGCAGTTTCCTGGCATGATGGAACTATTTCATTTTTCCCCTTATCTTTATCAGCCTGAAAATCACAAACCACCCAAGATGAGCAGCTTCGCTCAACAAGTGCGAGAAATGTCTCTGTCATGCGGAGAAGGATGATTCTCCCTCATCTTCCCAAACAAGATGTCTTACTGATCCCTGCCTCATTAAAGCAAGATTGGAAGGCAGAAGGTCTTTGTAAAGAATATATTTATTTATCATTTGTTTTCTTCCCAGCATCGTTTTTGGTGGCAGGCTTGTCACTTTCCAGCTTCCCACTTGTCGATGCAGAAAAGACCTAATGTCCCCATGCAAAAAATTGCTATTAAAAATTTCATTCCAAATTAATGTTGCAGGAAAGGTGCACAAGCTAATGGCATATAAGGACCCTCAAAATCCTGCTGTGAACACACACACTCAAAAACCTTGTCACTTTCAGAAGGAACATCGTTTCCAAATGAAGCCCAGGAGGAATGGTTAACAGGAAATGTTCTGAATGCCAATTAGTGCAAAGTTTACTGAACAAATTGTTTGCAGTCGTCCCCTATAGCCATCATGAATTTTAATTTTGCATCGATTTATGTGGCTGAAATTGTAATTAAAGATGCATGAATGCTACATGATCCTTCTGAAAGTGCAGTGGGTGATTTCTCCCACATGGGCAGCCCGCATAATAGCACAGGGGATAGATGCTATAGGATTTCTCTATCTACAAAAATTGATTGCTTGTAGCATGCATGCAGCCTGCAGAAGAACTTATAAATAAGCACATTTTAGATAATTCAATAAGGCTGTCTTTCTTTTGCTATTTGTTCTGTTTGCCATTCCTGAAGGTTCCTTGTTTATGGGTTTCAAAAGCTTCTCCCCTTTCTTTCCTACAGTCATCATCAATCAGTGTCAGTGAGGGGAGGGGGAGGGGGAGGTGCTGCTGGTCTGTTCCTTATCAAAAAATATTGGTGCATGCAAAGAATGATTATTGAGTGAATTTTCAAAGCAATGTACCTGCCTAAATGGTATTAGGATAGTACATCAACCTCTTTGAAAATGTACCCCAGAGAGTGGCTAAATATAGCTGCCAGATTGCACTAGGCAGCACTGTTCAGCCACTCAAGAATACTCATTTTTGGTGTACAACACTTAACCAGTTATATTCATTCATATGGCTATCTGGCTTAAATCTAACTGGGTATCTATGAGGTTTCAGGTCTAATGATAAAATCCCACTACTCCTGGCAGCCACATTGGTGAAGAAATCCGCTCATCTCCCATCCCCAGTATCCCTGATAGCAAAGGAACCCCCTCCCATCACTAGGAACCCCAAATGGTAAAAATCCTCTTCACCATCTCTGTAGCAAAGGGAAACATGCTTCCCACCTCCCTGCTTCAGCATTCAAAATAATGTTGGCACTTTTTCTAATATTCTCCACCCAGAGGCAGATATTAAAATCGAGGGCCCTCTAGCAAAATATTGGAAAAGGCCCCTAGAGCAGGAGGAAATCCGCCTCAGAATATGTGTGAGCAGCTATAAATGGGCCCCCTCTTTCTTTGGACCTCCAAGCATCGCAGGGTTGGCTTGGGTGGAATTGTCGCCGCTGCCTCCCCCATAGCTTGAAGGACTCAAGAGTTTTATTTCATCAAAGTGTACAACTACATGAAATAAAATACGTTAAGGTAAAAAAGAAAGGAACCAATGAATAAGACCAAAAGAATAAGGGACTGATCCATGCAAACAGGCAAGTGGATATTTTTGAAGAACCTAGCTAGAGCCGCAACTTCAAAAATAGTGAAAGGGTGTGGTATGCGTAGGGATTTTTCTGCCTTTGGTAGTCTCTCTTTAAGCACTGGGCTTGAAGCAGGCACAGTAGCAAAGGAAGGCGCTTACAAAAACAAAGCAGAAATAAATACAAATGTGCATGTGCCTTTGGTTGACAGGTTTTGGCAACACTTGATAAGAAGTGTCGGGTCATGAATAATTGAGTTCCTGCCTAGTGCAGCAATACCCTTGATGATGAATTCATTTGGTTGTAAGGCAGGAGATTCAATCCTGTTGCACAGAGTTATAGGCTAACTGACTGTGAATGAGCGTATACTTGCGCAGGCCATTCGTGCTTTGCATTAAGTTTGTACAAATGTCTTAAGTCCTCTGTGCTCTGAGCATGGGTAACTACACCTCATCTTGCTTCTGGCAAAGATCAAGCGTTAAGTTCTGAGCCATGAGTGGAAGGAAGTCTCTTCTGTGTCTTCTGAATAAGACAGAGAACTTGTGTGATATGTGGGGGTTAATAACCCTCATTTAGGGAAACAAACCACTATGGACCCTGACCTGAGCTGGAAGGATTAACACTTCCATAAAAAAATATTGTTTCCTGCAAGGCTCATTGCAGACTCATTGCAGCACTGATATGTGAAGATAGCCAGGAAACTCCAAGGTTGCAAGTAATTTCAAATAGTCACCATAGTTTGGCAGCTTTTGATTTTGCAGTACGGTACTTATGTGGCTGGCAATCATAATTCTCCTTGACAGCTAAAGTAGGGACATATGCCATTGGCCGTAAAATATTCAAGTTTCGCATTATCGCTAACAGGAAACGTTACTCTTCAGGGCTGGGGACTGGTTGGAGCACCGTGTTTCATGTCAGGAAAAAGGATTTTTATGATGACAGTGGTGGTCCAGATAAAGCTGGCAGGAAGAGATTACTCAGGGGGGCTTCCAGCTGCTGAATGCACCGTTTTAGCAGAGAATTTGTACAGAACCATGAATACATGAACTGCTGCCGCTTAATACAGGCATAAAAGATTTGTAAACGCCAGATGTTAGAAAAGCCCTTGGCTGATTAGCTTCATAAAGCTAAAAGAAATGACAAACTTTATGACTTTGGAGAATATTATCAACATTTTTACAAAAATTCTTCTGAAAAGAATTTCTTTTAAATTTACACTTGGATCGCAGCAGCTTTGTACCGGCTTCTTCTGAACAATATTTTTAAGAGAATGATTACAGCGCAATTTATTATTTGGAGTAAGAGTACTATGGGGGTGATTCTAGAAGCTCTATTCATGTTGCAAACATGGATAAGGCAGCAGAAAAATGTGAAAGCGACAGCCACCTTTAAAACTTGATGTTAGAAAGGCTGCGGTTGAAATATTTCTGCCCTGTGTGCACGTCTATATTAAAACGTTTGGCTAGGAGGTGCTCCGGGCTGTTTTGGGGCGTGGAATGGGTGGGGTGAAAATCTACTAAAATTGCCCACCTGCTCCCAACATGAACAGGTTTCATAAAAGTGTTCTTTTTGGCCATCCCTTGATGGGGAGGGGGGTGGGACCAGGGCCGGCCCGTCCAATGTGCGAGAATGTTGTTCGCACAGGGCCCCCCGCGTCAGGGGGCCCCGCCCGCACCACATTCTCGCTCAATGGTCAGCGTCAGAGGGTGCCGGGGTAGCCCGCGCGTAGCCCCGGCTCCCTCTGCACAGCCCGCCAGCGTGAAGAGCCTTTACCTTCCCGCTGGCGGCTGTTTCAATGAAGCCGCGAATGCTGCGAGAGGTTAAAGGGCAGTGACTTTAACCTTTCCCGGCATTCGCGGCTTCATTGAAACAGCCGCCAGCGGGAAGGTAAAGCTTCTTCACGCTGGCGGGCTGTGCAAAGGGAGCCGGGGCCTCGCGCGGGCTTCCCCAGCTCCCTCTGCAGCCCCTTAGACGGTGCGGGGCTCTTCGGGGGGGGGGGGCGGCTAGGACTGGATGGGCTGTGATGAGGGGGGGGGGGAAACAGACTGGAAATGGGCTGTGATGGGGGGGAACAGACTGGAAATGGGCTGTGATGGGGGGAGACTGAAAATGGGCTGGGATGGGGGAAAACAGACTGGACATGGGCTGTGGTGGGGGGGGGAATGGACTGGAAATGGGCTGTGATGGGGGGGAAACAGACTGGAAATGGGCGGTGATGGGGGGAGACTGAAAATGGGCTGGGATGGGGGAAACAGACTGGAAATGGGCTGTGGTGGGGGGGACGGACTGGAAATGGGCTGTGATGTGGGGGGGGGGGGGGGGAGAATGGACTGGAAATGGGCTGTGATGGGGGGAACGGACAAATTGGGCTGGGCTGGGGGAAACAGACTGGAAATGGGCTGTGATGGGGGGAACGGACTACAATTGGGCTGTGATGGGGGGAGGACTGCAAATGGGCTGTGATGGTGGGGGGATAGGACTGCAAATGGGCTGTGATGGTGGGGGGAATGGACGAAATGGGCTGTGATGGGGGGGGAACTTGGACTGGAAATGGGCTGATGAAGAGCTGGATTAGGACTGCAAATGGGCTGTGATGGTGGGGGGGATAGGACTGGAAATGGGCTGTGATGGGGGGGAACAGACTGGAAATGGGCTGTGATGGGGGGGGGGGAAACACTGGAAATGGGCTGTGATGGGGGGAACGGACAAATTGGGCTGGGATGTGGGAAACAGACTGGAAATGGGCTGTGGTGGGGGGAGAACAGATTGGAAATGGGCTGTGGTGGGGGGGAGAACAGACTGGAAATGGGCTGTGATGGGGGAACGGACTACAATTGGGCTGTGATGGGGGGAGGACTGCAAATGGGCTGTGATGGTGGGGGGGATAGGACTGCAAATGGGCTGTGATGGTGGGGGGAATGGATGAAATGGGCTGTGATGGGGGGGGGGAACCTGGACTGGAAATGGGCTGATGAAGAGCTGGATTAGGACTGGAAATGGGCTTATGGGGGCTGGAATAGGGCGAAGTGGGCTGACGAGGGGGCTAGGATTGGAAATTAGCTGATGGGGGAGCGTGGAGGAAATGGGCTGATGAGGGACTGGAATGGAACTGGAAAAGAGCATATGGGGGCTAGGACTGGAAATGGGCTGATGAGGAGCTAGGATAGGACTAGAAATGGGCTGGTGGGGGGAACGTAGACTGCAAATGGGTGATGGGCTGGAATAGGACACTGGAAATGGGCTGATGGGGGCTGGAATAGGACTGGAAGTGGGCTGATGGGAGTTGGAGAAGGGCTTTAAATGGGCTGATTGGGAGCTTGGAGTGGAAATGGGCTGATGGGGGGGCTGGAATGGAACTGGAAAACAGCATATGGGAGGCTAGGACTGGAAATGGGCTGATGTGGAAGCTTGGGAGACTGGGACTAGAAGGGGGCAGATGCTGGGTGGGTCTAGAACTATAAAGGAGCTGATTTTGGGGGAGGACTAGAAAGGGATGGGAAATGAGAATGGAGAGGGGAAAAGATATTTTGTGTGGGAGGGAAGAAAAGTCTACGAAGGGCCGGGTATTGGAAGAGTAAGTGTAGATTGAGAATGGAAGGGTGAAATTTGAGTGGATGATAAAGCAATAAGGAAAGAAATGGAGGAAAGAGCAAAAGGGGAACGATCAGTATGTTAAAGCAGATATAGAGAAAAAATTTGGAAAAAAATCTAAAAGAGAAGAAAGGAAAATGGATAGCTCGCAGAAGACACAAAGAAACCAGAAGAAAGTGACTGGAGCAATTGCAACTGAAAAGAAAATGCACAAGCAACAAAAGGTAGAAAAATACTTTTTTATTTTGAATTTATTAACTGGAATATATCAGCTCTGGGAAATGTGCATTGTTAACATCTTTTGTGTTTTGTTTAGTACAAGAGGAAATTAATTTATAGTTTTATTTCTCCAGTATTGTTGTACATCCCAAGTTTGGCTTTCGGGGTTCCCAGTTTAATTATTGTCTTCCTATTTCTAAATTGTGATCCCTTGTTCTTTGGTGACGGTCTATATTCTGCATTTTAACCAAGCTGAGGTATTCTGTTCATGTAGTTTCTATTTGACCATGTCACTTGTTCTCTTTCCCCAGTAGGAGATGCATTGGTATTCTCTGAGATGTATTGGTTTAATATTTGCAGTGTTGCCTTTTGATAGGTAGGGTTTGGTGCTTTGTGAGTCCTGGCAGAGCTGTTATGATATGGTGGATTTGCTATGAGTTCTAAAAGGTCAGTGTTTATAGTACTTCCTAATGGGCCTGGCGGTTGGCACTGGAATATAGTAACGTAGAAATCTATTAGTCTTTCTTTATCCAGACACTCATTAAGAAGCATGTTTACTAAAAATGCATGTTAACATTATGCAAATATTTATGCAAATGAGGCTCCCTATGCAAATGAGGCCACGCAATTAATCTCCGCACATGGCCCCGCACCCCCCTTGGGCCGCCCCTGGGTGGGATTAAGGGGATTAATGTTAGCTCCCCCCCAATGTTTATTTCTCCCTCCAAAGCGAAACATTGTGAACATAAGGTCAGATTTTCAAAGGCCTTTACAGGGAAACTTCCCTAGTTACCCTGTAAAGGCCTTATGTGGGATTTTCAAAGGGCACCTGCGTGGCTCATACTCTTTGAAAACCTCATACAAGTCCCTAACACATCCAGATGCTATGTGGGTAGCATTGGGGCATGTTAAGAGCGTTCCGGGGTTGGAACGGGGGCAGAGGAAAGGGCTACACGGGTACAGCGATTGTCAATGTTACTAGCATAGGCCTCTGTGCCTTGAAGATAGGTGAGTTTTTCCTCGTGTATCTTTAAGGCGCAGAGGCTATGCGGGTAGCGTCGAAAAGCACTGCTACCCGTGTAGCCTCTGCGGCTGCCGGAGTGTCCAGGCTAACCCAGATTCTCACTTCCGTCGCTGCAAAAGTGAAAACCTGGGTTAAGGGGATCGGCGGGCAGGCTATGCGTCACTGCAGTGCATAGCCTGCCTAACTCAAAATCAGGCCCATAGAGTCCTCCATAGGCCCTTAATGGCATCTACTGTACATGCTCAGGATACCAAAATGGCTAGGATACAGGTGTATGTTCTGAGCCTATACTCGGGCCAAATTTGTCCATCGTGATTTACTATTAGAACCTCAACAATGGCCTTAGTTTTCAGGGCAGACATGCATATTACTGTTTGCTGCACAAATATCAAATATCATTATTATTAAATACTGGGGTATTCTGTTTATTCATGAGGTTTTTCAACAGCGACCTAGGTTTGCTTTTACATGCAGGAGAAATTTGCATGCAGCCCTTGTCAACATTCCAGCCGATGCATCTCCGTTGGAGAAGTATCGTCATTTTCGTTGCAGTTCCTGTATTGCTTGCCAATACTCCCGGAAAGGGTTTACTGATTGCAATTCTTGTAATTTCATTTATACTATTTATGTGCCCTTGCCAGAAACTGTATATTGGTAAAACTATGCGCAGAATTAAAGACAAGAATCACTGAACATTGCTCAGTGCTTCGTACTACAAAATTGAGTGCCTCGCTGGTAAAACATTGGGTGGATGATTCCCATAATTTGTGTGACCTGCAATTTTTTGTAATTGAGCAAATGTCATCTGGTGCAGCGGGGAATCCCAATAGGTTGCTAGAATGGGAGCAGTCTTATATTTTTTGTTGGAACACTGTGGCTCCCTATGTGGAGATTGAATGGGTTCATTTTCTTTAAGCACCTGTTTTTTGAAATGGTGATTTTGTGAATTCTATTGGCTGATTGTGTTTTATGTCACTATTAGATGACGTTGGCAGTCATTTATAATGCAAACACCAACGTGTTTGGTTGCTTCTCTCCACCTTGGTTTTACTACTGGCATTTTTAGGTGGTGTGGCTAACCTGTATACATTTCTTTCAATAGCTACCTGGTTTGTTGAATGATTACTATTTCTGTCATCTACTCTTTTTGTCCTTTGTAATATCATCCTGATAAAGCCCCTGGAAGGGTGAAACTTACCTGCCAGGTAAGGATTGATTCATTTTCAACATGATGGAGCATTTATAGTAAGATAAGTGAAAGTATTTCCTTAAAATTGAGAAGATGTGAGATTTTTCATTTTGAAATAATTTATAATGAAAGCATGTTGGGGGCAATAATGAAAGGCTCAGTTGTAGTGATTGTATATTTGCCTAGTGAAGAAATTTGAGCTCCTTTGCTTTCGCTATTCACTGTCGAAACACAGAGAAAATAAAAAAGGGCAACTAGACAGTATTAGAAGAATGCCTAGACACCTGCCTATGCCACCTATTTTGAGGGGCTGCATGGTGAAGTTGCCATGGCAGTGGACCACAACAGCCTGATAATGGCAAAACTAGATCCTTCAGGTCAGGAGTGACCCTAGTACGACAGTGGGCAAACATCCACAGAAACATCATCAGCTGTCTTGACTGACTGCTATTCACGTCTTCATAAGCACTGTAAAGATGTCAGATGGCTGCTGGTGTTATGTGCTATGGAGGTGTCAAGATAGGGGACCTATGTGCTTCATCCAGTACTGGCTACACAGCCAGAACTGGAGCTAGCAAAGTATGGGAGTGGGGCATGCAAATTAGGCATTTCACATACTAGCAACATGACAGTTTGAAATCACAGATCACAAAGTGCTGTCTGACCCCCATCTTCCCTGTATGGGGAGCATGTTGCGGTGTATAAGTGCACATGGGAGTCAATGCCACTGCCATGGGCCATGTTCCTGTGGGCTGATGGCCCCTCACCCTGAGCATGGGAGGATATGGCTTAGGCCTATTGGCTTTGAGCATTTCCAACACTGAACATAGGCTTGTTTTGTTGGAGCTCATGCCTAAGGGATGGGGCATTCCATGGGACTTGTGGATTTCCTAGGACCTCTGGGTTTTTGGTTCCTTGCAGCTGGGGCTGCTTGGTTGTGGCCACCTCTATGGGGGTGTGTAGGTTGTACTGTCGTGTTCTCCCAGAGCTTCCCATTGAGGGGAGAATGGGTGTCTTATGTGGACTGACTCACAGACTCCGTGGCAGATGTCAGGCCACAGGGTTGGCTGGCCTATATGGTGGACCATGGGGGTGCCCAGAATATATGTTTTCTCCACCCATATCTGTACGCTCATTGTGTTTGGCCTCTAAATTTACTGGCTCAATTTCCACCTTCCCCCACATGGTGTGACCTCTCGATGCAGAGGGTGGCTACTAAAATGGTTAGTGGTCTTTGTTATAAAGCATATGTGGACAAATTTAAGGATCTTAATATGTATACTTTAGAGGAAAGACAGGATAGAGGTGATATGATTGAGACGTTTAAATACCTCTGTGGCATAAATGCACAGGAGGAGAGCCTCTTTCGATTGAAAGCAAGCTCTGTTATGAGGGGACATAGAATGAGGGTGAAAGCGGATAGACTCAGGAGTAATATGCCAAAATATTTCTTTATGGAAAGAGTGGTAGATACGTGTAATAGTCTCCCAGTTGAGGTAGTAGAGATGAGGATTGTATCTGAATTCAAAAAATCAAACACAGAGGATCTCTAAAGGAAAACAAGGGACTGTTGTAGTGGTTGATATAGAAGGGCAGACTAGATGTGGTCTTTTTCTGCCATCATGTTTCTATGTGGGACACACACCATAATAGCTAGGGTGCTGCCCAAGCTATATAAGAGGAGTGGCTGAGGGGAGATTCACTTCTCTCCCAAACACTAGAGGCCTTGTACTGTGTTCACTGCAGCCTAGGTGAACAGGCACCCTAGGTGTCTCAGAGTGAGGGGTTCATAAACCAGTTCCACATGGTGGACAGTGTGGACACTCTGTTTGATCCCATACAAGGCTCCCTTCAACTTAAAATGCTAGGTTTATACCCTATCTCCCACTGTTATGTGTTTGCTTTCCAGATTTGCATGACCTGCCCTCCTATACTTAGCCCCATTTTTCTAAGTTGTGTAATCAGTTATACCTATTCCTGGTCATCTCTCTCTATTCTGTACTGGCCTGTTACTACTGTCCTGTCGATGGGCTCTGCAGTAGTTCTATGGATTACTGCTGCCCTAGTAATACAGTCATAGCTGTGCACATGTGCTATGGCCATGTGTCCACAACTATCATGGCCATGCCCCATACATCTAGCATGGCTGCTATGTCCCTGCCATGGTAAAAATGCATGCTAAATGTACATTTGTCCTTGCCTACCTGTCACATTATAGTAAACATGCCCCAAAGCCCCAAGTGTGCAGATAACCTCTCACTTCCAATGTGTCCATCAATGATGTTTACTAAGCCAAATTCAGATCCTGGCTAATCATTGTTAATTAGACAACCAAGATCTGGATTAGCCTTGGTAAAAGTCTCTAATAGTATACTTAGAGTTGTTTTCACAAGAATATGGCAAAAGAAAAATCTTTGGAGTAAATATCTATAGCAGGAGTCAAAAGATTCACAAGACAAAAAATCCAGTTAGTATTTTCCATAGAGCTCCAGACCAGACAAACTTTGGGCCAATCAGAAAACAGGAATGAAGATCTCTAGCAATTCAAGAGTTTTGTTTTATTTTTATAAATGTTCATTTCAGGGCAATTTTGTTAATTAAAGAAGTAGCCATGGCTGCTGCCTAAATGAAAAACATAGCTGAAAGTTTGCTAGAAGTTTCAGACAAATAAAAATCCCAATTGTTTTTTTTTCTCATAGCCAGAGGATGGTCTCGAACAGACAACTTGCAGAAGAACCATCACATCTCCATGGAGGCTATGCCAGAAATGTTGTGAAACCATGTCTAAGTAAACTGTCAGAAACATTTACAAAGTCTAATCCAGATCCTGGTTGTACAATTGGTAATGATCATAGAGGATCTGGATTAGTGTGGATCACCCTACTGAGCTGGAGCCTTCCCCGTGGATGTTTGAAGGTGTCGTGTGGCTAAGGTCCGGGTTAGCTCTCTCAAGATGCCATGCTCAGGTGAGTTTTCCCATAAATAAATAAATTATTATACTAAAATGATTGCTAGAGAGAATTAAATTAAAATTATTAACAATTTTTTATTTAAGTAAAACATAAAGTAATCAATTATTTAAATAAATAAAGTTTCTCCCTTTAACCTGAAACCCAAATATCTTAACAGTTCTGATTTTCTTTACAAGTAATCAACATCAACTTACAATGGACAATTACTCTGGACTATCAACATCAGATAAGTATCAACTGTATTTATCTGTAAATATTATTCAACAGTTCTGAAATTTTATATTAACACTTTGTATGTTTTTCTTTTTTTAACAGAGATGTTCACTCAACACATTCTTCTTCTAAAATAGGTAAGTAATAAAAACTCTAAGCTTGGCTTCTTCCTGTAACTCAAGTGGGTGCATACAGTCGACTTAGTCCATACCACTGACGCCAGGGCAGCAAATGTTGGTACACTTGCTCTTTCTGCTTCTGGTTTAGATGTCATATTCATCTGTCCCTTCCGTCCATCAGAGCAGATTCATCAATACAACCTACCATCCTATCTTTAATCAAAGGGAGCAAAACCTTATCTATTTGGGCAAAATAGATCTAACGCCTTGACTTTGAAATGGAAGCGTATCTCACATCCTTGGTGCACTTGGACTTTCTCCTTAATTTTAGTGTCAGGCTTCTCTTCTGCACTGTCTCTAACTTGGGGAGAAAACAAAGAAAATTCAAATGTCCCTAACTTCAGAGATCTTAGTTTAGCTGTTTTTCTACCTGTACCACCTCACGTCCAATCTTAGTTAGAAGAAGTATACTTCTCTCATTCTTAACTGAATTTGTCTTAGTGGTCACAAGCCTCAGCTGTCACAATGTCACTGGGTTTCTTTTCCAATAAGGGATTCCACATCAGCTTTATCAATTCAGGCCTGCACCACTCCTTTTAGGATCTGGCTTTATCAATTCTGGGACTACAGTTTTCCCAGATTTACCACTCCAGATGCTTTCCAGGATAGGTTTTCTGTCAGATTTGGCAGTGTTCCAATGTCTTACTATTTGCTATCTCATGGAATACTCAGTTTCCTTTTAACAACTTTCACAGTGATACTAATACGCGGATCATCTTATTTATGCATTCACGCAACAAACATACAACTCCTGTACTCAAAACAGCGTTACTATTACCTCTCAGACCTTTACTTTAGGCTTACTTAAGGTCTAGTGCCTCAGCCACTTAAATATAGTGACTCAACTATCTGGTGGTCTCTACCTGAAAGAAGCTCAGGTATTCTAGGAAATACCTCCTAATTCCAGAACATAACCAAGCGGTTTCTATGGTATCTCTAGGGGAGAACCAATGGGGTGTTGAATCTCTGCTTCCCCCTAAGCTTGGAATTCTGTCCCTAGGCTGTGATGGAAGTTGGCCAGTTTGAATTGTTACTATGGCATTACCATGGCAACCCCATTAAATATATAGAAAAATCACATTTTAGAAGAAATTATATTCAAAATGATGTTAAAATGACCTAAAACCTCCTTAAAAATGACCCCCCCACTCTATTTATACTCCTATCCTTTTCTTGTCCCAAAGAAAAGCTGTTAACACCTCATAAACTATTTAAACAGGGCTTTCAAGTTCTGTGCGCCCAGATGCTGGGACGCCCTACCACTCACCATCCGGGCAATTCCTGACCTAACCCAGTTTAGAAAGTCATTGAAGCACCACCTCTTCCTCAAGTACTACCTGGAAGCCAACACACGAACAATCCCCTCCCCATCCTAGTACAGCAACACCAACATACAGGCAATCCAACCTCAACTCAGTCTACCTCCGATATGACTTAAACATGACGCCTATGTGTAAATAGTTACCCCCTGTTAGCCAAGATTTTAGTACCCCTTCTCTGTAAACACAGAGCGGCTCGCCGCCCTGTTGTGAGTTTATGTTCCATGTAAACCGCACTGATGCCGAATAGCGCGGTATATAGGAGACTGTAAATAAATAAAATAAAAATAAATGATTTTCTCATTAAAAAAATGTTTTCCATATCTGATTTCTCACCACTAAAATAAAAATGTCACTGAAACTCCTGATTATACCTCCCATAGCTCTGAAAAATCACTTTTATACCTTTATTTTGTGCTATTACACATTTTTCCAAATTAAGGTACTGTCCCTTTAAATTTTTGGGTAACCCCCTCCCCCATGGTTCCTCTTTACATTCCCTCTCACTAACCAAATCCTTAAAAAAGAAAAAAAAATCCAAAGACCTAGTCCCGCTTGGCCAAACCTCCTTAAATAAATGGACACCGTCACTTTAAATTTAAAAATACTCATAGGATCATATTACCCTAAATCCCCGTACCTGAACCCTATATTCAAATTCCCATTGCTTTTTAAAAAATGTTCCTACCTTTATTTTTAAGAGCATGGCCCTTTTAAATCACCCGGAGCCCAGCAGAGCACTGCTCTGCTGTTTCATTTTACTTCACGGTTCCATCAGGTGAGGAGCTCTTGCCTCCAGCTCCTCCCCAAATCCTCTGGCCATCCCAGCACCCCAGGACACCCAGCGGGCACCATTTTTTAATTTTAGATGTGTCCCTGACATCGTGGGACCCCGCGGATTCTTTAAACCTTTTTTCTTTTAAAATTCTGTCGACTGCCTCTTAGGGTTACCAACTTTTTCACCGAGAAAAACCCGACACCTGTGGCTAGCCATGCTCCACCAATTCTCCGCCCCTAGTCCCACCCCTGCCCCACCCCAGCCCCACCCACAAAAATTACCGAGGATACGTGTAGGCTAACTTCCTTGGTCAGATAATAATTAAACTGGGAACCCCAAAATCCAAACATGAAATGTACAACACTGGAGAAATAAAACTATCAAGTAATTTCCTCTTGCACTAAAGAAAAATGCAAAGATGTTAGCAATACACACTTCCCAGACCAAACATATTCCAGCTAATAAATTCAAAATAAAAAGTATTTTTCTACCTTCTGTTTGGGCGTTTTATTTTTCAGTTGCAATTGCTCCAGTCACTTTCTTCTGGTTTCTTCGTGTCTTCTGCGAGCTATCCATTTGTCCTTTCTTCTCTTTTAGATGTTTTCCATTCTCTCTCTATTTCTGCTTTAACATACTGATTGTTTCCCTTTTGCTCTTTCCCCCAATTCTTTCCTTATTCCTTTATCATCCATTTAAATTTCACCCTTCCATTCTCAAGCCCCTCACTCTCCCAATACCCAGCCCATCATAGACTTTTCTTCCACACAAAATATTTTTCCCCTCTCCACTCATTCCCCATCTATTCTAGTCCTCCCCCAAAATCAGTTCCCTTATAGTTCTAGACCCACCTAGCATCCACTCCCTTCTAGTCCCATTCTCCCATGCCCCACATCAGCCCATTTCCAGTCCTATTCTAGCTCATCAGCCCATTTCCAGTGCTAGCCCTCACATCACAGACCATTTCCAGTCCTAGCCCCCCCCATCACAGCCCATTTCCAGTCCAAGTCCTCCATCACAGCCTATTTCCAGTCCTAGGCCCCCCCCATCACATCCCATTTGCAGTCGGAGTCCCCCCGCACCATCACAGCCCATTTGCAGTCCTACCCCCCCCCACCATCACAGTCCATTTGCAGTCCTAGCCCCCCTAATCACAGCCTATTTCCAGTCCAAGTTCCCCCTCCCTCCACCATAGCCCATTTCCAGTCCAAGTTCCCCCCCCCCCCATAGCCCTTTTCCAGTCCAGGTCCCCCTCCCCATCACAACCCATTTCCAGTCCATGTCCCCCCCCCATAGCCCTTTTCCAGTCCAAGTCCCCCTCCCCATCAAAACCCATTTCCAGTCCATGTCCCCCCCCCCCCATAGCCCTTTTATAGTCCAGGTCCCCCTCCCCATCACAGCCCATTTCTTTCCAGTCCAATGCCCCCACATAGCCCTTTTCCAGTCCAGGTCCTCCCCCCTTCACAACCCATTTCCAGTCCAAGTCCCCCTAATCACAACCCATTTCCAGTCCATGGTCCCCCTCCCTCTGCCATAGCCCATTTCCAGTCCAAGGTCCCCCCCCCCCCATAGCCCTCTTCCAGTCCAAGTTCCCCTCCCCCCAAAGCCCTTTTCCAGTCCAGGTCCCCCTCCCCATCACAACCCATTTCCAGTCCATGTCCCCCCCCAGCCCTTTTCCGGTCCAGGTCCCCCCCCCCTAGCCCTTTTCCAGTCCAGGTCCCCCTCCCCATCAAAACCCATTTCCAGTCCATGTCCCCCCCCCATAGCCATTTTACAGTCCAGGTCCCCTCCCATCACAGCCCATTTCTTTCCAGTCCAATGCCCCCCCCTTCACAACCCATTTCCAGTCCAAGTCCCCCTAATCACAGCCTATTTCCAGTCCAAGTTCCCCCTCCCTCCGCCATAGTCCATTTCCAGTCCAAGTTCCCCCCCCCCATAGCCCTCTTCCAGTCCAAGTTCCCCCCCCCATCTCCCTTTTCCAGTCCTTGTCCACCTCCCCATCTACAACCATTTACAGTCCAGGTCCCCTCCCTTGCCCTTTTCCAGTCCATGTCCCCCCCTAGCCCTTTTCCAGTCCAGGTCCCCCCCCCCAGCCCTTTTCCAGTCCAGGTCCCCCTCCCCATCAAAACCCATTTCCAGTCCATGTCCCCCCGCATAGCCCTTTTACAGTCCAGGTCCCCCCCTAGCCCTTTTCCAGTCCAGGTCACCCCCCCCCCCCAGCCCTTTTCCAGTCCAGGTCCCCCTCCCCATCAAAACCCATTTCCAGTCCATGTCCCCCCGCATAGCCCTTTTACAGTCCAGGTCCCCTCCCATCACAGCCCATTTCTTTCCAGTCCAAGTCCCCCCCCCCCCCCCCCCCCATAGCCCTTTTCCGGTCCAGGTCCAGGTCCAGGTCCCCCCCCATCCCAACCCAGGTCCAGTCAACTTCCCCCCTCCTAGCCCTTTTCCAGTCCAGGCCCCCTCCCCCCATCACAGCCCAGGCAGTCCTTGGCCTCCCCCCCCAAAACCGCGGCTGTCTGAGGCTTTAGAGGGAGCCGGGAAAGCCGGCGCGAGGCCCCAGCTCCCTCTGAACAGCCGCCAGCGTGAAGAGCCTTTTCCTTCACGCTGGCGGCTGTTCCTGTGAAGCCGCGAATGCTGGGAAAGGTTAAAGGGCATTGCCTTTAACCTTTTCCACCAATCGCGGCTTCACAGGAACAGCCGCCAGCGTGAAGGAAAAGGCTCTTCACGCTGGCGGCTGTTCAGAGGGAGCCGGGGCCTCGCGCCGGCTTCCCCGGCTCTCTCTGAAGCTGTCCGGGTTGGGAGAAAAGCCGTTTTTTTTGCTCTAGCCGCTCCCGATCTTGCGGCCACAGCAAAAAAACCGGCTTTTCAAGGGCCGGTTTTGCCTCTGCGCCGGCAGCCGGCCTGGCCATGGAAAAACCGGCCAGGCCGGCTGAAAACCGACCAGTTGGCAACCCTACTGCCTCTCCTGCTCTCCTGATGCTGTAACTCAGCATCGGGGAGCCCCAGGACATTGAAGGGACATTTGTTTTAAACTTTTAAATACCGGCCCGACCCCTGAACACTGCGTTCTATTGTGGCCTACCCTAGAGGCCTCATCCAGCCCCCAGGCTCCATTTCCTAGGCCCTGTGCCTCCTCAGCACCACGGGACACCAGGTAACATTATTTATTTAATATTTCTACACACTGTCCACATTAGACTCAGTAAATGCCTCTTTGTAAATATCTTTGAATGAGTGCAGGTAGATGCCATCCCCGTTCTCCTTGTGTTGCCTTTGGATGAGGAATCTAGGGCCTTGGGTGACTAGCTGACCCATTAAGCACTGCAAGGGTTTAGCCTGCTTTCTCCTATTTCCTCTGGGTTGTACATGTTGGATCACAGGAGAACCCAGTAACCATTCTCAGCAAGCTGCAGCAGGAGGAATGTTTCCTCTGCTCCTGGAAGTTTAAACTATTCACAGGCTGTGCTGCCTGTGTTGAAACGGTACTCTCCCCAAGGCCCCAGTGCAGGGCTGCCGATTTGCCCAATTCCAGAAGGGAAACCTCTTGGTCTCTATGATATTTGCAAGCCTTGATTCTACATTGACATTGTGCTTCAGGTCCTTTAATGAATCAGAATGGGATTGTCAGAACTCTAGGACTGATCTAAAATCTCTGTCCTGGAATGGGGTAACTTGGCATCTCAGCCAGTATAGAACAAGCAATTAGAGGGGCCAGCTGTCCTTTGCGCTTTTGGTGTCTCACCAGGGCTGGCGCTACCCGGCAAGCCGGGTAAGCTGGGTAAGCATGGCAGGAGGGTGCCGGCGGTGGAGGAGCGCTGTCGCTAGCCGCCTGCCACCTGCCACCCACCGCTTCAAAAAAGAAAGCAGCCGTGGGAACATTTCTCTGTTCCCGCTGCTCTGCTCTCTTTTAAACTGTTCGACCACGGTGTTTGCAGCAGTAACAAGCATTTCCTGTTTCTCGTAAGAAACAGGAAATGCTTATTACTGCCTTTAGAAACTCCGTGACCCAGCAGTTTAAAAGAGAGCAGAGCCGCGGGAACAGAGAAATGTTCCTGCAGCTGCTTTCTTTTTTTGAAGGACGAATCTGTGAGAGGAGAGGAGAGAAGAGAAGGGAGGGAAGGAAAAGAAAGGGGCCAGAAGGGAGCAGACACGGGGGGAGGGGGGGAGCTAGAAGAGAGCAAACATGGGGGCTGGAAGGGAGCAGACATGGGGGGAGCTGAAAGTGAGAAGACACCGGGGGGAGCTGAAAGGGAGCAGACATGGGGGGAGCTGGAAGGGAGAGGACATGGGGAGGCTGGAAGGGAGCAGACATGGGGAGCTACAAGGGAGCAGACACAGGGGGAGCTGGAAGGGAGCAGACATGTGGGGGCTACAAGAGAGCAGACACTAGGGGGAGCTAGAAGAGAGCAGACATGGGGGGGCTACAAGGGAGCAGACACTGGGGGAGCTGGAAGGGAGCAGACATGGGGGGAGCTGAAAGGGAGCTGACACTGGGGGACTGGAAGCTAACAGACACTGGGGAGCTGGAAGGGAGCAGACAGGGGGGGAAGAAAAAGCCAGAAGACACCGGGGGGAGCTGAAAGGGAGAAGACATGGGGGGACCTGGAAGGGAGAGGACATGGGGAGGCTGGAAGGGAGAAGACATGGGGAGCTACAAGGGAGTAGACACAGGGGGAGCTGGAAGGGAGCAGATATGTGGGGGCTACAAGAGAGCAGACACTGGACGGCTGGAAGGGAACAGACACTGGGGAGCTGGAAGGGAGCAGACACGGGGGGAGCTGGAAGAGAGCAGACATGGGGGGGCTACAAGGGAGCAGACACTGGGGGGAGCTGGAAGGGAGCAGACATGGGGGGAGCTGAAAGGGAGCTGACACTGGAGGACTGGAAGCTAGCAGACACATGGGTGGGGAGCTGGAAGGGAGCAGACATGGTGGGGGAGCTGGAAGGGAGCAGACATTGGGGGCTACAAGAGAGGAGATACTGGGGAGCTGGAAGGGAGCAGACATGGGGGGCTGGAAGGGAGCAGACATGGGGGGCTGGAAGGGAGCAGACATGGGGGGCTGGAAGGGAGCAGACACAGGGGGAGCTGGAAATGAGCAGACATGGGGGAGGGAGTTGGAAGGGAGCAGACACATGGGTGGGGAGCTGGAAGGGAGCAGACATGGTGGGGGAGCTGGAAGGGAGCAGACTCTTGGGGATGGGGCTGGAAGGTAGCTGGGTAATAGGAAGGGAGTTGGAAGAGAACTGATGGGGGGAAAGTGGGAGCTGGAAGGGAGCACACATGGGATGTTGGAAAGGAGCGGAAAAGAGGGGAAGGAGGGAGCTGGAGGGAAGATGGGGGCTGAAAGGGAGCTGAAACTTGGGGATGGGACTGGAAGGTGGATGGACAGAGGAGCAGCTGACTGGAAGGGAACTGATACGGGAGGGGGCACTGGGACTGGAAGTTTGCTGATACCTGGGATAGTATTTGGACTAGAAGGGGCTGGACGATGGAGAAGGAGGGGGACTGGAAGGGAGTAAACACCAGTGGCAGTGCTGGGAAAGCAAGGATGTTGACACTGGGAGGGGAGGCTGTAAAGGGGGCTGATACTGGCGAGGGTTACTAAGACTGGAAAAAGGCTGATGGAAGAAAATGAAGAAAGCAAATGGAGAGACAAGAAATGGCAGATGGACTATAGACCATAGAAAGAGAGCTAAGAGAAGGCAGAGGAAAATAGAAACCTCAGATTGAGACCAGCATGATCAAAAATCATCAGATAGCAAAGGTAGAAAAAATAATTTTATTTTCAATTTAGTGATTGGACTTTGCGCTATCTTTATTTTTCACCCAGTATGGGGAAGGAGTGGAGGAGTGGCCTAGTGGTTGGGGCAAGGTACTTCAGGCCAGAAGGTCAGGGGTTCAAATCCCACTAGAGGACAGCAACCTTGGGCCAGAAGGACTGGGGTTTCTAGTCCCACAGGTGCTCCTTGTGGTCTTGAGCAAGCCACTTAACCCTCCATAGCCCATGTTCCCTGTAAACAGTTATCTCCAAGTTATAATGCCCTGTTCAATGTAATTTCAGTTTGTTCAATGTAAACCACACTGATGCAGAATATTGCAGTATATAAGAGAATATAAATAAATCTCCTGGTGTGGCACTGCATGTGGAGTCTGGCTTCTTGGGGTTTCATTTTAATTTTTGTCTACATATTTTTATTTTTACTTTAGATTGTGGTCACTTATTCTGTACTTGGGGAGGGTCTGTGTTCTGAGTGTGCAACCAAGGCCAGGTGTTCTGTTTACATGGAGTTTGTACGTAGGAATCTGTACTGTAGTAATTTGACTTGTACAGCTTTTCAAATAGGTGTATGGATGTTTTGGGGCCCATTCCAGTGTTTTGTATGAGTTTTGGAAGTGTATGCTGGCATGTTATGGTAGATTTGGCCTTGTAGATCTGCAGTGACTTTTGCAGTTTTATATTAGTTCACAATATGCCTGGCACTGGAGAATGTTTATGTTAGTGAGATGACCAGAATAAGATTTTTTTTGGACTATCACAGCCTGTTTGAATGATGCTAAGTGTTTACTGCTAAGTATTTTTATTTTGGCTATGCAATTGCTCTTTCACGGCAATTTTCTTACAACACTGGATCTGAAGGAGAAATACTAATATCGCTTGAAGAGCTCACAAAGCAATTTTGGGAAAAAGGAGGGTAGGGTGCAGCCAACATTAATAATAATGAGGGAGGGGCGCCGATTTATAGGTTGCATGGGGGTGCTAGAAACTCTAGCACCAGCCCTGTGTTTCACTCCTGGCTGCCCTTGTGAGCCTCTCTCTCTGGTCGAATCTATCTGAGCTTCCAGCATGTGGAGCTCCACCCTTCCTCTCAAACTGGCAGATAACGTTTCCCCTCCTAACTGCAGTTTTTTTAATAGCTTTAGACAGGCAGCCTGTCCTTGGTGGAACTTTGTGGCATCCAGTGACAAACATGGGCAAGCTTAAAAATCTGAGGTGGAGGGGTAGGGGTGGAGGTGGGCAGCAGATGCCAATTAGTGAGGCCCCTCACACTTATATTTCTATTTCTAATTTCTGGTTCTCCATTCTCCATACTTGAATTTACTGCCCCATTAAGAATTTTAAGAGTATTAGCAGACAGATAAGATTAGATTCTGCTCCGTTACGTCTAGGGGTGTCTGCTGTAGGTCCCAGTTCATTCTGCACAACACTCTGGCAATGAGTGGCAACAGAGATAGATTCTGTGTTTATATATATTAGGATTTTATTAGGGTAAAAAAAATATGGCTAACGTTAATAACTGAGGTAATGATTTGGTAGCATAGCAAAATTTCCTTATGTAAAAACAAATCACAAATTAATAACCAAAAGTGACATGGCTCACTCTGCACTCAGTGGAGATATCTAACTAGACCCCTCCCCCCCACACACATACCATCAAAGGAATCAGAAGCCCATACCTTTAGCCCAGTCCGGAGGAAGGAACACTGCTGTGATCCAAGTCAGAATCCAAGACCGCCAGAAGTTCCAGGGGGCAGATAAGCTGGAAAGGAAAGCTCTAGCTGTGCCCAGCAATCTGCATGGGGTGATAGGAAGAAATGCAGAAAACCTGGGGTGCCTGGGGTCTTAGCTGGTTCTGCTGTATCTCTGTACTGCTGCAAGCACAAGAGCTCGTTAGATGGCAAAAAGCCCCAATGGGAAAAACAAAAACCAGAGAGCAAAAGAAGCCTCAAAAAAGTAAAACATTTTTATGCAACGTTGTTTTTGCCGCGTTGCTATCTTGGTCTATGCCAGACCCAAAACTCCTTCAGATGGCTGGGCAAATCAGGACACAGCCTTCAGAAGGTGGATACCTGCACAGAAGAGTCACGGTGAGACTTGGAATGCAGAGGCAGGTTACCATGGTCCCAATGCGGTGCAGCTTCCAAGGTCTGCAGCATAGGTGTAGTTAGGGAGAGGGGCATGAAGACGTCATCTCCAAATGTTGCAGGCACTAATAGTGAACTGGTCCCTCTACCCCTGCTGTCAGTATAACTTCCTTACCCTTTATCCTCCACCAAAGTAAGAAGGGAAACTGTATCGATGATCTGCAGGGACGGTCTGTGGATGAGAAAGGTTATAAGCACGACAGGAAACAATAGTTTTCTGTGTCCGTACACATGCAAATTTGCAGGCAGTAATTTAGAAGTGTCAGCAGGTCTGTTGTTCCAGAACATGCCATAGTCCTTTGTAGCAAGAATCCATCTTGTTCGGTTCATGTTTGGCCATAGGCAGACTACCAGTATTAGCCCTACAGAAACTGCCACAACTTTATTCAGTGCTACAGTATTTGAAGGCAATTTGCAAAGCAATCCAACTGTGTTGAAAAGGATTAATGCACGCAGACTGCCCTGGCTACAAATTGCCCAGCTAAAGGTATGTGTGGTCTTCCAGAGCATGCATAGTTTGGGACAGCCTGTGGGGAGGCAGGCATTTCTAGGGTGTGTATTATTTAAGGGAGGAAATAGCATGTTTTGTTGACACAACATTTTCAAAAGTGGTACTGTTGTGCAATGGCTAGGAGTCCTTCTTTCTACCTCATGGAGTGGAGCATTGCTTCCTCCAGTCCAACAACTGATACCACAGTGTTTTCTGAAGCAGTTGCACTTCAAAATATGCTTTGCATGGAAAAAAAATATCATTTCATTTTTTCCCTAGTACTTTTGCCTTTTTCCCCCCATTTTGTATTGTTGCATTCTGCGGTTCAGCAGGCAGTAAAACTACGGGTTGTGAAACTCAGAACCAAACTAAACATTTTTGTTTGTTCAGTTTTGGATTGGAAACGACATGAAGAGCAAATTGCATAGGTATTTTCAACATCATTTCAAACAACCCTTCAAACCCCCAAGAATTTGGTTATACCAATACCATTGTGAAATGTATTAATTCTTTTGGTAATTAATCCATGGGGAACAATATTCTGATAATAAAGTTGAACGAAACCCAGAAATCAACATGGAATATTTTTTAATAGAATTTCTGCAAGACAGGTTGGTTTGTCTCTGAATTAGAGGTGTGCGCCGGGTGGTTTCTGAACATCCTAGCTAGTTATAGGCCTATTTATAGCCAGTTTTTTCACAGAACTACAGATACTGTACGAACTCAGTCCAAACTAAAGTGACAAAAGTGAAAATCAGCATCCTCCCTGCGGTATTGGTGAAATATCTTTTTAGATTTGTTTTTCCAACTGACAGCTGGCAGTGCCCAATAGGGTATTTAGTGCTATTGCAGTGTTATTGCAATACACTCAAAAATATGTAAATTAGCAGTGCCCACTTTTCTTGGTTGGGGGAACCCTGAATGGATTTGGGTTTATTAGCCTGAAGTGACCGTTTCTCCTTTCATCTTTCCCTCTGTGCAAATGGCTGAATGTTAAAATCTGACGATTCCCCCCTCTCCTTTTGCTTCTTAATTATGATAGAAGCATCTTCCTTTGAGGATAGGATATTCTCACCTCGATAAGTGATAAACTCTTGGATCATCTTGACACTCATTTGTGCTGGATTCAGATTTACTCAACACTTCAGCCATGCAAGAAGCTCATTGAAACGTTTGTTAGGAAATGCGTGGGAGTTAATGAGTCGTGAGGACATGTGTTTGGAGTTTGTATTGTGTTAACCTCCACTAGCATCCACAGTTAATCATATGGGTAGATCTGAACAGCCTGAAGGCACAAAGAAGTAAATTAAATTGTATTTAATATAGGGAGCAATTCAGCGATTTTTCTTGCATTGTTTAGGGTGAGGGGCTTAATACCCTATATTTCATCTTCAATTTCTGGTGACTCCGGAATATTAAACACACAATTTCACGGATGTTTAGTGTTCTTATTGCCCCCACCCATCTGTGGCCTGGCAGTAATTGCAGTTGTCATTAAGTAGTACCAAAATACAAAGATCCTAGCCAATCGCAGCACAGCAAGGCCCTTCGGTTCTCTATTCATAAAGAGGTCGCACATTCAAGTAATCATAAATATTCCAATATAACCTGCAGCAGTGAGCGAGCTGAGAGAGGCCAATGGCAGGTGGCTGTGAGTGATGACTCAGGGCACATGTACTGAGCTTTTCCTGTTACTTAAGTGACTTGCGAGCCCCCAAGTCTGGCGGAAGCTGTAAAGCAAAGGCCCCAGTAGTCCCCACAAAGGATCAGAAGGATTCAGGTAAGAAAGATCTTTGTAGGTTAAAGGAAAAAGAGGTGAAGTGTGCCGCTCTTCCCGGATTTGTAAACTGTTAATGGGAAAAGTGAAACAAAGTTTTACTTTGTGTCAATGGTATAGCCAGGACTAATTTTTTGGTGCGGCCTGGGATTAACACGGGTGGGCAGCATGCTTCCAGTTCCCCTTTCAGTCGACTGTTCTGTTGCCACAGACTGCGTGGGCCTGATGCCAGAGTTAGGAGACACAAAGAGAGCGACGAGGGACCACAGTTACACCACATGAACCTACTCTCAAAACCCAAGTTTCGGCAAACATGCCATGAGCCAGAGGAGCCAGAGAGTGTCATTTTGGGGAGGGGGAAATTGTGAGGAAGCTGTTCCAGGCTGAAGAAAAAAACTGGAAGCCAAGACCCCCTGAGGCCAAGTCGGGTTTTAAGTTTTTTGAGAGAAGATTCATCCGGTGTGACTCTGGTCCCTCTCCTCTCTCTCTTTATGTTGTTTGTTGATGGCGGAGGATCTTCCTCTCATCAAGTTGAGGGGTCATGACCTGCCCAGGCCCACACTTGGTCATGCCCCTGCTTTGTGTTCTTTGTGCAAACAGGAAAACCTTTGTGTGTTTGGAAAAGGAGTCCATCTTCCCCTAAATCAGTTAGAGGGTCATTCTGAGCAACGAATATTTGTGTATGGGGAAGTTAAATGGAGGCGGGAAAGGGGCAGATTTGGGGCGGCGTTAGGACAGGCAGTCGGCGGTCGCCGGCCTCGTATATACAGAGCCGATTTTAATGTTGGCCCTGTACGTCCAGGCTGGCGACTTGATGCAGCAGGAACGGCAGGACAAGGGTGTGGATGGGGTGGCAGGGGGCAGACGCATTCCCCACAGCCTGACCCTGGCCATGGGAGGCTAGAACGAGGGTTGGACTGCGGGGAAAATGGGACCCTGCGGCCAGGGATCATGGCTTTTAAACAGAGTTGCGGTGCCATAGCAACGGGACGCCATGGCCCACAGCTCCATTTAAAAGCCCTGACTGAGTTAGCCAGGCAAGGATTATACTCTCTAATTTTGTTTTTGCATCGTTCTTGCAGTACCTTCCTTTCTGAGATTCTGCTCTTCTCTCTGTACATGACGGATGGCTCTGAGACGCCTGTCTATGTGGCTGTGATTCGTTAGTATGCTTAACGAAAAGTATGGCTAAATGATGGATGGGTGCTGTTATTCTACCATATGATCATTTTGGATATCTATCATAAGAATGGGAATTTGCTGCCAGCAATGTCGGTATATTATCCATCAATGAAAAGCTTTTAAAAAGTATTATTTTGTGGAAGTATATGGGCAGTCTTCTGACTGAGACATGCTGATGTATGCAAGGGCGAAAATTAAAATGTTGAAGAGAGCAGAAGGGGTGAATTTACAGTATACTGAAGCTATGGTTCCCAACCTTTCCGTTGCAGCACACACAGCACCTTCCCTCTCCTCCTATTCCCTTAGCATCAGCACCAGGGCAGTCACTGGATAAAATGGCGCCCAGGACAAGAGATGCTTTTGCCAACCCCCCACCTCCTTTATGCTCACATGCATGCAGACTCATCAAAAGGGAAGCACGATAAAAAGCACCATCTTTCCTTCCCTCCCACTCCACCTCATCAGCAGCTTCCCTTCACTCCTACACCCTGCCATCATCTTCTCTGCTGCAAGTTGCATGGTCTCCATCAGGCAAGATATATCAGTTACCTGCTGCCGACTTCTCCTCTACCAGCTTCCTTCTGAAATCAGAATCGTGCAACTATCTGTAGTTTTCAGTCTGCCAGCCCTGCACGGTTACAACTTCAGAAGGAAGTTGGCAGCAGCAGGTAAGGACTGCTGTTCACTGACTCCCACTGCTGGAACAAGGCCACGGCGCAGGGGACTGAGCGGGAAAAACAGACTAACATCTTTCAGTTGGCGGCTACAGCTGTGACCTGTTTCAATCTTCCCTTGACAGGTGGCAAAATCTTTGTGGTACACTTGAGGTTCCCACAAGCTGGGGACATTTAAACTGAAGTACCAGAAAATACATCATGTGATTCATATTTACTAAACAGGATTAGCATTAAGAAGGCAGGAGGTGTAAAATCATGCTTCTGATATATATGCTATATGAGAAAACGGTCAGCCTTAGGCATAAGCACAGATTTACATATAGCCAACATAGGCAACTGCATAAGGAGGCAAATTTTGAAGGCACAAAATAGCCAGGGCTGGCACTACCATTGGATGAACTAGACAGTCACCTAGAGCACCGACACTCTGGGGCCGCCTGTTGCTGCTGCTGCTGCCCCTCTGGCCTGCAGAGGCAACAGTGGACCCTAAACCGCGACGCAGCACTTACCTGTGCCAGAGGGGGGAGAAGCAGAAGATACAAATGTAAAGGAAACCACGACAGCACAGGCTTGAGCAGGTAAGCGCTGCGTCGCGGTTTGGGTGTTTTGCCACCGCTGCAGGCCCCAGAGAGGGGTAGCAGCGGTGGCATTGGGAGCCGTGGGGGAGTCATGGAGGATGGCAGGATTGGGGTCCGGCTGAGGGTGTGTCCAGTCCTTGCATGACCTTGTAAATACCCAGACTGAAAAGGAGCCTGTTCCTTCTCAGTTTAAGGTCATGCACATCTGCAGCTTCAAAGGGTGCCACTGTGGCACTATGGCCTTCCTCTGCTCCTTTTCGGGGTCTTTGTTTCTGCTTCCCCCCTCTCTCCTGGCTCTCTGGGATCTGCTATGTGGACTTGCCTATGGCATACAAACTCTTAAATCTGGCCCTGCCTACAAATCAGGTAGTGTGGGAGAATCTGCTGGCTCTTTCTGCTGTACTCAGAGGGCTTCTGGGGCAATTTCTCCAAAAGGGTGAGTTTTGCACATACCATGACAGTTATGAGCCTCATTTCTAAGCCAGGGTATGTAGAGTATGATCTCAGTCTCTGAAATTTACTGCTAATGCTCGGTGTAGTACTTGCATCGTGCTAAAGAGAACCTCCCTCTGTAGTTCATAAAATGTTATGTGCATGGGTAGCTTATCAAGGTGCGCTTAGAAGTTCCTTTTAATTAGGCTTGTGGCACCCAACACGATGGGAAATAACTCAGTATCTTTCTGCCACATTTTCTTGGTCTCTGACTGCATTTATTGGTACTTAAAGATTTTCTCCCTCTCAACGCGATTCACAAAGTAGTCGCTTCTGCTCTGTTCAGGCAATGGTAATCCTTCGTCCAATGCAATACACAGCTGAACAGGCAGCTGAATGACAGACAAAGGGCTGGCCAGAAATCCACTGTGCACCATGGCACCCTGCGCGGGGCAAGATGACACCCACCCTGTGAATAAAAGACAATAAATAGGTAACAAATATATGAGTGCAAACAATTTAACCAGCAACCATCCCGTGACTGAAGCAAGTAGCATAAACCACAAGCTGTTGAGATAATTTACAGAATGTTGGAGATAGCTGGCAGCATGGTATGTGAGTGATGGGTGAAGATATATGTGCTTGTAATGTGTAGGTATTTATGTGTAGTTCAGGCATTTTGCTTGGGAATTAATGCACGTTTAATGAAACCCATATTTGTTTTGTTCAAAATGAATTAGAAAACAATTCTGTATTGTAATACCTAAAAGACCTACACATACATCACAGAAAATTAGACAGTATTGAATTTATATTTCATCTTTAAACTATAGAGGGTAATTTTATAAGCCACGCCTAGATTGGTGCATGTTTTTACGCGTGTATTTCACACCTATTTTACAAAGTAAGGGAGATGTGTACTTTATAAAATAAGAGCGTATGTTGTCAAAGCGTGTGTTAATTTAAGCCGTGAGCACTTATGTGAACGCTATTGCTTTCTTTAAATGCCCATTTCTAGATTTTTCAAGAACGGGAGGAAATTATAGTATTTTATAATTTGCATGTGTAACTTTGTGCTTTGCTCACAATAGTCCACTTAAACTCTGCTCCTGTATATATCCACAATGCATATTGACTGGACTGTCATGCGTACCTTCAAAATAGCAATCATATCGAATATGTGTGTAAAGTAAATGCCTAAACTACCTAGATTTAGGTGTGCAAATGCACGTGTAAATATAGGCATAGTAACATAGTATATGATGGCAGATAAAGACCAGCATGGCCCATCTAGTCTGCCCAGCAAGGCGGCAAGAGTAGGTGCACCTGCCGCTCCATTCAGGTCACCTTCCCCATGCCTTTGTTTAGGGGTGTACTCACCGCTCCGTGTAGATCACCACTGTTTGTTCATATATAAGAGATAGTTGTGCTTATTGTGATTTTATCCTGTTTCTATAAGGGGATCCACTATGTCTGTCCCATGCCATTTTGAATTCTGTCACTGTGTTTGCCCCATCACTTCCATCGGGAGGGCATTCCAAGCATCCACCACCCTTTCAGTGAAAAAGTATTTCCTGACATTGCCTTTCAGTTTACCCCCTTGCAGCTTCATGTTATGCCCTCTAGTTTTACGGCTTCTTTGGAAGAGGTTTGTTTGTCCATTAATACCCTTTAAGTATTTAAAAGTCTGAATCATATCTCCCCTGTCCCTCATCTCCTCCAGAGTGTACATATTTAAGTCTTCAAGTCTCTTTTCATAAGTCTTATGACGCAGGCTCCAAATCATTTTGGTCGCCTTCCTCTGAACCATTTCCAGTCTTTTTATATCCTTTGCGAGATACGGTCTCCAAAACTGAACACAATATTCCAAGTGAGGCCTCACTAGTGACTTGTACAGTGGCATTAGTACCTCTTCCTTTCTGCTGGTAATTAGTCTCTGTTTGCAACCCAGCATCCTTCTGGCTTTTGCCACTGCCTTGTCACACTGTTTCACCACCTTGAAATCATCAGAAACAATCACATCGAGGTCTTCTCCTGGTCCATGCACATGATTTATAAAATCACCTTCACATTGTTTATAAAATGCAAAAAATATTTTGTGGCATTGCCATGTGAGACCTAGCAGCCTCAAAGAGGACTGAAAACTGGAAACATTTTTTTCACTCAGAAATAATGGCGCATAATCCTGCAGACCTACAGACTATAAGCTCAAAATTTCTTAACTTGGACATGGCTAGCATGCCTCTAAGCTGTGCTGAATACTGCTTTTTGCATGTAGCATTTTTGTCCCATTTCAACCATTATTTTGCACTTGAAACAAACTAATAACAATCACATTCTGCTTAGAGCAAGCACGACTAAAAAGTAGATGCATTAGACTGAAATGAAAATTTAGTATCATCCCTAATGTGTTTGTCATCATTACCATTTTTATTACACTTTTATTCCTGAACTTGAAAATCTGGGCCCGATGGTTGTACGTGGAACAAATCATATCTGAAGTGCTGATTACATATAGAACATTGCTCTTGTTTTTATTTTTATACCATTTGCATCTTTCCCCATAGCTACAATAAAAATCTGAATGAATTACATCAAGGAAATAGAATCAAAGTAAAAGATGAAATATGTACATATTTTTTGTATATATACAGTATTAAAGATGAATCCTGATGATTTGGATTTAATAACTCACTTTTCCAAAGCCTATCTGAAGGTGAGCTACATTTCATTTACAGTACATATTTCCCTGCCCCATAGGCCTTACAGTGTGAATTTTATACCTGAGACTCAAGAAACATCATTGAGATGGTTTTCTAGTCCACTGTTGTAACTACTAGGCCAGTGGTTCCCAGAACCTGAGGTTTTCAGGATAACCACAAAAAATACGCACAGGATAAATTTGCATGTGGCCTGGAAAGGTTTGGGAGTTACTGCACCAGGCCATTCCTCCACAGCTTAAGGGAGGGGGAGTTGGGGTATTTCAGGGGCAAGGATGCAAATCTGTATAAATTATAGGTGTCGTTCATGGGTTGAACATCTGAAAATGGGCACTTTGATGTGCAAATCATGGAGATGTCCCTGGAGCTATTTTAGAAAGCTGGGTATATAGATGTTGCCAGTGCGAGAAGATTCATGTACTACGGAGGACCTAGTGGAGGTATGACTTGGGCGGAGCAAGGGAGATGCACATCGGGGTGTGATTGCAGAACAGCCCAAGCATGCTTGGCTCTGCTGTTGAGGCCTCCATCCCTATACCTACTCCTGACCATGAATAAAGTGCAAAAATGTGCTCAT
The DNA here is from genome assembly GCA_033557465.1 of Ichthyophis bannanicus. Classification (NCBI taxonomy): domain Eukaryota; kingdom Metazoa; phylum Chordata; class Amphibia; order Gymnophiona; family Ichthyophiidae; genus Ichthyophis; species Ichthyophis bannanicus. The sequence goes on along the minus strand of CM066050.1, from coordinate 80,865,241 downwards.
TTCGTGGTTGCAACACTTCCAGAAAAAGAACAAAATGTGCTTTCATTGCCATAGTTGATATTTTCAGGCTGAAGAAACCTGCATGTACTCCCATTTAACTTTCAAAAGGGAGACTAGGATAAAAAGAGGAAAATAGTTAACAAAAGACTAAAAGGGGCAGCTGCAAAGGCTTAAAGATTTGCATAAAGTGTGGGCATTCTTTAAAAATACTATCTTGGAAGCCCAGAACAGATGTATTCTACACTTTAAGAAAAGTGGAAGGAAGGCTGAAAAACCGCCATCATGGTTTAAAGTTGAGGTCAGAGAGGCTGTTGTGGCCAAAAAAACATCTTTCAGGAAATGGAAAAAGGAGCCAAATGATGAAAACGGGAAACAACATAAGCATTGCCAAGTTAGATGCAAGGCATTGATAAGGCAGGCAAAGAAAGAATTTGAAAAAAATCTTGCCATGGAAGCAAAAATGCATAATAAAAACTTTTTCAAGTACATTTGTAGCAAACAACCTGTGAGACAGTCAATTGGAGCATTGGATGATAGAGGAGTAAAAGAGGCACTAAGTGAAGATGGCCATAGCAGAGACACTGAATGAATTCTTTGCTTTGGTCTTTACTGAAGAAGATATAGGGAATTTATCCATGCCTGAAATGGTATATAAAGGTGATGTATTGGAAGAAATGAAAGTAATATCGATAAACCGAGAAAATGTATTACAACTATTTGATAAACTGAAGAGTACCAAATCACTTGGACCGGATGGTATACATCAAGGGTATTGAAAGAACTGAAATATGAGATTGCAGCCTACTATTAGTAATCTGTGAACTATCCTTAAAATCAACCGTAGTACCTGAAGATTGGAGAATGGCCAATGTAATGCCAATATTTAAAAAGGGTTCCAGGGGTGATCTGGGAAACTACAGACCTGTGAGTCTGACATCAGTACTGGGAAAAATGGTAGAAACTATTATAAAGAATAAAATTAATGATCATGTATATAGTCATGGTTTAATGGGAGAAAGGCAACATGGATTTAGCCAAGTAAAGTCTTGTATTACTAATCTGTTATATTTCTTGAAGAACTGAATAAACAGGTAGACAAAGGTAAGCTGGTTGATATAGTGTATCTGGATTTTCAGAAAGCCTTTGAAAAGTTCTGTCATGAGAGACTCTTGGTGAAATTAAAAAGTCATGGAATTGGAGGCAGTGCAATATTGTGGATCAGAAACTGGTTAAAAGATAGAAGGCAGAGAGTAGGGCTAAATGGCCAATTTTCTCAATGGAGAAAAGTAAATAGTTGGGTAACTCAGGGATCTGTTCTGGGCCCACTGCTTTTTAACATATTCATAAATGACCTGGAAATGTGAATAACGAGTGAGGTGATCAAATTTATAGATGACACAAAATTATTAAAAGTTTTTAAAACCTAAGAGGATTGTGAAAAATTGCAAGAGGACCTTGATAAATCAGAAGACTGGGCATCCAAATGGCAGATGAAATTTAATGTGGACAAGTGCAAGTTATGCACCTAGGAAATAACAACCCAAACTTTGGTTACACGATGCAAGGTACCACCTTAGAAACCACCACCCAGAAAAAAGATTAGGCGTCATCGTGGATAATACGTTGAAACCCTCCACCCAGTGTGCAGCAGCAGCCAAGAAAGCTAATAGAATGCTAGGAATCAAAAGGAAAGGAATTTAGAATAAAACCAAGGATATTATAATGCCACTATATCATTCCATGGTTTGTGTACAGTTCTGGTCGCCGTATCTTAAAAAGGATATAGTGGGATTAGAAAAGGTACAGAGAAGAGCCTCCAAAATGGTAAAGGGGATGGAAGGCTACCCCTATGAGGAAAGGCTTAAAAGGTTAGGGCTCTTCAACCTGGAAAAAAGATGGCTGAGGGGAGATATGAAAGAGGTCTATAAATTAATGAATGGAGTGGAACGAGTAAATGTAGATCGATTGTTTACGCCATCAAAATGTAGAAAGACTAGGGGACATCCAATGAAGTTACAGAGTGACCTATTTATGACTAATAAGAGAAAATATTTTTTCACTCAGCGCGTAATCAAACTCTGGAATTCGTTACCGGAGGATGTTGTAAAAGCTGTTAGTGTAGTTGGGTTTAAAAAAGGTTTGGACAAGTTCCTGGAGGATAGGTCCATAAACCATTATTAAAGAGGACCTGGAAACTCCACTGCTTACCCCAGAATGAGCATTGTGGAAGCTGTGGACTTTGGGTACCTGCCAGGTTCTTGTGACCTATATTGGCCACTGTTGGAAACAGGATAACTGGCCTTGATGGACTTTGGTCTGACTCAGTATTGCATTTCTTATGTTCTTATATATACTCCAGATATGGTCCTTTAAACAGTACCTGACGGGGGATCCAAGATGGCGTAGTGAGCGGATGCATCTGCGAGATGCTTTGGTATGCTTGTGGTTTGTTGGCGTTGGGCACTTTTGCCTGTGAGATGGTCAAGAGGAAATGGAAGGGGAAAACTGGACTCCTGGAGGGCACCATTTCCCAGTCTCTCCGCCAGACTATCCTGCTCCTCAGTGGCACCTTCCCAGGGACAGCCCATTGGGTGACCGGTGGGCAACAGTGAGGAGGGGGCTTCATTGAGTCCTATTGCATGGATGCCGCCTCCGAGACCCGGAAGTGCTGGAATTGCAGGGTAGCTGGAGGATAGCCAGACCGTAGGGGTTTTTAGCTTTACTCTAACAGGAGGCTCCCCTGTAACTGCTTCCTCCACTCTTTAGGATGGGATTGTGGAGGACTCCCTCAATGAACTGTGAGTGAAATTGCATGGGGAGGGGAGAGATGACTTCTTGGTTGGCTCATTGAGAGGTGTAAAGGCCAGGTGTTGTGACTATGGAATCATTCTGTGATGCCATCCAGGGGTTCAACTCCTTGATGCAGGTTCTTTCTATGAGATTTGTGGGTGATTTAACTATTATCTCACAGTCAGTGGTTGAACATTTCCAAGCATTGGTACAACAGGCTGCTAGGTGTGATATGCTGGAATCAAGGGTCAGTGTTGCTCAATCCCCGAAAGAAACCCTAGTAAAAGACAAAAATCATACACACCATCATATGGAATATTTGGAGAATCAAGTGAGCAGGAACAACTTAAGATTTCTGAACTTTCCAAGGTCTCCCCTGATTTTCTCTGTGGACATGGCTAAGAAATACCCGACTGAGGCTCTGAGCATTTCTCCTGAGTCACTACCTTCCTTAGTTAAGGCCCTGTATTTGTTGCTTGGGGGGGGGGGGGGGGGGTCTGACCCTTCAGGCAAACAGGGGGATTCTGTGGGGTTAAACCTCACAGAGTTTTTGAGTCCTCTCTGGAGGTGGTCACCCAGAGATTCACTTTGATCGCCACATTTGCATTGGAGTTTGACTACAATGCTATTTTAAAAATGTATTTCTGCTCCATGAATAAGCTGTTCGTATTTTTCCAGATTCACACAAAAACAGCCCCAGGAATTCCTGGCCCTGAGGCTAAGGGCCCTTGGCCTCAGTTTTGTGTAACATCTTCCTTGTGTCTGTGTGGTTGTTTGTGAGGGGAAAAACGTTTGTGTTTTGAACCTAGGCAGTTATCTGCGTTTATTGTGGCTAGGGAGGAGATTAGGGTCTGGGTTAGTGTCCCCGAGGCAACACTGTAAGGCCTGTTGGAAGTGGATCGGAGGGGGGGGGGAGAGGAGATGCTTTTTGCGATTTATTTTGATTATTCATATTTGCATTTTCCTTTCTTGGAGCCACTTTTGCTTTATGGTGGTCTATTGTCCAAGTCTTCTGTTCAAGATGCATTTGTACCTTTACTTGCTTATTTCTTATTTTTTGAATTTCTGTTTTCTGTATTCACTTTTTTTGAAGTGCAAGATTTTGAAGGCATAAAAAATAAAGTATAAGTAAATATATACTCCAAAACATATTACAGACCCACCGCCGTACATTTGAGTATCTGAAATGGCAGGACAGGACGTTTTAGTCTCAGAACATAGTCGTCTCTCCTTCTGACCCATTCCTGTCCATGTTCCTGGTGCTACACTCATGCATGTACCCGGTCTTGCTATCTGTGTGGGGCATGTCTCCAGAACTGCTTACTGGAACGTTCATTTTTTGGGGTGGAGATAGAGCGAATTCAGAAGACACTGCTGCCACTCCCTCGATTTTTTGGACGTTCTGCTCTGGATGCCACAGATTCATCCTAGACATCTCTTCTAAAATGTCATTGTAAATGTATAAGTGCTGATATTCATCCGCTATATGTATAGATTATATGTTTGGCTTGGGCATGCCAAGACCTGGTATAACCTGGGCCATCTGAGCTAAATGTATAAGCTGTATGTATAGCGCTGATATTCAGGGCCTTTTACATGTACATTGTACATAGCAACTCTGATATTTGGCTCTACATACTCTACATGTAGGTATGAGTAAAATTTTAGAAGCCCTGTTCATGCTTTGGATGTCTGAAAACAGGCCTAGAGATATCAAAAGTCCAAAGCCAGCTATGGTGATGTTCCCAGCATGAGGACGTCTAAATGGGAGTGTGGTGAGGGTTTTTCCAGGAACCTGAAGACCCCCTGCCTGATCTCAGAATCCTCCTGCATGTCCGGAATCACATTTAAGGTTATACCTGCTCCAAGCAGGAATAAACAACATGTAAGTGCTCCTTTTGGCCATAAAACATCCAGAGGGCACAAGAGAAGAGAGCACTCCCTCACCCCCAGTACTCAGCACAATTTCAATGCTAGCAGCAGTGGGATATGAACCCTCAACTTCCCTGTTTCTAGCTCAACTACTATAATCATTAGGCTGTCCTTGAAATCCAGGTTCTGAAATATGGTTCTGGGGCTGTCTCTGTAGATGCCCCCGCAGATGTCCATATTGGGCACGTCCACGTTTGTGAAATTGTGTCTGCGTATGGACGTGCCTGCATATTTTTCAAATGTTTTGGCGTAGACGTCCCAGATTGTACTTGGATGTCCCTTCTAAAATTCCACATGATGTGTATAACTTATAATGATATTCAGCCGCCCCAGCATAAGTGTGAATCCACATTTTAGAAAAGATGTGGCGATCAAAATTGAGATGTTGAGTTGGAGGCATTTCTTTCTTTATTTAAAAGATTTGGTATACCATTTCGATTTTTACAGCATTCACAATTCCAGCAGCATTTTAGCTACTAATTGTGGAACTGCTTCTAAAATACTTAGAAGGAAGTGCAGGAGGGCACATGGATGTGCAGCACGAAGAACCATTTCGTAAACCTACATGTGGGAAGAAAAAATGGAGGGAAAACAGCCACATACGTGTGTAAGTGCCGGCATTTTGAAATTTGCATGAGCCATTTTGTAGCACTATATATTTAAATCCCATCAGTGAACCACAGAGGCTTATCTTTCTACTCTTTTGATTCGTAGAGAGAATTAAAAAACAGAGGATTAAGGCAACTAACTCCCTTGATCCCCCCTGCAAAGGACTGACTATAAAAAGCACTTTTTAAAAACATACATGCCAGAAAGTAGGCGTAAATCCCACTCTGGACATTGTTGGTCATACATGTGCCCTCCCTATATGAACTGGGGAATGCTCATGTAGATTTTTGATTCATCTTGACTACACCCTAACCACGCCCATAACATTCCCCTTTGCAATCTACATCGTAAGGACATCCACATGTACGGTGGGCACTTTCTAAAAAGACCATTTCCCCATGTAAATATATGATTTTACATGTGGAAATCTCAACTAAGGCTTCTGAAATAACCCCATCGTGTCAGCAAATATAGGAATAATTTAAAATGTCTAGATTAAAATTAAATGCAAAAGTGCACGTGTGCTTGCTGATAGGTGAAGCCGGAGGAGACGTTTTACAAATCTACACGTGGGAAAAATCAGCAGAGGAGGCAAAGTAACTTACACATCAGTTGGTATTTCACGGCACTTACATGTGCATGTGGGTCATTTTCAAGCCCTATAGGTATAAAGACTGCCAATTAACTACAGATGCCACTATCTTTATTTAATTTCAGTTTGGAGGGGAAACTAGACAATGAGGGAAAAGGATGTTATCCCTCGTTAATCCCTCCTGTAAAGGGCTGGTCGAAACGATCATGTTTTCATGTGTGCCAGGGAGCAGCTGTTAGTCTTGACATGGCCAGTTTTGGTCATACATGTGCAGACTTTTGTGGAATGTATGTGTAGATTTTTGATCTGTACAGAACATGCCCCAGCCTCATTCCGAACACACCCTCCCTTATAATTTCTACACTGAATATCCCTACTGACTACTGAAACACTGTCCAGTTAAAACCAGGACGGTCTGTGAGCAGAATTGGAGCGGTGATAGCTGCTATCCAGTTACGGTGATACCTAACTACTAACCGGACAGCTTAAGCGTTTTCAGTTAGGACAAGCGAATGGCAGATAGTGGCATTGGTGGATAGACAGCCTGGATATTCAGTGGTGGAAGCCGGATATCTATGCCCTGAATATGCCCCTAACACTTATACGTGGATGCCTTTTACACGTGGATGCTGGTTTTACACGTGGAAACAGATGGACCAACAAGAGACTATACTGTGCTGATGGACTACATCTCTCTATCACAGGAAAAAGAATCCTAAGTGAAAAATTCAGGCAGTATGTGGACAGGCATTTAAACTACAGAAAGGGGGTGGTGGATGGGGAAGGACAAGTTCAGGACGTCACTCCCGGCAAAAGCAGAATAACATCAGAAACAGCCACACTTTGAAACCACACATCAACGACAAGTGGGAAGAGGTGGGTAGAACAAAATCAATGCAAAATGCAAGCCAGTTAAATGCTGGAAAGCAATGAGCACAAATGCTCGAAACTTAGCCAACAAAGTTCTGGACCTGGAAACCCTAATGGTGGAAATGGACTTGGACATTGTGGCCATTACAGAAACATGGTTTAATGAATCACATGAATGGGATATAGCCATAGCTGGCTATAATCTATTCAGAAGAGACAGAGAAAGTGGAAAAGGAGGAGGAGTAGCCTTATATGTCAAAAAGCAATATTAAAGCTACTGAAATGCAAGGAGCATGGGGAAAAGAAGAAGCGCTCTGGATTGTGTTGGAAGGAGGAGATGGCACTGTCATCCATACTGGTGTAGTCTACAGACCTCCGACTCATATCGAAGAAAGAGATAATGAATTGATTATAGATATTGCAAAGATAGCTACAAAGGGGGAAGTGATCATATTGGGTGACTTTAATCTACCTGATATGGCTTGGAGTACTCCTTCTGCAAATCTGGAAAGAAGAAAAATAATTGTGGATGTTTTCCAAGATGCGTTACTTAGACAAATGGTGATGGAACCAACCAGGGAAAGCTCAATGCTGGATTTAGTGCTTACCAACAGAGATAACATGTCAAATGTCGAGGTGGTTGCCCCTGTGAGCAGCAGCGATCATCACACGGTATAGCTTGAGTAAAAGCCAAGATGCAGTCCAATCATAGCAAGCTCAAAGTTCTAGACTTCAAAAACATGGCCAAGTACCTGAAGGAGAAGTTGGCAGGGTTGGAGGGAATAAGGAAAGTGGAATTGCAATGGGCTAAAAATAAAGGTGCCAATAAAAGGGGCAACAGATAAATATGTAAGGAAAGTAAATAAAAGCAAGAGAAGGAAACCTATTTGGTTCTCCAAAGAAGTGGTTGCTCAAATAAAGGCAAAAAACACAGCTTTCACAAAATTCAAAAGCTTTCAAACAGAGGAACACAGAAAGGAATACAGGATCAAACTTAAAGAGACAAAAAGAGAAATAAGGATAGTAAAATCAAAGGCAGAGGAACAGATGGCTAAAGATGTGAAGTGTGGTAACAAGACTTTCTTTAGGTATATTCGGGAGAGGAGAAAAGTCAGAAGTGGAATTGCAGGACTCAAAAGTGCTGGGAACAGACTCGTGGAAAGTGACATTGAAAAAGCGAAATTGCTAAACAAATACTTCTGCTCTGTTTTTACTAAAGAAAATCCTGGAGAAGGACCACCTGTGACTCCAAAATAAAAAATGGGAATGAAGTAGATACCACACCATTCACAGAAGATGATGTGTTAAACAACTTTCAAAACTGAAAGTGGACAAGGCCATGGGACCGGATGGGATACATCCCGGGATACTGAAAGAGCTCAGAGAGGTTCTTGTAGGGCCATTAAAGGATGTTTTCAACAGATCCTTGGAAATAGGAGAGGTTCCTCAGGACTGGAGAATGGCTGATGTGGTACCTCTTCGCAAAAGTGGTGACAGGGAAGAAGTGTCAAACTACAGGCCCATGAGCCTTACCTCGGTGGCGGGAAAAGTAATGGAGGCGCTCCTGAAAGAGCGAATAGTGAACTTTCTCAAAACCAACAGGTTGCAAGATCTGAGGCAACATGGTTTTACCAAAGGACTATGTTGCCAAACAAATGTGATTGAGTTCTTTGACTGGGTGACCAGAGAACTAGATCAGGGGCATGCAATGGATATCATTTACCTGGATTTCAGCAAAGCCTTTGATACTGTTCCTCATAGGAGGCTTATCAATAAACTCAATAGTTTGGGGATGGGTCCCAAGGTGGTGAACTGGATCAGAAACTGATTGACTGACAGACGTCAGAAGGTGATGGTTAATGGAGCTCACTCGGATGAAAGGAAGGTGATTAGCGGGGTGCCTCAGGGTTCGGTCCTAGGCCCGGCACTGTTCAATGTATTTGTGAGTGATATTGCTGAAGGACTGAATGGAAAAGTCTGTCTTTTTGCAGGTGACATGAAAATTTGCAACAGAGTGGACTCCCCTGAGGGAGTGGTTAACATGAGGAAAGATCTACAAAAGCTGGAAGAATGGTCTAATGCTTGGCAGTTAAGATTTAATGTGAAGGAGTGCACTGTCATGCACAAGGGAAGCAGAAATCCAAGGAAAATGTACATGATAGGGGGGCAAGAGGTCGATGTGCATGGACCAGGAGAAGGACCTTGGTGTGATTATTTCTGAGGATCTCAAGGTGGAAAAACAGTGTGACAAGGTGGTGGCAAAAGCCAGGAGGATGTTGGGCTGCATACAAAGAGGAATTACCAGCAGAAAGGAAGAGGTACTAATGCCACTGTATAAGTCACTGGTGAGGCCTCACTTGGAATATTGTGTGTAGTTTTGGAGACCATATCTCACAAAGGATGTAAAAAGACTGGAAACGGTTCAGAGGAAGGCGACCAAAATTATTTGGAGCATGTGTCAGAAGCCTTATGAGATGAGACTTGAAGACCTAAGTATGTACACTCTGGAGGAGAGGAGGATAGCAGAGATATGATTCAGACCTTTAAATACTTCAAGAGTATTAATGAACAAACAAACCTCTTCCAAAGACGGGGAATCTGTAAAACTAGAGGACATAACATTAAGCTGCAAGGGAGTAAATTGAAAGGAAATGCCAGGAAATAATTTTTCACTGAAAGGGTGGTGGATGCTTGGAATTTATTTATTTATTTTATTTATTACAGGCTCTTATATACCGCTCTATTCAGAATCAGCGCGGTTCACAATATAACAACATACCATAACAACAAACTGTTAGGTTTTACAGAGAACAAGGTCAGAGAACTTGGATAAAACATGGGACGTCATTACTGCAACTACTTACAAGAGTATTTACAAGAGTATTTACAAGTATACATAACAGGATTTGTTCTTAGTTTGGGTAGTGATTAAGATTGGTTAGTTGGTCAAGTAATATTGGGGGAAGAGGTGGAATTTGAGTGCCTTTCTGAAAAGGGATAGATCAGTGATAGCACGAATCTCTGGGGGTAGAATGCCCTCCCAGTGGAAGTGTTGGGGGCAAATACAGTGAGAGAATTCAAAATGGCATGGGACAGACACAGTGGATCCCTTTATAGCAACAGGATAAAATCAAAATTAACTTATCTATCTAATTTCTCAACAAACAGGGGTGCCCTACACGGAGCGGTGGGTTCACCCCTAAACAAAGACATGGGGAGGGGTGACCTGCACGGAGCGGCCACCTTGCTGGGCAGACTAGATGGACCATACTGGTCTTTATCTGCCGACATTTACTATGTTGCTATGAAACTGTGAATAAGGCTTCTAAAATAACCTCCAGCAATGTCTAACTTTTGCGGGGCAGTTGGGCTCCTGCATGGCATCCTGATGCCATAGCAACAGGACGCCATGGCACTGGGGCTCCATGCAGGCGCTTCAGCTGAATTAGATGGGGTGGGAGTTGTCCGTGCTGCGACAATGAATCGGGGTACGTCCTGCTCGTCCAGGCCCTTTGCGCCCGATTCTACTCCTGCAGGAACGTCTAGCTCCTGCAGGTGCAGAATCGGGTGCAAATCTGGCCTATCCAAATTTTAGATGTCCGGACGGGCTGGACGGGCCCCGTTCAGAATGGGTCCTTACATATGCATCTCTCTTTCTCTCGGGGCTAAAATAGGTTGTTCGCTGGTTTCTCAGATTTAAATGCCTTTTAGCATAGTTAATTAGTCAAAACAGAAAGATGTCCTAAGGCTGTCTAAGCGAGTCTCTGCAATATATCCACCGATGCTTCAGGAATTGGGTACTTTCTACCCATCTCAGCCATATTGACAGAGACGTTTATCTTTCGAGGTGGAAACAGGCCAATTTACAGAAGGCATTTAGATGTGTCCATCTTCTTTACTGCCCCTCCTATGGAATTTCGGATGTTTAGCTTTGTATAGGCCAGGGGGCATCTAAATGGACTTTAAGATGTGCCTTCACGAGTATAAGTAGACATATTCTTAGACGTACAATAATGCTACAATATGTGACTGAGATGGAGTTCTGAGTGTCCTGTCCAGGGATTCCCTGGAGGTATTTACCTGTAAGGCCGTGTGTGACCATGAATGATTTGTACGAGTGACAGAGCATGTATGCATGTGATGATGAATGATATAAGAGAGGAAGAGAGAGCCATATATATGGATCTGCTGCTGAGAAAGTAATGTGAAGATCCATTATAGAAAGGTTGTGGAGAAGGGAGTTGAGAGGTCCAGATTGAGATGTGCACAATTTCCCTTCTAGTTTACAAAGGATCTGCCAAATGTGGAGCCCCTTGTAAAATACAGGCAAGGACATGCAGGAGTATATCTGTATTTGTCATGCCCCGTGGAAGTAGTGATTTAAAAAAGCTATACATGGGAGAAAAGAGCATCCTGCTCTCCCTTAATTATGCATGAGCAACTTTTTAAAATTGTTGCACCGGACAGAATTGATTCCCCTCACCTCCTGATCCTGTCTTGTGCCAGCAGCATATATCCCCTCACTCCCTCACACATCCATCTATGCCATTTCCTCATCTCTGGTTCTTACTGGGGGTCCCTGGTGGTCTAAAAGGAGTAAGAGCTATCCTTAGTCACTTTTACTCCATTTGGGCTCGGATTCAAAATGGCACCCTAGCCCCTAGCAGTAATCTCATGCTATTATCACAAGGGGTCAAGTTGACAAATATGGGTGTGTGTGGCCTTGTACCTCCACCTTCAAGCTGGCTCTTGTGCATGCCATGGAGCAGGTATAAAGGCCGACGTCCTAAATGTTTGCCTGCTGCATGCATTTTCCTTGCAAAATCAGGTATACATGTCGAGACTTTCAGCCTGCCTGGGGATGGACCCTAAAGAGGAGAAGAATGTTACCAGTGGTGTGTTGCAAAGATCTGTCCTTGGTCGGATTCTTTTTAACATTTTTGTAGTGATATTGTGGATGGTCTGTCGGGTAAGATTTCCCTTTTTGCAGATGATACCAAAATTTGCAATAGTAGACACCCAGGAAGGAGTAGATAACAAGAGGAGAGATCTAGCAAAGCTTTAAGAATGGTCGAGAATTAGGCTGAGATTTACTAAAAAAAATGTGGGATCATGCATTTGGGCTGCAAAACTCCAAAGGAGCAGTACACTATAAGGAGTGAAGTACTTCTGTCCATGAAAGAAGAGCGGAACTTGGGCAGGATTATTTCTGATGATCTTAAAGTGGCTAAACAGGTAGAAAAGGTTATGGCAAAAGATGCTTGGATGCAGAGGGCGAGGAATGGCCAGCAGAAAAATGGAAGCGATAGTGCCTCTGTATAAGTCTTTGGTGAGACCTCATTTGGAATACAGTCAAACCTCGGTTTTCGTTTGCCCCAGTTTTCGTTAGCTTCGGTTTTCGACGACTTTTTTTGGTTGCAATTTTGTCCCGGTTCTCGTACATCCGCTCGGTTTTCGTACTTGTTTTTGCGATTGAGCTCTTTGCTTTCAGCGTTCCTTACTGTAATCAAGGAGTGAGAGTGTGGCTTCCGATGTTCCCTGCTGATTGGCAAACTTGAGGGATCTGTGTGTGTGCTTACCGGTGAGGTGAGAAAAGTGCCGCTGTTCTGCTGATGCTGAGAATTTCAGGCGGGGGAGAGAATCGGCGATCAGAGGTGTGTGAAAGAAGTGCCCGGAGCTGTTCTGCTGATGCTGAGAATTGCAGGCGGGGGAGAGAATCGGCGATCAGAGGTGTGTGAAAGAAGTGCCCGGAGCTGTTCTGCTGATGCTGAGAATTGCAGGCGGGGGAGAGAATCGGCGATCGGAGGTGTGTGAGAGAAGTGCCCGGAGCTGTTCTGCTGCTGAGAATCGGAGGCAGGGAGAGAGTCGTTCTGCTGCTTGGTTGAGACTTCGGGGCTCGTGCTGCTGCAGCCATTGCCACATGGCTCTGGAACGCATGCTCAGCTCTGGGTGTCTGGAACGGATTAATTGGATTTACATTATTTCTTATGGGAAATATTGCTTCAGTTTTCGTACGTTTCGGTTTTAGTCAGACTTTTTTGAACGGATTAATCATGAAAACCGAGGTTTGACTACTGTATGCAATTCTGGGAACCACACCTTCCAAAGGATATAAACAGGATGGAGTCTGTGCAGAGAGTGGCTACTAAAATGGTCACTGGTCTTGTTATAAACCATAAGGAGACAGACTTAAAGATCTCAGTAGGTATACTTTAGAAGAAAGGTGGGATAGAAGAGATATGATAGAGACCTTGGTGGCATAAATGCAGAAAGGGAGAGCCTCTTTAACAGAAAGCTCTGCGATGAGGGGACATAGAATGAGGGTGAAAGGAGATAGTAGTAGACTCAGGAATAATATGCAAAATATTTCTTTACAGAAAGAGTGGTAGATGCATGGACTAGTCTCCCAGGGAGGTAGTAGAGACGAGGACAGTATGAATTCAAGAAAGCATGGGACAAACATGGAAGATCTCTAAAGGAAAACAGGGGACTGTAGTAATTGATAGGGAAGGGCAGACTAGATAGGCCATATGGCCTAGTTTTAGCCTCGGACTGCTAACTGGGTAGCGGTACTCTCCACCTACGCTCTGCCCCGAAATGCCCCAATATGCCCCGATGCTAACTGGTTAGCATTGAGGCGCGTAAGGGACATAGACGGGGATATTCAATGGCATTAACCGTTTAGGTGCCAATGAATATCCCCTTTTAAGGCATTTACATGGTTTACTGGGCTGTACAATAAATAAAAAATATGAAACCTCTCGGGGCATATTTACTAAGGTGCGCTAACCATTAGCACAGGGTTTGCCAAGCTGTGAGCAGGGCCTGCTCTGAAAACCCGGTGCTAACTGGCGAGCATGCAATTGGGTGGGGAGTGGGCAGATTAGGGGTGGAACATGGGCACTATTGGCACATCGCAGTTAGTGCTGATGGTTTGGGTGCACGTTAACTGTGCCTGTTGCATTAGCACAGGTGCACTTAACGAACTTCATTGGATGGAATTAAGTGCATCCACATGCTTATTAGCACAGCGCTGTACATTAGCTGACGGCAGGGAGACGGATGTCCAGGCTCTCTTAAGCTAATGCGGGCCTCCGTGCTAGTTTCACATTTCAAACACACATTGCAGCACGCTTTTTAGTAAACATGCCCCCTTGTTTGCCTTCTGCATGTCTTGACCAGATTGCAAGCCCCACCGAATAGGGACTGTCCCTCTTATGTGCTGGATAGTGTTGTGTACACCTCGTAGTGCCATGGAACAAGCACAGAAGCAGCAGTGAGCACCTTTCCGGCAGAGCCTAGGTGTGAAAGGAATGTCTACAGTGGCCCCACATCTTACATGCCTCGAATATTTTTTTTGGAGCCAAGCTGAATATCTTTATGACTAGCTCAAATTGCTCTTGAATTGTCTCTTTGCAAGTGTTAAATTTGGCAAAATCTAAATAGCCTGCAATATTCACTCCCCTGGAGCCAAAAATCAGCAGGGATGAATCAAGTCTCTATGAATAAATGATTACCTGTTCCATGAAAGTGGATTCGCTTTTCCTACTGTTCCAGCCTGCTGGTCCCAGCACCAGTGGAGAGAGGGTATTTCAGTTTCTTGGAGGGCAGGTTTCTCTGTGCAGTTTCTTCATCCTGTCATATTATGCAAACATAACTGGCCTGCAGACCTATAGGAGAATGGATCAGTAAGAGACTCCTAACAAAACAGTCTGGGAAAAAAAGCTTTATGTCATTGAGTTAGTGCTGATTCCTGGTGACCTAGCAGCCCCTGGGTTTTCTTGGCTGCTTGACCAGAAGTAAATGGCCAGGCTTTTCTTCCAAGGAAATGACTTGCCTAAGGCCACAAGGAGTACTAGCGGGAATCAAACCCTCTTTGCTTGGTTACCTAGCCTGTGCTCTAACCACTAGCTACTCCTTCACTTGCTAGCTACTGGGAAATTGCAGTTAACTGAGATAGAAACAGGTTTACAAAATCATGCTAACCATTAGCGTGGGGTTTAGCATGCGGTAAGCATGCTACACTAAAAGCACAGGACCCCATGCTAAGTGGGTAGTGTGTGATTGAATGGGGACTCGTGGGTCGGGGCAGAATGTAGGTGTTGATGGTTCATTGCGGTTAGCACGAGTGTTATGGACACACACTAACCGTGAATGTTGCCAGCGTGGGTGCACAACGCTACACTACCTTAATAGGATAGCGTTAAGTGTGCTTGTGTCAGTGCGGTGCAATTTGTAAAATGCTAAAATGGCAGTGGGAGAGAATCGCACACATCCCATGAAGTTGGCGTGGGTCTCCACGTTAGATTTGCAGCCCAGACGTGTGCTACCGGCCCCATAGTGAGCAGGACAACAGCAGCTTGAAAAATAGTGTTTATTGAAAACAAAAATAATTTCGGCCCCTTTCATGTACTTTTGTGTCCCTTTCATCCCTTTCTCTTTAAGGGTAAAGGAAACTGGATGCCTGAAGTCTACAAGCCCCACCCTCATCTACTGTATTGAGTAATCACAGCATAATCATCTTCTGCTATTGATAATCCCATTTATCATATGGAATTATATTATTTAGATCACAGAATTCTGCATATTTTAGCCTTGGGATTTTAGTCCATCAAGAGAGAGTTTTGGATGTAAAATTTGAAAGTTTAAGTTTAGGTTTATCCATTTTTTCAGGAAGCTGATTTTAAAAGAATGTCTAGGCCTAGGCAGATGAGGGTGATTATGGATATTTTTGGAATCATATTCATGTCTGGGATTTTTCTACATATTGTATGGCATCTTTTAGTTTTCCCGATGAACAATCCACAGTCTCTTCACAACTACATTACAAGAAAATTATAATCTATTAATGTACAATTCATTATGGGATGTGACAGGTTCTATTTTATTTCAGTTCACTTAATTTTGCGTATGAATGAACACGGAGAAGGTCCAGAATTTAGCTTGATTTTCTCATGTGACTCTCTCCTAATAAGAAGACATAAAACTGCTGCAGCTTCAAATCCCCAGTGCTCTATGGCCTTTTAGAGACTGTGAACAGGTTGGGAAAGTTCTCTAAAAGGCACCTTTTCCATTTCTCTCCTAATTGAATCTATTTCCATCTCTATCACACAGTTCTAAATGAAAATCAAGTGGGGTCCATAATTTTATTCATAGCAACAATGGACAATTTTTACTGGCTAATTCCTTCTTTCCTGTTCAAAAGATAGACACACAATTCAGGCCTGGATTTAGGCATAGGCAACCTAGGCAATTGCTTAGGGCCCCAAATGTTGAAGGAGCCAAGCACAAAAGCCAAAAAGAGCTTTCTCTCATTTTAGGGCCATCCATTGGTGCTACCATGGATCTCTGGCCAAGCCCCCCATTCCTCTTTTCCAGTCTCCAGGGGAGACTCCTTGTTTTTCCAAGCACCAAGGGAAGATCCCTGTCTTTATCCTCTGGTCCTGCTAAAGAGCGCTGAAATCTTACATCGAGCCCTGACGCTACTTCCTTGTTGCAAGTGTGAAGTAGAAGAACTCAAAAAAATTAAGATACATTTTAGATAGAACATGGAGATCAGACTTGAGACATTGAGGTTGAAATATGCAAAATTCTTTTAGTATTTTAGAAAAGGCTCTGCTAAGCATGGAGCCTGTTCTAACATAGTGTATTAGCTGATACATGGAGTGGAGGACCCATTGTGCAAATCAATCGTAGGGAAAATTCAATGGGGGGATCTTGGCAGCTTCCACATGTTGGTGCTGGCACTTACACGTGAAAGTTGGTATTTCACGACTTATACATGCATGTCAGCCATTTTGCAAACCTGCACATAGAATGCTGCCAATTAATGACAGATGCTACTATGCTACTGTCTTTATTTGATTTTAATGGGGGGGGGGGAATAACTGAGGATTAAGGAGTTTAGTCCTAAATTCCTTCTGGCTGGCTGAAAAGAGCATTTTTTGGAAAGCTATATGGCCAGAGAGCAGTTGTAAATCCTGACATGGACAATTGCAGTCATACATGTGCATTCCCTATGGGGGTCATACACTGCCATGAATAACGGGAATGTTCATCCTTCCTGGACGTACATCCCCGCTATTTGTGCAAATACGGCTGCCGGCAAAAGGCTCCCCTTACGTACAACTGAGTATACGGGGATCCTTAGATAGGGGTGGGTGGAGGGTGGAACGAGGACGGAGTGAGGGTGGGTCATCTCCCCGGACATACAGGGGCTATTCTAAGATTGGCCCTGTATGTCCATGGTCAGTTAGGTAGATGGGGGGACTTATTCCACTTCAGAGGTGGAATAGGTCCCCCTAGACTTGGTGTTTTGATGGCGGCAGGCAGGGACAAAGGTAGGTAGGGGCATAGGAAGTTTCCTGAAGCCGGGCCCTGGCTATGGGAGGCCGGTGCGGGGGTCCGGCTGCAAGGAAAGGAACTTTTCGGTAGTGGCTGGGAATCGCGGTGCCATGACAACATGATGCCATGCCACCGCGACTCCATTAAGGAGCCTGACTGAGTTAGCCAGATAGGTGGCTGGACATCCGGGGTGCCTGAACAGGGGCACATTCTGGACATCCAGCCACTGTGCTGTGATTCTGCTCCCACGGAGATGTCTAGGGCCCACGGGAGCAGAATCGGCTGCGTCTCCTGGCCGTCCAGATGTCTGAATGTCTGGAAGGCCCGTAAACGTACAGAACAGAATGTGCCTCCACGTGAAATGGAAAAAAAACATATGTAAACTTTTGGTCTGCCTAGGAAACTCCTTAAGCATGCTTCTGACATCCCTCCTTGCAATTTATACATAGTAAAGCCAACCATGTATAGATCCTGCCCTTATTAAAAATTGCCTTTTAAATGTGAAAGCCATTTCTATGTATGAATGCTAATTTTTCCATGTGAAATTACTAATAAGGCTTCTTTAATAATAAAGAAAGTGTAACAAACAAAATACACTCTCAATAGAAGGAGCTGCACTGTGAATTTGATCATTTCTACTTTAGGCTTTGGATTACAGATGGTATGCACTATGATTTCAGTGGAGATTCTGGGCTAGCCTTCTGAAAGAGTGAATTGGCTGGAGAATACTACTTTTATCTTTTTAGCCTCTAAAGCATTCCTGGAGGGACTTCATTTCAAGTAAGGTACAAAGCTCCAACAGCAGAAATATGGCTGGGAAAATCATGGCGTCAAAGCTGTTGTCCCCATTACCACCTCTACTGGTTTATGGTGTAAGGTGCCTGCAGATTGTATCCTTCAGAAACAAGATGAGGAACTAAGAGGGGTGGTAGTGATGCTAAGAAGCATCCGTTAGAACAAGAGGTACATTGATGAAATACTTCTAGAGGCATCTAAGATCTCCAGCAGAAGGGAAGATGACACGGTATGAAAAGATGAGACCTGGACATACCAGAGCCTGAAGACTGAACTCCCCAACTCCACCTTCCCTAGAACTGAGGAACTGGTATGCAGTCCTGGAAGTGGAGGAGGTGACAGCATTTTAGGAATAGGAAGTATCAGAGCTCAAAAACCTCAAAACTGTAGAATCAGTAATTACTAGTAAGCAAAGGGTAGTGATGAGTGGTGACTCCCTTCTGAGATGTACAGAGGCATCCATCTGCTGTCCAGACATGATATTATGGGAGGTGTGCTATCCATCTAGTGCCAAGATTTGAAGGGTTAGAAAGAGTTTGCTGAGGCTCCTCAAGCCTTCCAACGTGAGTATAATAAAAATGACTTTGTGACTCTGGGAGAAAAGATGAAGCAGATAGGTGCACAGGCAGTGTTCTTCCCAATCCCCCTGTCAAGGGTCAGGGCTGAGGTCGAGAGGCTCTCATCCTGGAGATGAATGCCTGGCTGCATGGATGGTGTCATCAAGAACAGTTTGGCTTCTTGGACCATGGCATGATTTTGCGAGGGCTGCTGAGCAGAGATGGCCTCCACCAATGGAAAAGACTGGCTAATCTACTGAGGAAGGCTTTAAATTAAGATGGTTGAAGATGGGTTAACAAAGCCCCCAGGTAAGTAAAAGCCCTCAGGTAAGTAAAACATTAAAAAATAATATTGAAAAGGGAAGAAAGGACAACATCTGGTGAACCGCATGTACTAATGCACAAAGTATTCAAAATAAAATTCCGTACTTAGAAGCTGTAATAGAAGAGGATGACTTGGATATAGTGGCAGTCACAGAGATATAGTACACAGAAAACGATGATGGGACGTAGTTATACCAGCCTGTAATCTATTCAGGAATGACATGCTAGGAAGCTGCATGTAAAAATAATAACAAAGCACAGAATTGCAGGGCTTATAAGAGAAGAGAGAGGCACTGTGGGTTAGTCTGGAAAGAGGGAATGGAAAGTCTATGTACATTGATGTGATATACAGACTTCCCTCACAAACAGTAGAAATAGAGATTTAATTGAAAACATTCACAATATTGCAATAAAAGGGGAAGTACTATTTTCTGTATGTATTTATCATGTTTTATATACCACTTTATCCTTCAATCAAAGTGGTTTACATGGAGGGGGAACATGCAGAAAAGGAAATAGAAATAGGAGATTTCAATTTGCCATATGTTGATTGGATATCACTGCTGTGTGTTATCTAGAAGTAGGGGATCCTGGATTCTCTAAAGGGGGAACAGTTCCAGGAATTGGTTATGGAACCCCTATAGGAGGGGACAATACTGGAAGATGTGGATAACATGAGGAGGGATCTATCAAAGCTTGAAGAATGTCCGAGAATTTGGCAGCTAAGATTTGATGCTAAAATATGCACGGTCATGCATTTGGGATATAAAAACCTAAGGGAGCAGTATACTATAGGGGGTGAAATATTTCAGTGCACAAAAAAAGAGTGGGACTTGGGGATGCTTGAATTCAATGATCTTAAAGTAGCCAAACAGGTAACAAAGGTGATGGCAAAAGCCAGAAGGATGCTTGGGTGCATAGGGAAAGGAATGGCGAGCAGGAAAAAGGAGGTGATAGTGCCTTTGTTTAAGCCTCCAATGAGACTTCATTTGGAGTAGTGTACACAATTCTGGAGACTGCACCTTCAAAAGGATATAAACAGGATGGAGTTGGTCCAAAGGGCGGCTACTAAAATGGTCAGTGGACTTCAACATAAGGCATATGGGGACAAATTTAAAGATCTCAAAGGACCCTATATTGAGTTGTGACGGCAATGCGCCTCTAAGACACATAGCTGTCACCACCAAACTTTAACACCAGATATTCAATCCGGGGCCATATCCCTGTTAGTGCTGATGAATATCACAGTATAGCAGCATTTACATGGTTTACAGGGTTTTAAACTGTGTAAATGCTGTTGAGTATCAGGCTCAATATGTTTACTTTGCAGGAGGCAGGACAGGGGAGATATGACAGAGACATTTAAATAATTTCATGGTATACTACTAAAAGCACAGAAACTTGCCCTCTTCCAGTTGAAAGGAAACATCTGAAATGAGGGGTCATAGGATGAATATGAATGGGGATAGACTCAGGAATAATCTAAGGAAATATTTATTTACGGAAAGGATGGTGAATGCATGGGACAGCCTCTCAGTGGAGATGGTGAAGATGAATTCAGGGAAGT
Source organism: Ichthyophis bannanicus (assembly GCA_033557465.1). Taxonomy (NCBI): domain Eukaryota; kingdom Metazoa; phylum Chordata; class Amphibia; order Gymnophiona; family Ichthyophiidae; genus Ichthyophis; species Ichthyophis bannanicus. Next base: position 80,844,861 of record CM066050.1, on the reverse strand, counting down.
ATGGGACAAATACAAAGGATCTCTGAGGGAAAGGAAGGGACCATAGAACTAATAGTAACCAAGGCAGGCGGACCCGGCACTGCAGGCCCCTGCCTTACACCCCTTTCTCCCCCACAACCCCCCCCCCTTCCACAAAACAACACACACCAACCTTTTATGGAACAGAACTGGTCGCAGCTTTTATTAGCCAACAAATTTTAACAGTCAACAACTACATTTCCAAACCACTCAATTAGCGGCACCCGGCTGCACCAGCCATCCTCAGCAAAGTGCCTGCCACCGCTAATACCGTAACTCGCCACCCGGCAAGTTACCATACCCCTCTCCCCAGACTTCGCCGTTCAGCAAAAGTCGTCCGAGGGTTTGACCGGGTCAGGGGCACCCCGCCCCCGCCCAACTGTAGCCTGCTGCTCCGGACCCCGGAAACCTCCGGGATCCCGCCCCCCCCCATCCCCAGCTGCAACACCCCAACAAACCCCCCTTCCCCCACTGCCTGACATTAGGGAGGGAGGGAGGGACGCCGGCACCAAAGCAGCCTCCGCACGACTGACCATGCGGAGGCTGCTCGGCCCCGATCCCCCCTCGCGCCCCCACACCAGCAGCTTTAATTGGCTCCCTCGGGGCAGCCACCCCAGGGAGCCAATCACTTTAAAAGATGCGCGCTCGCGCCCGCCCAGGGCCGAGCGCGCCCAAGCCGACCAGGCCGCGCACAGGGTCCCTGCGCCGGGCTGCGCGCCCGGTTAGCCTCGGCCGCCGGGACCCTGCCCGCGGCCTCGTAGTTCTCGTGGATGGGCAAATTGGATATGCTGTATGGTTTTTATCTGCCATCATTTTCTATGTTTCTTAGTCTAATGCAAGTCAGTGAGAAAATCAGTCGTCTACCCTATATTAGAACTTTCAAATGTTGGCCCAAAGCATACTTGTAATCATAAAGATTAAGGCCTAATTTTTTACATGGAATTTTATCTGCATAGGATTACACACACAGAATAGAGATATCTAACTCTCCTATTTGATTGTCAGAAGATTTGCTACTAAAGTGCTAACATCTTCATATCTGAAGAAAGGACTCCTATGGTCATTAGGGCCAGTAGAAGCTGGACACACTAGACGGGGATCATGGAATAATTTATAGCCTTGCAGATAACACAAGGCAGAGTTTTAATTAGGTGATGGGTAAGCTAGTTAAGCTTGTGCTTGAACTTCAGGTGAAGTTTAGCCTGGTTTAAGTTAGAAAATTCCACAAATTTTTTCAAGCTCTGTAGAAAGAATTCTGTTGGAATTTCCTCCATAGATGTAATCTGTCGTTGAGCCATAGAAATCCATGATATCCAGATTTTGGGGAATCTTATTGAGGATTTTTATAATTAATCTATTTCTTGTAAAAAAAAGTAGTGGCAAAGTAGCCTAGTGGTTAGAGCAATGGCTTGGTAACCAAGAGAGCAGCGTTTGATTCCTACTAGCACTCCTTGTAGCCTTGGCAAGTCCCTTAACGCTCCATTTCCTTGGAAGAAAGGCCTGGCAATCTACTTCTGGTCACACTGCCAAGAAAACCCAGGAGTTGCTGAGTCAGCAATGACTCGAAGGCACACATTGTATTGCTTGCAAAAACAAAAAATTACAAGTGACCATGTGTGAGTTCACTGAATTGCTCTGGGAATCCATTTTGCACTTTTCTAATTTAACTAGATCTCAGAGAGATGCTTGCCAAGGATTTTTGCATGGAAGAATACAAGGCTATGACAAAAAAGAAACGAGACTGTGGCAGCCACGCCCATGACTCAATGCCAATTGGCTAACCGCTTATGTCACTGTGTTGTGCAACATCTCGCCACTATTCTGCTATAATATTTTTCATCTCTCTCACTCTGTTTTTCTTTTTCAGGTTTTTTTGTAGCACACTGCTCCATTGCTTTGTCACGCAACTGGAAGTGGCAGAAATATGGAGCAAAGAATCAATTTGAAATTTCTGGTTAAGTTGGAGAAGGGCCCAACTGAGTGTCTCCAACCTCTCCAAAAGGCTTATGGAGAAGATGCAATGTCAAGGCCACGAGTCTTCGAGTGGCACAAGTGCTTCAAGACTGGCCGTGAGGAGGTGGAGGATGACCCCAAGTCAGGACGGCCTTCCATGACAAAGACGACTGACAACACTGACAGAGTGAACCAGCTGGTGCAGAGTGATCACAGATTGATGGTACGGATGATAGCTGAGGAGCTCAGTGTGAACAGGGAGTCAGTGCGGACCATCTTGGTGCAGGAGCAGGGAATGCGGAAGGTGTGCACCAAGATGATGCCCAAGCTTTTATCGGACGACCAGAAGGAGCACTGGGTCAATGTTTGTCGAGACTTGCTAGAGAAGATCAGAGAAGATCCAGAGTTCGTTGGCCGAGTCATCACAGGAGACGAGATTTGGGTCTTTCAGTATGACCCTGAAAGCAAGAAACAGAGCCTGCAGTGGAAGACTCGACTGTCACCCAGTCCCAAGAAGGCACGCATGTCCAAATCAAGGATCAAGGTCATGCTGATCGCATTCTTTGACCAGAAGGGAGTTGGCTATCATGAGTTTGTGCCTGAGGGTCAGACAGTCAACCAGCACTTTTACCAGCAGGTCCTCAATCACCTCCATGACCGAGTTCGGTGCAGCAGACGGGCTCTGTGGAGAGGCAAGCCGTGGCTTCTCCACCATGACAACGCATCTGCACACACCACGCTCAGTGTGAGGCAGTTCTTGACCAACAAACAGATCACAGCTCTTGACCACCCTCCTTATTCCCTAGATCTCGCACCGTGCGACTTCTGGCTCTTCTCCAAGCTGAAGACTGTGCTCAAAGGAACTCATTTCGCCTCTGTAGAAGAGATCAAGGCCACTGTGACAAGGGAGCTGAGGGACCTCAAGGAGGAGGACTTTACCAAGTGCTTCTGTACGTGACAGAAGCGAATGCAGAAGTGCATTAATTCGGGGGGTGGGGGATTACTTTGAAGTGGACAATGCATAATTTCTTTGTAGATTTTGTAATAAAACATTTATGGGACAGTCTTGTTTCTTTTTTGTCACACCTCGTATATAGATATGCCCTCATGGAGGGTAATTTTATAACAGGATATCTAGCCAGGAAAGTCAGATAGGTGCATAGTTGCACTGTGGAAATATGATAAGGTTGTAAAATGTTCTACACATTCAAGTCATTTATAAAATTTTCCCTTTAAAGATTATCCTCTTTATAGAAATCATGGTAAAGTGTGGTTGGCTTGTCTCTTTTCCTTTTACCATGATGTAGGAGTGGGAGGACGGAGGAAGGGAGGTAAAGTGAGAGGGGAGTCGAGAATATGAAGAAATGGAAAATGAATGTGTGCAAGACTATTAAATAAAATAATGACAAAGAAAGCTAAAGGCGAATGAAAAGGTAAATAGCTGAGGTGAAATACCAGATCCATACATTTGTTTAATTTGCTGAGAGAAACAAAATTAAAATAATATTCTGAAGGTATAAGGATGCAGCTTTGGGGAATAAGGATGCAATTTACATTACAAACAATTCCATAGCATTGAGAATAGAGCTCAATAGTTTATGGTATAAAAAAACAGATTTATTTGCAGTTAAATAAGATAACCAGGCACTACACAGACAGAGGTTTAATGAGAACAGTGGTTCATGTGTCCCCTGCAGCATGACTACTGAGATCATTTTGAGAAAATTACATAATCAGTGTCCGGTTATAAGAGACTATAGTTTGCAATTATATTACAGATTCATTATAGCTAGACACCAAGGTGACCACTGTAGTTTACCATTTGGAGTACCTCTGCGTTTTCTTCTCCTCTTGCCTCAACATATCATAAGCTGCATAAAGCCTCATCCAGCAGTACCTGCTACTTTATTCATATCATTAAGAGGTCCAGTAACCTCTGCAGGAAACTCATTTTAGTCTTGTGCAGTGCTAACATATGAGAATATGACAAAGGCAGAGGGATATTATGACTTCGTTGTATACTTGACGCTACAGATATCGTTCAAAAGTCTTAAAGCTTTTTTGAATTTCCAGGTTCAGGTATGCTAAGCATGTACATACATGAAATCCAGCCATGCCCTTAGGGGCTTTCCTTCCTTTCTGGGTATTGCAGAGTTCAGCTTGACCTCCATCGTAACAGAGAATTATTTTAGAGGAGATCAGCTCTACTTGATGACTTTCAACAGATTCTTCAAGCTGTTAGTCCAACAGGCTTACCCACTGACTCTGAGGGGGCCCTTTTACTAAACTACAGTAAGATGTTACACTTATCATGCATTTTGAGTGAAAATTAACATGCAGTAAGTTGTGTCATAACTATTAGGAACATGTGCCAGCAGCCACATAGATGCTCCTCTCAGGAAAGATGTTTATCTCATTCAAGATAGTATACGTGGATGGCCAGCAGCATAGCAAGATAAAAACATGAGTCTTCATTCCTTGTTAGTGTTTGTTATTGACATGGAAAATATAGGGGACATGAGCAGACCTTCTTCTCCATACCCTCCAGATGTCTGTCTGAAAAAATGAGCACTTTGAATGCCCATTTGTGGTATAAGCTTGGACACAGCTCAGGATGTCCAGGGCATCCCTGAACTTGGATGAGGATATCCAAGTTGGGAGAACACCCTGGACATGCATACTCCATACCCCTATATATACTTGGGCATCCTTGCTCTGGGGATGTCCAGAGAGTCAACTTCTAAAATGGCTCTTGGGACATCCCCATGCCCACTTTCAGGTGTCCAAACCATGAATATAGCTTCTAAAATGACCCCTCTAGAGAGGCATGTTATGTTCTGGTGAATAAAGTCCTTGTGTGCACCAACAGTGCTGTAATCTCTGATATGACTTCAGAAGAGCTACATATAGTCAAAATAAGTGTGCTTGAGTGTACTGCCCGAGTGGATTAGTAGGGTGTGTCAGCATATGCTGTGAAAATGTTTGTGCATACAAAAGATGAATAATATGAGCAAATATGTTTATTATAATGTTTAAAAGGGGTTTTCGGGGAGCTGTGAAGAGTTGTCCTTCATCCCCTAATAACTCTTTGAAGGAGTGTCTGAAGTCCCCTTTCTAAGGTGCAATGTGTTACCTCAGTGATTTCTTGTTGGTTGTGGATAAAATAAATATCTACTATAGAGCCTGAGGGCTACTCTAAAAGCCAGTACTGATGCACTACCTATTCACAAGATACTTTTCGGTGTAGACCCGATAGGGAAATACACTCACCATGTAAATAACTGTAGATACTTGACAATGTAATAACTGTTGATGTTTTACCCTTGTTTATCCAAGTTTCAATCCCTGTTCAAATGTGAATACACTGCAGTTAGCCTGCAATGTATATGTTCTGTTTGATGTACACCGCACTGATGTTAATAGCACCAGGAATTTGCGGATTATCTACAATCCAAGATCGTGCAAACCAATAAGGTGGTAGCAGCACCATATCAAGAACCAACGGGCCTATCACCACTTAACATATTTTCTACACCATCCACTAAATGCATCGAGGACACCATAGCATCTCTCAACACCTCCACCGCACAAACTGACCCATGTCCAGCTTTTTGGATCAAGGAGCTACGTGATATGTTCAGCCCGGTCATCGCAAAAATAATGAAACTATCCTTCACTACATCATATTTCCCCACTTCACTTAAGCAGACTTCCATTAGACCACTATTGAAGAACCCCAAGCTTGATCCACAAAGAACTGACTCTTACCGACCAATAGCCAGTATCCCCCTCTTGGCCAAAATAATTGAGAAAGAAGCACAACGGCAAATTCAAGATCACATCGATGCTGCTTCCCCCTTAGATAGCTGCCAACACGGATTCAGAGAATATCATGGGGTAGAGACACTACTCACTGGTCTTTTCAATGAAATCATCACTGGAATTGACAACATCCGTCAAGGTTTTGTGCTCATATTTCTAGACATTGCCGCGGCGTTCGACTCCGTGAGTCACGAAATTCTCCTCGGAAGACTGAAGGAGAAGGGAGTCTGCAACAGTGCACTAGAATGGTGCAAATCTTACCTTGACGACAGATGGCAATATGTGAAATCAGGATCAGAGGAGTCAACACATTTCCATCAAAAGCAAGGAGTACCCCAGGGCTCATCGTTATCCTCATTACTTTTCAATATCTACATGCAGCCCATCTGCAATATCATAAGATCATTCAACGTGAATTGTTTGATATATGCAGACGATATCCTATTATACATGCCCTTCTCCACAACTCACATGGACCTGACCCCCCTCACAGACTGCTTCAACGCAGTTTCAACTTGGCTCCAAACACAGAACCTTCGCATCCAACATAAAAAAACGGAAGTGCTATTCATCACCAGAGACACCTACTTTACCCCCCCATCCCACGTCAGTGTCAATGAAGCTGATTTGCAAACCAAAGATGCAATAAAATATTTGGGAGTTACTTTGGATCAACATCTTAACATGAAAAGCCACATAAGCAACATAGTCAAAGCCGTCTACTTCAAAATACGCTCTCTCAAGCACCTACGCTCCCTATTGGACCCAGATGACTTCCGAACCATATATCAAGCGCTGATACTGCCGCACTTTGATTTTGCAAATGCCATCTTACAAGGCCTCCCCCAATCCACATTAACCCCCTTACAGTTGGCCATGAACACCGCAGCTAGGATCCTTTACGGAGCATCCAGATACGACCACGTGACCCCCATTCTCAAACAGCTGCACTGGCTACCAATCAATGGGAGAATCACCTTCAAAACCCTTCTATTAGCTTTCAAAGCAATCAAAGGTATTTCAGCCTCCTCACTCACTCATCTTATCCACTTTGTCCCTCCCAACAGATCCAGAAGATCAACAGCTGTAAACTTGCTTGCAATACCAAAGGCTTCGACAAAGTACAACTTGTCAACCACAAACAGGACTTTCAGCTGTTACGTACCCAAATGCTGGAATGCTCTACCCCCTGACATTAGAGCCATAGCCAGCCTATATCAGTTCAGGAAGGCCCTCAAAACCCACTTGTTCCTCCAACACTTACCTGACAGCAATTGATCCTAGACATACCCTCCAGGAATTGACCCAATTTAGTTAGAAAAGACCTACATGCATTATCTGACTTTTATCTATCCTTCCAATGTAAATAGATTATGTATATAGTTAACCCTGTTTTCCAAGTTTATACTCCTGTTCGATGTAAACCTGACAGCTTGTTGTTATGGTCGTTAAGTTATAATGTAAACCGCACTGATGCTAAATAGCGCGGTATATAAGAAATTGTAATAAATAAATAAATAGCGCGGTATAAAAGAAATGCTAAATAAATAAATAAATAAAATGCACAGCACGCCCTTGGCTGTAAGAGGGAATATTTGGGGAAAATCAATAGACATTTAAAAAATCTTAAGCAGGTATATGAAAATGTGATTTATATTTTTCAGTAAAACTCTAGAGTAGAAATGCAATCTGTATTTTTTTCCAAATTTGTTTACATTTTTCAACATAAGATATAATTCATAGCACATAACATGAAAATATAACATTTAGAATCCCAACCAGGAAATCATGGGTTAGCCAAATGAACATCCGAGGTTCTCCATATTCTTTCTAGCTTATCAATACAATTTGAAAAATAGAAGCCGTTCCGTCGAAAATCATATTTACTGAAGAAGCATCTTTCTAACAGCGCATAACCTGTGGAGCCACAATGGACGGCATAATGTCAAGAAGCATTTTGTCATATCTATTAAGTTCTTCCTTTAAACATAATGATCTGAACAGCACAATTTGAAGTATAATGGGGAATTTAGATGAAACACTTCACTAATGTATTCCCATATACTCAGCTAGAAAGACTTGATGAAGGGGCAATCACAGAGCATGTAAATTAGTATACCGATATCTACTGCACAATGCCAGAAAAGGTTGGACACCAAAAGGCTTGCCCTGAAAATGCGGAGTGGGATCCAAACAGCATGATGTGTGATAAAAAACAAAGTTTCTGAGAGACTACTACACATCGTGGCCGGATTCTGCGGTTCCAAAAAATGTTCCACTTAATCAAATCTTGAGGTAAGTCAGTGTCAGATTCCCAAGCCCCAGAAAGCCCTAATAAAGAGGGACCGTTGCTGTCCATTATTTATTTATAGAAAAAGGAGGTTAACTTACCCCTTACCACAGCTTTCTGAATGATCTTGATTAGGTCTGAGGTCTGGCAACCCCCCTCAGACCATAAGGAGGGTTGTGTCAAATTCTAGATCAGACAATCTAATTTGGAGGCCTGTGTTGGTGACAAATCATAGAGTTCAATCAGGCATTGTGCAGAAACTAGTACACCCTCCTCAAAAAGCTGGCCAACATAAACACCTTTGTCAAGCTACCCCTTTGAGATGATTTTTTCCCATTAATCCATATAAGCAGATTAAACTATAAGGAGGAAACCACAGAACTTGAGTAGGGAATAATACAACGGGCATCAAGTTAATTGAGGTTTTTAATAGTGCCGATGATAAGTGAGGACTTCAATTTGCTATTCGGAATGCTCATCATAGGTAGCTCCAATAATCTGATAGGTTTAGTCAGAGTTTTCTGCATATCCAACCAAGGGGCAATTAAATTATTTTGAAGCCAGACAGTTCTATACCATAGCAAAGGTGCAGCATGATAGTTGGAAAATCCAGAAAGCCAACACCCTATTCCTTCTGGAAAGTTTCAGCTTGGCTAAGGCAATGTGAGGTTTTTTACCTTTCCATAAAAAAAGCAGTCAATTCTTTATCCAAATTTGAATAAAAACTCTGTTTACAGAATCCTAGGAGCATCCCCAGACTATAAACTATACTATCAAGGACCATCATTTTGATAGTGTCTAGTCTGCCCCACCACGACAATTGCCAAGGTGACTAGTGCTGCAGGACTCTTTGTAAATTGGCAATAATGTTGTTACAATTAAGCATAATAGTTTCTTCTGGAGAAGTGCAAAAATGCATGCCTAGGTATTTAATACCTAGTGGAGACAATTTGAACGGGAAGATTTCTAGGTCTTTCCTTAATAAGAGGTTATTCAAGGAAAGCAGCTCACATTTATCCCAATTCATTTTGAATCTTGAAAATGTGGAAAATCTGTCAACTATGTTCAGGAGGTGCCAGATCTGAAAGGAACAACAAAACATTGTTTGCATAGGCCACAAGCTTCTAGCAATTCTCTTCTGATCTTAAACCACTAATGTCAATTTCATTTTTCATTTTAAGCAAAAGGGGCTCCAGTGCAAGGTTAAATAATAAGAGTGAAAGTGGGCAGCCTTGCCTAGTCCCCCAATGAAGAGGGATAGACTCAGATAAAAGGCCATTCACAGCTATTTTTGAAAAAGGAGAGGCGTACAGAACCTTGACCCTATTAATAAAGGCTGGACCGTACCCAAACCAATCCAAGGCCTGGTGCAGATAGAACCATTCAATGCGGTCAAAAGCCTTCTCAAAATCCAATGAGAGCGCAACTACCAGATCACTCTCTTGGTGTGATAACATTACAAAATTGTGGAATCAATGCGTTTTATCTCCAATGTATCTACCCTTGATGAACCTGGTTTGCTCCTTGCCGATTAAAGGCTGAATCACGTGACTTAATCGCATGGCCATCACCTTTGCAAATATTTTATAATCTACATTTAATAAGCAGATGGGCCTATAATTACCCACAGAAGTGGGGTCATGGCCCGGTTTTGCGAATAGTACAACCGTGGCCTCAGAAAAGTTAGAAGATTCCAAAGGGCTCAAGAGAAGGCTTTGGTATAACAAGCTGTAATTTTGGAGCTAATCTTGGTGCAAACTGTTTACAAAATTCAGTTGTGAGTCCATCTGGGCCTGGAATCTTGTTATTAGACATCAGTTTTATTGCTGAAAGAATTTCCCCCACTTGTACTGGTGACCCTAAAATGTCCCTCGCCTGATCTGAAAGCCTGGGATGCTCTAACGATGACAGAAATGTTTTACATAGATCAGTAGTGTTCAAAGTCTCAGAAGCAAAAAGCTTCCTATAAAGGATGCAAAGGCCTTGGAGATGTCTTGAGAGTAAGTAAGAGCAGGTGAGCCATCAGGCTGGAGAAATATGTTTTTTTGTTTGCTGCACTTTTAGTAATTGTGCAAGTAATGTACCTGATTTGTTAGCACTGGCATAGTATGCTTTTTGCACACTAATTTCCCTCACAGCATGCTGCATTATAATTTTATTATACTCTTAATGTCATTGAATCAGTTGCTGAAATATGTCATTGTTATTTGTCCTAATATGAGTCTCCATTAATCAAGCTACTTCCTTTTCTAACCTCTTAGTATTATCTGCTTGATGCTTATGCAGCTGAGACGAGAAACTTATCACCTGACCCCGTAAAGTGACCTTAAAGGCCTCCCATACAACATAATAATGTATATCTTCACTCTCATTTCTTTGAAAAAAACTCATTAATAAATGTACCAAGTTTATTTATAAAGCTGGCTTCTAACAGGGGCTTATTCTGAAACTGCCAATGCCGAACCTGAGCCTGCTGACACCCAGACAAAAGGTCCATGGTAACTGCAGCGTGATCAGAGATGTGAATAGGACCAATTGTGCAACTTTTCATGGTGGGGAGAAGAGATTTAGACACAAAGAAATAATCAATGCATGTATACGATTGGTGAGGGAAGAAATAAAAGGTAAACTCATGCAGGGAGGAGTGGCCTAGTGGTTATTACACGGTACCTCAGGCTGGAGGGCCAGGGGTCCAGGTCCCACCTGTGGACAGCAATTTCAGGCCAGAGGGACAGGGTTTCTAGTCCTATAGGCACTCCTTGTGGTCTTGGGCAAGCCTCTTAACCCTCTGTTGCCTCAAGTACACATAGATTGTGAGCTTTTTGGGGACCTGTTTGTAGTGATTACATAATGTAAATTGCTTTGATTGAAGAATAAGGTGGTATAGAAAACTGGCTAAATAAATAAATAAAGGAGGGGTGGGAATGTCATCAAGCATCCTCAAGACCTAGATTTTCCAACACATCACGAAGAGCCATGCTGGAGTTCCGATAATAGCATTTACACAGATCCACCGACCCTCGTTATAAGACTTTTGCTATAAGATTAGATCCTGTAAACCTTTCTGGAAGAAAATAAAGACCACATTTTTCTTGTTAATACCTGGAGAAAAAAACACGGTGATCTACCCATCCAATCCAGAATTTGACACAGGCCTCATAATTCAAGTGATTTTCCTGAAGGAAAATCACATCCACACTCAATGACTCAAGATGGCAACAAGTCTTTCTATATTTTATCGGGCGATTTGTACCATTTACATTCATAGAAAAAAATGTAAAAGTCATTTTATAAAGGAAGGATTTTGAACCAACATTTTACACTGTTTATGCCAGGAATAGTAATTAAGGTGTACAAAAATTGACCTCTGCCTGCCAAAAAAACAAAAACCCTCCAGAAGAAACCCCAAATAACACAGGTACACTACCAAAAACTTGCCTCCAGTTTTGCAACTGATTCCTATAGATTTTGGGGTGCTGAATCCAGGAAAAATAGCCAAAATGTTCCATCACGTCACGTTTTCTTGCAAAATTAGATTTCTTACCCATATAAGGAATGTTCACATAATTTCTTTTTAGCCGACTGCAGTTTATTTTCTTGGCCCAAAATAGAGGTTGTAATGATTAACTAACTAGAAACACTCCCTCATGATATTTTAGAGTGTTTTTATTCATTTTATACATTAACAGGACAATTGGGAGGCGGGGGGCTAAATCCAGTACTCGCGCTGGCGCATGTTCTTTCCTGTTCGCCTCGCCTCGTTCGCTCGCTTAAACACGGTGGTTGCGACATGAACGTTCCTGTCAAATTTCAGTTTCTTGCAAGTTCATTATTACCTTTTGTTTGCTCAGTCGTAATCCAGCTTTATTCCGAAGTGGTTCACTACAGTTGTAGTTTGCAGTGCTGTGTATTTGTGATGGCTCACAGAGCCAGAGGTTGCGTCAACTCTCCGGACAGTTTTTGTTTTATTTGTGGGGAATATACCGTGAAAAAGCGGCAGAGGAACATTTCTGCATTTATTAAAAAAGTATATTTCGCCTATTTCGGTTTGAAGTTAGGCGATCAAGACAAACCGTGGGCTCCTCACAAAGTGTGCAAGACATGTGAGGAAGATCTACGCTTATGGATGAAAGGTAAAAAAACAAGCATTTCGTTTCGGAATACCTATGATGTGGCGTGAACAAAGAGACCACAGCAGTGACTGCTATTTTTGCTCTTGCATTGTGAAGGGATACAACTTAAAAAATAAGAACGAAGTACCTGTGCCTGAACCACCAAAATCTTTGGATCATATTTGTGTGGACGGTTCTGATCATGATGAGACTCATCAGATGGCTTTTCCCGATGAGTCCAGTACTTCCGAGTTTGAAACTGAACCAGATCCGAAACCTGAACTTTTCTCTCAAGCTGAATTGAATGATTTAGTCCGGGATTTAGGACTCCCAAAAGATGCTGCCCAACTGCTAGGTTCTCGGCTTAAACGGAAAAATCTATTGTCACCAGGAACAACTTTTTATTGGTACCACAACCGCGAGACACAATTTTTGAAGTATTTCAGCAAAGAGGAAGATTTGGTATTTTGCAACGATATATACAGAGTGGTGGAAAAGTTTAAACTCAAGTATGATCCTGCTGAATGGCGGCTGTTCATTGATTCGTCAAAAGACAGCATAAAAGGTGTTCTTCTTCATAATGGCAACACATTCGCTTCAGTTCCTATTGCTCACTCTGTTATTCTCCAAGAAAAATACGAGAATTTGGCCCTGATTCTTCAGAAGATTCGTTATGATGAGCATAAGTGGATGATTTGTGGAGACTTTAAAATTCTATCCATGCTATTAGGGCAGCAATCCGGTTTCACCAAATATCCCTGCTTCCTTTGCTTGTGGGATAGCCGGGCCCGCGACCTACACTGGGGGAAAAAAGACTGGCCAATTCAGGAGTATTTGAGACCCGGTGAGAAAAATGTTCTTCATGAGAGCTTGGTACCTCGTGATAAAATTCTATTACCACCTCTCCACATTAAGTTGGGTCTCATTAAGCAATTCATCAAGTCCCTTCCAAAAGATGGTGAGTGCTTTCGGTACCTTTGCTCAAAGTTCCCCCGACTTTCTGAAGCAAAGCTAAAGGAAGGAGTGTTTGTTGGCCCTGATATAAGGAAACTCATTTCAGATGGAGCATTCGCTGAAACGATGTCTGAGAAGGAAAAAGAAGCCTGGGATTCCTTCAAGGATGTTGTTCTCAAATTCTTGGGGAACAGGCGGGATGAGAACTATAAGGATATTGTTGCCAGGATGCTCAATGCCTTCAAAGAACAAGGCTGTAACATGAGCCTGAAAGTCCATTTCTTGCACTCCCATGTGAACTACTTTCCCGAAAACTTGGGGGCGTACAGTGAAGAACAAGGTGAAAGGTTTCACCAGGACATCAAGGACGCAGAGAGAAGGTACCAAGGAAGATGGAACACCACTATGATGGCTGATTTCTGCTGGTTGCTGCTGCGGGAAACCCCAGATGAAAAATACGCCAAGCAGCGCACCAAGAGAAGCATTCGGGGGAAGAAGAAACGGGCCCACCAGGAGATTGATTGACCCAAGAATGACTTTAAAATCTAAACTGTGTTGACAAATATCGTGTTTTTACTAAACTTTGAAATAAAAATTTGCTAGTTATTACCACAGTGTCGGATCTCATTTATTAGAATTTTATTTTCACACCATCGGGTGTTTGTCTTCATGTATTGCAATGGTGCGGTTTGCGTTTTCTATTCTTACATACATACCTGTACAACATTTTTTGCACATTTCTTTGCTTTGCTTTGTGTCTAACCTCACTCTTATATGCTCAATGTTTGTGCACATGTATGTGGCTGTTTTAAGTGCAGACAATTTTGCTACCATCACAGTGTGTTTTGTTGACATTACTCTATTCTTATGTGCTGCCTTGTTACAATTTTCTTTATTCTTATTTGAATAACTACTAAACAATTAGTATAAAGAATTCATCCAAGAAACTTTTATCTCGATCGCACTCAATCTGAAACGTTCACCTCAAACTGCTAACCCAATGTAGCAAAAAATCTGTACGTGATGGAGCAAATTGGTTACCAGATTTGGATTCAGCGCACCAAAAAACGTAAAAATCAATTGAAACATTAGAGGCAGTTTAAAAAAATTTTTTTTAGTGTACCTGTGTAATTAGGCAATCGCCCTCCATTCCCTTCCCCAAAACCCATCCTCACCCTAAGTCCCATACCAACAGGCCAGAGCCAAATAGCAGGTTATAGCCACCAACCATCCACCATGGGGAACATCTGCTATGTAGCTTGCGCCCTCGGTCCCATAAGAGTAAAGTCCCATATATGATAGCATATAGCACATTCATGTCTTATTAAACTCTCATTAGCCTACTAGTTAAATATAGGGAGATATATAAGCTGTGTGCTTCCACAAAGTACTACAAGGGATACACTCAAAGATGCCTTGCCAAAATAAAATTATAAAAAGAAAGTTGCAAAGTATGATAAACACCTTTGAACCATAGAAGAAGAGTGGTAACAAAGTCAGCATGTCAAAATACTTCTGTAGGAATAAATGTCGGCAGGATGCAATCTACATAAAGTAAATGAGTAAAGCTCCAGCACTGTCAGCCCAAAAGGTTTGGTACACTATTACACAATTCGACTTCCTGTTACAACAGATGTCAGCCCCATTTTGAAGAAGATAATTGAGAGGCACATCACACAGGAACTATCCATTGTGAAGCCATTTTTGAAATAATGTACTCAGGCCAATAGCATCAGCAGGCTCTAATTGTGCTCGGCCTTTCGAATTAAATTAATCAAGGAAGAACCCTCGGGCGATTATGATGCCATTGATATCCCGTGATCAAAACTGACACTGATCCTACAATTTAAACCACATATAAAATGGTGTTAGTCATATTTGTTCTATCTGAGAAAAAAAGAAAAAAATCCCAAGGGATTAATATACAGATCAGCAAAAATGTGACCGAGAGATGAAACAAAGTTAAATCTTTCAAAGAGACCTCTTGGCAATATTGTTATCCCCTAACATGGAAACAAGATGTGATTTTCCCCTTGGTAGCTCCAGTATTCTCTGTTCTGGTGCAAGCCATGGAATTTGGGATAATTAGTTGCCTGCAAAGAACGGATCTTGAGAGCATGGCATGTCACCGAAAGGGCTCATTAGATGGGCAAGCAAGGGATGGAATATAGATAGAAAACCACCCTCTTTAGAAAATTAAGGCAGGAGAATAATTTAAACATTGTCAATCTCACACAGCACAAGCAAACTCACGTACACACATTCATTCCAATCCAGCCACAACATTCATTCTGTAGCTGAGAAATATGCAAACGTATGTAAAAATTAAGTCTTTACTGTGTGCCGATCTCTTTCAGAGGCCGCCGAAGACGTAGGAAAGCCTTCTAACGCAGAACTGTTGCTTTAGCTAAGTGAGCAACAAGCATCCGTTTCCTTTCATTGAATTTCATTTTCTCTGGGTTTTCCCTGATTAAAGCTAGCAGCTGAATTACTTGTGCAAAATGGCTGAACTGAAGTAAAATTGGAGGGATTGTCGCTGAGAAGCTGTCGGTTGGTGCTGCAGGGAACGATGAGCAGACTCAAGATCCAACAGCAGTTTGAAATGGCATTCAAACGACTTCTTAAAGAATGCAGAAATGAAGGCAAGCAGATTATTGCTTTCCACACCTTTAGGAAAACCTAATAATCACAGGTTTTGCCTTCTGTTAAAATTGATTGAATCTTCTAGCTCTCGCTCCAACCGCTTAATAGCCGCAATATTGAAGCAACTTGAACAGCCTTTTGTATTTCATAGACCTGCTCCTCAAGGGTGTCAAGTTGCTGCTGCAAGGAATTCATCTGAGCAGAAAGATACTCAATATCTTTCCTAATACCGACAGATACCTCTGTCTGGTGCTCCATCATACTCTTCAGGACATGAACTTTCTGCAGTACTAATTCCACCACTCATCTGGAGTGGTGGAATTAGTGGTGGAATTTTGTGTGTGGAAGGAGTGGCCTAGTGGTTGGGGCAAGATACTTTAGGCGGGAAGGTCGGGGGTTCAAATCCCACTAGAGGACAGCAACCTTGGGCTGGAAGGACTGGGGTTTCTGGTCTCACAGATGCTCCTTGTGGTCTTGGGGAAGCCACTTAACCCTCCATAGCCCATGTTCCCTGTAAAATAGTTATCTCCAAGTTATAATGCCCTGTTCAATGTAAACCGCACTGATGCAGAATAGCACAGTATATAAGAGAATGTAAATAAATCTGCATCAGCCATCTTATCCAGTGTTTGGAGACCCTTTTTCTGCTGTTCTAGACCAAATGGAAGGGAGAATTGAGCTTCTGACACTTGAAGTTTCTTTTCAGCCATATCAAGCTGTCAATAGGGAATACTAGAAGTGCTTCATTAGAATAGAGGGATTAGAAAGTTTGATCATTCCCATGGAGCTGAAGGCTTAAGCAGTCATCATGCCCTGCTTCAGATTCTAGAACCTGTAGAACTGTAATCTGATTCACTTCTGAACCAAAGTTTTCAAATCTGCTTCTGGTTTATTCAAAAGCTTTCATTAAACCTTCAAAATGGTTACAGCTTCTTCAAATTGCTTGATTAACCTCTTTTGACAATACTCATGTCTCTAATTCTTACCACAATGCAGAAATTAAGTATAGCATTCATGCTTCTTCGCAAAATACTGCACCGATTTACATTTTCTGAAATAGCCTCAAAAATCTTCAATACAATAGAGAGGACAATTTTCAAAGCAATTTATGCTAGAAAAAAACCCAATTTTTTCCATGCTAATTGACTATCTGACAGTTGCCCTCCTTGGGTGCATCTTATGGTGTACTTTGAGTCACTTTTTAGAGGACACTTTCTGGGGGCATGTTTAGCTCAGGAGAAGAAAAATATTTGCGTAGATTGCATTTTCAATTTTGGAAGTGTCCTTTTTCAGCAAATTTCTAGCCACAGAAAAGTCAGATGCAGGTGACTGAGCATCCTTGGTACCCATGACAAGTTTCAAAATGAAAGCACAAGTATATTTTCACTTTGAGCCTTGGTACAAACCCTGCGTGTAAAATGTAAGTGCAGTCTATCTCTTAATGCAGTGATCCTGCCACACTCTATGAAAAACTTCAACCCTAAGCATGATCCTACTGATTGTGCTAATAATAAAGGGGGCACATACACCCCTTTTGCTAAATATATCCCAAATATCCAGGGTTATGGAATCAAGGGGTTCATACTCAACAGCAAGAACGAAAGAATAAGACTATGACACCCCCTAACACATATCCAACCTATGTACACTGAATGCAAACTCAGAAATCAATACCAAAAAGTCAGACAAGCAATTGCACTCTGATTAATGCCAGGTCATTTTGGAACAAAATTCTGATACTCGAGGATTACTTGGTACTTCACTCCCGAGATGTTATGTGCATAACCAAACCATGGTTAACGGAGAATGACTATCCTCCTGAATCAATTGAAATCAAATGGGTACGACATCTTTAGCTGCCCTAGAAGCAACAAGAGTGGAGGGGGAGTACTAATACTAACAAAAAGTGACTTACTCTTCAACATTGCACTAGCAGTTGTTTGATCTCCTAACTATATCAGATGTTTATCAATCTGCCTGATATATAGAGTACCAACTTCGACAACTGACTTCTCATCTATCCCGGAAATAGCATGCAATAATGATGACATTAAGGACAATCTAATCCTCTTTGGAGACTTTACCCTCACATCTGCCCCTCCAAAGGACACTAGAGCATTCATGGAAGCGATGACAGCATTAGGATACTCCCAAATCATCGACATCCCCACACATGTCAAAGATGCCATCCTCGACCTCATATTTACACCTAACCAGATGACACAACTGATGAACGGTGTACCATTCCAACTGACAGATATCTCCTGGTCTGACCATACAATGATAGACTTCCAGATCGCAATGGAGGAGAACAACAACAGCATTAACCACCATCAAACTCCATCTCGAAGATTCAGACACTTTGACAAAGACACATTTATGATGATATCACCCCTAAAATGAATATTAACACAAATAACCTAGACCTACTTATAAATAGCTGGAATGAAATTATAAATACAGCAGCTACCATGTCACATAAAACCACACATCAATACCACATAAAAAGAAAAGAAAAAACTTCACCATGGTACACTTCAGTACTACGAGAAATGAAGCAAAAACATAGAAGGCTTGAATGCAAATGGAGGAAATCAAAACTCACAAGAGACAGAAACCTCTACATATAGAAGTTAACTGAATACCGGAACATGACAGACAACCCCAAAAGAAACTATCACACAGAACTAATAATGACTTCAATCAATAGACCAAGGGAACTGTTGGCATCGTTAAATCGCTAGTACAACCCCCAGCAACAAAAGACCAAGCAAAGTCCATTAACTGCAGATCTAATGGCTGATCATATGCAAAAACAATTAGCATCTCAAAGCAGCACGCCAACAACGTTACTGAAGACTCAGTCAACACAACCTGGAAAAACGTCAGCTCAATAACCACAGACCAAATAGAAAAAGTTGTAAAAAACCTTAACACCACAACATCTCCCCTTGACCCATGTCCAGTAAGCTGGATAAAATTAGCCAGGTCAGAGCTAGCGGAATATCTCAAAAAAATAATACAGCCGCCACTTACTCAAGGATGCATTCCATCATGCCTAAAGTGGCCTCAGTATGACCTATCTTAAAAAAATAACTTGACAATAAGGAGCCAGCCTCCTACCGTCCAATCTCAAGCTTGCCTTTCATAGTGAAAATAATAGAAAAAGTTGTACAGCAGCAAATACATGTGTTCATTGAAACTCATGCACTGCTTGACTTGCATGGGGTAGAAACAGTACTATCATGGGGTAGAAACACTACTATTATCACTTATAGGCACACTAATAAGAGGATTCCAAAACCAAAATTATTCACATTCATATTCTTTGATATAAAAGCGGCATTTGACTTGATATGCCACAATCAACTTCTATCACGCCTCCAGGCAATAGGTCTAGGAGACATAACTCTCAAATGGTTTCAGTCATACTTCATGGACCATAAGCAACAGATACAAATAGGACACAACTTCTCTACACCTTACCCTCAATGGAGAGGGATCTGCCAAGGATCGGCACTATCTGCTCTACTTTTTAACTTGTACATACAACCACAATGCACAATACTGCAATTGCACAAGGTAAAATACCATATCTATGTTGACGACATCATGCTTTACACATAATTCAACACCTCATGCTCACAATTCTTGGAACTCATAAATTGTTTCAACAAAGTAGACCAATAGCTAGAAAAGAACCATCTCACAGTGAACTACAAAAAGACCGACATTTTATGTATCACCAGAAATGAGACCTATACATCACCAACTTCACTGAAGGTAAAGCATGCCGACTTGGAAATAAAACAAGAAGTGTGCTATTTGAGAATCACACTAGACCAAAGGCTGAACCTAAATTCTCACATCAATAAAACACTCAAAACAATCTACAGCAAAATAAGAGCCCTACGAAATCTCTGACTGTTACTAGAATACAGCAACTTTAGAACAGTTTTCCAGGCAGTAATTTTCCCACACTACAACTATAGTAATATAATCCTACACGGAATACCCAATCATTCTCTATAGGCACTGCAAATAGTGCAAAACATGTTTACGAATTTTACTAGGGAAGTCAAGAACTGATCACATTACACCAATATTAAAAGACTTGCATTGGCTTCCCATAAAGAGTAGAATATAATATAAGGTATTAATGACGGCATTCAAGATCACCCACAATTTATCTGCCAACTGCTTGAAACAGCTACTGCAATACCTGAGTAAAAAAGGGAAATGTGGAAGACAACATGCTAGAGCCTTCTCTTTATATGCCCCTGAATTATGGAATATACTACTGAACAAGATGCAAAATGACACAGATCTGTCTACATTCCGGAAGGAGCTAAAAACATACCTGTTTATAGAATACTATAGTGATAATATATAGGCATAAGACTGAAGTTTTAAAGATCTAAATTAACTCCCTCTAAAATAATTATAGTTGCGCTCACCTCCAATCATACCCTCTATTTTGGTAAAGCCTTTGACACTGTTCCACACAGGTGACTTATAAACAAACTGAGCACCCTAGGGATGGACTGTAAAGTTACTGATTGGGTTAGAAATTGGTTGAGTGGGAGGTGACAAAGCTCACTCTGAGGAGAAGGAGGTTGCTAGTGGAGTGCCGCAGGGATCTGTCCTTGGTCTGATTATTTTTAACATCTTTGTTAGTGATATTGCAGAAGGGCTGTTGGGCAAGGTTTGCCTCTTTGTGGATGATACCAAAATCTGCAATAGAGTAGACACTAGGGTGGTCCACTGCCATAGGGGAAAAAATAAAAGTAGGAATTTCTGTGCTCCCTGGCCTGATTCTGGTTCCAGTTATGTAGAAAACAATGTGTGCAAAGTTTGAAGCCAATCAAATAATATTTAGGGGTGGCTCAAGGTCCCTATCTATCAGGCCCCTGGATCCCCCTCAGGGTTCGTCAGACCACTGGGTATTATCCGCTCATAGACGGGGGTATCATGCTTGCCAAGCACTCAATGTGGTCCAGATGCTAGTAAGGACTTTGACGATGTGGGGAACATCTTACGGTGTTGCGAGACAACACCCAGAAGGAACTGGAGTTGCTCTTCTTTTGTGGTGTGTCAGCCATTGAACTCCTCAATGAGTTTGACCCCTCGCTCAGCCACATCGTTGATCACTGGAAGATTTTTTACTTTCTTCAGACCATCTTTGAATGATGCATTCTTTTCCCAGTCTTCTGGGTCTGCATTAAGAAAATCACTGTTGATGTCGAGGTGTTTCAGGAAATGGATTGACTTGCGAGTTGCAAAAGATTCAAGTGGTGGAATCATGGAACTTTTCAATTCGACCCGCTTTGGGGGATCTTCGTCTTCGTCATCATCCTCATCGCTTTCATCTGATTCTGCCGGGATCATGGCCGACACTATGGCCCACTTTGTCGGTGCTGAAACAGCTTCATCGAACAGTGACAGTGCCACAAGCTCCTCTGACACATACCACAGATGCTGTTGCAGTTTGTCTCTGGCCGCTCTTCCAACACGGTCATTGTGGTAAGAGTGTAGTTTCTTCAGCATCTCCAAATCTGTTCGAGGAGCAACTGCGGCATCAGGGGCAGAAAACCAGGCTTCCACATGAATCAGGATGGAGAAAATGCTCACATCACAAACACAGGACTCCTCCCGTTGGGTAAGATCTTTGAGTTGTCCTCGGAACATCCAAATCTTGAGACAGTACAAGACTTTTGCCATCCATCTGGCATGATGGAAAGCTCCGGGTTTCTTGAAATTGAAACTAGGAAGATTCCCTCCAAGGCAGACAATCGTTAACTCCAAGAATTCCAGGTAATCATCTCGGTGATTGCCCTGTGCCAACTTGGATTCAGCAAACTTCATGATGCGATCCCTGTCAGCACCTCCAAGTCTTTTCCAGTTTGATAGTTGGACTTGTCAAGGGAGCCCCAATTCTTTTGGAACCGGCGAAAGAGTTGGACATCGGGACCCGATGAAGCTCCAGAGCATGTAGAGAATACTGCACCAAGAATTATTTCGTAAATGTGATGGCGGCATGCCAAATGAAGGACTGTGCGATGGAGTCTCTGTTCTAGAAGAATGCACGCTCCTGATCGACGTCCCGTGTTCGATGCAGTTGTATCAAAGCAGAAGCCTGCAACCTTTTCATCCAAACACCATTCCTGTAACAGTTCATAAACTGCTGCAGCTTGATTCTCGCCCGTTCCTGATGTCAGTTTTGGTACACCAAGAAGTTGTGTTTCTCCAGTGGAGACAGCCGTTATCAAAACTGGAAGGCGGTCAACGGATGTGGTTGAACAGAGGAGAGATGGCAATAACTTGCTATCCCAATGCACAATGCATGTTTTGCCTTCGGCTTTGAATGCGTTGTGCAGGTCCGTCCATTGTTGCTGACGGTGCTTTTCTCTATGGTGCTTGACGCTGGAGCGGCTGATATTGAGCTCCCCAGGATAATGTCCCAGACTTCTGGCGGTTTCAGCTACCACAAACAGAGCATTGAGATCCGTTGTCCCTGTCCAATCCAGGGCTGCTGTAAGCTCTGGGGTCCAGACATTGTTAGGTCGAAACTGCTTCGTTTGTGGAGTTGCTTTCTTCTATCCGTTATCTGAATCCGTAGATGTCGACGAGTCTTAACCTGACTCTGCTGAGGAAGAATATCCTTCCAGCTGAACTTGGCTTGTAGTTGCCTCGGCTTCGGCAACATGTTTTTGTCTGCGCCTTTTCAGTTCTTCTTCTCGCTGTTGTGATCTTGCTTCCGTGTTGGCCAGTTTCTTGTCCATCGCGCACATTGAGCCGCAGCGCCCTGGTTCTCGTTGCACTATTAAGAATTCTTTGTCTTCTTGAATATGAATTAAAGACATTGCATTGGCATGTGCCACATCAAATAGGTTTTTCATTGCAACCTGGAATTCTTTTTCATTTGCCTCTTGTTTCCCTCCTCTCCCTTTGTTTTTCTTCAAAGGTTTCCACTGATTGAACAATTTCTTTACTTTTTCTTGAATTTTGTCATTTCTTTGAACAGGAAGCCTGGCCTTTTCCCAGTAAGCTTCTACTTCACTTGTTACAATAGATGCACTTTCACTAACGCCTTTGTTTAATGTCATATGGTGATGTAAAAATACACTTAACACTTGCTCCTTGCTGGGGAGCTTGGCCCCCAGAATTGTGGTGGACATTTCTTCAATGAGATAAAAACCACGTTTTTTCGCCATCTGAAAAGAATAAAGATACAAACATAATAGTACAATGTCTTTGCCACCTCTCAGAGACGAGATTAGTTCAAATATGACGCAATCAAATGTAATCCTCAGCGTGGAACTGAGTGGATGATACAAGATGATGCAACATTTCGTCATCTGCTCCCAGGGGGAAATCTCAAGACTTGTTGAGCCACCCCTAAATATTATTTGATTGGCTTCAAACTTTGTACACAGTCTGATCTACCTAAAGGGAACCAGAATCAAGCCAGGGAGCAAAGGAATTCAGGAATTCATTTTTATGGACCACCCTAGTTAGACACCCAAGAAGATGTAGATAACATGAGGAGGGATCTAGCTAAGCTTGAAGAATGGTCTAGAATTTGGCAGCTGAGATTTAATGCTAAAAAATGCAGGGCCATGCATTAGGGCTGCAGCAATCCAACAGAGCGGTACAGTATAGGGGTGAAGTACTTCTGTCCACAAAAGAAGAGTGGGACCTGGGCGTGATTGTGTCTGACAATTTTAAAGTAACATAGTAACATAGTAGATGACGGCAGATAAAGACTAGCATGGTCCATCTAGTCTGCCCAGCAAGATGGCAAGAGTAGGTGCACCTGTCGCTCTGTGCATGCCACTCCTCCCCATGTCTTTATTTAGGGGTGAACCCACCACTCCATGTAGGACACCCCTATTTGTTGAGACGTTAGATGGTTCAGAAGTTATATGGTACCGTTTATTTTGTTTTTATCCTGTTGCTGTGAAGGGATCCACTGTATTTGTCCCATGCCATTTTGAATTCCGTCACAGTGTTTGCCCCTACCACTTCCATCGGGAGGGCATTCCAAGCATCCACCACCCTTTCAGTGAAAAAATATTTCCTGACATTGCCTTTCAGTTTACCCCCTTGCAGCTTCATGTTATGCCCTCTAGTTTTACAGCTTCCCCGTCTTTGGAATAGGTTTGTTTGTTCATCATATCTCCCCTGTCCCTCTCTCCTCCAAAGTGTACATATTTAGGTCTTCAAGTCTCTTCTCATAAGGCTTCTGACGCAGGCTCCAAATCATTTTGGTCGCCTTCCTCTGAACAGTTTCCAGGCTTTTTACATCTTTTGAAAGATATGGTCTCCAAAACTGAACACAGTATTCCAAGTGAGACCTCACCAGTGACTTGTACAGTGGCATAAGTACCTCTTCCTTTCTGCTGGTAATCCCTCTTTGTATGCAGCCCAACATCCTCCTGGCTTTTGCCACTGCCTTGTTGCACTGTTTTGCCACCTTGGGATCATCAGAGATAATTACACCAAGGTCTTTCTCCTGTACCGTGCATACCAACCTCTCGCCCCCTATTGCATACATTTCCCTTGGATTTCTGCTACCCAAGTGCATGACACTGCACTTTTCTGCATTAAATCGTAGTTGCCAAGCATTAGACCATTCTTCCAGCTTTTGTAGATCTTTCCTCATGTTAACCACTCCCTCGGGGGAGTCCACTCTGTTGCAAATTTTTGTGTCATCTGCAAAAAGACAGACTTTTCCATTCAGTCCTTCAGCAATATCACTCACAAATACATTGAACAATGCTGGGCCCAGGACAGAAACCCTGGGGGACCCCACTAATCACCTTCCTTTCATCCGAGTGAGCTCCATGTACCATCACCTTCTGTTGTCTGTCAGTCAACCAATTTCTAATCCAGTTTACCATCTTGGGACCCATCCCCAAGCTACTGAGTTTATTGACAAGCCTCCTATGAGGAACAGTATCAAAGGCTTTGCTGAAATCCAGGTAGATTACATCCATTGCATGCCCCTGATCTAGTTCCTTGGTCACCCAGTCAAAGAAGTCAATCAGATTTGTTTGTCAAGACCGTCCTTCGGTAAAACCATGTTGCCTCGGATCTTGCAACCTGTTGGTTTTGAGAAAGTTCACTATTCGCTCTTTCAGGAGCGCCTCCATGACTTTTCCCGCCACCGAGGTAAGGCTCACGGACCTGTAGTTTGACACTTCTTCCCTGTCACCACTTTTGTGTAGAGGTACGACATCAGCCATTCTCCAGTCCTGAGGAACCTCTCCTGTTTCCAAGGATCTGTTGAAGACATTCTTTAATGGTCCTGCAAGAACCTCTCTGAGCTCTTTCAGTATCCTGGGGTGTATCCCATCCAGTCCCATGGCTTTGTCCACTTTCAGTTTAGCAAGTTGTTCTAACACCTCATCTTCTGTGAATGGTGTGGTATCTACTTCATTCCCATTTTTATATTTGGGAGTCACAGCTGGTCCATCTCCAGGATTTTCTTTAGTAAAAACAGAGCAGAAGTATTTGTTTAGCTATTTCGCTTTTTCAATGTCACTTTCCACGAGTCCTTTCCCAGCACTTCTGAGTCCTGCAATTCCAACTCTGATCTTCTTCCTTTCCAGAATATACCTGAAGAAAAATTTGTCGCCACCCTTAACATCTTAAGCCATCTTTTCCTCTGCCTTTGATTTTGCTATCCTTATTTCTCTTTTAGACTCTTTGAGCTTGATCCTGTATTCATTTCTGTGTTCTTCTGTTTGCAAGCTTTTGAATTTTGCGAAATCTGTGTTTTTTGCCTTTATTTGAGCAGCCACTTCTTTGGAAAACCAAATAGGTTTCCTTCTCCTCTTGTTTTTATTTACTTTTCTTACATATTTATCTGTTGCCCCTTTTATTGCCAACTTTAGTTTAGCCCATTGCAATTCCACTTCCCTTATCTCCTTCCACCCCGTCATCTCCTCCTTTAAGTACTCGGCCAGTTTATTGAAGTCAGTGTTTTTGAAGTTTAGGACTTTGAGCTTGCTATGATTGGCTTGTGCCATGGCTTTTATCTCAACCCACACTGTGTGATGATCGCTGTTGCTCACAGGGGCACTCACGCAAACATTCAACACTCTATCATTGTTGGTGAGCACTACATCCAGCGTTGAGTTTTTCCTGGTTGGTTCCATCACCATTTGTCTAAGTAATGCATTTTGGAGAGCATCCACAATTTTTTTGCTTCTTTCCAGATGTGCAGAAGGAGTAATCCAATCACATCAGGTAGATTAAAGTCACCCAATATGATCACTTCCCCCTTTGTTGCTATCTTGGCAATATCAATAATCAATTCATTATCTCTCTCTTCAATTTGAGTCGGAGGTCTGTAGACTACAACAATATGGATGGCAGTGCCATCTCCTCTTTCCAACGCAATCCAGAGTGCTTCTTCATTTCCCCATGTCCTCTGCATTTCAGTAGCTTTAATATTGCTTTTGACATACAAGGCTACTCCTCCTCCTTTTCCATTATCTCTGTCTCTTCTGAATAGATTATAGCCAGCTATGGCTATATCCCAATCATGTGATTCATTAAACCATGTTTCTGTAATGGCCACAATGTCCAAATCCGTTTCCACCATTAGGGCTTTCAAGTCCAGAATTTTGTTGGCTAAGCTTCGAACATTTGTGCTCATTGCTTTCCAGCATTTACTTGGCTTGTGTGTATTTTGCATTGATTTTGTTCTGCCCACTTCTTCCCACTTGTTTTCGATGTGTGGTTTAAAAGTGTGGCTGTTTCTGATGTTATTCTGCTTTTGCAGGGGGTGGCATGCAGATCTTGACCTTCCACATCCGTCACCCCTTTTTCCTAGTTTAAATCCATATCCACATACTGCCTGAATTTTTCACTTAGGATTCTTTTCCCTGCGACAGAGAGATGTAGTCCATCAGCACAGTATAGTCTCTTGTTAGTCCATCTGTTGCCCCAGTCGCCAATAAATCTGAATCCTTCTTGTTTGCACCAGGTCTGGAGCCATGTATTAAAGCTGTTAATGCGATGGAGCCTTTTTGTCCCCTTACCAAGAACAGGTAGAACTTCTGAGAATGCAACAGTGTTAACAATGGGCTTAAGTTTCTCTCCTAGAGATTGGAGGTCCTTTTGGGCTGTAGAGGCACTGTTTTTAGCTACGTCATTTGTGCCCAAGTGGATAACAACATCAAGTTTGGAGTGTTCACTTTTTGCGCTAAGTATTTCAACAACTTGGTTTGTATTCCTGCTGGCTGAAGAGCCTGGTAGGCACATGACTATCTTCTCTCCTTTGAACTATGTTCCCAAGTTGGTGCCTCTGATGATGGAATCTCCAAGTAGTAGTAGTTTTCTGTTTGGTGAGATTTTCTTCATATTTGGTGCTTTAGCAGGAGATTGGGCATTGTCTGACTCATTTAAGGGCCCTTCAGTTTCTTTGGATTGGCATCCTCATTAGCCAAGGCAGAGAAGGCATTTTGCAGGGATATCTCTTGATGTATAGGATGTCTCTGCATTACAGGTCGCAATCTACCAGAACCAGCTGTGATCTATTTGTTCCTGGGGTGTTTGATTCTTTGTGGGAGCGGTGGTGGACTTTGTTCAGTTTGTATCCTAGAAGAGGTGCGCTTCATTGCAGCCAGTTCCTCCCTCAGTAGAGACACTTCTTTATGCATGGCAGCTAGGTCTTTCCTTAGTAGAGTCAGTTCTTCATGCATAGCAGCTGACTTGAGGCATATAGGACAAGCTCTTAGGCTCCAAATGATTTGTCTTGGAATGAAAGTGCCACAGTTATTGCACTGAATACACAACATGTTGATTAAGCAGTCCGAGAAGAGGAAGAAGAAGAAGAAGAAAAGATGAAGAAGATGTGGGCTTTAACCCAAGTTAGGAAGGATAGATGGCAAGTATGTGACCACTGTATAGGCGCCCATCTCACTCTTTAAATGACCTGTCAACATACAACTGTCATCTGGCTGCGCATCGCAACGCAATCACCAACACGATGAAGCAGTACTACTCTGACACCTTAAAGAGATCACTTAATAAACCACATGACCTCTTCGACCTGGTCAAGACTTTATCGAAGGAACCATCCTCTGGACCTCCATTTGAGTTACACCCACAAGATTTTGCAACCTATTTACAATCCAAGATATGTCAGACCAACAAAACCTCTACTACAACCTCTACCACAGAGGAAAACTGCCAAACAACCCTAACCATGTTTTCTACCCCCTCCAAGAGAGGAATTGAAGACACTATTGCAGCCCTTAACTCCTCTACTGCTCAGACTGATCCATGCCCAGCCTTCTGGATCAAGGAGCTTCGCAGCCACTTCAGCTCAGTACTGTCCAAAATAATGAATCTCTCCTTCTCAACTGGCTCCTTCCCTTCAGCCCTTAAACACACCTCTATCAGACCTCTACTAAAAAACTGCAAGCTTGACGCCCAACAGGTGGAATCTTACAGACCCATATCTAGCATTCCACTACTCGCGAAGATCATTGAAAAGGAGGCCTAAAGGCAATTGCAGGATCACATTGACTCCGCTGCACCGTTAGACCCCTGCCAACATGGTTTTAGGGAATTCCATGGAGTGGAAACCCTCCTTACCACTCTCCTCTGCAAAATAATCACTGGCATTGACGACATCCGTCAAGATTTTGCACTCATCTTTCTTGACATCGCTGCAGCTTTTGATTCAGTAAATCATGAGCTTCTACTAGGACGACTGATTGACAAAGGCATTAATGGAAGAGCGCTCGAATGGTGCAGATCCTACCTGTCCGATAGATGGCAGCATGTTCGTTCTGGAGGGATAAAGTCTGAACCTTTCCACCAAAGCCAAGGAGTCCCTCTAGGATCTTCCCTTTCTGCGCTCCTTTTCAATATTTACATGCAGCCAATTTGTAATATCATCCGGTCTTTCAATGTTGATTGCATATTATACGCAGACGATGTCCTGCTTTACATTCCCTTCTCTACTGAGCATCTGGACCTCTCCCCACTGACGAATTGCTTCAATGCAATATCTGACTGGCTCCTGTCTCAAAACCTCAGAATACAACATAAGAAAACAGAAGTACTCTTCATTACAAGGAATCCCAATTTTACCCCCCCACAATATCTTAAAGTAAAAGAAGCGGAGTTGCAATCTAAATCCTCAATACGATATTTGGGAGTCACCCTAGATCAACGCCTGGACATGAAGGCCCACATAGGAAACATAGTCAGATCAGTTTACTACAAGATCCGCTCACTTAGACATTTACGTTCCATGCTTGATCCAACTGATTTCCGGACAATTTTCCAGGCGTTGGTTATACCTCATTTCGACTACGCCAACGTCATATTACAAGGTCTTCCCCATTCTACACTAAACCCGCTTCAGCTAGCCATGAACGCGGCAGCAAGAGTCATCCACGGAGCCTCCAGGAACGACCACGTGACGCATCTGCTGATACAGTTGCATTGGCTTCCCATTCAAGCTAGAATAGTTTTCAAGACCCTGATAATCACTTTTAAAGCGGTTAATAATCTCACATCTGCATCCTCATCCATATCACATCTCCAAATAGAGCAAGAAGATCCATGGCCATAAACTCCTTAAAAATCCCGAAGGAACTTACTGTTTGCACTAAATCGACAGCCAACAGAGCCTTCAGTCTCAGTGCCCCAA
The DNA here is from genome assembly GCA_033557465.1 of Ichthyophis bannanicus. NCBI lineage: Eukaryota > Metazoa > Chordata > Amphibia > Gymnophiona > Ichthyophiidae > Ichthyophis > Ichthyophis bannanicus. The sequence continues at coordinate 80,815,391 of CM066050.1, read as the reverse complement.
AATGCTGGAATGCACTACCCCCTGATATCCGGGCTATTAAGAGCCTAACACAGTTTAGGAAAGCCCTCAAATGCCACCTCTTCAACAAGTACCTTATAGAACCCAATGGCATCACCTAGAACCCAATAACACCCACTGACACCAGTCCCAGATAAACTTACGGTATTTCAACAACTCACCAAGTTTGATATTCAATCCTACAGTGGGCTGGTGTTGTCCTATGAAACCTCTATGCATATGATGCCATATAGTACGTTTTGTAAATAGTTACCCCGGTTATCCAAGTTTTTATGCCCTGTTACATGTAAACTCATACGTGTTAAATGTACTGAGCATTTTGTTCCATGTGAACCGCGCTGATGGTGAATAGTGCGGTATATAAGAGACTGTAAATAAATAAAATAAATAAATAAATGTAGCCCCTGGGGTGGGTGGGGTGAGGGGTAGGGTGGGTGGGAACCTAGGTGTCTCTGGCCAGTAGGCTGTTCCTAAACTGTGGGCACACACAATGGAGTAGGTAAGGAAACCCACTAATAAGGACAAATAGATAAATAAATATATGGAGACAAACAGTCAGACAGAATTCACAGTTAAGCAGCAAATTCAGCAAAAATCACCTTTTGGGAGAGCTCTGGAGAGCACTTCTCTTCTCAATGAACAGAAAGGCAATCTGAGCAAGCCCACGTGCAGGACAGAAAATGGAGGTCTACAGCAATACCTCAGCAGGGGGGAGGGGTAGTCACTCAGGTAGACTAAGAGAAAGATATTTTAAACTCTACAGCAATGGAGTAGGTAAGGGAACCCACCAATAAGGACAAATAGATATAAATATGTGGAGACAAACAGACAGACAGATAGAACTCACAGTTAAGCAGCAAATTCAGCAAAAATCACCTTTTGGGAGAGCTCTGGAGAGCACTCCTCTTCTCAAGGAACAGAAAGTCAAGCTAAGCAGAAAAGGCAAGCTAAGCAGAAAAGGCAATGGCAAAAGCTAGAAGGATGCTTGGGTGTACAGGCAGAGGAATGGCCAACAGAAGAAAGGAGGTGATAATGCCTCTGTATAAGTCTCTGGTGCGACCTCATTTTGAGTATTTGCAGTAAAGGTAAAGGTCAAAATTACACTAACATTTGTATTTAACAAATGTCGTGACCCCTTGCCTGGGCCAGTGGCTCACAGGCAAAGGGCTGCCATGTTTGTCCTTAAATAAAACTATTTTTGTCTCTAGCAAGGAATCCTGGGACTTGTAGTTCTTTTCATTAAAGACAAAGTAGTGTGTGACCACTGGGGATTGTTAAGGCAAAAACAAGAAATTTATTTTTGGGTTCCTTCCACGCATTAAATTCAAACAATGCAGGCAAAAGGATTATTCTCCTAAACAGAAAACTTACAGGAACAAAAGTACATGTGAAGTTAAAGAACTGAAGTACTTCTTCAAACAAGGCAGCTGTTTTCAGTACACATCTCAGCACCTGTGTTACAACTTCCTTTCATTCAAACAGCAAGGGTAAATTCTGATCCTTTTTCAATAATGCTGCTTTAGTTCAAACTCTGTTCTTAGCCAAAGCTCTTTAGCTTAAGGTAGCTTTTAGCACTTTCCTGGCTAAGGAAAAATTGCTCTTCAAAAGTTCTTTTTACAGTCCTTTCTAGCAGTTTTCAATTTCCCTCATGCATAAAGAACAATCCATCGGTGATTCGTCATACACTGAATCTGACTCAAGAGTGTCAATTTGCATACCTTCTTGTTCTGCAAATTGCTTATCGCTTTCAGGATTTTCAATAATGTTTTCCAACTTACTATTCTGTAGAAATTTCAAAAGTCCTTCCCAGAACTGCTCTCCCTGGTAAGCATTGGCTGTATCAGGAGCGTGGAGCTTCTTTCCCTGGAACAAAAGCTTAACTGCTTCACCCGTGTTCAGCTTTACGTCTCTGCCTTTGGCTGGGTCTTGGTTACGTCTGTCTGTAACAGCTTCCACCCCCCCTTCTGGCAGCTTGGGTTTTCTGAACTGTCTCTTGCACACACTGCACTGCACTTTGTTCCACCTCTTCAGCAACTTCCTCAGCTATACATCTGCTGGTCTCTGGCTCAAGCGTACCTTTCACACAAGGGTTGCTTCTTTTGCTGCTGGAACTGCTTCTCCCACATGGAGTTAAGCTTCCCCCATCTCCTTGCTCCTTCAGCTTTCCTTCCTCCTTCCTGTTGCTGCTCCTCTCTCCTTCCTTCGTCCTTTCTCTCGCTGCCCCTCTCTCCTGCACTGAAGCAGGTTTAAAAAGCTGCTTCCTAGCTACCACACCCTTATTTATGCACAGGTGGTTGTCATTAAAGTCCAAGCCTGCACTCACGTTGGGGCTTGGGCGTGGTTTAGCCTCAGCAAGTACGTGTTTCTTTTGCTTGGCTGTAGCTTTAGCCCTCTGAAAAGCTTGCCTGTCTCTTGTCTTAAAGACATAGACACCACTTTCCTGTGTTTCCATTGTCTCAGCACAGCTCTCATTATCACACAAAATTATTCAATACATTCCACCAAAAACTACATACTTTTGTTTACTTCTCCACATAATTGCCGTAAACATTGAGAAATTTATCCCAGCATGACACTGGTTTGAACATCCCTTCACGGTACAGTTGCGAGTCAAGTTGCTTGAAGTTGTCCATAATGGTGTCTTGCAATTCCTCCTGATCCACAAAGGGTTTCCCCGCCAAGAACAGAACTCTTAGGAATGCCAGTCATTTCAGCAATTTCACGAACTTTAATGCGACGATCCTCCCTAATCAGATGTTAGACAATTGCACAGTTATCATCCGTATGTGAGGTCCTTGGTCTGTCTCTTTTCTTTTCTGGATCATCATTCAACTCTGTTCGGCCATCTTTAAACTTGTTACATCAGACACTGATTTCTTTTAGGTTTAAAATGTTCAGGCCATACACGCCCTCTAATCTGCGATGAATTTCACTCTGATTAACGCCTTCGGCTTGCAAAAATCTGATAACTCCACGCACCTCAAACCTTGAATACTCTGCAATTATACATGCCATGTTTGTTTGCTTCCCGAAAACTACTCGTAATTTGAGTGCTTAACAAAACAACGCTACAGACTCTCCTATTACGAGTACAAGTAGTCCTGTATATGATGGCACTATTGCGCATGCGGAACCGGTATGATTGCCACCTGTACCTTTAATATCGGACATCCCTCGTATAATCATATGTCATATAAATAATATATATAATAGCCCTATAAATAAACATATTAAAACATCTAAAAACATAGATAAATGCATATAGAAACATTTAAATCCTTCTAAAAAGACATCTTAAAAAACATCTAAAAAACCAAATGTCATAAATAGTGAGCATGCATTGGAACATATAATAATATGATGATCCTTCAAAAGGACCATCCTGCAATCTCACAAGGTGAAAAAATGACTCAAAACTGTTAGTGAAATGTATACAGAAAGAGTATATAAAAAACAATTAGAGAGACAAGAATTGGCCACCAAACTGGGCATGCCATGTACATGGGCTTACCACGGAATAGGAATCTAATTGTTTGCTCTCCTGGTTGAATGTAGTAAGGGCTGTTAGTATAACTGGGTTTAAAAAAGGTTTGGACAAGTTCCTGGAGGAAAGGTCCATAAACCACTATTAAAAAGTGACCCAGGATATCAATGCTTGACCCAGTACAAGCATTGTGGAACCTGTCTTTTGGGGATATTGCTAGGTACGTATAACCTAGATTGGCCACTGTTGGAAACAGGATACTGGGCTTGATGGACCTCGGTCTGACCCAGTATGGCATGTCTTATGTTCTTATGTTCTTATGAATGCAACCTGTAAACCTACAGTGGATAAAAGAGGTGTAATGTTTAATTCTCAGTATTGATAAATGAACACTAGAAAATTTGTAAAATGATATGCTAATGCTCATTATGCAAACATCAATGCATAATAGTTGCAACAGAACCTAGATGTGACATAGACCAGCGAGCACAGAAAAGATGATAAAAACAAGTTAAAAAAGCAATTATCCATATATCCAAAGGATTATATATGAACCAATGGATAAAGGAGCAAATTAATATGAAATATATAAACATATTTAAAAAAAATATATATGTAAAATGTATATATAAAAAAACCCATACTACAGTCGACCCTACAAGAAAGCAGAAAGGTCGGACTCTAAATTCAACCCTGAAGGAGTCACGGGGTTCATCTGGAAGATATATCTTTGTTCAAGACCTTTCCCTGGCTGCACCAGCAATTTGGAACAACCTACCAGACGAACTTCAACTAACTTCAGACATCAAAGACTTCCGGAAGCAACTAAAGACAACACTATTCATTGAACACTATGGGGATGTCACATGATCTACCCACCAATCAGATCAAGACCGAAGAACAAACCCCCTCCCCCACCACTTGTATTTATGAAAGTATAATATCACACATTGTAACCAGATCGCTGGAAACAAACCCCCTCCCCCCCCCACATAGTCATCTGTATGTATAATAGCGCACAATGTAAATAGTTCAACATGAATCTAATATACCCTAACTCACACACACACACTTTGGACCACTGCATGATCACCCCGAAAACACTACTGTGATTGTTTGCTGTGAAAACCGCCTTGATTCAAGGAAAAGGTGGTATAGAAATCCTTTTAAATAAATAAATAGTAATGTCTTGTCCATGTCCCTTTTATGCTAATGCAGATGTACCTGTTTTAACACTACAAATCTTAGATCCGCAAGATTGTGCGATTACTCTTGCCAATGTGCAACTAACGGTTTCTATGGAATACCATGTTTAATACAACTACGATGCTCCACAATCCATGTCCGAACTGATCTCTTAGTTTTCCCAACATATATTAATTGGCAAGGGCACAAAATTGCATATATCACATTTTCTCTATTGCAATTGGTGAATGTAGACAGGGGAAACCATACCCCGGTCAATGGATGTATAAATACATCTTTAGTAGTGATGGCATGAGAACACACCGAATATGAACCACACTTAAAGTGTCCAAGGGTTGGTGGCTTACAACATGGAATCGGTAAGGCGGAAGGTATAAAAAAACTAGAAAGGTTCTGATTTTTCTTATATGTTATAGTAACATCTTGTTTCACAAAGGTAAGTACAGTTTCAAGAATATGCCATTCTTCCTTAATCATTTGAGAAATCTGTCTTGAAAAGGTGGAAAAAAGAAGTGTGCAAACTAGTTTAGTTTTGTTAGCAATCAATGATTTTTGCTTTGTGGCTAACGCCTAGAATAAGCCTTATCTATACATTGCTTAGGATATCCCTTCTCACTAAACAGGTGGCCAAGATCTTGTGCATTTACCTCAAAATCTTCCTGGTCCTTACAAACATACCTAACCCTAAGAAATTGACTGGTGGGCAGATTTTGTTTGAAAGAACTATTGCGAAAGCTTTGATAATAGTTACATCAGTAGGCTTGTGGTAAAGATTAGTTGTAAAGCCATTGTCTTTTTTACGTATCATGATATCCAAATAAGGTATTTTTACCTTACTATAGTTGGCTTGGAACTGAAGATTGGGATTACATAATTTGAGCCACACCAAAAACTCTTCCAAAATGTGAGTTGCCCAATCCCAAATAAGAAGGACATCATCGATATAATGCTGCTGCAACTGAATGTACTGTTGGAAATGATGGTCACTCAAAATAATTGTTCAAAACACGCCACATACAAATTGGCTATGTCGGGTGCCATGGAGGAACCCATGACTACTCCTTTAATTTGTTTGAAAAATAATCCATCAGACCAAAAGAAATTATTCAAAAGGGGTATCTTTGCTAACCATGTGAGAAAAAAAGATTGGAATGCACTTATGTTGTGACCTCTTTAAAAAGTTCTCTTCACAAATGGACACTGCCGACTCAGGAGTAATATGTGGAAATATTTCTTTACAGAACGAGTGGTAGATGCGTGGAATAGTCTCCCAGTGGAGGTGGTAGAGATGAAGACAGTATCTGAATTCAAAAAAGCATGGGACTAACACAGAGGATCTCTAAAGGAAAAAAAGGGGTCTGTTATAGTGGTTGATATGGAAGGACATACTAGATAGGCCATGTGGTCTTTTTCTACCGTCATGTCTCTATGTTTCTATTTCAGCTAAGTTATCATGTAAGCACCTTAATAAATTACCCTCTATAGCCTAGATAATCTGTGCTGCTCCCTAAATTGTAATTAAATATTCAATATTCTGTATTGTATATAGGATTCTATTTTTTTCGCCCTAAATTGTACTTCAAATACTCAACTCCCTATAATGTTCAAAGGAATTTCTTTACGTCACAACTTGTACGCAGTTAAGCTGTGCCCTTCTCTTCTATTGCTAACTCCAGACTTCTTTCCTTTCACCCTGCTGCACCTTACGCCTGGAGCAAACTACTTGAGTCTGTACGTCAGGCGCCTTCTCTGACCCTTTTCAAATCCAGGCTGCAAACTCACCTCTTCGCTGCCGCTTTCGGATCTTGACCTGATCTCCTTGTGTTCCCCTTGTGTTGTCTGTCTTGACTAGATTTTAAGTTCTGATGAGCAGGGACTGCCTCTTACATGTCTGTGCAGCGCTGCATAGGTCTTGTAGCACTATACAAATGCTCAATAGTAGTAGTAGGTATCCTGTTCAATGTAAGACATCATTGTTAAACTGTAAACCGCTCTGACCTGTGGAAGAATGGTATAAAAGAATAACTAAATAAATAAAATAAAATACAGACATACTGGAATCTGCTTTCAGAATTAGTAGTGCGTGACTATATTTAGACAGCGAGAACTTTCTCTTTGCTTTCAGCTCTTTTATGTAACCTTTACCTGTGAATACTTTGATGTCTTCTCTGGAGAGACAGAAACTCCTGCCATCTGCTTAAAAGCAGGTCTTCAGTAGTTTATTTATAAAAATATCTGTGCTTTCCTAAAGAAGGAAATTAGAACAGATTTGGCTGTTCATAATCAGCTGGCAAATGCCACTTACTATAGACACAAATTGTAATTTTCCTGCCCGTATGTAGGGCTGCTGTTTCAGCAAAACTTTGCTGTATTCCCTCTCAACAAGCATGTCTCACAAACTAATAAGCATTTGATGCTGTTCTAACAGGTGGTGTCGAGTCTCATAGACAGTGAAATATCTGTTTGCCGCTGAGAAGTCTGTGTTTGACTTGGCCTTAACTTTCCACAGCACTGTTTCATATAGGAATGGAAGTTTGTTATCAATGTTAAAAGTAACACATTACTGACAAGTTAATTTAATTAATTAGAAATGCAGACTGGGTATCAGAAGACATCAAGCTAGAAGATATGTAGAAAAGCATTAACCAATATGTCTGCAGAAAGACATTGTTGTTGTTGTTAAGTGCCGTCAGGTCGGTGTTGACTCATGGCGACCCTCTGGATAGTTGTCCTAAATTGTGTTCGGTCTTCAGTCAGGCGACTCATTGTTAACAGACTGGTACCTGTAGCTGCTGTAACTGGGTAGTCAGACTCGGTGCTCACCCTTCCTGTTTCGAGTACCCCCTTACCCCTCCAAAACACCACCCTCCTTTCCCACAAATGCCACAGACAACCATTCTTGGGTAACAACTGGTCGCAGCTTTATTTGCCAATTTAGCATACAGAAAATACTGGACCAGAATAATCAACAAACCAACAAAACCCCAGTGGAGCGGTGTCACCAGCGATGCTATTAGCAAGGTGACCTCACCTCCACACCGGCCACGGTCACTTCCACCGGCCAAATTCCTACCACCCCTATCCGACTTCGCCATATCACTAACAAAAGTCTACCAGGGGTTGTCTGGGTCATGGGCACCCCACCCCCACCCCAAGTGGCCTAAGGCACCAGACCCCGGACACCTCTGGGATCCCGCCTCTCCCCCTGCCAAGCTGCAACAACCCTACTTTCCCAAACCCACCACCTCCCTAACGGGTGGGCGGGTGAGACACGAACCCTGAGGCGTCCCATCGCATGTGCTTGGCAACCGCTGCAGACGCCCGAGCAAATGCCTGCCTCCTCCCTGATTGGCTCCCTTGCACTCGATCCCGCGAGTGGAGCCAATCATTTTAAAAGACACTGGCAATGTTCCTGCTGCTGCCACACCTTCCCCCCCTTCCACAGACGTGCGCAGGGTCCCGCACAGGGCTGAATACCCAGATAAACTTGGTCACCGGGACCCCACCTGTGCCCTTTTTCCTAACCGGGTAGTCGGGCTCGGTGCTCACCCTTCCTTTTTTGAGTACCCCCTTACCCCTCCAATACACCACTCTCCTTTCCCACAAACGCCACAGACAACGATTCTTGGGTAACAACTGGTCGCAGCTTTATTTGCCAATTTAGCATACAGAAAATACTGAACCAGAATAATCAACAAACCAACAAACCCCCAGCGGAGTGATGTGTCACCAGCGATGCTATTAGCAAGGTGACCTCGCCTCAACACCGGCCACGGCCCCTTCCACCGGCCAAATTCCTACCACCCCTATCCAACTTCGCCATATCACTAGCAAAAGTCTACCAGGGGTTGTCCGGGTCGTGGGCACCCCACCCCCACCCCAAGTGGCCTAAGGCTCCGGACCCCGGACACTTCCGGGATCCCGCCACCGGCACGGGCTCCCTGAAATTCCCGTGCCGCCCCCCCCCCCCCCCCAATATCAAGCTGCGACCCACTCGTGTCACCCTGCACCACTCGCTCCACCACCTCTTTCCAGTCATTCAGGAGCAAGTCTAACCCCACCGGAGAAAGATGCACCCCATCACTCCTGTACAAACCAACACACGCCACCTCCACCCATGAATGCTGCACCTGATACCCACCCTGTTCGCATATCCACTGCCCAATCTGCCTATTAATTTTTGTTAGTCCCCGAGACCAACGTCGTTGCCCCAGCACGCTGGCTGTGGGATAATATCTGACCGAATTAATACCACCCCCACAAACATTCGCAGCACTAAGGCCAAATCCTTCTTTGCAGCTCTGATCAGTTGCTTGCAAGTCCAGGTAGCCAAGTCATTCCCCCCCAGATGCAACAGGATAATCCCCGGCTGTTTCCTTATGCGCTCGTGGTGCCGGAGCAAAGTCATCAGCTGAGTCCACCGTAGACCACGCTCGCCCAGCCATGAGATCGACACCAACGCAGGTTCCAGCCCCAGGTTCAGCCCGATAGGCCACACTGCTGCTCGCTCACCAGCCCAGAACACGAAGGAATGTCCCAGCAGCCAACAATCCCACACACTGTCCCCCATCTGCAAAAGAAAATATGTGTTAATCTCCCCTTCTCTATTGGGCTTGCCTCTTAGAAACAAACATAACCCATAAAGGCCCTAGACCGCCATCTACCAATACTTTGTATCTGCCCTCCCGATGACCCGACCGCTGCCGCACTGGTCGTTGCACCAATGCGAAACGGATGGGCTGAGAAAAGGGAAGGGTCTTCACCTATATGCCGTAAGATCATCCGCAACACTGCCGATACCTGAAATCGCGTCAACACCTGCGCGTCTCTGTGGATGAATAGCCTCCCCTCATCCCCAGGACAAACGCAGAAGCCACCGGGCATGTGAGCCCTCCAATCTCTTTCAGGACCACCCACAGCCCCTTACCGCGCTGGTCCATTTTGGATTTTGCTAGTAATATATGTAACTGCCCGCCGTTCACCTGTACATGGTGCCGCCGCAAACTACTACCGACTCCCGCTTTCACAGAGTCCACTACCACTTTGCCCACCCGGAAGGCACTAAAAAAGGCCAAGCTGAAAACTGCCCGAAAAAGTGTGGCTTCATAGCGTGACTCCGCCACCTGCGGTAATTCCTCACATAATCTCAATAGTAACTGTTGCTTAATCGATCGTCGATGATCCCGGGGGGGGGGGGGGGTTGGCCTCGAGCATTCCCAGCCCTGCAGTATCCTTCGAGCCAGGAACCCTCCCCCAGAAGAACCCCATCCCACCGCTCTCGCAAAAAACACAAAACCCGCCAAATGGCTACGCACCGCTGATCTCGTAACCCCTTTCCCTTTTGCACTGAGGATATACTGCCCCAGCAGGTGATCCGACACTGCCCCCCCTTGCCACCCGCAGGCCTGCAAAAACTCCGCCACTCTCAGACCACCTCGCCGATAAGCCTCCCATGTCCGCTCCGCCACCGAATTCCGCAGCAGACTCCTCATCTCTGCAGGCCACAGCGCCACAGGTTCCACGGGACCATGAACCCGTCCGTGTCTGCTTCCGGTGCCAACTTCCAAAACCGGTCCAACTGCAAATGGGAAAGAGCATCAGCAATTCCGTTAGTATGCCCGATATATGCCGTGCCCTCAACACGACATTCAAACACAGACATGACAATACGATGTCCCTCATTAGTGATGCAACCTGGAGACATCGCGGCGAATAACGATTGATGATGTTCATCACCGCCTCATTATCACACCACCATACCACCCTGCGGTTGTGCAACCGGTCCGGCCACAGCTCCAACACTACCAACATAGGGAAAAGCTCCAAGAAGGTAATATTACTTAACAGTCCAGCGTCATACCACGCCTGCAGCCATTTCTCGGCACACCATGCTCCCCCAAAGTAGATACCCATACCTACTCCCCCCGCCACATCCGTGTAAAGCTGCAAGTCTTCACTAGAAATCTAGAAGTCCCGTTGAAGCCCCTCAAAAATACGTCCCACACCTGCAAATCCTCACGCATCACTCTTTAAACTCGTATGCGGTGATGAGGCTTGCCCACCCCCGCCGTCGCTGCCGCCAACCAACGAATAAATACCCGCCCCATCGGGATCACCCTACAAGCAAAGTTAAGCGACCCTATCAATGCCTGCATTTCCTTCAATGTCAACTTAGATGAGGCCAGGGCATTAGCTACCAATATCCGCAACTTCACCACCTTCTCCACTGGCAGACGCGCCACCATGCCCTCGGAATTCAGCTCAATTCCCAAGAAGGTAATCCGAGTCTCTGGGCCCACCGTCTTGTTGTCAGCCAAAGGCACCCTTAATTCGCTAGCCAGCTTCATAAAGCCTTCCAAGAGTGCTCTGCATCCCGTAGACTGTGCTGTGCCGACAAACAAGAAATCATCCAGATAATGCACCACGTCCGGCCAATCTACCCTCTGCACTACCACCCAATGCAAGAAGGATCTAAACTTCTCAAAATAAGCGCACAACACTGCACAACCCATCGGCATACACTTATCGAAATAGAATTCCTCCTCAAATCGGAACCCTAACAAATGAAACGCCGAAGGATGGACCGGGAGCAAGCGAAAGGCTGATTCAATATCCACTTTAGCCATCAATGCCCCACTACCGGCATTCCGGATTAACTCCACCGCCCTATCCAACGAGGGGTACCATACCATACAACACTCGCATGGGATGAAATCGTTTACTGATGCCCCAACTGGACAAGACAAATTATGTATCAACTGAAATTTCCCAGGTTCTTTCTTAGGTATGATTCCTAATGGAGATACCACAAAGTGCTGGAAAGGCGGTTGCTTAAATGGACCTGCTATTCTACCCAACTTAGAAACATAGAAACATGACGACAGAAAAAGACCACAAGGCCCATCTAGTCTGTCCTTCCATAACAACAACTACAACAGTCCACTTTTTACCTTTAGAGATCCTCTGTGTTGGTCCCATGCTTTTTTGAATTCAGTTACTGTCCTCATCTCCACCACCTCCACTGGGAGACTATTCCACGGATCCACTACTCTTTCCGTAAAGAAATATTTCTGCATGTCACTCCTGAATCTATCTCCCTTCACCCTCATCCGATGTCCCCTCGTAGCAGAACTTGCTTTCAATTAAAAGAGGCTCTCTCCCTGAACATTTATGCCATGGAGGTATTTAAACATCTCAATCATATCACCTCTATCCCGCCTTTCCTCTAAGGTGTACATATTAAGATCCTTAAGTCTGTCCTCATATGCTTTATAATGAAGCCCATTAATCATTTTAGTAGCAACCCTCTGCACCGACTCCATCCTGTTCACATCCTTTTGAAGGTGCGGTCTCCAGAATTGCACACCATACTCCAAATGAGGTCGCACCAAAGACTTATACAGAGGCATTATCACCTCCTTTTTTCTGCTAGCCATTCCTCTCCGTATGCACTCAAGCATCCTTCTAGCTTTTGCCGTTGCCTTTTCTACCTGTTTAGCTACTTTAAGATCATCAGACACAACCACGTCTAGGTCCCGCTCTTCTTTAGTGGACAAAAGTACTTCACCTCCTATACTGTATTGCTCCCTTGGATTGCTGCAGCCCAAATGCATGACCTTACATTTTTTAACATTAAATCCCAGCTGCCAAATTCTAGAGCATTCTTCAAGCTTAGCTAGATCCCTCCTCATGTTATCTACACCTTCCTGGGTGTCTACTCTATTGCAGATTTTGGTATCATCCGCAAAGAGGCAAACCTTACCCGACAGCCCTTCCGCTATATCACTAACAAAGATGTTAAAAAGAATCGGACCAAGGACAGATCCCTGGGGCACACCACTGGTAACATCCTTCTCCTCAGAGTGAGCTCCATTTACTTGTACTCTTTATCGCCTCCCACCCAACCAATTTCTAACCCAAGCAGTAACTTTAGGGTCCATCCCTAGGGTGCTCAGTTTGTTTATAAGTCGCCTGTGAGGAACAGTGTCAAAGGCTTTACTGAAATCTAAATACACCACATCTAGAGCTCTCCCTCGGTCCAACTCCCTGGTCACCCAGTCAAAGAAATCAATCAGATTTGTCTGACAAGACCTGCCTCTGGTGAATCCATGCTGCCTCGGATCCTGTAATCCGCCGGACTCCAGAAACCTCACTATTTTCTCTTTCAGCAGCGTTTCCAATAATTTACTCACCACCGAAGTTAAACTAACCGGCCTGTAGTTTTCAACCACATCCTTACTTCCGCTTTTGTGTAAAGGCACCACATGAGCCTCTCTCCAGTCCTTTGGCACCACTCCCGACTCCAACGAGGCATTGAAAAGGTCAGTCAGTGGAGTTGCTAGAACGTCCCCAAGTTCCCTCAGTATTCTAGGGTGTATCCCATCCGGTCCCATCGCTTTGTCTACTTTAAGTTGAGCTAGTTTCTCACGAACACAGTCTTTTGAAAATTGTTCAAGATGTCCCTCGCTTCTGTTCCTATTTGTGGGTGTTTTCTGAGGTCCTGCTCCTGGTTCTTCATCTGTGAACACAGAACAAAAATATTTGTTAAGCAATTCCGCTTTATCCTTATCAGCTTCTACATATTCCCCCCCTGCACCCTTGAGTCTGACAATACCACTTTTGCCCTTCCTCTTCTCACTAATATATCTGAAAAATGTCTTATCCCCCCATTTTATTGCATTGGCTATTTCCTCCTCCTTTTGAATCTTTGCCTTCTTGACTACTTTGCTAGCTTCTCTAAGTTTTTCCAAATACAGATGCCTGTCTTCCTCTCTCTGTGATCTCTTGTATTTCATGAAGGCCTCCCTCTTTTTCTTCACTTTTTCAGCTACTTCCTTCAAAAACCATAGCGGTCTCCTGTTCCTTTTGCCTTTATTTACCATTTTAACAAAAAGGTTGGTTGCCTTTAAAATACCCCCTTTCAGTTTTGCCCACTGTTTTTCGACCTCGTCCAGCTGTTCCCATCCCACTAACGACTCCCTGAGGTATTGACCCATCTTCGCAAGGTTAGTCTTCCTAAAGTCTAAGATCTTCACCTTGGAATGGATTCTAACAGCCCTAGTCCTAATACTGAACCACACCATCTGGTGATCACTGGATGCAAAATGATCTCCCACTACATCATCAGAAACACTTTCACCATTGGTAAGCACCAAGTCCAGTATGTTAACTTCAACTCAACAGCCAACTTCTCCCACGCTATCAGCGCCCAGCACCGCACCGTCGAGGAGTTTTGCGCCATTGCGCGTGCCACTACACCCCGAACCGGAATAACAAAACCAAACTGAAACCCTAACTGCAGTACAGCCCTGTCCCTCTTCTTCGGGTATTGGCGAAGCCACACGCTTAACACCTCCACCCTTATCGGAGAGGGGGCTAATCCAAACCCCGATTCACTACTTGGGGCTGCCACTGCACCTTTTTTAACGCATTTTGCCGCCGAGTGGACCCCCCCCGCAGCCCGAGCAAACATGCCGTAACTTACAGTCCAGGAAGGGACACATGGACTTATTAAACCTCCAGCACACATCCCCGCCCCCACTTGCTGCCAGCTTGATCTGCAAGGTGGCCCCTCCGCTCCGAAAGGAATAGTTCGCCCCTGCGTTGGCCGCCGTCCCTCCCTTTCCACCACTCCCATTGCTAGCCCCCGCTCTGGCTGGCATCTGCATCAGCCACAAGTTGATGTCCTGTGTACCCCAGGTTAATAATTTATTCTCCTCCATTTTGTCTCTAAACGTCTCGTCATAATTAAGCCATGACCATCCCTAATGGGCTTGCGATGCTTCGAGAATCGAATCCGCCTAGGCCAGCAACATACCATACTGGTCTGGATAATGCTGGCCCCATACACTTGCCAACCACAAGAACGCTCTCACCCAATTCACAACATTCCTAGAGACCTTTCTGATCCGACCGGCCTTTTCATCCTCCTTGCGCTTTTTCCTGCTCTCACCCGAACGCTTCCGCCCTTCAAGCAAGCGGAAAATATCTATATATCTCCACTTTCGAATTTTCCGCCGCACCTTCTTAGGTACACCTTCCCACAACTCGGATAAGGTTGTCAATGTAGGAGTACCCCCCACCCGATTTGCTGCCCGACCCCCCTCGGCCCTGCGCCCCTGACCTCGCGCTTTCCTCCCCCGATGATGCCTCCGAAGAGCCTGAAGATGATGAGGAAGAGGATTCCGAACTACGCTGACACCAGCAGGAGTGCTTCTTTTTCCTACTCGTTTTACTCGATTGTTCCGCCCGCGAACCACTCCCCTCATGCTTTGCCACCTCCGCCGACCGCAACTCACCTGTCTCCGCTCCCACAGCCATTCTCATTACTGGCTGGCGAAGCATGCCCTGCCTTGGGTCCTCGATCCGCTGCTGCGCACTGGTTCCTCGTGCCGCTGCCCCATCCTCCGAGACTCTCTGTGTCGCCCTGGCTCCCGTGTCCATATTCGTCGCACGCGATGGCTCTTCTGCACCGAGCACGAATCCAGGTGATGCCAGAAAAGGGTCCTGTGGAGAGAAAAAAGGAAACCCAGGAGGAGGAAACCCCGGAGACCAAGCTGGTTGCCAAGCTCCCACCCAAGCAGCCCTCGAGGAACCTTGCCCCCAACTCCTCCAGTGATCCCAAGGAGTCTGATGCCCGGCTAGCCCATAGCCCATTTGTACTGCTGTGCTGCCCCCCGGGGACGCCAGACCTCCACCCTCCCCACCGAAGGTCCCATACCCGGGCATGTCACCCACCTCCCAACTCCCGCCCCCCCAAAACAGGGCCTGGCCCCCATCCCCCGTTCCCGCACCTGTACTGTCCTCCCTGACCGGATCAGCCATAGCCCCAACAGTGCTGCCATCCTGACTACCTCCTCCCCTGTCCGTAGCCGTTTCCGCAGCCATCAATCTCCCCGACCCAGGTTGTGGCCCGACCCCTCAACCCCTAGCTCTACCACCACCCCGTGCCCCCCTGGACAATGCTGGGGTCACCATTGGCCCCCGTGCTGGACGCCATGCCTCCTCCACTCCCCGCTGGGCAGCCTGGGTCCCAGATCTTCCCCGCAGACCCTCTCTCCTCCCCTGTTCAGTCCCCCGACCTCCCTGCCCCCCAACAGACCTGTCCACCCCGGCCCTGCCAGCTCCCTGCCCCCTGCTCTGATGGGCCTTCTTAGCAGTCATGCCAAACCCCTCCCTAGCCCACCACCTTTCCTGCTCCCTTTCTCCCCTTTGTCCTTCTTAAGTTTTTTGTTTTTTTAAATTTTTAATCGGGCCCTCTTATCCCTCCTGCATCTGATTATTTAGTTATTTATTTATTTATTTTATTTGGACTAGGACCTCACTCGCCTGCACACCGCTACACTGACGTCCAGACTCCAGCCGGCTCCCATGATGCTGCCGTGCACTCCAATGCTCCGCTGCCACTCCGGATTCCCTTCCGGCACCAGCCCCTTCTGCCTGCAACAAGCGCCGCCCTGCCACTGCCGCCGCTGCAGACGCCCGAGCACATGCCTGCCTCCTCCCTGATTGGCTCCCTTGCGCTCGATCCCGCGAGCGGAGCCAATCATTTTAAAAGATGCCGGCAGCATCCCCACGGCTGCCACACCTTCCCCCCCTTCCGCAGACGTGCACAGGGTCATGCACCGGGCCGAGCACCTGGTTACACTCGGTCACTGGGACCCTGCCCGCGCCCTTTTTCCTTATTTTATCAATCCATCTCATTGCTGGCCTTCCTCTTTTTCGTTAACCTTTCTATCTTGCCAAGCATGATATCTTTCTCTAATGATCTCTCTATTTGCATGATGTGTCCAAAGTATGAAAGTCGAAGTCCTGTCATCTGAGCTTCTAAAGAAAGCTTAGGTTTGATCTCCTCTAGTACTGACTGGTTTGTTCTTCGGGCAGTCCATGGTATACACAGTATTCACCACCAGCACCATAATTGAAACGCATCGATTTTCTTCCTGTCTATCTTTTTCACTGTCCAGCTTTCTCATCCATATGATGGTATTGAAAATACCATGGCTTGAACAAGTTGAATCTTTATATGGAGACATCTCTGCTCTTGAGAATCTTGTCTAGGTCTTTCATAGCCATTCTGCCAAGAGCAATCTGTCATCGGATTTCTTGACTGCTTGTTGCTTCTTTATTGATAGTTGATCCAAGTAGGTTAAAGTTGTTCACGATTTCAATTTCTTCTCCTTCAACGATGAACCTGCTGGTTTTGCCAGTTGTCATGATCTTTGTCTTCTTTACATTAAGGTGCAGGCACATTTTGAGACTATGTTCTTTGATCGTGAGAAGCAAATGGTTCAGATCATCTTCACTTTCAGCCAGTAATGTGGTATCATCAGCACAGCGAAGGATGTTGATGAGTCTTCTACCAATCTTCACCCCTCTGTTGTCTTCATACAATCCTGTTTTTCTGATGATTTGTTCTGAATATAAATTAAACAGGTAGGCAGAAAGAATGCAGCCTTGTCTTACGCCTTTGCTTATTTTAAACCATTCTGTTTCTCCTTGTTCAGTTCGAACTGTTGCTTCTTGATCAATGTACAGATTGTGCAAGAGAACGATCAGGTGTTCTGGTATACCCATGCTTCTTAATATGGCCCAGAGCTTCTCATGGTTTACACAGTCAAAAGCCTTGCTATAGTCGATAAAGCACAAATAGATATCCTTTTGGTATTCTTTAGTCTTTATCCATCTCACATCCGCGATGATGTCTCTCGTTCCTCGCTCTTTCCTGAACCATGTTGCACTTTAGGTAGTTCTTGTTCCAGGTATGGTTGTAGTCTCTTTTGAATAATCTTCAGTAGAATTTTGCTGGCATGTGGGATCAGAGCGATTGTTCGATAATTTCCACAGTCAGTTGGATCACCTTTCTTTAGTATTGGTATAAACACAGATCTTTTCCAGTCAGTTGGCCATGATGCTATCTTCCATATTTCTTGGCAGAGCCTTGTAAGTACGGTAACAGCTGTATCAGATTGCTGTAATACTTCTATTGGAATGCCATCAATGCCTGGTGCTTTGTTATTTGATAAGACTTTCAATGCTGCTTCAACTTCTTCTTTCATCACCAATGGTTCCAGATTATAGGGTACAGGATGAAATGGCTGTTGGTCGACTTGATCTTTATCATATAAAAACTATGTATATTCTTTCTACCTTTTATTGATCTTCTCAGCATCATTCAACATAGAACCTTGAGCATCTTGTAACATTCCAATTTGAGGCTGGAATTTTTTCTTTAACTCTTGTAGCTTTAGGAAAGTCGATCTCGTTCTTCCTCTAATAGTTTCTGCTTCTATTTCCTTGCATGTGTCATTGTTATACTTTTCCTTGTCCTGTCTTGCTGCACATTGGAAATCTCTGTTGAGTTCTGCGATTGTCTTTCTTTCTCCTCTGGCTTTAGCTTCTCTGCATTTCTGGGCAATTTTCAGAATTTCTTCCATCATCCATTTTGGCCGTTTTTGCTTTTTCAGCTTTTGTAGAGAGTTCTCTCTTTCTTCCAACACAATCTTCTTGATGTCATTCCATCACTTTTTTGGAGCTCTGTCATTTGTAGCTAAAGCAGCAAATTGATTTTGCAGGCTATCTATAAATTCCAGTGGTATATTCTCAGTGTCATATTTTACTGTATTCATGAGTGGTTTGCTCTTTATCAACTTTAGCTTGAGTTTGCATACTAGTAGTTGATCATCTGTACCACAGTCAGCTCCAGGTTTTGTCTTTGTTGATGTGATAGAGCTCTTCCATCACTGACTTCCACAGATGTAGTCAATTTGATTTTTATACAGTCCATTGGGTGAAGTCCATGTGTACAGTCACCGCTTGTGTTGCTGGAAAAAGGTGTTTGAGATGAATAGATCGTTGGTCTTGCAGAATTCTATCAGTCTTTCCCCAGCTTCATTTCTGTTGCCAAGTCCATATTTTCCAACCACTTTGCCTTCTTCTTTGTTGCCAACATTTGCATTCCAGTCACCCATGACTATCAGGATATTCTGTTTGCATGTTCTGTCAATTTCAGCTTGAACTTGTTCATAGAACTCTTCAATTTCATCCTCTTCTGCAGCTGTTGTTGGGGCATATACTTGAATTATAGTTGTGTTGATAGGCATTCCTCATAGAAGAATAGAGATTAAACGTTCACTGACTGCATTGTATTTCATTGCAGTTCTTGCAAATTTCTTCTTTATTATAAATGCAACACTATTTCTTCTTTGTCTTTCATTTCCAGCATAGTAGACCATGTGATCATCTGATGCAAAGTGCCCGATGCCAGTCCATTTCAGTTCGCTGACACCCAACAGATCAAGTTGTACACGATCCATTTCATTCTTGACCACCTCCAACTTCCCTTGGTTCATGCTTCGTATGTTCCATGTTCCAATATGTAAGACATCTTTACAGCTTCTGACTCTCATTTCATGCGCAGCTACATCAGCAGTCAGACGTCCTGAGGGCTTTGATCCAACCACGTCATAAATGCTGGCTTTAGTCTGAAAGACATTACTCAGTGATATTAACTGTATTCACAGCCCCCCAGTTCCTGGGGCAACTCAGGTGTAGATTTGTGTTAGTTTCTAGAATTCAGAAGTAAATTTGTGCCTATTTGCATAGATTTGCATATTAACAAATGTGAAACGGTGTGGAGGAGTAACTTAGGGGTTAGAGCAACAGCTTATAAGAACATAAGATATGCCATACTGGGTCAGACCAAGGTCCATCAAGCCCAGTATCCTGTTTCCAACAGTGGCCAATCTAGGTCAAACGTACCTAGCAGTTTCCCCAAAAGATCACAGGTTCCACAATGCTTGTATTGGGTCAAGCATTGATATCCTGGGTCCCTTTTTAATAATGGTTTATGGACCTTTCCTCCAGGAACTTGTCAAAACCTTTTTTCAACCCAGCTACACTAAGAGCCTTTACTACATCCTCCGGCAACAAATTCCAGAGTTTGATTACACATTGAGTGAAAAAATATTTTCTCTTATTTGTCTTAAATAGTTTACCCTGTAGCTTCATTGCATGTCCCCCTAGTTTTTCTATATTCTGATAATGTAAACAATTGATCTACGTTTACCTGTTCCACTCCGTTCATTAATTTATAGACTTCTATCATATCTCCCCTCAGCCGTCTCTTTTCCAAGTTAGAGCCCTAACCTTTTTAGCCTCTCTTCATAGGGGTATCCTTCCATCCCCTTTACCATTTTGGTGGTTCTTTTCTGAAGCTTTTCTATTAACGCTATATCCTTTTTAAGAGATGGCGACCAGAATTGCACACAATATTCAAAGTGCGGTTGCACCATGGAACGATACAGAGGCATTATAATATCCTTTGTTTTATTTTCTATTCGTTTCCTTATGATACCTAGCATTCTATTTGCTATCTTGGCCGCCGCTGCACACTGGACCGAGGGTTTTAACATGTTATCCACAATGATGCCTAAATCTTTTTCTTGGGTGGTGGTTCCTAATGTGGAACCTTGCATTGTGTAACCATAGTTTGGGTTGTTCTTCCCTAGGTGCATAACTTTGCACTTGTCCACATTAAATTTCATCTGCCATTTGGATGCCCAGTCTTCCAACTTATCAAGATCCTCTTGCAATTTTCCACAATCCTCTTGGGTTTTAACAACTTTAGATAGTTTTGTGTCATCTGCAAATTTGATAACTTCACTCGTTATTTCCTTTTCCAGGTCATTTATGAATATGTCAAAAAGCAGAGGATCCAGCACAGATCCCTGGGGTACACCACTATGCAACTTTTCCCATTGGGAAAATTGGCCATGTAGCCCTACCCTCTGCTTTCTATCTTTTAACCAGTTTCTGATCCACAATAGTACACTGCCTCCTATCCCATGACTCTTTAGTTTTACCAAAGGTTTCTGATGAGGGACGTTGTCAAAGGCTTTCTGAAAGTCCAAATACACTATATCAAGCTTACTACCCAAGAGATCTGGGGTTGATTCCTACTGGAACTCCTTGTGGCCTTGGGCAAGTCGCTTTACTCTCCATTGCCTCGGAAGTAAAGGCCTGGTAATCTACTTCCGGAACAATAACTCGGAATATTAAACTGGAACAAGTAATGGTCAACTTGCCTCACCCTATGAGGTGGTACTTTGTTCACCTCTGCAAATGGGGATAGACCTTTACTAAACTGTCAATTGCCTTGGGTGGCTCTGTGGCCAACAGGCATCTCCTGAGCCTGGCCACCATTTCATGCAGCCAACTTGCTCCTCTTCCTGGTCTAACCCCATATACCTTAAAGCAGCTAGGTTACTTTTCTCAGCTATTTCCCAACCCCTCTTTGAGATATTGGGACCGTATTTAACTTACTTGGGCCCCCATATGGGCTCAGGTGCTGCTTTTTGAAACCCAGATTCCCTGTTCACCAAAATCTAGGCAATTTGTTTGTTGCAACCGGACCTCCAACGTGATTCTTGGTTTTTTTTAAATTCTTTTTATTTGTAAGACTTTTAGGTTTACAAAAAAAAAAAGTAAGGTAAATTCCATAACAATATAAGAAAATAGCCAAAAATAAATTCAATAAATTGCCTATGGAGAAGCCCACATAAAGGGAACATGCATCCAATTACTTAAAGTGATACCTAAAGTGGAGGAGTAATTTAGTGGTTAGAGCAACGGCCTAGTACCCAGAAGATCAAGGGTTCAATTCCCACTGGTACTCCTGGACCTTAGGCAAGTCACTTTGCCCTCCATAGCCTTGAAAGAAAAGGCCTAGCAATCTACTTCCTGTAATACATTACACAGAAGCAGCTGTTGCCAGGAGTCAGCACTGACTTGAAGGCACTAAGAAAAAAGAGCACATGGCTATATTAGAGGAAATGACTTTAACCATCAACCACTCCCAAAAAGCACCTCCTATCTAGAATCAATTTCTCCAGATGAGAAACATCTTGGAAGACAAATGTGTCCCCTTGTAAGGTAATGAGTATTTACAGGGGAACAGAAGACAAAATGTTGCGCCTAGGGACAAGACCTGGGGTTTCAATTCCAAAAATTGTTTCCTATTCAGCTGAATGCTGCGAGTAACATCTGGAAAAACATTTAGATGCTGCCTACAGAACTTTGACAACCTTCTTAAAAAAAGCTTTTAATATAGAAATGTTAACTAATTCTGATGAGAAGGCGACCTATAATGTGAAAATAATATCATCAGAGTCCTCAAGAAACGCTGTTAGATTCTGACTAACAGAAGGAATAAGTAAATCCAAATCCCCGGTAATGGGATTCACTTCTCTGGTACGGGAGGAAAGGTAATAAATGTGAACAAACTCAATAGGATCAGTAATAGCCAAAACATCATTAAGGTATTTTTTCAGAAGAATATCAGGAGAAAAAGATGGGTATAGGGGAAATTTAGAAAACGCAAGTTGTGAGCCCGCAGCGAGTTCTCCAGTGCCTCCACTTTACTGTAGCATGTAAAATTAAAGAATCCTTAATATAGATAGCATTAGTTTGCTGAAGTGGTTGCACTAAAATGTCAAGCTGAGGCACTGCCTTTTCTAAGGAAACAAATTTAATACCCAAGCCCTTCAGAGAACTCACAGCTTCCTGGGTAAGAGTGCATGATGAAAATACTGTAGAAGATAATTTCTTATCAATGTTCTGAATCATTCCCAACACATCCTTCAAAGTCATCTCCCCATACTGTAACACAGGAAAGGGGCTGGCAAAGAACCCAGAATCACACAAACCAACAGGTGTGGGCAGAGGTAAATCTTTGCCCAACAGTACCAGAGGAAACATTCTCAACCAGCGTCGGAAATAGTAATGGAGCAGGGCAAGGTGGTGGGGTCCATCCCCTGGAGCTAAGAGAGACCCCATCTGGTTAGGACTGTGAAGCTGATACCGAGACAAGGTACTTATCTATGGGAATGTGGTCACTCTACCTACCGGTTCCACAACAATTTGTACCTTATTCCCTGACTTGCCCTTCCACTTATTTATTTATTTAACATTTTTTATATACCGCCTTTCATGATATCAAGGCGGTTTACATTGAACAAACTGAAATTACATTGAACGGGGCACTTACCTAGTAAACCAAAAATGATCGCAATATCCAAAACAAAAACTGCAAGGAAAAGCAAGTCAACCACTAATTGCTGCTGTGATGCTCTTCAGATCACGCCCCATCATCGTGACCTGTAGTCATGGGAAAACAAAGCGGATCACATAATCCTTTTATAATCCTTTTATAATCCTCTGAGCCTTATGCTTTAAAGGTCCTCTCCCTTACCTCATCATTCAACTTCCATCTTTGCTCTCCTGCCCCTACTCACCAGCAAGGCCACTGCCTTGACCTTGTATTCTTCTCTAATTGCTTTCTCTCAAACTTCTGTACCTCACTTCTTCCCTTATCGGACCATTACCTGTTAAGATTCACTCTTCATTACTCACTGCTGCAACCTCGTTCTGTATCCTCCAACCTCTTTTGAAATCTTCATGCTATTGACCGTTGGCTCTCTCCTCCATAGACTCATCACCTCTTTCCTCCACTATGTCATCTGAGTCTGTTGATGAGGCAGTAACTTCCTATAATGCTGCATCCTCCTCTGCTCTGGATGCTCTTGCTCATGTCACGTCCTGTGAGGCATACTGTACCTCAAACCTGTCTGTCTTCAACTACCCACTATCTATGTTCCTGCGCCCGCTCAGCTGAGCATGCTTGGCTCAAATCCCACACCCTTGCAGACCTTCTATGCTTCAAATTCATACTTGTCTCTTTCCAGTCAGCCATAGCATTTGCCAAACAAGACTCTTATGTCCGTCTGACCAACTGTCTTGCTTCTGACCCTTGCTGTCACTTTACAATTCTCAACTCTCTCCTCAAGGTGCCTCTGCCTCTGACCTCTCCCTCCCTTTCTGCCCAAACCCTGGATGCCTACTTCCATGACAAAATCCACAAGATCATACTCCAATTCTCCATGAGATCAGCTCCTCCCGCTCTTCACTCCCAACTTTACTTCCTTATCTCTGCTACCTTTCTTCCTTTTCTATGATCTCTTAGGAGGAAACCACTCATCTTCTTCCTTCATCCCAACTCACTACCTGCTCCTCTGATCCCATCACCCATCACCTTAGCTCCATCTCCTCCAGTGTAGTCCCTTCCATCTCTCATATTCTCAACCTATTGCTCTCCACTTCAACTTTTCCTACAGCCTTCAAGCATGCTGTAGTCACTCCTCCTCAAGAAATCCTAACTAGACCCTAGCAGTCCTTCTCATTTTTGACCCATCTCCCTCCTCCCCTTCCTTTCTAAACTACTTGAATGTGTGGTTCACAGCTGCTGCCTGGACATTCTCTCCTCTCAAGCCCTTCTGGATCCTTTACAATCTGGCTTTCATCCTTTACATTCTACTGAAACAGCTCTTGCCAAAGTCTCCATTGACCTGTTCCTGGCAAAATTCAAGGGCCTTTACTCAGTCCTCATCCTTATTAGATTTGGCAACTGAAATTTAATGCTAAAAAATGCAGGGTCATGCATTTAGGCTGCAAAACTCCAAAGGAGCTGTACAGTATAGGGGATGAGGTATTACAGTCCACAGAAGAAGAATGGAACACTTTGTAATTGTGTCTGACAATCTTAAAGTAGATAAACAGGTAGAAAAAGTGACCGTGAAAGCCAGAAGGATGTTTGGATGTATAGAAAGAGGAATGGCCAGCAGAAAAAAGGAGGTGATAATGCCTCTGTATAAGTCTCTGCAGAGGGTGGTTAGAAGTCATCGTTATGAGGCATATGAGGGCAGACTTAAAGATCTTAATATGTATACTTTGGAGGAAAGGCGAGATATGATAAAGACCTTTAAATACCTCTGTGGCATAAATGCACTGGAGGGTCTCTTTCAATTGAAGGCAAGCTCTGCTACAAGGAGACATAGGATGAGGGTGAAAGGGGATAGACTCCTGAGGAATAAGCGGAAATATTTCTTTATGGAAAGAGTGCTAGATGCGTGGAATAGTTTCCTGGTGGAGATGGTGGACACAAGGACAGTGTCTGAATTAAAAAAATCATGGGACAAACATAGAGGATCTCTAAAGGTAAATAGGGGACTATAGTAGTTGATATGGAAGTGCAGACTAGATAAGCCATGTGGTCTTTTTCTGCCATCATGTTTCTATGTTTCTGCTGCTTTTGACACTGTTGACCTCAACCTTCTCCTTGATATCTTGTCCTCCCTTGATTTTTAAGGATTCTGTGCTATTCTGGTTCTCTTCTTATCTCTACCATTGCTCTTTCAGTGTTTGTTCTGGTGGATCCTCCTTCACTGTTATCCCGCTCTCAGCTGGTGTACTCCAAGGATCTGTCTTGGGTCCATTCCTTTTCTCTCTCTATACCCAGTCCCTTGGTGCACTCATCTCTTCCCATGGCTTTCAGTACCATCTATACAGTAATGATTCCCAGATCTACATCTCTACACCTGAAATCTATCTGATAATCTAGGCCAGGATCTCTGCTTGCCTATCTGACATTGCTGCTTGGATGTCTCACCACCGCTTGAAATTGTACATGGCTAAAACTGAGCTTCTTATTTTTCCCCCTAAACCCTCCTCTCCCCTTCCTCCTTTCTCAGTCTCTGTGAATAGCTCTCTATTCCTCCCTGTCTCCTCAGCTCACAACCTTGGGGTCATCTTTAATTCCTCTCTCCTTCTCCTCACACATTCAACTGATAGCTAAAACCTGCCGTTCTTTCTCTACAACATCAACAAAATTCGCCCATTCCTTTCTGAGCACACTAGTAAGACACTTATCACCTCCTTTCTAGACTATTGTAACCTACTCCTTGCTGGTCTCCCTCTGAATCATCTCCTCCCCTTCAATCTTTTCAACACTCTGCTGCATGGCTAATCTTCCGCCAGCCTCATCATGCTCATATTACCCTTCTTCTTAAGTCACTTCATTGGCACCCTGTTTCCGCATTCAGTTCAAACTTCTCCTGCTGACCTATAAGTGCATTCACTCTGCAGGTCCTTACTACCTTTCCTCTCTTATCTCCCCCTACACTCCTCCTCGGGAACTCCATTCTTCTGGCAAATCACTTCTATCTGTGCCCTTCTCTTCTATTGCTAACTCCAGACTTTGCTCCTTTCACCTTGCTGCTCCTTATGCCTGGAACAAACTACTTGAGTCCGTACATCAGGTGCCTTCTCTGACCTTTTTCAAATCCAGGCTGAAAACTCACCTCTTCTCTGCCATGTTCGGATCTTGACTCACCTGATCTCCTTTGTGTTTCCCTACCATTCCCCCTAGATGTATCCCATGTCTACAGCTACTGTGTTATCTATCTTGACTAAATTGTAAGCTCTGATGAGCAGGACCGTCTTTTACATGTGTCTGTGCAGCGCTGCATACGTCTTGTAGTGCTATACAAATGTACAGTAGTACTAGAAGGGTGTGTGTGTGTGTGTGTGGGGGGGGGGGTGTTCTTCCAGGCAACAGGCTGCCTCTTGCGGTTCCTGCCAAAATTCATATGCCAAGACTCAGGCAGTGTAGTTAGCAGCAGCTTGACAGTCCAAAAGCCAATAGTAAGACAAAAGGTGAGCATCCTTTTCACTATGGATCATATTCCCAACATGCTACTTTTTTTTAACACCTCAACTACTGGCGAAGTTCTGCTACTGGGAGAGTGTACTAACTCTTTGTGGGGCCTGACCTCCCTCACTACAAAACTGAGTTGATGGCTTTCCGCCTATATCTGCAAGATGCACCCAGTCCTCTTTAAATAATGTGTGCCCTACTAAGATTATATCCTCATGTCTAATGGCATCTCCTAAACCTAAAACTAAATTTTCTACCTCTGTATTTAATTTCTTCTTGCTGTTTTTGATGCCTTTTTGTTTTTTTTGCACTCTTCCATATGATTCTTGGAGTGATCTGAGATCAAATGATGCCGTTGTTCTGCAAATTCACTTTCAGGTAAGCTATGCCCGTCTTAAGTCAATGTTCTTTTTGCTTACCAGGTTGTTGCTCCCCAGATCTAAACTCTCTTTCAGGCCCTGTTAGCGATCACTGGCATAAGTTGGTCCTAGTGTAGTACTCTTTTTCCCACCACTGTATTTCTGCAGTGTGTGAGAATACCAGCTGTTTGCTGTAGTAGCATTCGTTTGCCCATTTTCTCACCCAATAAATGTGAGAAGGCCCAATTATCCAAATCCTGCTTCTTCCATTACCTGCTATAGCTTTGAATTGACTTTGGGTTGATTTGTGCCTGTCTGTGCTCTACCACATATGTTTTGTAACTTCTGGAACCCCATCTGTCAATTTCCATTATTTTCTCTAAGCTGGGCTGGCCCCAGAGTTGGTTCAAGGTGTTGGCGCCCTAGGCAAACCTTAAGCCTTATGACTCCTCTTCCCCGGCTGTCAGAATCTATTATTTAGTTTTGAATAACTTGCTCTTTGCTGCCCCCCAGTAGCTCCCACCTGGAAGCTAATATAGCTGCCCATTATCTACATGAGTGAGATTATAAACCCTTTGGGTTCCATCTCACAGATTTTAACTCTCTCATCCATACTTTTTTGATCTGATATTGTAATAAACAACTTTCAGTTTTGTTGTTTTAGTAATATTCCTTTTTATGGGGGCCTAATTATCAGGTATTGCTGCAGGGCTCTTACTGGGCAGAACTCTTCTAGCTGGATCTTCTTTAACCATATTGTTGTCTCTTTCCCTTTCTTGATTTGTAGGCCTATTCTTTTACTTAGGCTGTATATACCCTCTGTTTTTATGGCCGGGCCCTTGAAGTCTGCCTTCGATCTCCTTATCACTCTCCAGTCCTGAATGCCCTGAAAAAACATTAATATGATTGCTGCAATAAACAGCTTAACTTCAAAGTCATCTCATAGTGATATTTTGATTGCCTGTAACACCACCTATAAGGATACTAATTTAACTGGCTTCCTCTTATCTTTTTTGGGTTGCTCTCCTGTAGCCAACCTATTATCATTTTCTTAATCAAAAAGGCCTTTGTATTATCTTTTTTATCCTGCTCCTTTTAGGTGTGACCTGGCTTGTGCCCTTGAAAAGCATCTCCATAACTAGTTTATAGAGCATGCTAATTGCAGGATTGATACATCACCTCCTATTGTTATTCCTTCTTCTTTTAGAAATTCCTTAAGTAACCTCCATTCCCTCCAATAGGCTCCCCAAATGCTCTGTGACAGCGATTGATGTAGTAAAGTGTAGATGTCATCTTTATACCTCTCCATATCACTCTCAGTACCCTCGTCACTCTCTCCTTAACCCTGGGTGCTGGCCACTTGAATCGTGAAATCTGCAGATAGGAAAGGGTGTCAGCAATATCATTTTTTTTCTCTCAGCAGATGCTTCACAGTTATGGATACCGTGTTTCTTATGAGTCTCTCAAGTCTGTTTGTTTATGGTCTAGACAGCAACCTCATTATACAATCCGACCACCACTCTCTTGTTCCTTAAATTCACTTTTCCATAGTGTCAGGGCCACGGCAGTGGGGAACATTTTTAAGAAGGTGGTTTCCCTGGTCTGTGGACCACTTTTTGCTGCACCATCTGCCCTTAAAATGTTTCTCAAAATCCTGACTGCTGGATGCATCAGTGAATAATGTCATCCTAGTAGTTGAAATTTGTCTTTCCCCCCATTTGTTTTTTTCATTACATTTCTCCAGGAATTTCTCCCAGACTCTATTCACTCTTATGATGTGATATGGAAGGACAGACTAGATAGGACATGTGGTCATTTTCTGTCGTCATATTTCTAGGTTTCTAACCCCTTTTGTCAACCAAGCTAACCTTTTGATAAAAGCCCATCCAGGGGCATCATCAAAGTGCCTAATCAATGTCTGTGACTGATATGACCTTCTTCGCTCCGCAGGTATGCTGAATCAAGTCCCTCAGAACCTCTAGCTTCGTCTTATCACCATTTCTGTCATGCCAATCTTTATCCCTAAGAATGACAGCTTTGGCTGGGGCCCTCTGTCTTATTCCTATGCCTTTTCTTGAAAAATTACAAGATCTCGTTCACAGGCTATTTTAATGCCATCTACATTGAGGAAATCAAGGTAACATATAATTCTCAGTGTTCTACCGCCCAATGTAAGAAGGAGCTGAACTCTTCCAAAAAGGAACCAGACACTGAACAGTCCATAGGCAGTAATTTGCCACAGTAACAGATCCCATTGATCCTGAAGCCTAGCAGATGAAAGCTGTTGGGGTAGCAATCTAAATGCCAACTCAGTGTCAGTTTTGCTAACCAGGCTCCCTGCTTATGTGCAAGAATCATGTCCACCACCTGATCAACTGAAGAACATTTAACAAAGCATGTCTTTTGCTCAAGGGAGATATTTACTGATTGCCCTTATGGAAGGGATAGGTAATGTTTGAGCCTAAATTTCTACAGTTTCTTTTTTGGTGCCAGACGTAGAGGATAGATTTTTAAATTCAGTAAGGGGTCTAGCCTTAAATGGGCCCATTATTCTTCTTAATTTGATACTTTATCTATCTTTCTTCCTCATCTCCCCTAGCTTCTGCAATGCCAGCTTTAGATTTGATGACAATCTGGAGCCTTCTGGCCCTTGGGAGTGTGGAAAGCTTTTGTGAAACCTTCTATTAGCCAATCCCCTTTTTATTTTCATATAGATTGTTCTTTAGTGCCTTCACCTTAATAGATGTTTTCACCTTTTTAAACTTTTTAAAAATATTTATATAATATAAACATATAAAAATGTATTGTACTTCAACAATATAAAAGAAAACATCGAGAACCAAGCCATTACAATAGGCCACGGTGAGAGAAAGATTCAGTCACAAAGTTGAAAATCAGACATAAAATGGAGTCATAAAACATTCTCAAGCCCCTACAAGATATAAAGCCTCATGGAATGATGTACAAAATGAAGGAAAAAACACATTTATCTTTCAGAAAAATTCTCTAATTTAAACAGATCAAAAACCACATGCCTAGTGCCCTGATGAGTAATGACTTCACTAATAACACATTCAACAAATAATGAACCTAAATGTGGAAAGGACCATCAGAGAACAGAATCTGACCTTCTTGTCAGCTGTTTTTTGCTGTATTAAGGTCTCATGTTCTCAGCCATCAATCCATAGCATTCCCACAATATAAAATCTTTGGACCCGATATTCAATGGAGGAATTTAGCGCTGCTCAAGCGGCTAGCCACTGTCACTGAACTTTAAACATTCAATGCAGGAGCCACATGCAAGCCCTTGCATTGAATATCTGGTTTGCCTGGATGGCAGTGAACCTAATTGGGAGGCTGCGATAGTCAACCACTGCCTGGTTAGCTTCAGCACTGGAAGTTAGGCCAGTCATTACTGTGCCAGACTTTCGCCACTTAGCAATAACTAGGTAGCTCCTTAATATCACCACTGCCCAGTTATCGCCAGGTTCCGCCCCCTTGGAATGCCCCGATGCTAAGTGGCTAGCACCAAGGCATGCACCCACGGTACCCGTGGATATTCATGTTAACCCCTTCGAATATTAGGCCCTTTATTCATTTTAAAACATATTTTGTTCTTTTTCTTACTATTTTTCTTCTTTTCTTAAAACCGCTTTTTCTTACTTTATTATTATAACAAAAGGCAGTACAACACACTCAGTGCTCCCTAACAGTCCAAGCACTTTAACTGTATCAGAAAATTGCCCAGTTATTTATGTTTGGATGCTTCTTTACACATATCCCAATATTTTGGCCAAACAAAGCTGGAACAGAACTGGAATGGACATCTTCCTGAAGCAATTTCCATTTACAGAGAAATCTAAGAAAGAGGGCGGCATCAAGGGACAAAACCCTGGGCTTTAACTGAAGAAAGGAGACATCATTTTTCTGAAAGAATAATTTAGAACCTTTAATTTATCATCCTCTTTAACAGATGTGACTAGGAGGGTGGACCTGGTGGGAATCTCATCATGAAATAATTCCAATAAGCTGTTAAATACAAATCCTTCTTATTAACCACCGGTCCACACCCTCCTCGTCTTCATTTTTCAAAATAACATTCAAAGGAACATTAAATACCTTAGATATAACTATAGACTCCACATTTTGAATACCCCAAACCACCTGAAAATATTTTCTAGGAAGAATTATGAGTACAAGCAGATGAGTTTTTGGAAAATTTAAAAGCACAAATTCTTTGCTCTATGCACATTTTCCAAAAATTCATCTTGCCTCTGTAATAAAACATCTTTAATGTGGAACACAAGATTCAATAGACCTGAAATCTGTTTATCTACTCTAGAAAAGTAATCCTCAAGCTGTTTCACCCTTATGTCATTGGTAATTAATTGTCGTGTGAAGCCTTGCAGCATATTATTAGGGGCACAAGGCGCTTTCCAGATATCTTTAAGAGAAACATACTCCTTTTCTGCAACTTCTGAACCTTGTGCCAAGTCATAAAACCCAGCAGAGGAGATCACCTTAGGTAAGAGGACCACCTCTCTGAGGAGGGGCTTAGCTACATCAGTTAGCGAAGTGTGAATATTAGAACCAACAGAAAATTCAAGTCTGTCTCCAAAGATT
Source organism: Ichthyophis bannanicus (assembly GCA_033557465.1). Lineage (NCBI taxonomy): Eukaryota > Metazoa > Chordata > Amphibia > Gymnophiona > Ichthyophiidae > Ichthyophis > Ichthyophis bannanicus. The sequence goes on along the minus strand of CM066050.1, from coordinate 80,784,151 downwards.
AGGATAGACTTTCCTCTCCTTGTGACTGACCAGGAGGCTTCAGAGGAGTCTTCACTATAGGGCTCAAAGATGCCCTTGAAAAAGAGGAAAGAGATCTTTTAATCTGACCAGATATACATTTTAAAGAAGCTAAATCCATAGGACGAATCAGTTTAATAGGAATTAGTGCCTGGTTTTGTTCTTGATTTTTCTCTTACCTCTACCACCTCGCATAACTATACTAATAATTTCAAGGCAATTTCTCCAAATAATTCCACTGGCTGCTCAGTGGCACTAAAGGAACATGAAAGGGGTGATCCCCTTTGGTCATGGGCCTTCGGTCAAATGCATGTTGCTTGTTCTCTTGTATTGGCAGGGCTGGCATATCTTTGATGACATCAGATGGGGGGGCATAACTTTCCCTCAGCAGCCCTAGTCACTGTCCATCCTCCTCCATCAGGCCCTGGATTCTCTCCACCTGTCTCCCATCTCAAGGGCTGGCTTACAGACTCATCAGGACAGATCAGCCACCTCCTCTTACAACTCACTTGTGGAGGCTTGTTCTCTTTTATTTGCAGGGCTGGAAGACTTCTAACATCAGAACTTTCCCTTGACAGCTCGTGTTACTCTCTATTCTCATCTGTCGTGTACTAGGCTGACCCCGCTTTGGCTCCTTGCTCAAGTGCTGGCTTGCAGACTATTCAGAACAGTTAGCCACTTCCTCTCACCATTTGTTCTATTCTGTAGTTGCCCTCAGCTAGCGCGTTATGTTTATCACTACCTTTTTAATGCATTTATGTTATGAGTGTCCTTTTCCACATACACTGCATTCATGTCTATAGTTTGTACACTTCTCTTCTGAACCCCACTTGATCTGCTCCCCATCTTGGGGGCTCCCCATATCCCAGGCTGTTGTCCTTCCAAAAGGAATTGTGGGCCCCTGAGAGGCTGCTGTGCATGGCCTGTTGTGATTATACTGTTTGTCGACTTGAGTTGGTCAGCTTACCTTCCCTTTTTGTCATTAGTCTGATCCACGGATCAATCTTTTCTATCCAGTTTAGATTCCTTTTGCCAGGCATGCTGTTTAGAAGTTTCCCATCATATTGCAAACGTGCATTGCCTCCATATGTCTTGTTAGCCACACATATCATGTCCTGATAGTTAAAGAGGTCCTTACATCTTTGAGGATTGTTCTTCTTTACTATGCTCCCCTGTATTCTGAAAGCAGCACACTAGTTCACCATATTTCTTTGTGCACTGTTCACATTTTAACTCAGAATCCAATAAAATACTCAGATGTTGAACCTGGTATTACAGTGGAAGAACTATCCCATCTGAACTTACAAGCAATGTAGTAGACCTAAGTTGATTCAAGCATAATTTGTTAGAAAACATCCAAGGTTGATGTAATATTGAGCCATTGGCTCAACTGATTTCTTGATTCAAGCATGTTAGGACCAGGAGATAAATGAAAGCTGTATATTATCTCTATAAGCAAAGTAACTTACAGAAAACATTCTTATTTCAATTAATAATGGTCTCAAGCAATGTTCCCATTAACCTGCGCTGGGTCCGCTGCCAACATTCCTGTGTCTAACGCATGCCACAGCACCCTCGCAATGTTCCCTTTAATCTGCGCCGGGTCCTCCACCGGCATTCCTGCCAGTGGGGGGAGGGGCAGAGCGTCAATCTCTCTGCACCTCCCCCCCGCCAGCAGGAATGTTGGTGGCGGACCCAGCACAGGCTAGCAGGAACATTGGTCTCAAGTAGACATGGAAAAGCAGATGCAAAAGTATCACTCTCTGAAACCTTATAGATAAGAGGGTGGGAAGCCTGACAATTGCCATTGAAGATCACATTTTGGTTCCTCCTTGCCAAATAGGATCCAAACCAAGAGAGAATGGTATCCTCATGCCAATACATCTCTATCTGTCCAGTAAGATCTAAGTTGCCAAATGCTACTAAGAGATCTAATAGGACCAGCAGCAAAGGATGACCTTTGTCCACAGCAATCATCAATTCGTCAATGAGGGAGACCAGAACCATGTTAGTGGCACAGCCAGCATAGATGCCAGTCTAATGATTATCAAGACAATTTCCCTTATTGTTGAATTTCTACATCTCAGTTTGCTCAATTTTACCATGACATGAAATATTTGAGATATTGGATATTTTGCAGCTCTAGGCATGGCCATGAATTCACGGGAAGTTGGGGGGTCCTGGTTATACTGGGTAACAGAGGTGGCAAAAAAGTAGAACAGTAAGAAAATATATCTTATACAGTAGTTACTAAGAGGCAGATATTCAAAAGCACTTATCTGCTTAGCAGCACCTGCAAACTGGATAAGTTCCAGAAAGCGTGACATTATGTGGCATTGTCTGGATGACATTGCTGAATATTCCCTCTGATTGCTTTAGCATTGTCTGCATAGTGCTGGAGCAGTCTGTGGATAGAACTGGGGTGGAGTTCAAAGTTATCTGGTTATCGGCATTATTCAGTCCATTAGCTGGATAACTAACCACATAAAATTAGGGCGAAATATGGCAGCCTTAACTTTATGTAGTTTCCTATCTAGATAGTGGCACCAGTCGCTGCTGAATCCAGACTGTCCGTGCCAGACACTCTCTGGATACCAGTGGTGAATATCCATTACTACAACTAATCATTTGTATAGCGCTACAAGGTGTACGCAGCACTGTACATATAGATGTAAGAGATAGTCCCTGCTCATTAGAGCTTACAAGCTAATCAAGACAAAACACATAGCGAAACTGGGGACTAAAGTACGGTAAGATACCCAAGAAACAGCTTAGACTTCAACATTATTGACTCTAACTCCACTTCTAGCACGGATATCCTTAAAGTTTCCAGTGGAACTCTCTCAATGTGCTTGGTATTCAGGGCTCCCCATGGTGATGCTGTGGACCTATCCATATTATTAGTAACAGCCTGCTCCCCACCAAATAGCCATCACTCGCTCATCCTCCTTGGCGACCTGAATGTAGCTTCATCCCCTCACAAGCAGTCTTCTGCCTTCCTAGAAGCAATGGAAGCCCTTCACTTCATTCAATTATTTACCTCTCCAACCCACAACAAAGGAAACACTCTGGATATGATTTTCTTGCCTCAAACCCTCACAGCAGATGTGAACCAAATATCCCACTCAATACACCCAGCACCCTGGTCAGACCATGCGGCCATCCTCTTCTCCACCCTGCATGCAAATCACAGAAGAAACTCATCAATAACATCTCCAACAAATCAAAGATTTAGACAGTTTGATAATGAGTCCTTCCTCGATTCTGTCACCCCCCCCCAACTAGAGCTTCTTAAACAAGAAAATGCTGACCTTGACTTACAGATAGAAGAAGGAAACAAAATCATGGTGATAGCAGCTCAAGCACCTTCTAAGAAAAGTGCAAACAACTGCTCCAATGGAGCCTCATGGTTCTCTACATCTCTCCTTTCACAAAAGCAAGAACTATGTTGAGCCGAACGCAACTGGAAACACTTGAGAGACCCTGTCACCCATGTTCCCTACATGGAAAAGCACCTTTTATACTGTGAAGAAACTCTAAGAAGGAAGAGAGAATACCATGATAATATTATCTTGTGTTCATTAAGCAAACCCAGAGATCTCTCTGTAAAATCTCTCCTTAACGAACCAACGAATCAACTACCTCAAGACAAAATCTCCCCACAAGTCATAGCAGACCATCTCTGCGCTAAATACCAGGCAACCTCCCCCATTATTCCTGAAGCACTTATTCTAAACAATAATATCACCCCCAGAGCCACATGGTCTGAATTCATTCTCCCATCGCTAGAAATTATCGAGACTATGATAAGGAACCTCAGTACAACTACTTCAGTCCTGGACCCTTGCTCTGTAGCTTGGATCAAGAGCACAAGAACAAATCTCAGTTCTTTCCTACAGACAATAATACATGCATCCCTATCTCAGGGAATAATGCCCACTTTTTTAAAGAGAAGCTCAATTTGTCCTATACTAAAAGGAAGCAAGCTGGACTACACATCACTGAAGGTCTATAGAACGATATCAAGTATCTCACTCATAGCGAAAATAATAGAGAATCTGGCACAAAACCAACTCCACTGTTGTTAAAGATCAGCCTTAAAGTCTTCTCTAGGAATATTTTGGCTTAATATGAGCCCCCTCCCTTCTTACCCAAACATGATGAATTTTAATGTGACATTTTTCCAGAGAAGCTCACAGTTGACTTTGAGGCAACATTAAACTGCATCTATGTATGTATGTGCACATTTAATGTTTATCTGTGTGTAATTGTTTGCATGCATGTTCACATGAATATGCATACTGAGCCATGCATGCAAGCTGATATTTTTCACACCATGCATGTCTAGCTTTAGAAATGTATAACTGAAAAGAACATAGCAGTGTTTTAATCTATAATGGAACAGAAGGTATCATTATTCTTAAATAATGCACATGCTGTCATTTATTAAGTATTAATGGTTTATCGAGTGCTACAGCTCTTACGACCTGCCTTTGGGCTGCTAGCTGCAATCTCAGATGCTCAGATGAAAATGGTGAATCAGATTCAGCAGCCATAGTGTTTATTGGTACCAGACATAGACTGGATCAAGAATATTAACATAATTAACTCTTACTATTCCTCTCTTGGAAATGGCATATTGCCAGAGCTCAGTAATTAAATATGATGGATTTTAGGGGGAAAGGATATTTGCAGAGGAGCTATAGTACAAGCAAATTAGAGCCAACAAGTCCACATTTTTAGTTTGCCACTATAGTGCGAATGAAGAATAAGTCTCAGGGAATAAAGGCAGGAATGGAAGCTAGTGAAGAGAATCTTAAGCAAATGTAGGCTGGAAAAGGAAACCATGACCTTTAAAATATCATGAATGTATTCTATGCAGTATATTGTAAATTCAGAACAATACAGGAGTTCATTTATCTAGTGGCAGGATCAGCCTAAACAGTGGGAGGAGCCACAGCAACATAAATATACAGTATAACGTAAGAGGAGAGATGCACAGGAAGGTGAAGTAGGAGGATAGAGATTGGTGGGGACAGGCTAGATGGGAACAGAAAGATTGGTGGGGTAGGACTGATTGAGAAAGAAACTGATAGGGATGTACAGAGTACAGTACTAGAATGGTGAAGACCAAACTCTGGCAAGGAAACCTATGGCCTCTGTGAGAAAGTGGTAACCAGGGAGTGGAAAGAAGAGACCAGACAGCTAGCTGGGACATGATGCCACCTGATAGTAGGAGGTCAGAGGTTCACTCGAACAAGGCTTTCTTAAGAGCTGAACCCAAGGCTCCCCTACTAACTAATTCACCCGCAGTCTGGTGGTGAAACCTCACACAAGGTACTTGCTAGTGACTTAGATGACTACTGTCGGAGATATGATAGACTTTGGTCAGACCCACCATAGCATATTTTATGATTTTCTGAGGTATCTTCTGTCTTTTTTACACTTGGTTGTTCCATTGTCTCCTCCTGGTCCATGTTGGTTGCAATGCTCACAAGTATGATCTTTCAAAGCTTGTTGATGTCAAGAGGCTTAGCGAGGATGTTTTATCAAAGTACATGCTGTAACTTATGCTCACTGTGTATGCTTTGAGACTGAGGTCTGGTATCTTTTGCTGTTCTCCCTTTATTTATTTATTTATTGGTATGTTTTATTTACCGTCATTAAGTAGAATCAAAGTGGTTTACATTGAATAAGAACTGGAACGTTATATCCCTCTACTATATCTTTAATGGCTTTGACCTTCAGTTTAGCATGCTTCTTCTTTGGGACATGCATACAGTACTTATAGCCTAATAGTCTAAGGTGACCTACAGTGGGATTTGTACCATGTCACATCTTATATGGTGTGGTCTCAGTTTATTTTGATGGAGTGGAGGAGTAGCCTAGTGGTTAGAACACTGGCTTGGTAACTAAGCAACCAGGGTTCAATTCCCACTAGCACTCCTTGTGGCCTTGGGCAAGTCACTTAACCTTCCATTGCCTCGGAAGAAAGGCCTGGCAATCTACTTCCGGTGACCCTGCCAAGAAAACCCAGGAGCTTCTGGGTCACCAGGAGTCAGGACTGACTCAAAGGCACACATTGCATTGCATTTTGCAGGTTCTATAGGCATTTTGCTTTCACCAGACCTTTTTGGGGAGGACTAGAATCTAGGAACATCTTTTTTGGCATCTCCATCAAGGTATGCTTTTTCCCTCTGCTGTTCCATTCTGTCCTGGGTTACAAGGTATAATTATTGTGCTTCCTTACTCACATATTCTCCTCTACTATCAATATGGATAACTGCAGGTCTCTTCTGGGACTTGTTGCTTATCATTGCCAGAAACTGCTAGTTTCTCCAGCATTTCACATTTGTGTTTCATGAGGTACGTCCTAGAAATCTGGGATACTCATTTGGACTTGTTACCTGCCGAGGTCACTTATTGGTTCACATACATCCAGTGAATGACTTGCTTTGCTTTGGTTGGCTTTAGGCAACGCAGCACATATTATTTTGGCTTTGATGCAGCACATGTATTTCATCAGCACAGTTCCTGAGGATACTGCCAAATCTGCCATCAGGTCCTTGATCAGAAGATACTTTATTGTACCTGGTTTTCTGTGCCACATGTGGATGCAGTTCTGGTGAGGGGGCTGAGTAGCTAATTTGGCTTCCCTGTCTCCATTGACAGTAATCTGCAACTCCTTCATACTGTGCAGGTATCTGTGGGCATGCTAAGTGGCTAGACACTTCTGAGAAAACAGGCCTCCTCCTAGTTCTGGCACATACAAGACATTTATCACAGGGATTTTGCACTTGCTTCCAGAAGTTGTGAGGGACTTCAGGTACCCCTGTGCGACCCCTCCCTTTCTTCTTCAGGAAACCTTTGTCTTTCCGGTGTAAAATCCCTCATCACTAGCCATGTGGTTTGTTGCTCCTGCTCATTAGTATACAGTAGGGCAGGGATGCCAAACTGCACTCCTGGAGAGTCACAAACCTGTCTTTCAGGATATCCCTAATGAATATGCATGGCCTTGGGCAAGTCACTTAACCCTCCATTGCCTCAGAAGAATCCAAGGTATCAATGTCCCTATTTAATGTACATTATCAAGTTTAGGTTACAATGTAAACCGCTTTGACTACAATGATTAACGGTATAAAAACACCTGTTAAATAAATAAATGAAATAAAGAAAATTTTAAAAACAAATAAAAATAGACTTGCATACAATGGAAGCAGTATATACAGATATATCTATGGGCCAATATTTAGTGGCAGAAGTCAGTGATATATTTTTTTAAATGATTGCTGCCACAGCTAGATTAAATCCGAATATTCAGTGCCAGTATCCAGACAGTGGTCAGGGCTGAATATCCAGATACTGTGGTCAGCACTGACAATATTCAGTGTTGTTGTACGGATAGCTAAGTAGATAGCCATTTAGGACTTGGGTATGCAGGCAAAAAAAATAATTTCTTTCCTGGTTTATTTGCAGACTTTTTTGTTGTGCTTTAATACATTTTCATTTTGTTTCATTTTTATACATTTTCATTTTGGGATAATTTTTTTAATGAAAGAGGCAGCTGTGGCTGCTGTCCAAATGAAATACATAGAGGCGAACTCCATTATGTGTGTCTCCCACCTGTCTGGCCAGTCAGAATTGGGAAGTGCTCCAGTGTACCCGATTCTGATCCCGTGGAGGCTAAATATGCCCATGAGATCAGAATCAGGTCTACCGGCCTAGACGTGCAGGTCATGTCTCAATTCTTGCCACCTGCATGTCCACTCAACTCCCCGGCTAGCCCAGCCTGGCTCCTGCATGGAGCGGCGGTGGCATGGAGTCCTGTTGCTATGCCACCGGAGCCGCGATCCCCGGCAGCAATGGAAAAGTTTTTTTCCCCACAGCCTGACCCCCAATCAGGCTGCAGTAGCCAGAGTTGGGTTGTGGGGAACCCCCTGCACCCCATCACATTCTCGGTGGGCTCTGGATCTGGCATCCTTCTCCATCTAGGAGGACCAATTCCACCTCTGATGTGGAATACGTCCCCCGTACAAATGGTCGACCCCGGATGTAGAGGGCCAACCTCAGAGTCGTCCCTGTATGTCTGGGGTCATGGTGCCACACACAGCCCACCCTCGCTCTGCCTGCATCTCGTTCCCTCCAGCCCACAAACAGAACTCCCCGCACATGCAGGGAGCTCTGTTTCCTGGATGCAGGCTTGTTGTTTAGTGGATCGGATGTCCAGACCCACTATTCACAGTTCAGAATAGACCCCATAGATTATAAGTTACTAGAGGTTTCAGGCAAATAAAAACCCAAAAGGCTTTTTTTTCCCTCAGAGTCAGAGGCTGTTCTAAAACCAGTGATGTTCTGGTTACAAAGCAAGTATCTTGAAAACAAGCCATGTCTCTATGGGTACTGTCTCTAGCATGCATTTCTGTATTACTGGTGACTTTCCCATCCTGTTTCCAGATTGGCCCAAAGTTTGTCTGGTCTACAGTTCTAACTGGATTTTTGGCCTAGTGAATCTATTGACTACTATTAGTACTAGTACTATCATTTATAGAGTGCTACTAGGAATAAGTAACACTGTACAAATACACATAAAAGACAGTCCTTTCTCCACAGAGCTTACATTCTGATAAGGACAAACAGAACAACTGGGGACTAAGGAATTCTTAGGGATATGATTAAAAATACATGTGGATAAAGTTCGGCCCTACAGATTTATTCTAAAGATTTTTCTTTTGCCGTGTTCTTGTGCCAGAAATTCTGTGAAGCCATTTTAAAGTATACTATCAGAGACAGAATTTCTGGCATGGCAAAAGAAAACTCTTTGCAGTAATCACTACAGCAGGAGTCAAAATCCATTTAACATTTTACATAGAGCTGCAGACCAAACTTTGTGCCAGTCAGAAAAGGGAAATCACCAGCAATATAGCAATGCTTTCTAGAGCCATTCCTCTCCCCTCCATGGGGTCCTGATGGCTCTTTTGCAAAATTCCTGCCTTTCAATCCAAAGATAACCCCTACAAAATGGGAGAAAATCCCAAATTTCTGATTTTCAATGCCTTGTTTCAGATGAAAACGATATGAAATTCGCATTTTGTTGCAGGTAAGTGCACATCCTTATTTAGGACAGCTTTTGCTGTGCTTAGCTATTTGCATTGCTATTAGTATAGCAGTGCTGAATATTGCTGCTATGTGCATTGCTCTCAGCTCGGCTATGGCTCTGCCCCTGGACTCCCCCAGCACTAAACATCCCTCTCACCGGCACTTATACTGTGCCTTTGAATATTGATGCATTCATGCATATTCACAAGAGATATCCTGACTATATGACTGGTTTGGGGCCCTCCAGGACTGAAATCTGACACCGTTGCAGTAAGGGAAGGAAATCAGTTTTCCGATCCTGTCTTACAAGCATTTCCCTGCTCATTGCTCATCCAATCTCTGCCCATCCCCGATCACGTCGTCCTCCGAAAGCATGGTAACCTAGTAGCTGACATCCAGCCTGAAGCTAGGCGAATGACTTCAGAACATTGGCAAATATTGTATTGCTGATGTTCAAGGTTTGATTAGGAAAAAATGTAGGATAACAAGAGACTTGTGGCATTTCTAGATACAATAATTGTACACCTTTATTCACAGGGCTGTCATTGTAGCCTTTAAGACCATAGTAATGAATGCCCATAAAGATTCAGTAATAAACTTGGGATGGTGGGGGCCGAACCATGAAAAAGGCAGATTCTAAATGCCATTGGGAAACTGTAAAGGATTTCATGGTTGATGCTTGAACTTTTTCAGGAGGCTGAATGTTATCTAATGATGCCGCAGGCTGGTCCACTCAACTGTATCTGGTGATCTTATTCCCTGTTGGGTTTTGATTCTTCCAGCTTTTTTGAAGTGCTCCTGCCTGCTCTTCCCTGCTAATGAGAAGACAGAGAAGAAAGAGGAGGCTTAATTAACGCTAATTGCGAAGAACTGCAAAGAGAGGTGACTGAAGAAACTAATGTAATGTGGAGATTCCCCAGCTCTGCCTTTTTATGCTTCTTCTCTCTTCCTTGCTCTTTTTACTTCACCATCTTACTCTGTTTGTCATTTAGAGGATAATTCTATATATTGATGTATTGACGCTATTCTATATAGTAAAGTACGTGTATATTTTACTTTATAGAATGGGGTGTACCGACGCAACTACAGTTAGGCGCAGCAGTTACTCCTGATACAGAGCAAGTGTAAATGCCCATGCCTACCCTTGGAGAAAACACATGAACATTATAATATTCTATAACTTTAAGACCTGTCTATGCTCCGTCCAAGCTCGGTCCCTGTGCCAACCCTAACCAAAAGTACGCATGATGGAATTTACATGTGCGCTTACAGAACAGTGACCACCGATGTTATTTGGGAGGGGATCAGGTGGTGGGATTAGGAGCCACTGGGGCCACCCATCCATTGCTCTCATTTCTCTCCCCCCACCCTCTCACTTATACATTATGGTATTGTCATCTGTTCCTCATACCGTCCTGACCTAAAGAAGGTTTTAACATTTGAAAGCTAGTCCAAGAATACATTGTTAGTCCAATTAAAAAGTATCACCTTATTTTGTCTTTTTGTTTCTTCTTTTATCTAACCACCAAAATCCTCTCAATCACTATTGTTATACCCAATTATCATAGATTAATGCTGGACGTAATCATCTAAAGCTTGCCACATTTTCATCAGTGTTACTGAAAATTAAGCTTTTCTGAAGCAATTCTTTCAAATTTATATATTATGTAAAGGTTCTTCCACCAAAATTGTTATCAAAGCTTTGCTGCGTTCTTCCAATCTATCAGTATCATTTGCTGAGCAATAGTTATCACTATGCCTAAGAGATTTATATCCCATTTACAATCCCTAACATACCATTGCAACTCCTATCGGATTGTTTTAATGAAATAACTTTATGGCTAAATGCCCACAATCTTCAAATAAACCATTCAAAAACCGAAGTACTAATTGTCACTAAAAATCAGGACTATACCCCACCAACACATATAACACTTCAAAACCAGGAAATTAAAATAAAAAACGAAGTGAGATACTTAGGAGTTATTATAGATAAACACCTTACATTAGATACCCATACCAGAAATACCACAAAGAAGATTTACTATAAACTCAAAATACTTAAACAACTTAGACCACTCGTATACACACATGACTTTATCAGTATAATTCAAGCCACCATAACCCCCCACTTTGACTTCGCTAATCTTATATTATTAGGTACATCAAAACAAAACATTAAAAGACTTCAAATTGCACAAAATTCAGCAGCTAGGATTATAACAAAACACACTCTCATCAACATATAACACCAATACTATCATCCCTTCACTGGCTACCAATTCAAAGCCGGATAACATACAAAACACTAATAACTGTATTTAAAACACTATTTGATATGACACCTTGCACATTAAGTAACTTAATTACTAAAGAACATTCAAAACCTACTCAAAGAAAAGGTCAACTAAACAAAATCAAAACCCCCAAAGACTTCATAAAAACAAATAAATCAACAAGCAACAGAGCGTTCTCACCTGCAGCCCCAATAGCCTGGAATTCTCTCCCAGTTGAACTAAGAATGTTAACAGAGATTAATGAATTCCGCAAAAAATTGAAAACCCACCTTTTTACAATTCACTACAATAGTTTAGACCAGCCATCAAAAGAATTAGATAAAGGCTAAGCAGTTCTTGTCTAATAGCTTACTATAATAGAAAAAGATAACCCCCATCTTTACCTGAACTACTCATTACGAACATACCCAATTAATACGTACATGTAAATAATGTATATAATGTATATAATGTTGCACTGTTCTGTGCTAATCTGTTCAACATGTTCGGTTTTCTTTATATTGTTTATTGTTATATGACGTTATATGTAAAACAAACCATGCTTTGTTGACTGTTGTTATTTGTGAACCGCAACTGATCTCTGGAAGCTGCGGTATATAAGTGCTTGTTAAATAAATAAATAAATACATTTATACCATTTACTAAGATCATTTTTGAGGATGACTGATTTAAATACAACAAAAGCAGATAATTCAGTGGGTACTGGTAGCGCCTGAAACAGCCCTTTCCATAGCTCCTTTGTTAAGGACTCTTTCTAACATATTGCCTAAAATTACTCGGGTAAATTTTTCAGCTAGATAGTGCCTGTATAACTTTACACATATATTCACCAACAGAAAACATACATGTTTGACTGCTGAATATACATGTTTACTTTAAATTATGTTAACAAGGGAAACTCAAATGCAGAATAAACTTAAACTTAAATTTAGTTGCCCAATCTATTGAAGAATCAATTCAGTAGCTCATACCAGTCCTTCACCACTACCACCAACAATAGAAGTACCTTCACCCGTATTTCCTCACATCTTACAGTGATGAGCTACTATATGAATAAGTAAATAGAAGAGGTAACAGGAACCATCAGAATTAGGCATATTGCTTCACTACAATATTTCACTTCGTGTGCTTCTTGCCCCCTTGTCTATCATTGGTTCACTTGTTATAATAAGTACATTTCTCAGGAAGTTAGGGTTCGAATCCCACTACTACTCCTTGTGATCTTGGATTTAACTCTCCACTGTCTTTGTACAAACATAAGAGGCCTTTTACTAAAGGGGATTATGTCGTTAAAGTGTGTCTCAGGGTGCGTTAACCATTTCCTTGGGCTCATGGTAATTGTTATTGTGCAGGTGGGACAATTAACCCACGCTAAAATGAGCATTAACTGAATATCACATGATGAGACAGGGTTTAGAGAGGTTTGGGACGGAGCGTGGACATTGACTTAACATTGTGGTTAGTATCAGTATCAACTGAGTCCATTAATCATCAATGTTTTAGTTAAAGCGGGTGCACCGAGCACCACCTCAATAGGTGGCGATAGGTGCACCCATGGTAAATGCCAAAGGCCAGAACGCATGCTAAGTAGCTTGCCATGCAGTAACTGTTGGGCACATACTGCCACACCCTCAATAGTTGCACTTAACACATGGTGATTTTGTCTCAAAATGTGTGTTAGGGACAAAAAATACTACATAAGAACATAAGATATGCCATACTGGGTCAGACCAAGGTCCATCAAGCCCAGTATTCTGTTTCCAACAGTGGCCAATCTAGGTCATACGTACCTAGCAGTTTCCCCAAGGGACACAGGTTCCACAATGCTTGTACTGGTTCAAGCATTGATATCCTGGGTCCCTTCTTAATAATGGTTTATGGACCTTTCCTCCAGGAACTTGTCCAAACCTTTTTAAACCCAGCTACAGTAACAGCCTTTACTACATCCTCCGGTAACAAATTCCAGAGTTTGATTACACGTTGAGTGAAAAAATATTTTCTTTTATTAGTCTTAAATAGTTTACCCTGTAGCTTCATTGCATGTCCCCTAGTCTTTCCATATTCTGATAAGGTAAACAATCGATCTACGTTTACCCGTTCCACTCCGTTCATTAATTTATAGACTTCTATCATATCTCCCCTCAGCCGTCTCTTCTCCAGGCTAAAGAGCCCCAACCTTTTTAGCCTTTCTTCATAGGAGTAGCCTTCCATCCCCTTTACCATTTTGGTGGCTCTTCTCTGAACCTTTTCTAAAATTGCTATATCCTTTTTAAGATACGGCGACCAGAATTGCACACAATATTCAAGGTGCGGTCTCACCATGGAACGATATAGAGGCATTATAATATCTTTTGTTTTATTTTCCATTCCTTTCCTTATCATACCTAGCATTCTATTTGCTCTCTTGGCCGCCGCTGCACACTGGGCCGAGGGTTTTAACAAGGTATCCACAATGACGCCTAAATCTTTTTCCTGGGTGGTGGTTCCTAATGTGGAACCTTGCATCGTGTAACCATAGTTTGGGTTGTTCTTCCCTAGGTGCATAACCTTGCACTTCTCCACATTAAATTTCATCTGCCATTTTGATGCCCAGTCTTCCAATTTATCAAGATCCTCTTGCAATTTTCCACAATCCTCCTGGGTTTTAACAACTTTAAATAGTTTTGTGTCATCTGCAAATTTGATAACCTCACTTGTTATTCCACTTTCCAGGTCATTTATGAATATGTCAAAAAGCAGCGGACCCAGCACAGATTTATTTATTTATTTATTTTAATTTCTTATATGCCGCACTCTTTGACATCAGCGCGGTTCACAGAGAACACAAACAAAACCAGAACAACAGGCTGTTCGGTATTACATATAACAGGAGTATAAACTTGGAGCAACATGGGAGAACTATTTACATGGAATATGCAATCTATTAACTGGATAACATACTCGAACTATGTACATGACTTAGCAAGGGTGCTGGGGCGAGGAAGAAAAGAAAAAAGAACAAGTGGTTGGATATGTAATGGGACTATTATGTTATCCCTGGGGTACACCACTATTCACCTTTCTCCATTGGGAAAATTGGCCATTTAGCCCTACCCTCTGCTTTCTATCTTTTAACCACTTTACTACACTTTAGTAAAAGGGCCCCTTAAATTGTAAGCCCTCTAAGAACAGGAAAATACCTACTGTGCCTGTAACTTGCCTTAAACTCTCGAGGAAGGTGAGAGATAAATCCAGTTCTCTTTCCTTGTCTAAGTCCTACACCATGACAATAATGAGCCTCACTCCTAAGCCAGGATATGAGCAGTATGATCTCAGTCTCTCTTATTTACTACTAATGCTCACCATAGAACTTTCATCATGCCAAAGGAAGCTTCCTCTGAAGTTCTTAAGATGTAATATATATAGGGGACCTGTCAAGGTGTGCTTGTTTTTATCAGGCCTATGATGCCCAATACAATGGAAATATTTCTATATCTTCTTGCCAACTTTTCTTGGTTTCTGACTGCATTTCTTGATATTTGAGAGAACCCTAATGCAGTATTATTACAATAAGCTCACTTCTCTTATAAGGAATCTCTAATATTGAAAGATAGTATGTCAAAAAAAGTATCACTTATCAACAGTAGGGAAGAAAAATGGAGTGTCTATCTAAAAAAAAAGTGAAAAAAATCTTGATTTGTCAAGGTTGGATACTGAAGGGTTAATAATGATAATAATCATAATAATAATAAGAAGAACATAAGATATGCCAAACTGGGTCATCAAGCCCAGTATCCTGTTTCCAACAGTGGCCAATCTAGGTCATAAGACCCTAACAGGTTCCCCAAAAGACACAGGTTCCACAATGCTTGTATTGGGTCAAGCAGTGATATCTTGGGTCCCTTTTAATAATGGTTTATGGACCTTTCCTACAGGAACTTGTCCAAACCTTTTTTAAACCCAGCTACACTAACAGCTCTTACTACATCCTCTGGTATCAAATTCCGGAGTTTGATTACACGTTGAGTGAAAAAATATTTTCTCCTATTAGTTTTAAAGGTTACCCTGTAGCTTCATTGCATGTCCCCTAGTCTTTCTATATTCTGATGACATAAACAATCAATCTACGTTTACCCATTCCACTCATTTCATTAATTTATAGACCTCTATGATATCTCCCCTCAGCCGTCTCTTTTCCAGGTAGAAGAGAACTAACCTTTTTAGCCTCTCTTCATAGGCATATCCTTCCATCCCCTTTACCATTTTGGTTGCTCTTCTCTGTACCTTTTCTAATAACGCTGCATCCTTTCTAAGATATGGCGACCAGAATTGCACACAATATTCAAGGTGTGGTCCATTCCTTTCCTTATGATACCTAGCATTCTATTTGCTCTCTTGGCCGCTACTGCACACTGGGCGGAGGGTTTTAACATGTTATCCGCAATGATGCCTAAATCTTTTTCCTGGGTGGTGGTTCCTAATGTGGAACCTTGCATCGTGTAACAATAGCTTGGATTGTTCTTTCCTAGGTGCATAACTTTGCACTTGTCCACATTAAATTTCATTTGCCAATTTGGATGCCCAGTCTTCCAATTTATCAAGATCCTCTTGGAATTTTCCACAATCATCATGGGTTTTAACAACCTTAAGTAGTTTTGTGTCATCTGCAGATTTGATAACCTCACTCGTTATTTCCTTTTCTAGGTAATTTATGAATATGTCAAAAAGTAGCGGATCCAGCACAGATCCCTGGAGTACTCCACTCTTCACCTTTCTCCATTTGGAAAATTGGCCATTTAGCCTGACCCTCTGCTTTCTATCTTTTAATCCATTCCTGATCCACAATAGTACACTGTCTCCTATCCCATGGCTCTTTAGTTTTACCAAAAGTCTCTGATGAGGGACCTTGTCAAAGGCTTTCTGAAAGTCCAAATACACTATATCAACCGACTCACCTTTGTCTACCTGTTTATTCACACCTTCAAAAAAACATAACAGATTAGTAAGACAAGATCTTCCTTGTCTAAAGCCATGTTGGCTGTCTCCCATTAAGCCATGACTGTCTACAATGTTCAGTAATTTTGTTCTTCATGATGGTTTCTACCATTTTTCCCGGTACTGATGTCAGACTCACCGGTCTGTAGTTTCCCAGATCACCCCTGGAACCCTTTTTAAAAATTAGTATTATATTGGTGATCCTCCAATCTTCAGGTATTACAGATGCTTTTAATGATAGTTCACAGATTACTAATAGCAGGCCTGCAATCTCATATTTCAGTTCTTTCAACACCCTTGGATCTATACCATCCGGTCTAGGTGAATTGCTACTCTTAAGTTTATCAAATAGTTGTAATACATCTTCTTTGGGTATCAATATTTCTTTCAATTCTTCCGTAGTGTCACCTTTAAATACCACTTCAGTCATAGGTAACATCCCTACATCTTCCTCATTAAAGACCCAAGCAAAAAATTCATTTAGTCTCTCCGCTATGGCCTTGTCCCCTCTCTGAGTGCCTTACCCCTCTATCATCCAATGGTCCAACTGACTCTCTCACAGGTTTTTGCTATGAATGTACTTGAAAAAAGTCTTTATTATGCATCTTTGCTTCCACAGCAAGCTTCTTCTCAAATTCTCTCTTTGTTTGCCTTATCAATGCCTTGCATTTAACTTGCCAGTGCTTGTGCTGTTTCCAGTTTTCGCCATTTGGCTATTTTTTCCATTTCCTGAAAGATGCTTTTTTGGCAACAATAGCCTCTCTGACCTCACCTTTAAATCATAATAATAATAAAAGGGTTATATCTAAGGGACTCATTAAATATTTACTAATTTTGGACCTACCAGACTTGACTCCACAAATCCTACAAAAGACTACCCTACCTAAACAGCTTACATCTTGTGTCAATACCTGCATGATTCCTAAGTTCCTGGTTAGAACCTCAATCACAGGACTAAAACCAGTCCTAGACTGTGTCTTCCAGTGATGAACCCACTATATAATAACATATATAATCCACATTATCCAAGTAAATCTCGATCAATCTAAGAGGAGTATAACATCAAACAGATAATTTACATAAAATCTAAAAAGAACCCCTAAAAAGTATTATATCTCTCGGTAAAGAGAAAATACGTTTCATGAATATTTATGCCAAAACAGTGGACTCACAGAAAGTCTTTCAAAATTTTAAAAATCAGATTTTCTTGTCAGGAATTATGTCTATTATAAGGAGAGGAGACTTCAGTCAACTGTTAGTTTTGTCATTAGATAGGAAGTCCACAACAAAGATGGAAGCCTCCACAATTAATTGATGTAGAACAAACTAAACAAGCATTTACAACCACTTTTGTGAGGATACATTATGGTGTTTCTATCAAACAGCAGTAATGAATTCTTGTAAAGATGGTTTATTTTAATGGGTCACATACCTTGTCTTGACAATATAGCCCCAATTCTGTAAGGCAAATAGCAGGACTGCACGTCCTGCTATCTGCCTTCACTGTATGCTGCCACCTGACCCCCCTGCATCCACAGAGCCCCTGTGCATGCTGTGGGGGACGGGGCGGCATGCGGGCAGAGAATGAATGGAGTGTGGGTGGGACCGACTCCTGGACATACAGGGCTGATTCCGATAATGACACGGTATGTCCGGGGATTGCCAGGAGGACGGCCAACTTATTCCACTTTGGAGGTGGAATAAGCGTTAGCTGCCCCTCTCCTCCTGGATCAGCTGGCCAGCCCCCCAGCAGCAGGAGTCACCACCACCCGATCCAGGTCCTGGCTGCCCCATCAGGGTCAGGCAGTGGGGAAACAGGCGGGGGGGGGGGGGGGTCTGAGGCAGTGGGCAGATTGAGCCACAGGGACGACGTCCCAACAGCAATGCAGGGTAACGCTGGAACGTCTCCCAGGAGCTGATCCTGCACCCACAGGGTCGTCTTGCTCCCATAGTGCAGAATCGGTTCCTAATGGGCCCATCCTGTTCGGGGCCATCCAGATGGCCCAGATGTGCCCCTTCTAGGATTGGGCTCCCATTGACTGCAAGATCTGTAGACATTCTCACCCCTAATGCAGGCATGTTCATCAAAACTTAGCTGTGTCGGGTTCACCAATAAAATCATTGTTTTGGGCTTTTCCATTTTTGGCCATAGTCTTCCTCCATTTCTCTTTGTTTAGATAGGCAGTCCAAACATAAAAAGGGTGAATTTTGAATGACCACATTTAAAATACTGCCTAGGCTCTACTTTTTTTAACAGGTGAATGGAATAATTTAATCAAGAGGAATAACTTTACCATAAATAAAGAATATGCATCAAAATACATTTAATTTAATTTAATTAATCTAGAATTCTATAATGTACCATCTTGTTGCACCAGACTGCATCCACCCAGTACACATGACATATTTTGGCCTCTTTCAGTGCAGTAACAAATGTATTTTTGCTCTCTTTCAGTGCTTAAAAGGCTGGCTAGTTACAGAATGCCTTCTTTTTCTAGTTATTAATAAGGATGAATGTAGAAACAGTCATTTACTCTTGTCAGTAATAAATTTCACTGCGAAATCTGCTTTGCATATAAGTGAAAATATTTTAATCACACATCAGACATCTCAGAAAGGGTTTACTTATAATTAAATATCCATGACAGGCAACATATAACCTTTTTTTGGAAAGAGATGGGGACTGCATAAACATATCCCCTGTGGCTAGACTTGCCCACTCTTAGCATATCTCACTTCTGTTGACTATGGATGGGATGAAATAGCTGACTTAGCAGTAGCTAACAATTTTAAGATTAAAGAGTGAGAATCTTCATAGGGGCAATGTCTCCAAATGGGCTAGTTTTGTGCGTACCATGACAGTGATAAACCTCACTTCTAAGCCAGGGTGTGTGGAATATGAACTCAGTCTCTTAAATTTACTGCTAATGCTCACTGTAGTACTTGCATCATGGAAACAAGAATTTCCTTTGTGAGTTCATAAGCGTGGCGTTCCAGGACAAATTAGCACCTAGAGCAGTGACCTCCACAACCTAATTTATTTATTTTTATTTATTTAACAATTCTTATATACCGCACTATTTGTTATCAGTGCGGTTTACATTTAACAAGGAATACTCAGATCAGAGAAGACTGATTGGGTTTACATTATTACAGGGAATAGAACTTGGAGAACATGAGTAACTATTTACTTATTGAAATATATCAAGATAGATGCCTTCCCTCCCACCCCACCGTGCCCACATGTGGAGGTACACACAGCAAACACATCTTAACTTCCTTGCTGGCTTGCCTTGCTGCCTCTGTTCCAGGCCCGGTGGCCGTTATCATGAAATTTCGGTCGGGAGGGAACAGTCGTTGGGCCTGTAATGGAGGTAACGCAGCAAGTCAGCAAGGAAGTTAAGGTGTATTTGCTGTGCACACCTCCTCTGTGTAGGCCTGGATATCTCCAGGAACAAGCAGGAATGTAGTCTTCACATATGGGTATCGTCGGTACCTACGGAGCCTGCATGGGAACGCTCCCCAGCGTCCAATAGGAATGCTTTTGGGAGCATCCCTCAGCACATGCGCACTGCCTTCCCGCCTTTCCAACTGTCCCTCTTCAGTTCTTCATTTTCCGCGGAGCCGACAGGATCCATACCCTGTCACCGCAGAAAAATTCCATCTTTAAAATTGTTTTCTTGTAGTCACGTTTGCCTCCGCACGACGTTTACCGGTACGGCAGGTTCTTTTCTTTTCTTTTCCAAAAAAACCAAACAAACCGTATTCTTTGAACTGTTTCTCTTCAGAAACTTTTCTTTTTTGGTGCTAGGCACCATTTTGGGCACTAGGCCCCATATTCCTAAAACATGGAAAAACCAACTAGTGGCTTTAAAAAATGTACTAAGTGTGGCAGTACCATTTCCGTCACTGACACCCATGATTGGTGTCTTAAATGTTTAGGGCCTGAACATTCTCCATCTGAATGTCTCTCCTGTATGGGGATGACTAAAAGAGGAAGACAGAACCGGGCTGCAAAGCTCGGTACCCTCTTTTCTTTGGATGCCAGATCCATTGCATCGACATCTTCAAGGGCCTCCTCTTCCTCTCATGGATCTCAGCATAAAAGCCGGCATAAAAGCCGGTCCTCAAAGGGTAGCTCTCCTGCTAAGCATCGAGAGGCCATTGGCATTGCCCTTGAGGGAACCACACTGGCAAAGCATCCCTGGCGGGAGGCTTCGGCTTCCAAAGCATCAATGGGGCTTCAGCATGTTCTCGAGGCCCCGACCTCACAAGAACTACCTGTGCTATGCTCAGGGGTCCCAGCCGTTTTCACCGGTACCGACACCCAGGTATCGGCAGCGTCGATAGACCAGAGGTTCCTCGCTATCGAACGCAGCATTGCAGCTCTTCTCTCAGCTGCGGTACCGTTGGTCCAACAGGCACCAGTACCAACATCGATACCGATGCCGGTACCTACACCGGTACAGACACCGGTACCGGTACCGACGATACTGGTACCAACAGTACCGGCCCCGGAGGGAATTCTTCCCACGTCATCTTTGGCAGGAACTGACAGATCGGTATTGGTATCGGATCAACTCGGTACCGACTTCAATCGTTACCGGGACCGTGCTTTGCATGAGCATTGTGGTCAGGAATACTTTGAATCCTCCTATTACGAAGACTCTAACACTTCTGCTGGTACTAGAGGGTTTCTCCCAGAAGATCCCTCTTCTCCCCAACGCAGAATGTCACCTCCAGAGGACATGTCTTTTCAGGATTTTATTCGTGATATGGCCAAGGGCCTTTCAATCACGGTGGCTCCTGAAGAGGAACCCAGAGCAAAGGAATTGGAGATTCTCCAATATTCTAAAGGTCCAAAGGAGGCAGTCACTCTACCCATCCATGAAATTCTGCATAACTTGATGCTCAGAATGTGGGAGACATCTTTGTTTACATCTCCTCATTTTAGGAGACTTGATACTATGTATCGAGTTCTGCCATGTCCTGGATTTCAAAAGACTCAGCTGCCACACCGTTCAATGGTGGTGGAGTCAGCTATGCGTAGGATGAAAAGTGCAAAGAGGTATGCATCCAATCTCCCAGGTCGTGAATGCAGGACTCTGGGCACTTTTGGGTACCAAACGTTTCAGGCTTCCATGCTTTCAGCTAGGATCAGTTCATATATACTATATATGGGAATGTTCCTCAAGGAAGTTACAGGAGACTTGGAGCTTATGAGCCCATTTCTCCCAGATGACAAGAGACAAGACTTTCTTGCTCTAGTTAAGCATGCTCAAGATGTCTCCAAGTTTATGAACCGTGCAGCCTTTGACTGCTTTGAATGCATCAGCAGAACCTCTGCTATTGCCATTGGCGCATGACGGATTGCCTGGCTTCAGGTATCAGACTTGGAGACTTGGGTACAGGACAAGTTAGGCAACATTCCTTACACGGGAGAAAATCTCTTTGGCAAGAACTGGCAGGAAAAGGCTAACGAGTTAGATGCTGACAATACCACTCTAGATAGATTGTCAAAATCTACAGCCACTCCAGCCAAAAAGAAGCCTTATAAAAAAACCTCTTTCAGCAAAAAGAGGAAATTTTATCCTTCCTATACCCAGCAGAGTCAGACTCAGGGTCAGGTTGCCCAAAAGGGACAAACTAGACAGCAAAAGAAGCCAAAAGGCTCCGCAGATTCAGCCCCCTCAAGGGCTTTGACTCCTTCCTAGAAAGCTTAGCCTTTCTGCCTCTGAGGAGTCCCCAACCCCCCAATATCCCAGGCAGGTTATGCCACTTTGCCAACAGATGGCATCAGATAACAGCAGAAGATCGGACTTTGTCCATTGTAGGAGAAGGGTGCAAGCTTCATTTTCACAGCATGCCCCCTCCTACAATTCTAAAGCAATTCAATTCTCAAACCTCCGCAGACGGCAATAGAGGAGGTACCCATTCTTCAACGGGGTGCAGGGTTCTACTCCCCCTATTTTCTTATTCTGAAGAAAACAGGAGGACACAGACCCATTTTAGACCTCAGAGAACTGAACAAATACCTGTTTCGAGAGAAGTTCAAAATTATTTCTCTAGGAACTTTTCTGCCATACCTTCAAAGCCAGGATTGGCTTTGCTCTCTAGACTTAAAGGATGCATACACTCACATTCTGATCCATCCAGATCACAGGAAATTCTTACGATTTCTTTTCGGGGGAAAACATTTCCAGTACAGGGTTCTTCCCTTTGGTCTGGCTTAAGCACCAAGGGTATTCACAAAATGCATGGCAGTAGTAGCTGCATTTCTGCGAACCCTGGGGATATTCATCTTCCCTTACTTAGACGACTGGTTCATTCGAGCCCCTACAGTTGCAGAGACCAGCACTGCACTGTCTCGCACAATGCGAATCCTCCAGTACTTGGGGTTGGTAATAAACTTCCCAAAATCCCAACTTCTTACTTCCTAATGCCTGGAATTCATAGGCTTTCCTTCCACAGGCCCGGTGTCTTTGCATAATGCAACTAGCTTCTCAAGCAGCGGGGAAATCCTCCGTAACTGCTCGAGAGCTACTACAGTTGCTGGGACATATGGCATCCACAGTTCATGCAGTCCCATATGCTCGCCTTCACATGTGAGCAGCTCAGTGCACCCTATCCACACAGTGGACACAGGCCACAGGTCATTTATCAGACAAAATAATAAACTCTCAATGACTAATTTTGTCCCTCCAATGGTGGCAATCACTAGAAAATCTGACAGTGGGGTCTCCTTTTCATCAACCCCTCTTTCAGGCCACCCTAACAACAGATGCATCACAGGTGGGTTGGGGAGCACACCTGAATCATCTCTCTACCCAGGGCACCTGGACTCCACAGGAGGCTGGTCTACACATAAACCTCCTGGAATTAAGAGCAATCTATTTAGCTCTTCGAGTATTCCACGCCCAACTCAGCTACAAGACAGTCCTAGTCCAGACGGACAATCAAGTAGCCATGTTCTATGTGAACAAGCAGGGCGGGACAGGCTCTCTGTCGTTATGCAACGAAGCTTTACGACTGTGGGCCCTCGCCAGAGAGTATCAAATTCACCTTCTAGTGGTATATCTTCCAGGCATTCAAAACCTTTGGGCAGACAAACTCAGTCGAGTACTGCTGCCTCACGAGTGGTCCCTCCACCTAGATCAGGTGGCAAAGATATTTCATCTCTGGGGTACTCCAGACATAGACCTCTTTGCAAGTCCACTGAATGGCAAACTTCCCCGGTTCTGTTTCAGGATTCCGGCTTACAATTGTCAGGCAAGGGATGCCTTACTCCTTCACTGGGGTCAGGACTTCCTTTATGCCTTCCCACCCATTCCCCTCATCCCCAAAACACTCTTCAAGCTTCAGAGAAACAGGGGTCCCATGGTTCTCATAGCGCCACGATGGCCACGCCAAGTGTGGTATCCCCTGCTTCTACATCTCTCTCAAGCTGCACCTCTGGAGTTAGGGCATGCTCCAGATCTCCTTTCCCAAGAGGACGGGACGCTATGACACCCAAATCCCCAGTCCCTGCATCTCATGGCCTGGTTGCTGAAGGCTTAGACCTCCAGGATTTCAACCTGTCCCAACAGGTAAAGGATATCCTTCAGGCTTCTAGGAAATGTTCCACAAGAAAAATCTTATGCCTTCAAATGGAAACGTTTTACTATATAGTGCTCCAAGAAGGGATTAAACCCCCTTGTCATACCTTTAGAATTGATACTAGAGTATCTCCTTCACTTATAGAATTCTGGTCTAAAGACCAATTTGGTAAGAGTCCATCTCAGTGCAATTGCAGCTTCTTATAAGCCTCTGAATGGACAACCAATTTCCTCTCATCCACTCATATCCAGATTTATGAGAGATCTTCTATTAACCAAACCTCCCATTAAGCCACCACCGGTGGCATGGGATCTAAATCTAAGTCTAGGGTAGCTTATGCAGCTGCCTTTTGAGCCTTTAGCCACTACAACCCTTACGTTTTTGACCTGGAAGGTCATCTTCCTAATTGCAATCACCTCTGCACGTCGCATTAGTGAACTGCAAGCTTTAGTGGCTGATCCTCCTTATACTAGGTTTCATCATGATGAGGTTGTTCTTACAACTCATCCACACTTTATGCCAAAGGTGGTTTCGCCTTTTCATTTAAATCAATCAATTTATCTTCCTGTATTTTTTTCAAGGCCTCATGCCTCTAATGCAGAAAGAAACCTTCACACTTTGGATTGTAAAAGAGCCTTAGCCTTTTACCTACAGAGAACACAGCAACATAGAAAGTCCTCATAACTTTTTATAGCTTTTGACCCTAGTCATTTTGGACTTCCAGTCTCCAAAAGAACTTTATCTAAATGGATTGCCCAATGCATATCCTTTGCTTATGAGAGTAAGGGTCTTCCTCTTCAAGGTCATGTCACAGCTCATAACGTGAGAGCCATGGCAACTTCCATGGCTAATCTCCACTCTGTGTCTATCAATGACATTTGTCGAGCAGCCACCTGGGCTTCGGTACATACCTTCACAGCCCACTACTGCCTGGATAAAGCCTTCCGTCGGGATGCCTTCTTTGGCCAAGCTGTTCTTCAAAACTCTTTCAGACCTAATTCAACTCCTACCCACCAACCCTGGTGGAATGCCAGAGATCCATGGGAGGAAGGATTCCCACTTTTCTAGGATGGCACCTTCCTGGGGCTATCTCCCTGGCATCTTCAGCTAGGGAGTCCCCATATGTGAAGACTACATTCCTGCTTGTTCCTGGAGATAGCGTAGTTACTCACCTGTAACAGGTGATCTCCGGGAACAGCAGGAATTTAGTCTTCACAACCCACACACCTCCCCTAGGAGTTGTCTCTCTATCTCTCTGTCTCTTTCCTCTCTCCCTCTATCCTTTCACTCAGCTACAAACTTAACTGAAGAGGGACAGTTGGAAAGGCGGGAAGGCAGTGCGCATCTGCTGAGGGATGCTCCCAAAAGCGTTCCTATTGGACGCTGGGGAGCATTCCCGCACAGGCTCTGTCGGTACTGACGATACCCATATGTGAAGACTAAATTCCTGCTATTCCCGGAGATCACCTGTTACAGGTGAGTAACTACGCTTTATGGCATCTCCCTCCTGACTGGCACCCACTGCATATATAGGCAATTTATCAAGGCATGCTTGGAAATTTATCTTAAATAAAAACTGTGGCATCCATCGTGGTTGGAAATATCTGTATATTTCTGCTACTTTCTCTCTGACTTCATTTCTTGATACTTGAAGATCTTCTCCCTATCCACATAATTTTCTAAAACTCACACCTCTATTATCAGTGCTATTCTGTTTTTTTTCTCCTTTACCACTATGTCTGGTTTCCTTGCATCCAGTTTTTCATCTGTCAGAAGGGGAATGACCCTGGTGATCATAACCTCAGGACTGATGTGCTGTGAAATTTCAACACTCCATCTCTGTCTCCTCCACTGAGGTTTCCATTTCTCTCCTTAAATGCTACCTACCACTGGGAGTGGTCCTAAAGTACTGGAGAAGGGTGAATGTGGTCCCTTTACACAAAAGCAGAAGTAAGGATGAGGTTGGGAACTACAGACCGGTTATTCTGACCTCTGTGATGAGTAAATTAATGGAAATGCTGCTAAAACAGGAGTCCAATGGACTGCAGGATCCAAGGCAGCATGGTTTTACTAGAGGCAGGTCATGTCAACAAACCAAATTGATTTTTTTGACTGGGCGACCAGAGAGTTGGACCAAAGCAGAGCCCTAGATGTGGTGTACTTAAATTTCAGTAAAGCCTTTGATACTTTTCTGCAGATGACTTATAAATAAATTGGATGCCTTAGGGATGGACCCTAAAGTGACTGACTGGGTTAGAAATTGGTTGAGTGGGAGGAGACAAAGGGAACAGGTAAATGCAGCTCTTTCTGCAGAGAAGGATGTTACCAGTGGTGTGTCACAGGGATCTGTCCTTGGTCTGCTTCTTGGTAATATTTTAGTTTGTAATATTTTAGTTTGTGATATTGCAGACGGGCTGTTTGGTAAAGTTTGCCTCTTTGCAGGAGTTATCAAAATCTGCAATAGAGTAGACAACCAGGAAGGAGTAGATAACTTAAGGAGGGATCTTGGTAAGCTTGAAGAACGGTCAAGAATTTGGAAGCTGAGATTTAGCACTAAAAAATGCCTGTAAATCCTTCTCCTTCTGCAACATACAATAGTTGAGAAAGTTGCAAACAATTATTTTGCAATCCCTAGGAGCCATAAAGCAACAGGGTTCTGTAACAAAAGAGTGTAACGGAGCAGTAACTACAGGAATAAAGCAATAACTGGATCAAATTATTTAAATAAGGACAAACACCGCTGACCATAGCAGAAATGAAAATGTTTTTTAAATTGAAGGCAACAATACTATCAGAGAAACATACTTTACTGCTGTTTTGCGCTATTGCTGAACTGTATATATTATACTTTTTATAACTGCTTTCTGCAGAGAGAAAATGTCCTGGATGATACCCTGGTTCAGCCTTAATAGGAACTGGAGTAGAGTCCATTAGACATGGCAGTATTATAACAATAATGCAGCGATATAGTTTGATATTTGATGCCTAACAAATAGTTTTGTTACATCTCAGACAGATTTCAGAACTTGTTTTCTTTAGATGGATTGAAAGCTTCCTGGAAAGGGACAAGATAAGCAGGCACTAAAGTTAACTTCACTTTACCTGCCAGGATTCAGTCCAATTCTTTATTACCTGTCCTTAAGAGCCTTTGGGAATGTGTTCAAATACAACTGCAATGGAGCTGTCTGAATGAATGTAGACGATTAATTAGCGAGATGCATAGTTAAAAACTGTGGAGTGACTCAGTGGTTAGAAAACTGAGCCTCACCCTAGGCAAACTTCAAGCTTTACACCTCCCTGGTTGTCAAAATCTATTGTTTAGCTTTGAATGCCCTCCTCCTTGCCGCTCCTCCCCCACCCAGAAGTTGCCCTGCTAGACAATCACCTCGTTTGCCTAATGGTTGGGCCTGCCCTTTTCAGACCAGTTTTTCCACATGAAAATTTATTCTTTGCTGCTGCATCTCAGATTGGATGAAGCCCCTTCCCTCAGCAGCTCCAGGTGATAGTACCACTATAAACTTTCATATGACTATGATGCTCGATGCAGGAGCGTGCCAAAGCAGCATTCCTAAGAGGCATGCTCATTAGTGAGCTCCTTTGTGCACCTTCTGAGTGTCCCAGTAGGATCCATTTATATCTTTTGTTTTCTTGCACTCTTCTCTTGCAGAAAAAAGGAGGTGATAGTGCCTCTGTATAAGTCTTTTGTGCGACCTCATTTGGAGTAGTGTGTGCAATTCTGGAGATCTCACCTTCAAAAGGATATAAACAGGCTGGAGTCAATACATAGGGTGGCTACTAAAATGATTAGTGGTCTTCATTATAAAGCATATGAGGACAGACTTAAGGATCTTAATATGCACACCTTAGAGGAAAGGCGGGATAGAGGTGATATGATTGAGATGTTTAAATACCTCCGTGGCAGAAATGCACAGGAGGAGAGCCTCTTTCGATTGAAAGCAAGCTCTGCTACGAGGGGACATAGGATGAGGGTGAAAGGGGATAGATTCAGGAGTGATATGCCGAAATATTTCTTTACGGAAAGAGTGATGGATCCATGGAATAGTCTTCCAGTGGAGGTGGTAGAGATGAGGAGAGTATCTGAATTCAAAAAGCATGGGACATACACAGAGGATCTCTAAAGGAAAAAAGGTGACTGTTGTAGTGGTTAATATGGAAGGGCAGACTAGATAGGCCATGTGGTCTTTTTCTGTCTTCATGTTTCTATGTTCCCTTTTTGATGACTGCTGTGGTCTGCAACTTGAAATCCCAATTATTGGAGACCACAGATTTTCTCCAGAATAATTTTTCCTACAGCCTCACAACAAGCTCCATTCTTTGCTGTCTCAGTTGCCATCTAAGCCCCACCCCTCAACAGTGAACACTTCATTTGGCCTCATATGCATCAAGTTTACTTCTTGCAATGGATCTCCAACGTTAGCTGAATGCTCCAACGTTAACTCCTTAGCATCAGGGCTTTCCGGGGCAGCATCTACAGTTAGCAGCCTAATTTTAGCCAGTTTACCTATCCAGCAGTGGCTGAATATCGCTGCAGGCCAGATAGCTAAATTGCTATTCGGGGAAATCAGATATTCAGTGCCACTGGCCGAATTTGGTCCAGACACTGACTATCTGGGCATTGTTTAAAGCAGCAACTGCCAGCCAATGCCGCTGAATATGGGCTAATGTCCTATACTCTCACTCATGAGGAAAATTAATTTCATCCACCATGTCCATTATGCTACCTATAAGCGTGGCTGTGCTTTGGATCTGCTTTTCTTCTTATGCTTGTTTGCTGACCCTGTGGCATGATAATTTCTTCTTTACTTCTCTAATGATTTGATCAGTGTCTACTTTCTTTTCAGTTACTACAATCTAGGCCCATTTTTCATTTAAACTTTCTAGGCTGCTTCACATGGTAGATACATCTATACTGGACCCTCTGATCCACTCTGATCCGCAGTGATGGATTTTACCTTGCTTTCAGTTGACCAGGTTCACTCCTGGAACACTGTTCTTAGGTCTGCCTTGGATAAAATTTCTCCTCTAAAGGGAACTCCCAAAGGCTGGTGCCCAAGATGACTCTTGGTATCATGAAGTCTTCCATGTTCTAAAATGCTAGGCATGCCATGCAGAGAGGCATGAAGCCCAATTTTGTATAGGATGTCTGGACTGGAAAAAGAACATCCACGTTGGGATGTTCACAGTTTGCAGGGCATTTTACAAAAATCTCAATTAAACACAGAGGCTTTTGTAAATATATATAAGGCTATGGGTACAATGCATGTAGTTTGTAGGCTATACAACTGAAATAACCATTTTACCACTTTCAAAAAAAGAGCGACATCACTTGGGGTTTTGTTCATGTAGGTAGCGGCATTTACATGTGCAAGTGGCAGATTTTGCTGTCTACACATGTAAGTACCACATTTTGCAACAAGATACATCCAAGAGGAGACAATTAAGGATATGAGCTGCAAAACTCATTTTTTTTTTTGCTGTTTGTGGTGGTTTATGCACACACAGAGGTAAGCACACTTCCCTCTTCAACAGAGGTGGATTGCCATATCAGTATTCGGGCATGCTAGTGGGTTGATGACTCTGGCCATGGTTTATGGTTTATTTTATTTAATATACTGCCTTTAGGAACATTGGAAACTGGTGTATAATCCAAAATAAAAAGAAGGAAAAGAACTACAGTATCGCAATAGGAAAGAGTACAAATAAAAAACAGAGATAACAAACAAATGCCTAATCATAAATTTTGCTTCACAGTATTGCTGGTGGCTGGCTAGCTGGTTGCCTTAAATCAACCCTTTCTTTTAGTCCCCTCCAGTTGCCATGGTACTACTATCTCTCCAAGTCTAATGTCATGTGGCTCTTTCTCTAGCAAGGACCATATTAAGACTTTCTGGGATAGCTGGCCAGGGCTGCCACTGAGATGCCCGTAAGTGCTGTGGAGTAGACCATGGAGATGCCCATTGCTATCTGGAATGCAGGAAATATTAGTTCTGAATGGGATGTTGCCATTATCAGCTCCACAAGAGTGGAATCACCTTCCTGATTGTTTTTTTTAATTTTAATTTTATATTTATAAATTTTTCAAAAAATCAAGCATATATAAATATACTCATAGAAAAGAGCAGCAGTCAGTAATACAAAATAGAAAGGAAAACCACATAGGAATTAACACAATGATGACTGCAACCCACTAGCCCTCAATTAGAGGAGAGTGAAAGGGAAAACTGTACACCATATCTGAAAGGAAAAAAAAAGAGAGCCCAAAGCAAGAAGCCAATCAGTATTAATCCATTAATGCAGCATTAACTGTCTTTACTACAGGAGGCCTCCGGGAGCTCAAAAACACCGATAGTTGGGAAAGGTCATAAAAACCATAGGAAATTGCCTGTAACTTAACAGAACATTTGCATGGAAACTTTAGGAAAAACTGACCACCCAACTGCTGTATCCCTGGACTTAGCAAAAGAAACTCTCGTCTCCATCTCTGTGTTTCTTTACATAGGTCGGGATAAACCCGAACCAGAAATCCTCTAAATTTAAGCAAACGTTTGCAGAAAAACATCTTCAAAAACCAATCCCTGTCATGAGATAATGAAAAAATTACCAAAAGCGTAGAAGGGCTACAGGCTTCTTCAATCAAAGTTTCCAACAAAGCGGAAACATCCAGAGAATCGGCCTGTTGAACCCCAGGAATAACCCCCTCCCCTGAAGATCTCTCACCAGTTGGTAAGTAATATATCTTAGATACAGGGGGGTGTGATTCGATAGGTGCCCCAAACACTTCCACCAAATACCTTTTGAACATTTCTTTAGGAGTAACATATACAGACTTAGGAAAATTAACAAGCCTCAAATTCTGGTATCTAGAAAAGTTCTCCAAATGTTCCAAACGTAATTTCATTCCCATAGCATCTTTAACCAAAGCAGCTTCAGAGTTCTCAATATGTTCAGCTCTTGCTTCCAATAAGGAAACAGACCCCCACACATCCAAGAGGTCTCCCATCTGCTGCTGCATCAGGGAAACATTGGACTGAACTTGAGCTGAAATAGATTGTACCTGAGATGATAAAGATTGACCCATCTGCTGTATCACCGACCAAATCGATTCCAAAGTGAAAACAGCAGATCGTGGTAACAGAAAGATTGAAGAGCCTGATGATACATCCACAGTCGGAGTCACAACTCCCAAAGGCTCCACCGAAGAAGACATCCCACCAGGGACCACTAAGTCCACGGCTTTCGACGCGTGCTTCTGAGGGCTGGAGAAAGGACCCGGAAGAGAATCACCTCCCCCTGGCAACTGCTCAGAGGACCGCCCTTGAGGATCCAATGGCACAACCGTCATTGGAACCACATCCTCCTAGCTTGAAGACTCCAGCACAGGGATCTTTGCTTCGTGTTGCTGCTCCGGCAACAGTTGATCAAGCCCGAAACTGCTCGACGAGCTATCCAGCTCCGAGGGGCAGACAGCAGGGTATAATGTCGCTGGCGTATTGCTGGCTGTGTATGGTGTGCGAACCACGCAAGGATCCAAAGGACCAGAGGAAACCGGAGGTAAAGCCGCAGGGGCTTCAGAGGGCTTTTTGCCACCCTTAGCTTTCCTTTTGCCCATAACGGAAACGCGTTACACCTACACAGATCTTGCTGTGGCCATCTTGAATCACTCTCCTCTTTCCTGATTGTTTTAACCCCTTCAAGTGAGAGCAGGTTCTCCTCAATTCTTTAAATCTGATCCTCCATAAAATGGGGAAGAGAGAGTCATGACACAGAGATCCAAAAATTAATCTGCGCTTCAGATGGAAGACAATCAGTGGCCATGGACTTGCATAGTTTCTTCCTGGTTGATTCAAATTCCTTTTCTCTGAGGCCTGCTTTTATTGGGTAATTTGGGGAAGTAACATAGTCATAGTAAGAAACCTAAAATAATATAAGGTATCGCTAGAATTCTTTCACAGAACAAAGAAACAGCTTACAACTGTATTAAACAAGAATTACTTAATCAAAATGAAAGTTTTCTAAACTGCAAGACTGCAGAAATTAAGCTGTGCCAGAAATGACCTATGGTTGACTGTACATTGAGCTATAGTTGTACCATGTTTACACTAATGCTTATGCCAACATTGTTCTTTAGTTATTTTAGAACAGTTACACAATTCTTATGACCATTATGTCTAATTTTATTTAAAAGACGTGGGTGAGTGTGGATTCTCCCCTCCCCTGGTGTAGTCCGACAAAAAGCTATATATTTTGAGGGGAAACTTGGATGACTATTTCACTTTTCATAATTGTATTTAAAAGCAATAGGTAAAAAGCCAAACACTGTCACTTTCACTGTCATTGTCACCAAAATTCATCTAATCAGACATATTAGAGGCCTGTGTCAAGAAATTCATCTATCTTCAATTACATATTAGGGATTTTGGTATCCCTCTAGCTATCCATTCCTACAGTCCCCCCTGTGATTCAATAAAGAATCATTACAAAAGAATGGTAGCTCAAATATGTTCAAATCCAGAATACGTCTTCTACAATGGAGAATGCCTTTTACTTGACTCAGTGATGCTTCTTCAAAGAAATGCCTAAAACCATAAAACCATAAAGTCCTAGGCACATCTGGTTCATAGATGAACTTTATCTTGCTGGTTGAGAGAAGTCTTTATACATAACATACCCTTATAAAATATGGGGGTCATGGCAAACTGTGAGTAGCAGGGCTGGATGTCAGGTTTGGATGTTCAACCCCTGCTATTCGCAGAGAGTGAATGCTGAACACCAGGCTCCCTGCACATACATCGGCAATGTGTAGGGAATTCTAGATGGGGGTGAGAGGGGAGGCCTGGAGAAGGAGCAAGAACAGGGCAGAGGCGGGACCCTGAACTCGGATGTGCAGGGCCAATTGCGGTCATGGATCTGTATGTCCAGGGTTGCCTTCTTAGATGTGAGACTTATTCCACTTCAGAGGTGGAATAAGTCCCCCTGATGTTGGAGGACAGTATGGCAGGACCGGCACTGACCAGGTGAGCAGAGCAGGGGAAGCTCTGCCACCTGATCCCAGCCTTGACAGGTCCAAATGGAAGTCGAGCAGTGGGGAAAGGGTATTGTACCATGCCTGCGGCCGATCGGGGCCCCCTAATGGTATCTCGGTGCCATGGTGATGCGATGCTACGGCATCGAGGCTCAATGCAGGGGCCTTGGGTGGGTTGTACTGGGAATAGGCCAGACATGCAGCGGCACATAATTGGGGTACATCCTGTATGTCCAGGCCTGTTGCACCTAATTCTGAGCCTGTGGGAATCTGTTGCTCCCACGAGTTCGGAATCGGGTGCCAATCTGGCCCATCCAGTTTTTGGATGTCTGGACGGGCCGGGTGTGTCAAGCCCTATAGAAAAAGGATTACAATCATCCTGCAAATTAACCAAAACCACGTGAGACTGCTCTTGCTAGGTCTCATTACGAATATGTACAGAGAGTAAGGCTTTACCAATTATTCTTGCAGCACTATCTGCTAGCAGTGGCCAAATGTTTTCCATAGATCTTTCAGTAGTTCAGAAGTTAGTCACCCACATCATGACACCAGTCATCATTCCAGATTCTTCTGCAGCATCTTTTCTCACCATGGCTGTGCCATGCACATCTTGGACAGAGTTTTTAGTGACTGTCTACCAAGACTTTACTGTTGCACATACATGAGTAGTTCTGCTGGAATCGCTATCTTTACCAGAAGTCTACACATTCAGTAGCATTACAGACTTCTTTTCATTCACAGTAGTCGTGGTCTTCAGTCCATAGGATTTAGTGCAATGTATAATTTGCAGAACCATAACTCACCACTACAGCATCGCTCTTGATTCCATGCAATTGCAAACAAACACAACTACTTATACTTAATGGCAATATAGAATTGTTGAACAGAATTATAATCTCTAATGCTAATTAATTACAATATATCTACTACTAGCACTAAGCTATTATAAATTATTTATATATACAGACCAAGCTAATTTATAGCTTACTTCTACTTTGGCATTTACATTCCTTAATTTATTTGGTTTATTTACCAAATCAAATGTTAGCCCACATGTTAAGACACTCCTTTCTTTTTCTGTCAGGTGCACAATTGTACATATTCATATCACTAATTATGTTTGGGGCGCCAGGAGTCAGCATTGACTCGAATGCACACATTGCATTTGCATAACAATAATAAGATATAGTTAATCTTATTACTCAAGGGGTAACAAACATTAAAACATAACTAGCAGTTTATGACAAATAAACTAAACTCATTTCAATATAGACTCATTTCAATTGTTTTGCCAACAATTCTTAGGAAGGCTCTCTTATCTTAAGTATAGATGGAAATACATGTGCCAATACTAATTTAGAATCTGCTTTTGTTCAGACATGGGATTTCTCACCACATCTAGCCTACCAGGGGGAGTGGTGGGGGTTGGACCTACAATGCAGATGTGGATTCCCTATTTTATATAGGGAATCCATGTCTGGAAAAGAAAATGTAGTAGTCAGCATTTATGCTGTCCCCCCCTGCCTACATTGTGGCCCGCTCCACACATATTCCAGATCCCAGAAACCTCTCTTAGCAGCCCCCCCCCCACATGATAAGAACCCTCCCCCCTCAGACAGCCCTCTAACCCCTCCTCCCAAAGGCCCCACTAACCAAAGACCAAAGTGGTGACCCCCTCTGAAAGAACCCATTCCCCAAGGTCATTGGTGTACAGTGGGAACAGGAGCGAGGTCCATGCTCTCTGCTCTGCATGAGGTTGCTATCCAAAGTGATGCTAATGATTC
This sequence comes from Ichthyophis bannanicus, assembly GCA_033557465.1. Classification (NCBI taxonomy): domain Eukaryota; kingdom Metazoa; phylum Chordata; class Amphibia; order Gymnophiona; family Ichthyophiidae; genus Ichthyophis; species Ichthyophis bannanicus. The sequence goes on along the minus strand of CM066050.1, from coordinate 80,749,343 downwards.
CCAGCAGTCTGGAGTCCTATCTAAGTTTAGACTTACTCCAGACAGGAATATACATCTAAAGGGTGTAGAGAAGTTGGCATGCCGCTATCCCCAATACTCAGCACAATTACAATAGCAACAGTGGGATTTGAATGCTGGCTTCCCTTGTCCTAGAACACTATTCTAACCATTAAGCTACTCCTAGACATCCACAGTCTAGAATACTATTCCAGGTATGTCTATGTAACATCACCACAGATGCCCATATTAAGCATGTCCATGTTTGTGAAATCATGCCTGAACTTGAATGTGCCTGCTTTTTCCCCACATGTTCTGGCTTGGATGTCCCAGATTGCACGTGGACGTCGTTTGTAAAATGCCACTTTAAATAAAATAAGATAAAAAAATCACCAGCCAAATTTGAATTCAATCTTCTTCATCATTGGAAAACTATCAGAGAATAATCAATTTCCTCATCTATCTTTCAAAAAAATTCTCCAACTGAAGTAGACCAAAAATATATACCTTGCCCCTTGGTGGGTTGTGAGGCATTTACAAGGAAATCTGAGAAAGAAAGAAACTCCAATAGACAGAGGTTTTGGCTTGATTGAAGAAATTCTAACTTCACTCTTTCAGCTCTGCTGTACTGTTTGCCTGCTAGACTTCCCAAGTTGATGTAGTCCAGACTAAAACTCCCTTTTGGAGGGTTCCTTTTACATCTTGACCATTTCTCTACAATCAGTGCATTCATCTAGACTGCCTTGTTTCTCTTTTTGTTTGTCTTGACTAGATTGTAAGTTGTGTGGAGAAGGAATTGTCTTTCTTGCGCATGCTGTACTTACCTGGTACTGCTTTAGAAATGATGAGCAGTGCTAATACTGCCTGTATGGTATATGTAATTCACCTTGAGATACCAATGAAAAGGTATGATCTTGTATAAAAGTATAAAATAGAACTTGTAAGTTCTCTATCCAGATAGATCTGAGAAGTTATAGGCTTTGGTGTTTTTCAGCATAGTACTAAGGTTTACATTTTTATTTCTTGTAAACATTCATTACAATATCTTCTGCATAATTTGTTACAACATTTTGACCATGTCTTCCTTTTTTTCTATGCTTACAGTCCAACATGAAGCTGCTACTGCACCACACACCAACATGATTAGAGAGGTGACAAATGGGTCTTTATTAATAGCAACTTGATGCCTTTCACTCTTTGTGTTTGCTCACCTTCTGGTTGTCTAGTTTTAGCATTGCCAGGAAAAGCCTTTCAGGATGACATGGATTATTTTTGTTTTAAATGCCTTCAAGTCAATGCTGACTCCTGGCAACCCAGCAGCCCCTGGGTTTTCTTGGCAAGTAGATTGCCAGGCCTTGTCTTCTAAGGCAATGGAGGGTAAAGTGACTTGCCTAAGCCCATGAGGAGTACCAGTGGGAATTAAACCCAAACCTCTTGGGTAGTAAACCATTGCTCTAACCACTAGGCTGCTCCTCCACTCTGACACTGACTATAACTTCTTCCAAAACCCATGAAAATATGTCTTTGTGTTGGTCTGTAAATGCATCTTATCCCTGCTTTTATCATTCCCATTTAATTATCACAGACTTTGGAAGATCTGTGCTTTTTCAAGCCTAAGAATAGGATTTGAGAGGATATGTTTTATATGCCTTTCTCACATAGTAACAAGCAGCAAACGCTGGCATTATCTTAGACTTAGTTTTCCTCTATTCTTGTTACTACAGCTACTAACATCACAGATTTATTACTTCATTGCTTCAGGCTTCTTCTTCATTATCACCACTATCAGAGTGTCATTGGGCATCATCACCCAGTCTATCACAGTATTGCTCACCTTCCTCATTATCAACACTCAGGTCACCATTACCTTCTTCACCCTGACCACTAGAATTAATCCCACCACCTTCATTATTATCAATTTCATCATTTCAAGCTTCCCTATCACCATTGCCAGTTCCATCATCTGAAATATTGTCATTTACCATTCTATATATCACTGCCACTTTCAAATCCTCTTCCTCTATTTCCCAATTTTGTTCTTGTTAACTGAAGGTATGATGACTGCTACAGTGTTAAACCTTTACTGCTTATATCCTAAACTGAATTAGTAAGTCATATCATAATAAATTAAACCAAGAAACCATAACATTGGGGGAAAAGAGCTATAATAACAGACAAACAGTAAGATACAGTAGAAACATAGAAATATGATGGCAGATAAAGACCATATGGCCTTTCCAGTCTGGTTTTCCATATCAACTACTATAGTCCCTTTTTTTCCTTTAGAGATCTTCTTTGTTGGTCCCATGTATTCTTGAATTCAGATACTGTCCTCATCTCTACTACCTCTTCTGGGAGACTGTTCCACACATCTACCACTCTTTACGTAAAGAAATATTTCTGCATATTACTCATGAGTCTATCCTCTTTCATTGTCATCCTATGCCTCCTCACTGCAGAGCTTTCTTTCAATTTGTGCATGTATACTACGGAGGTATTTAAACATCTCTATCATATCTCCTCTCTCCTACCTTTCCTCCAAAGTATTTATATTGAGATCTTTAAGTCTGTCCCCATATGATGAAGTCCACTGACCATTTTGGTAGCCACCCTCTGCACAGACTCCATCCTGTTTATATCCTTTTGAAGATGTGGTCTCCAGAATTGCACACAATACTCCAAATGAGGTGTCACCAAAAAGACTAATACAGAGGTTCTATTGCCTCCTTCTTCCTATTGGCCATTCCTTCCTCTCCCTATGCACCCAAGCATCCATCTGGCTTTTGACATTGTCTTTTCTACCTGTTTAGCCACCTTAAGATCATCAGAAACAATCATCCACGGGTCCCGCTCCTCTGTGGACAGACATACTTCACCCCCATACTGTACTACTCCCTTGGATTTTTGCAGCCCAAATGAATGACTCTGCATTTTTTAATGTTAAATCTCAGCTGCCAAATTTTTGACCATTTTTCAAGCTTATCGAGATCCCTCCTCATGTTATCTACATCTTCATTGGTGTCTACTTCATTGCAGATTTTGCTATCATCTGCAAAAAGTCAAACTTTATCCTACAGCTCTTCCGTAATATCACTAACAAAAATGTTAGAAACAGTCAGACCCAGGACAGATCCCTGTGCCACACCACTGGTTACATCCTTCTCCTCAGAGTAAGCTCCATTTACCTGTACCCTCTGTCACCTCTCACTCAACCAATTTCTAACCCAGTCAGTCACTTTAGGGTCTATTCCTAGGGTGCCCAAGTTATTTATAAGACATCTGTATGGCATGGTGTCAAAGGCTTTACTAAACTTTAAGTCCACCACATCTAAGATTCTTCCTCGGTCCAACTCTCTGGTCAAAGAAATTAATTAGATTTGTCTGACAAGACCTACCCCTAGTAAAACCATGCTGCCTCAGATCCTTAAATCCATTGGACTCCAGAAGCCTCCCTATCCTCTGTTTTAGCAGCATTTTGATTAATTTGCTCACCACAGAGGTTAGTAGTTCTCAATTTTATTCTTGCTTCCACTTTTATGTAAAGGGATCACATGTACCTTTCTCCAGTCCTCTGGGTCTACTCCCAACTCTAAAGAAGCATTGAAAAGGTTAGACAGTGGAGCATCTAGAATTTCCTCCAGTTCCTTCATTACTCTGGGATGTGTCCCATCTGGCTCCAATGCTTTGTCTACTTTTAGTTTAGCTAGTTCCTCATGAACACAGTCTTCTGAAAATTGTTCAAGATCCCCTTCACTACTGTTCCTATTTATGGATGTTTTCGAGACCCTTCATCTGTGAACACATAACAAAAATATTTGTTAAGCAGTTCTGCTTTATCCTCATCAGCTTCTACATATTCCTCTCTTTTACCTTTGAGTCTGACAATACAAATTTTGTACTTCCTCCTCTCACTAACAAATCTGAAAAATATCTTGTCCCCCCATTTTATTGCCTTGGCTATTGTTTCTTCTATTTATATCCTTACTTTCCTGACCACTTTCTTAGCTTCTCTAAGTTTTTTCCAGATATTGATGCTTGTCTTCCTCTTTCTGTGATCTCTTATATTTTATGACAGCTACCCTCTTTTTCTTCACCGTTTCAGCTACTTTTTTTGAGAACCATAATGGCCTCCTTTTACTTTTACATTTATTTACTTTACTAACAAAAAGGTTTGTTGTCCTTAAAATATCCTCTTTCAGTTTTGCCCTTTGCTTCTCTACATCCCCCAGCTGTTCCCATCCCACTAATGACTCCTTGAGGTATTGTCCCATCTTGGCAAAAGGAGTTTTCCAAAAGTCTAGAATCCACACTTTTGAATGGACTTTGAGCCCTAGTCCTAATACTGAACCACACCATCAGGTGATCACTGGTTGTGAGATTATCTCCCATTATAACATCAGAAATACTTTTCCCATTGGTAAACACCAGGTCCAGTATGGCCCCTATATGTTTGGGTCCTGTTACCACTTGCTGGAACAATTCTCCCTATAGAGAACCCAGGATCACCTCACTTCTAGATAACAGCACTGTAGGGATGTGCCAATCAACATCTGGCATATTGAAATCACCTACCAGTGGCACTTCTTCTTTCATGGCAATACTGCAAATGTCTTCAATTAAATCTCTGGCCACTTCTTTTGCCTGTGAAGGAGATCTGTATGTCACACCAATGCAAATGGATTCCCCATTCCCTCTTTCTAGTTTAATCCACAGTGTCTCTGATTCCCTTGTAAGTCCTGTAATTCTGTAGCTTTAATATGATTTTTTTACATATAGTATCACTCCTTTCCCCCCTCTTCCTCCCCTGTCCTTCCTGAATAAAGTATAGCCTGGCCTGGTATAATTACATCCTAGTTGTGGTTGTTCATGAAACATGTCTCCATAACCACCACTAAATCCAAATAAACGTCTTCCATTAAAACCTCAACATCTAGGATTTTATTTCCCATACTATGGGCATTAATGCACACTTCCAGACATTGCCCCTTTTACTTATTTCTACAGAGGTATTAAATGTTTCACTTACCTGAGGGTTTTTACTTACCCATCCCCCAAAAATCTAGTTTAAAGCCCTCTTTACTAGGTTAGCCAGTCTGCTACAGAAGATACTTTGACACTTGGAAAATCATTCCATGATCAAGGAAACCAAAACGCTCTCGATGACACCATCCATGCAGCCATGCCTTCATCTTCAGGATACAAACTTTTCTGCATCAGCTTTTACCCTCAACAGGGAGGATTGAAGAGAACCTGTGCACCTATCTGCTTCATCTTCTCTCCCAGTCATGAAGTCGTGCTTGATATGCTCAGAGGGATACTTAGCAGTATCATTTTTGCCAATATGGATGAGCATCATTGGATAATAGTCAGTAGGCTTGATGATTCACAGCAAATGTCAAACTTATAAATGTAGCAGGCAATGTGTTCAAAGGAGAAAATCAATTTATATGTGGCTACACAACTTCATCATCTCTATTGCCTCATTTAGACCAATAACGTTTATTTAGAAAGTGAAAATATTATTCTGTATGCACATACCTACTGTTTGTGTCTAGATTTGGTTTGGATCCTCTGTGAGTCTACGATTTCACCACACAAATTTCTCTACATGTTATTTCAAGAGAACCTTTATGAGGACCATATGAAGTGAAACACTAGCTGGATGGTGTATGATTACAAGGCAGGTTTTAGATAGGATATGGAGATCGCAATGGAGACGTCAAGGTCAGGATGTACAAAATTCTGTTGGCATGTCAGAAAAGGCTCTGTCAAATGCAGAGCCTTTTGCAAAATACATATGAGGATGTTCAGGAGTACACATAGATCAGGAGGAGTCATTTTACAAATCTACAGGTGGAAAAAATTAAAAGAGGGCAACTTGGCAGCTTCCACACGAAAGTGCTGGTACATACACTTGGAAGTGGCCCATTTTGCAAACCTAAATATATAAATGCTAATTAAATACAGAGGCTACAATCTCTGTTTTTTTCATTTTGGAGGGGAAACTAAACGATGGGATCGAGGATAAATCCCTTTATCCCTCCTATAAAAGACTGGCTGAAACATGCCAGGGAGCAGCTGCAAATCCCAAACTAGAAATTTTAGGTCGTACATATGGATCCATAACCGTGGTAGATCGGACCCGGCATCCTACCTTTCCTGCCCAACCCACCCTTTACTGACCCCCGCCCCCCGCCTCATTCTCACCCAAACCCCCACCTTTCCCAGCTCCTTTACAAATCACACATAGACTTCTTAACGTGGAAGAACCAACTGGTCGCAGCTTTATTTTATTTATAAACAATTAACATTCCAAACCATAACAATCTTCTTAACAAATCCCCAAGAGCGGAGCAATGCCTCACCAGCCATATAACTAGCAAAGTGACCTTGCCTCCGCTTCGGCCGTGTCCTGGCACCGGCCAACTTGCTACCGCCCTTTCCCCGACCTCGCCATGTGACTAGCAAAGGCCAGCAGGGCTTATCCGGGTCGGGGGCACCCCACCCCCGCCCAAGTATGTCCTAAAGGCTCCGGACCCCGGAGACCTCCGGGATCCCGCCTTGCCCCCCAACTGCGACACCCCAAACCACCCTCACCTCCTATAGATAACCAAGGGGAGGGAGGGAGGGAAGCCGTCCCGCTGCACGCCCGACGCTGGAAAGGAGGGAGCCGCCAAACTACCTCCCTTTAAAGCCTCGGGCGTGCCAGGGCCGTTTCATTGGCTCCGCTCCTTGCACTTGCGGAGCCAATGATTTTAAATGATGCTGAACGCGTCCACAACGTCACCTCTGCCTGGCCCCCACATACAACCCCCCCCCCAAGCCCTGAAGCAGGACGCCGGACCCGGGCCGCTCACCAGGTTACCGGCGTCCACCGGGACCTTGCCCGTGTACTTCCCATAACCGTGGTAGATCGGACCCGGCATCCTACCCTTCCTGCCCAACCCACCCTTTACTGACCCCCCCCCCGCCTCATTCTCACCCAAACCCCCACCTTTCCCAGCTCCTTTACAAATCACACATAGACTTCTTAACGTGGAAGAACCAACTGGTCGCAGCTTTATTATATTTATAAACAATTAACATTCCAAACCATAACAATCTTCTTAACAAATCCCCAAGAGCGGAGCAATGCCTCACCAGCCATATAACTAGCAAAGTGACCTTGCCTCCACTTCGGCCGTGTCCTGGCACCGGCCAACTTGCTACCGCCCTTTCCCCAACCTCGCCATGTGACTAGCAAAGGCCAGCAGGGCTTATCCGGGACGGGGGCACCCCACCCCCGCCCAAGTATGTCCTAAAGGCTCCAGACCCCGGAGACCTCCGGGATCCCGCCACCGGCACAGGTGACATCAATGTCAGTGTGCCGCCCACCCAAATCCAAGCTGCGACCAGTTGTCCTCCCGCCTCCCTAATCCCTCCAAGGCCTCCTGCCAATCATTTAAAAGCAAATCGACACCCACAGGGGATAAATGCACGCCATCCTGCCGATACAACCCGGCACAAGTAACTTCAACCCAGGGATGTAAAATTAGAACCCCGCCCCGCTCACATATCCATCGCCCAATTTGTCGATTTATTTTTGTGAGACCCCGCGACCACCGCCGCTGGGCATTGCAAGCAGGCCTTGGAACAATGTTGGACCATAATAACACCACCCCTGGGAACAAGCGCTGCACAATCGCCAAATCCCACTTTGCTGCTCGGATGAGCTGCTTACAAGTCCAAGCAGCAAGGTCGCTTCCACCCAGATGCAAAAGGATGAACTTTGGCGGGCGTCGCACGTGCTCATGATGCCGCAGCAAAGGTAAGAGCTGCGTCCACCGCAGTCCTCGTTCACCTAGCCATAGAATCGACATCGCAGCTAGAGCAAGTCCCAGGTTAGGCCCAAACGGTCTCTCTGCTGCTCGCCGGCCAGCCCAGAAAACAAAGGAATGCCCTATCATCCAACAAATGCGCGCATTCCTTTCATCATCTGTAAAAGAAAACATAATCAGTTCAGGAAATAAAGACCTTTCCCCACCCGTCATAAGCGCACATAACCCCGAAAAGCCAGAGAACGGCATCTCCCAATATTCTGTATGTCTTGCTGTGAGAGACCTGCTGCAGCTGCACTGGTAGCCGCGCCGATACAAAAGGAATGTGCCGCAAATTGTTCTGGGCATTCGCCTACAAACCTCAATGCCAACCTCAGCACCGCCACTACCTTGAAAATGCGTCAGCAGCCGCCTATCCTCGTGCAGAAATAACCCTCCGGCTACTGCCGGTCGCACTCGTAAATAGTCTCGCATTGCAGCCACCGGACATGTGGATAGTCCGTCAATCGCACACAGCCTCACCCACAAACCCTTCCCTTGCTGATCGGTCTTAGATCTTGCCAATAAGACTCTCAACCGGCAATGCTCAAGAACAACATGCTGCCTTTGCACTATCCCATCTGCCTCAACCTTGCTCGAGTTCGACACCAGTTCCCCCATCCTGAAGGCACCAAAAAATGCAAGACTAAAGATGGCTCTAAATAGGACAGCTTCATACCTAGACGAAGCCACTGCTGCCAGTGAATTACATAACTTTGCCAACAAATCATGCGTGATCGGTCTCCGAGTGTCCAGTGGAGCCGGTGCCACGCGGCCCCAACCTTGCAAAAGCTTACGGGCCAAGAAGCCTTCTACCGGAAAGCCCCAACCAACCGCCTTTATAAAAAATTCGAAGCCCGCCAGGTGGCTGCGCACCGAAGAACGTGCGACCCCCTGTGCTTTTGCCCAAGCGACATATTGGCCCATCAACTGAGCGGAAACCGCCCCATACTGCCAACCGCAGCTTTCAAGAAAGGCCACCACTTTCCCACATCCACGCACATAGGCTGCCCACGTCCCAGCAGCAACGGATCTCCGCAGCAAGTCCTTCATTCCATATGGCCAAGACTCCATAACCTCCAAGGGACCGCGACTCCTTCCGCATCTGCTTCTGGTGCCAATCTTCGAAATTGATCCCACTTGAAACGAGAAAGAGAATCAGCAATCTCGTTAGAGAGCCCCAGTATATGTCGAGCTCTCAGTGCAACATTCAAACGTAAGCATGTCAAGACCACTGCTCTCATCAAGTTCGCTACTTGTAAACAATGAGGCGTGTAATTATTCACCACACTGACCACCGCTTCATTGTCACACCACCACAGCACCCGTCTATTACGCAACCTGTCTGGCCACAACTCTAACGCTACCAATATCGGAAACAATTCAAAAATGTTATATTACTTGTGAGTCCCTCCTCGCGCCAAGCCTGTGGCCAATGTTCTGCGCACCACGACCCCCCAAAATAAATACCCAGCCCAATGCCACCTGCTGCATCCGTGTACAATTGCAGATCCGCACTACTGCACTCAGCATCCATCAAAACGGAGGTCCCGTTATAATCCTCCAGAAAGACCTGCCACACCTTCAAATCCGCCCGAATCGCCTTTGAAACCCTAATATGATGATGCGGCCTGCGAACCCCCGCCGTAGAAGCAGCTAATCGTCTCAGGAAAACCCTGCCCATAGGAATCACCCGACAAGCAAAGTTTAAGGATCCTATCAATGCTTGCATTTCTTTTAATGTCAATTTTGATGCTGATACTACGTTAGCCACTAACACCCGCAATTGCTGAATTTTCTCTGGAGGAAGACGCGCCACCATGGATTCGGAATCCAGCTCCACCCCGAGAAACGTAATCCTCGTGGAAGGGCCCTCGGTCTTGTCTTTTGCCAGCAGCACGCCCAACTCCTTTGACAACTCCAGAAAACCTTCCAGCATGTCACGGCACTCCTCTGAATGCGCGGACCCCACAAACAAAAAATCATCCAAATAGTGCACTACCCTCGCTTTACCCCCTCTGTGCTCAATGGCCCACTGCAAGAAGGTACTGAATTTTTTGAAGTATGCACAGGACACGGAACAGCCCATTGGCAGGCATTTATCAAAATAAAGCCCATTCTCGAAATGAAAACCCAATAGATAAAAGGAAGACGGGTGTACTGGCAGCAGCCTGAAGGCCGACTCAATATCCACCTTTGCCATTTGTGCCCGTAAACCTGCCTCCCTTACCAACTCCACCGCTTTATCGAAGGATGCGTATCATACAGTACACAATTCACGCAGGATGTAGTCATTGACTGACTCGCCGACCGGGCTAGACAAATTATGTATCAACCGGAATTTCCCAGGCTCTTTTTTAGGTATTATCCCTAAAGGTGATACTACCATCCTCGCGAATGGCTGGTTCCCAAAAGGGCCCGCTATTCTGCCCAACTGCAATTCCCTTTCTAACTTTTTCCTGACAACCGGCGCGAAACGCCGAACTGAAAGGGAATTCCGCGCCACCGCGCCATCCAATTACCTACACACGGGAATTAGAAAACCCCAATTAAAGCCCGCATACAAAATTTCTCCATCCCTCTGCCTAGGGTAGTGGGCCAGCCACTCATTTAAAACCTCTCGTCGAATCGGCGTAGGGGCAAGGTGAAATAAATCTTCACTGCTTTGCGCCAGGCGTGGGGGACTGCGAAACCCCTTTCTTAAGGCATTCGATTGCGGGATGTGCACCCCCACAAATGGAGCACACATGCCGAAATTTGCAGTCTGGAAACGGGCACGAGGTCTTGTTAAACCTCCAGCAGAGATCACCTGCTCCACTGCCCCCTGCTCGCTGCTGTCCAACAGTCCCTGCCCCTCGAAAGGAACGACCCACTCCAGGGAGAACCCTCGCTGCGCCTTTCACCCCGCTCCCACCAAACCCACCTGGCCTGGCCGACATCTGGGTCAACCACAAATTAATGTCCTGCATGCCCCATGAAACCAATCGATTCCCTTCCATTTTGTCCCTGAATTTCTCGTCATAGTTTAACCATGACCAGCCTTCATGCGTCTGCGAAGCCTCCAAAATTGAATCCGCATACGATAAAAGCATCTCGTAATGCCCCAGGTAATACTGTCCCCAAACGCTCGCCAAACGCAAAAAGGCTCGCGTCCAATTAACCACATTCCGCGCCACTTTCTTAATACGTCCAGCCTTCTCGTCCTCCTTACGCTTCCTCCTACTTTCTCCCGAACGCTTCCTGCCTTCTAAGAGATGGAATATATCAATATACCGGCGCTTCTTAATTTTTTGCCGCAATTTCCTTGGAACCCCCTCCCATAACTCAGATATAGCTACCGCTGTAGGGACCCCTTGTGTCTGTCCCCCCCCTGAAACTCCTTTCCCGCTCCTTGCCTCCTTCCTACCATCTTCTGATGACGACGACGTAGACGACAAGTCAGAAGACGACGACGACACCGATGATCTAGACCTCCTATGCCTCCGACCTGAATGCGTCCGTCTTTTATTTCCTTTCTGTTTTCTCTTCCCCTGCCCCCTTCGCAACCTTCATCCTGTGCCTCCGGTAACTCACCCGCCACTGCTGCCACAGACACCACCTCTGCTGAAGGATTAATATTCGTCAGGCCATGCCCACTATCCTGCCGCTGGCCATCCTCGTCTCGGGACGCGACCACGCCTGAAGCCGTTCGTAGCCCTTCCTCATGCGCAGCCTCCGGGTGCTCCACATGCTGCTGTCCTCGCGCTCCCTCGAAGTCACCCGCATCGCGAGCGGCAGCCTGCGAAAACATCGCTGGAACCTGTGGAGACATAAAAGGAGAAGAAGGGGGGGGGCAGCAGAGGGCCACACAGGTCGCCACGCCTCCAGCCAGTCAGCTCTAGAGGAACCCTGACCGCCCCCCAACCAGTGTGCCCAAGCTGGATGTCCAGCCCACACCCCACCGCCGCCTTGACCTGTCGGCCCGCCCATGGGAGACGTCAAGATTACACCTGCCAAATGCTGTGCATCCGCTAACCCCGGCACAGCTCCCATACCTAGACCCCCCATGCTCCAAACCCACTGCGCCAGTTCACACTGACCCTGAGCCATCCCCCCAGCCCTAGTTACCTCTCTCCCACTCCTAACAGCGCTGTGTACACCACTACTCCCAGACACCGCCTCCAACCCAGCCCCCATGTCCACCGTCTGGCGCTGCCCTCGCCCTCTGGGCCCCCATACCTGGGACCCAGCAGACCCTCTGCCCCGGACTACTGGAGGCCCACCTTTGCTCCGAGTAGGGCCTTTTGCACTTGCTGGACTCTTGCTTCCAGTCCCCCTTCGCCCACAACCCCCCTGACTGCCAACACCCCTTCCATGACCTGGCACCCCTGCCCCTGTATGCCTCAGCGCGCCCCTCCCGCGCGCCCTTCCCCTTCCCCTGCCTGGGCCACGTGCTCCAGCCCTATCCCCACCTCGAGCCATCCTTGCAAATCTGTAGGCCAGCACCTAAAAACCCTGTCTCAGGCAAGGCTTGCAGAGATAAAATAAAGACAACCAGGAGAGTACTTGCCGTTTAAGGGAGGAGGGGGGTGAACCGCTCCACTCTCCGCTCTCCACCCGACACTGCTGCTCCGGACCCCCGACCTGACTCACCCCCGCACTTGCACAGGATCGCTGAAAAGGCAAACCGCTGAGAAGCACCACTTCGCGCTCACCAACACCGGGCCTACACACTCGGAGCACTGCCGACGCCGCACCGATCTTCACACCACGCCTCGCCTGACTTTGCGACGGCCTACAGGCCCTGCCCAACGAAACCAGAGGTGCCTCGCCGAAAAAAAAGCCGTCCCGCTGCACGCCCGACGCTGGAAAGGAGGGAGCCGCCAAACTCCCTCCCTTTAAAGCCTCGGGCGTGCCAGGGCCGTTTCATTGGCTCCGCGTCGACAACGTCACCTCTGCCTGGTCCCCCCATACAACCCCCCCCAAGCCCTGAAGCAGGACGCCGGACCCAGGCCGCTCACCAGGTTACCGGCGTCCACCGGGACCTTGCCCGTGTACTTCCCATTTATAAAATGTGCACTATATGTGTAGATTTTTGGCCCAGGTCATACCCAAACCTCGTCGTTACCACACCCCATTGCAGCTCCTACATATATTAAGGATCTTCACATGCAACTTCTATACATTCTAAAATCACCATATACATACATACATATAAGCACCATTTCCATGCAGAAATCATGAATAAGGCTGCTAAAATAACTCCCTATATGCATTCGTATGTTCTTATTAAGTAGCTAGTAATTTTTCCATTCATTTGAATTTAGCAATTTTTTAAAATTGGATTTTGCCATTTGTAAATTAGTTTTTATTTTTTATGACAATAACTCTTCAAAGAGTACTTTAAGCTAGTAATAGATATGGGAGTTGATAGAGATTGCTTTACCATGAAGTTTCTTTTTAGGCTTTGAAATCTATACAGAGATGAGGATCATGGCAGACCAGTGGCAATATTTGCTATATTTTTTTGCATTTTTAGCCTCAGTCCCCAGAGCAGCAATCCAACAACCTAAGGAAGGAGCTCTTTCCCAGCTCTTTCCTTTTCCTTCCCTCCTTTCCCCGTACAATTACATCCCTCTATAAACATGTTTTCCTTATTGATCTATGCATTTCACTCCTTAAGAATTTGCAGTCCAGTACTACCACTACTAGTTATCATTTGTATAGTGATACAAGGCATACACAGCGCTATACATATACTGTAGATGTAAAACACAGTCCCTGCTCTTCAGAGCTTGCAATCTAATCAAGGCAAAGAACATCCCAAAACTAGACTAGAGTATGGTAAGATAAAGTGGTGAACAAGAGAGGGAGGAGCATCAGGATCCCAAAACAATCTCAAAGAGTTGAGTTTTTAGCTTGGATTTGACTAGGGCCAGAAAAGCAACCTGATGCACCAACTTAGGTAGTTTGCTCCAGGCATATGCAGCAGCAAGGTGAAATGAATGACGTCTGGAGCTGGCAGTGGCAGAGAAGGGCACAGAGAGAAGGAATCTGCCAGAAGACTGGAGTTCCCAAGGAGGTTTTAGAGTGAGATAACAGGGGACAGGCAGTGAGGAGCTGCAGAATGAATACGCTTGTAGGTCAGTAGGAGAATTTTGAACCGGACGCAGAAACGGATAGGGAGCCAGTGAAGTGACTTTCTGATCCAAACATGAAGTAAGTAAATGTGAGAAAGACTCTCCACTTTGGATAGATTTTATGAACATATATGAAAGATGCAGAAATGGGCAGGAGTCAAGTTGAAGCCTTGACGATTGGTGCTTCTGTTTACAAGTTTCAAACTTCTGCTAATCCAATCCCTTTTTGTGGTTATTCCTTTTGGAACTTTCCTCTTGCAGGATAAACAAAGTAAAACTTTAAATTATATACCCACTGCTTCTGACATATGCAGGCAAGAGAACATTTTCTTTTTGTATAAAACTTCCCCAGAGTAGGCTTGGGAACAGATTGTTCAACAGTCTTTGCAGAGAAATGTTCTCCATTTGTGAGGTTATCTGTAAATTTGTTACTCCCATAAATGGAAGTGACATCACCACAGGCACAACATGATTGAAGTGGAGCTTGGTTAAAAAGCACAGCACCATGTACACTTCATTTTATTATGGTTTGCCTTAGTCTGGAGGCCCTAGTATTTCTGGGAACCATTAAAAGAAACAGCCAGGTCTATGTTCGCCACTTTCCACCTAATCACATGAACATTGCTTCGATTTTTCCAGATTTTGTCTTTTATCCACTCAACCTCATGCTGTAAATATCTTATCTGTCTTGTTAATGGAGAAATTATGTCATCTATCACATTTTCCTCCAGCTTTTCAGCATCTAGCTTATAATCCCCTACAGGTTTTACCAATGCATCCACAGCTGAAACGTGCAGATTTATACCATTGATTACCTGAGCAGCCCTGCTTTACTCCTACCCATGGAGATGCAGATCATCCACTAAAGAGACAACAGTTAGATGAGTCAAACCATCTGACTTCTCAGAGGCGACACATTGTAGTTTCAGCTGGCCATTTGTTTAGAAGTCTTGGCCTTGGCTGACACTGATCACTATCGTATAAGGTTTTGGAAAATTATCAGCTCATGTTATTTGACATATTGGCTAGGAAAAATATTGCTGAGGATTCACACGTAGCTTTTCAGAAAATAAATTCTCTTTTAGGGAACAATCAGAGTACGTGTATACATCTGCAATCTAGTTTTATGAGGAGAAAATTTCACCTGTGTTGTTCTTCTTATCTCCTCTTTTATTGTCCACCTCTCTTTCCTTTTGTACCCCATCTCTTCATTCTTCTACTCACTACCAAGTATGGCCACCTCCTTGGCCCAACCTAGTAAAGCCACGGAAGCACCAACCTATATGACCTAGCCCTAGCACTGTGCCTGAATTCCTTCGCTCTAATCCAAGAATGTGGCACAGATGATCTGTTTGAGATATTACACTTTATATATGATTGTTCCATGACCCCACTAAAAGTTAAATACAGAAGGAATTTTAAGAAAAACATTGACCTCAACAGCATATTAGTCATAATTACTGCAGATCAATTACCAAGGAATAGTTCATGCCTTTACTAAAGCACACAGCTCACAAGTCCAGTACTGGTGTATGTGTATTTCTCATGAATGCAAAATCCTGCTCGAAGGAGTAGGCTACAACAGCCATCTGCTTTTATCACAACCATGGCAATGGGAGAAGTCACCATACAAGTCTTGACCCTCACATTGTTCAGCATGCTGCTCTTTGGAGCAGGGGTGGGCCCCTCTTGCACTTCAGCCAACTTGTGATGGAGGGTAGCTTTATGTCAGCTGTAAAAGCTTCTCCTTACCCATCATCTAGCTACCATTCATTCCAAATGCTTTCTCTTTCAGCAAGGGTCAGAAAGGTTGTTTTCTGTTCATCCTGCCCAGTGTGACTCATAACATCATTTTCTATTTGCCCCTGACATAGCCAACATTGCACAGCCTCCTGGCAGTGACCCTCTACTTGCCGTGGGCTCCCCCACACTACTGCTGCAGCCATGGCTGAACAGTAAATTCTCAATCCTATTTTGAATGTTGCTGTTTTCAATATTGAAGCCTACATATGAGAGGTACACACCATCTGACCTAAACATATCAGGACAACCTTTAGTTATAAGATTATGGATAATGACACAGTCCCAGTAGAGAATCGATGCATCCATTTCGGAAAGATTTTTTAAAAATGTGATGCTATGATGCAACAATTACCCATGTCAAACTCCAAATTCTTTGAGATATGATGAAGCACCAGATAATGTGCACAGCTAAAAAGAGGCCTACTATTATAATACACTCAATCTGCTTCTTCTTTGAAGAATTCAATACCGTGGATGGACTTTATGCATTGCCCCTTCAGATGGAGGATCTCCCCTACCTCACACTACTCAGCAGGGATATCCTGGTAGATACTGCGGTCACCCATTTCCAGAAGTGAGATTTTAACCAAGCCCTGGATTTCTGAGTGGCACAGAGGAGTAGTCTAATGGTTAGAGAACTGGCTTGGTAACCACAAAACGAGGGTTTGATGCCCAGTAGCACTCCTTGTGGCCTTGGGCAAGTCACTTAACCGTCCATTGCCTCAGAAGAAAGGCCTGGCAATCTACTTCCTGTCACACTGCCAAGAAAGCCCAGGAGCCTCTGGGTCGCCAGGAGTCAGCATTTATGACAATCTCATCCTACATGTATTTATGTCTTTATTAACATTTTACATATACCCAAAAATAAGTGAACAGAATTAAGGAAACAATTAATACGGCGCATATCACCCCAAAGGAAATATATATATAATAACCGGTGTGAACCGGTTACATCTCCCCTCCCCAGCACGCGCTCATTTACATTCTACTCGTCACTCTGCTTTTTTCTTTTTGCGCCGCTCCCTTTGGAATTTCCTCCTTACCAGCCTCCGTTTGGAACCAGTTTTTCCCAGACTCAAATCCCAACTCATCTCTTCTGTTCCGCTTTTGATCTTCCCCCTGCCTCTCCTTGAGGATCCCTCCTTTCTAAGAATCCCTTGCCTGTTGTCTTTATGTCCTATGTCTCTATCTGCCTTTCCTGTCTTATATTGTAGTTCCTTTCTCTTTCCAGCTTTAGCCATTTTCTGACTATTTATGCTGATTGTACACTGCCCCGATGTAATGAAGGTGCGGTATATCAAGTGACTCAATAAACATAAACAAATTGTAACTTACAATTAGCCCATCAATTCAAGGACATAAGGGATACAAGATATGAGAAAAAAATCTCATAATACAAGGGACTTTAATTTATAATCAGGCATTAATCTGTGAATGCTCAAACCCAGACCAAGTTAAAGATTCAAACTGGGCAACAATGGAAATTTGAATGGAGTTGAAAATGGCTTGGATTTATTCTTTTCAATCATGGCCTCTCCCAGTTCATTCATGCCTAATCTAGAGTTCTGTTACTCTTGCTAAAAAACAGGAATAAATGTTAGAGCATTCCTTGAAAGGGACTTAAAACTTCAGACTGACTTGCGATCAAGCAGGTGAGCTAGTGTGAATCTATAAGCATGAAGACAGTTTTCCGTCTTAAATTTATTGTGATCTATTTGGCCCCACGTGCACTAGCACTCTTTAAAATTCTTCAACTATAATAGAAAGCAAGCATTTCTGCTGGAAATTCACATAAACTTGAAAGAAACTGAAGTTTTTGTAATGTCATATAGTCCCTCCCTGAGTGTGTTAAATAAGGCATATCAATCACTTGTCACCCCCCTTCCAACTCAATACAAGTTTCAACAAGAATAGAACTCATCAGGAGCTTGAGGTACAGCTTACAGGCAACCAGGATCAGCACAGATGTTTTTGGGGATGAAAAATTTTTGGCCTGTCAGGTTAGGATTATTAATGAAGAGCCCCAAAGGAGTTTCTGTCATGCAAGGGAAAGAGAGAGGACCACAGCGAAACTGAAAAAGAAAGAGAGGAAAATAAGACAACATACATTTATACCACTCATGTCTCAAACCTAGTGGGAAATGGGAATAAATGTAGTGCTATACAAGTAGTGCATGGACTGTTTGTCACAGAGCTGTTACAGTACTGTTTAATGGTCAGGATAAGTCATAGGATGCATTGAGTCTGCTTTGCTGTCATTGACTCCAATAAAGATGCAATGTTTCACATTAGCTGATAATTTCATAGAGCATTTGCTGCATGTAAAAAACAGCTGAACTTTTAGGGACTGATATTCTTCTGGACAGGCTATGTGCCACTATGGTGCATAGCCCTACCTGCCGACCCTTAACCCCAGATATTCAATTCCGGGGTCATATGCGGCCCTGCCATTGAATATCCAGGGATTGTCGCACACGCCGGAAGCCGCAGTAGGTAACCGGCAGCAGCGATAAGCTCCTTCGCTGAAAGATAGATGAGGGCTTTCCTCGCCTATCTTTTAGCCACAGATTGCTAACCGGGCAGCATGCAATATCGCTGCTGCCCGGTTATTGCTTGTTGCCGCCTCGGCTCTGCCCTGGACCACCCCCGACACGCCCCAGTGCTAACCGGATAGCATCAGAGCACATAGGGGAGTTAGCAGGGGATATTCAATGGCACTAACCATGTAGGTGCCATTGAATATGCCGATTTAAGGCATTTACACAGTTTACTGGGCTGTAAGCCATTTAAATGCGTTTCAAATATCGGGCCCTTATTATTTTAACCTTGATATTCAGAGCTAATGTAACAATTTTATCTCCAAAGTGGGTTTTCATGCAGGGTTTCATATGTCCTCAGAATTTTTTTTTTTACTTTAGCTACAGAACTGGCTGGAAAAATTTAATTTAACAGTTCCACCTTTTTGTTCCAAGAAATGTGTGAAGTGAGCTATGATACCACTGTCCAAGCATAAAACAATGGTTCATCAGCTTAAATCTGGGAAACATGTCAAGTAGGACAATGCTTACTAATCAGTATGGGGGTCATTTTGGAAGTCCTATTTATGCTTTGGACATCCGAAAACATGCAGACACATCTCCAGCGCCATTTTAGAAGTCGGGATACCCCCTGTGTGAGGATGCCCAAGTCTGAAGGGAGAGCGGCGGGCTGGGCATTCCGATGAACTTTGACCCCGCCTGATCTCAGAAATGTGTCCTGGACGTCTGGCATTGCATCTAAGTTTAAACCTGTTCCAGGCAAGATTAGGCATCTAAAAAGTGCTGGTTTGGCTGAAAAACGTCCATAGGGTGTAGAGAAGATGGCACTTCATTATCCTCAGTACTCAGCACAATGTCAACGATAGCAGCAGTGGAATTTGAACACTAGCAGTGGTGTTCCCAGCTCACGACTCTAACCAGTAGGCTATCCTAGATTCCCAGGCTCTAGAATGCAGTTCTGGGGAGGTTTATATAGATGTTCCTCGCAGACACGCATATCGGGCATGTCCACATGTGTAAAATCGTGTCTGAACCTGGGTGTGCCTGCTGTTTTTTTCAAACATTTTGGCTTAGATGTCCCAGATTGCACTTGGACTTCCCTTCTAAAATCCCCCTCCACGTTTATAAATGATTCAGATGATGGAATAGAATTAATATTAAACCTACAAATGATGCTGTATTGGGAACAGTTACAAGTACCCTGAAGGAAAGCACGAAGAGGGTAATTTTATAAAATATTGTTGCATATAAAATGGTGTTTTATGAGAATAAATGGGTTGTTATAAAGTTAGATCATGACCAAAAGTATGCATGGTGCCAGCCCACATGTATTTGTACAGTAGATGTGTGCAGGGACAGAGTGTTGCAATTTACGCTCATAGGGACTGATTCTCTGAAGTGTATGCGCTGGAAACGTGTGTCAATGGGCACTTACTCATACACTTTAAGCGTTACTATTCTGTAACGTGCAAGTCCCATCACACTTTCGGTTTGGATGTGCATAGAGGCAGAGCTTAAGCAGAGCATAGGTGGGGTCTAAATTTACACACCTAAGTTTGTTTGTTTATTTATTTATTTGGCTGCATTTCTATAATGATTTTCTCTTGATTGAAGCAGTTTACAGGAGCATGAAGCTGATGCAGGGGTGGTACAGGGGACCAGGGCAGGGGGTCTGGGAGTCTATGGGCATGGGATGTGGGCAGGCCCATACTGCGCGGGTATAGTAGAGAGGCACTACCCATGCAGATGGGCTGAGGCCACAAAGATGCTACCCATGCTGCGCGGTGCCCCAGACTGTCTGCATGGGTAGTGCCCATCTGCCATACCTGCACAGTACAGCCTGAGGCAGTATTTATTTTTATTTATTGATTTTAGATCTTTTTTATACAGCGCTCTTTAGAATCAGTGCGGTTTACAAGTAAAATCAAATTGTACAATGCAGGCTGAAATCATACATTGAACTTTACAAAAAACAGGTATTTCAACTTGGTTCAAACAGGGGTAACTATATACAAATTGAGCACTTGTGCCACAAGTATATTACTGTTACCCTGACATGCTCTGAATAACTATTTACATGGGTGAGTGTCAACATGACGTATGTGTGCTTGTGGTGTCATCATGATGGGTGAGAGGGTATGGTGGGTTGTGTTAGGTCACTGGTGTGGGTGTAATGTTGAAGGAATAGGTGGTGCTTTAGTGCCTTCCTGAATTGCGCGAGGTCAGTAATAGCTCAGATAGTGGTTGGGAGGGCATTCCAGAGTGTAGGTGCGTGGTATACAAAGGCTCTGTTCTTTGTTGCAAGGGAGCATTTTGTTATTGTATTGGGGATTGTGAGTGTGTTGGTAGCAGAAGACCTTCTGGATCTGTTCAGAGGAGTAGGATGGACAAGGTCCGTGAGGGAGGTGGAAGACAGATTGTTAATGGTTTTGAAGGTCAGCAGTAGTACTTTGAAGGCGAGCCTGCAGTGGATTGGTAGCTAGTGGAGGTGTTTCAGGATTGGAGTTAGGTGATCTCTTCTGGAGCCTCCATGCAGGATGTGGGCAGCGGTGTTCATTGCTAGTTGTAGTGGGTTCAGTGTGCTCTTAGGGAGTCCATGCAGAATGGCGTTGGCGTAGTCGAAGTGGGGGGTTACCAGTGCTTGAAAGATTGTCCGGAAGTCATCAGGCCCCAGTAGGGGTTAAAGGTGATGAATAGTTTGTATTTTATGATAGATTGCCTTGATGGTGTTGCTTATATGTGCTTTCATGTCGAGCTGTTGGTCTAGGGCAGGGGTTTTCATGATCTCCCTAATGAATATTCATGAGATCTATTTGCATCCACTGCCTTCCATTGTATGGAAATAGGGCCATGAATATTCATTAGGGACATCATGAAAACCTGACTGCTCTGCGGCTCTCCAGGACTGGAGTTGCCCACCCCTGGCCTAGGGTGATACCCCAAGTAGTGGATGGTGGGCCTGCTCGGGAGTTCAGCATCTCTCACCTTAATTGAAGCGGGAGAGGTAAAGGATTGATTTCTGGTGATGAATAGGACATCCGTCTTATTGAAGTTAATTTTGAGGCTTTGCGTGTGGAGCCAGTCAGTGACAGCATTGAAGCAATTCGTTAATGGTGATAAGTCAGGCTGGTCGATGGAGAATGGTGTGAAAAGCAAAACATCATCGGCATACACCAGGCAGGAGATATTGAAGGAGTGCACAGATAGGCTGCATGTATATGTTGAAAAGGAGAGCTGAGAGTGAGGAGTCTTGGGGGATGCCTTGCTTTTGTTGAAAAGGCTCCGAGTACATGGAGTCAGTTCGTACCTGTTGCCATCTGTCTGATAGGTATGACTTGCACCAACTCAAAGTGGAACCATGGATTCCCTTCTCTTGGAGTCGTGTGAGGAGCGTCTCATGGTTGACTGAGTCGAATGCAGCGGCAATGTCCATGAAGATTAGAGCAAAGCCTTGTCTGATGTTATCGATCCCTGTGATTAGGGTGCTGAGTAGTGTCTCTACACCATGTAATTCTCTGAAGCCAAGTTGGCATGGATCAAGAGGGGCATTGGTCTCGATGTGGTGCTGGATTTGGCATTGCACGACCTTCTTGATTATCTTAACCAGCATTGGAATGCTGGAGATCGGTCGATAGGATTCTGCCTTCTGGGGGTTCAGCTTGTTGTTCTTTAGTAGGGGCCGAATGGATGTTTGTTTTAGAATCGGTGGGAATGTCCCTACTGAGAAGGAGAGTTCCATGATCTTGGCTAGGAATGGGCTGAATTCCGCCCGTAGCAATCTTATCCAGAATGCTGGATAAGATCGCTATGTGGTAGTGTTGATAGACATGATGTTGTCCTCGATGCATCTCTCGGAAGGGGCGTGAAGAAGGTCAGCGGCATTAGGTGGTGTGGTTTGTGGCCTGATGAGGAATTAATGGCGGTGTTGATTAGGCTGGTCTTGGCTTGTAGGTAGTCAGCGAATTCCTGAGGGTGTAGCAGGTTTGTTTGGGTGGGAGAAGGTTCTTTGGTCAGGGTCTTGACAATGTTGAAGAGGTCGTGAGGTTTGTTTAGGGAGCGTAGCAGGAGTTCAGAGTGATATTCTTTCATTTTCTTGGAGACTGCTTCACGGTGTACTTTTAGGTGGGATGTATAGGTCATCTGGTCGTCCGAGGATTGTGAATGTCGCCATTGTCTTTCGAACTTTCTGAGAAGGAGTAGTGATGTCCGTATTTCTGAGGAGTACCATCGTGCTGATTTTCTTCTTCTTGGTGGCTTATTTGAGGCAGGTAGATGTGCGATGGAGCTAAGGCTGTTGTTCCAGGTGGATATCAGTGAGTCCAGGTTAGGAGCTGCCAAGTTGAGGTTTGGTAGGACTTTTTCAATGATTTCCTCTTTGTTGAAGGCTCGAAATCGTCCTGTGGCTGCCTTCTGTGTAGTGTTGAAGTCTTGATTCGTGGGCATCTGAAATTTGATTAAGCTGTGGTCAGACCATGGGACTGGAGTGATAGATAGGTCAGGGTTGTAGTTTGGGCATATGGCTGGTAGTGGAGCGAAGACAAGGTCCAGTGTGTTTCCTTTTAAGTGGGTCGGGGCATCGATTATCTGTTTGTAGCCTAGCTCATTGAGTGCTTCGAGGAAGGCTTCGGAGTGGGTGTTTTGGAGAGCTGACAAGTTAAAATCACCCATTATCCAGTTTGGTTTGTGTGGGTTCTTTTGGGTTGCAGGCAAGGTCTATTATGGTAGAGAGGAAGGAAGACGGGGATCTGTAAATTAGACTGATGGAGTTGTATTTGTTGGTTATGGTGATTGAATCCAGGTGTGTGGTACTAGTGGAAGTGAGCAATTGATATTGGAGCACCGTCTTTAAGAGGATGAAGGCATCCCTGCCTCTGCGGTTGGTTCTGTGGCAGATGTGGATTGAGAAGTTGGGAGGGATGAGTTGGTTGAGAAGGACTGAATCTGAGTCAGATAACCATGACTCTGTGACCAGTAGGATGTCTAAGTCGTAGTTGGTTATCAGGCCAGAGATGGCTAGCCATTTCTTGCGGAGTGAGCATGCATTTATGAGGGTGCATTTCAGGTTACGCGGATTTAAGTGCTTCTCCACTTGGGGTTTTGTGGTATGTTGAATGGATATGTAGAATAAGTGTGGGTGTAGGTTATGTTTGGCTTCTGTTGGTGGCCAACGGGGGCCGCCTGAGCATCTCCTTCACAGGCCCTGTAGGACTGGGATGGGGCTGTAGCTGGTGGTGAGAGTGAAGGCATTGCAGCACAGGTTGGCGAGGAGGTAACAGCTGATTTAAAGGCTAATAAGGAGGTTGCCATCTTGAGTGTATGGGAGCCAAACTTGGTTGGGGACCTCTGACAATATGAGGTAGGCTGTTGAACATCCACCCAACAGGTTGGTTTGGAGAGTGGGAGGAGCAATGATGCGAGCAGCTCGAGTTTGACTGTATTTTCTATTTTTTTTAGCATGGAACGACTACAGAAGTTATTTCTAACTAGCTAATCAGATCTTTTAGGTCTACTTGGTACATTAGAGCAATATAGTAGAATATTTTAACAGGTTTATACAGATTTGTAGGGCAACTTTGCATCAGTGGAGCATTGCAATAGATTATTTCACAGGTTTATACAGTTTTATACAATTTGTACAGTAGATGATTCTAACGGTCTCTACAGATTGTGTAGGTTATTTTATCATTAAGGGATTACAGCAGGTAGTTTGACAGGTTCATGCAGGTCTTGTAGGTCTGGTTGGCACCAGTATTTGCTTTTACGGTTAAGACAATCACGTTGGCTACTTCAACATTTGTTAGGTTATTTCATGTGCGATTACATTGATTTAGCCTTATCAACTTACAGTTTCACGGTTGTGTAGTTTTGTGCATTTTGTGGACATACCTTCTCTCGTGTCCTGCAGCCTAATTTCCATGCCTAAGGACCACGCCAAAGGGACATACCTTCTCTCGTGTCCTGCAGCCTAATTTCCATGCCTAAGGGCCACGCCAAAGGGCCCTCTGGTGAGGCCCTCAGGTGTGGGCCCGCCAGGCACGGGCACGCCAGATGACGCTTCTTTTTATCTGTCCCATGGCGTCTCTGGTTGGCTGTGGTGATCGGCGGTGGAGTCTGGCCGCATACTTACCGGCTTGGACCCAGTTGGGGAGTACAGGTGATGGCAGCTGAGCTTCTGGAGGCTAGCTGGCATGTGCGCCAGATGCGCTTCTTTTTTATCTGTCCCGCGGAGTCTCTGGTTGGCTGTGGTGATCGTCGGTGGAGTCCAGCAGCATGCTTGCTGGCTCGGACCCGGTTGGGGAGCACAGATGATGGCAGCTGAGCTGCTGGAGGTTGGGTGCAGCCCAGTGGCACTGCACATGCAGGGTGCCCCCTATTCTGCAGGAACATATAGTCAGAGCGACATCATGCATCTGTCTGTATGCCATGGTTGCCATGCCCACTTATTGTGATATTTGACCTACCCAGGTATAGTGGTCTGGGCGGCCCCGCATGCCTATGTTGCAATCGCTCAGTTCTGTGTGGCAATTTGTGATGTAGATTTTCAAAACATCGGCGCTCAGGGCCCTATGGGGGTAATGGATATGCCTTTGGAGGAGGCGTGGTGCCACTGCACGTTGTAACCACGTATGTCTAAAGGGACTGACATGGGTAGCTGAACTCCGCCATAGCGCCTGGCTACATGATGGCTAACAAGGCACTGAGAGTGACAAAGTGCACGTGGAGGGCGAACTTCATGCCCTCGGAGACATCAATGGCCCTGGGGCTTGTCCTGCAGCATCACGCTGACCTCTTTGAGGCAGAGAATGCCAGCACCCAGTTGAGGGCATGGTGAGACATCATCAGGAGGGTCAATGCAGTCCACCACCAGAACAGGAACGTGGAGGACATAAAGAAGAAGTGGCGAATGGTACGTCAGGCAACAAAAGAGAAGAGGGCCAGCAACAGCAGGCTGCCACCTGCTCAGCAGCGCAGACTTACCCTCCTGGAGGAGCAGGTGCTGCAGTCCACGGAGGGGAGGTTGCTGTCACAGAGATTGCAGGCTTTGACAGCTCCTCCACAAGCACATAGGAAGGTGAGAAAGGGTGCTCCATGGTCTGGGTGGACTGGAGATGGCCATGGATGTGTCCCCCACCATGCCTCCACCCATCCAGAGCATGCCTGTCTGCTGGAACTTGGGTGCTGCATTGGGTGGGTATGGTGCAGACCGTACACCACATGCCTGTTCCATAGTGTGCCTGGTCACACCCCACAAGCCAACCTGGCAACCCATCTCACTAACCTCTGCCACCTTTTCTCTCCCACAAACCCACCAGGGACCCTGTCCTCCCAGCCTGAGACAAATGCATCATGGGGAGCCTCACCAACCAGCACAGATGATGCCAGTGCACAGCCACTGGGGCCGGTGTGCCTGACAGGGCAGAGGAGCTGTCCAGTGCACTAACCAAGGCAGAAGAGCAGTCCAGTGAACCAGCAGGGCAGAGGAGCAGTCCAATGTGCCAGACAGGGCAGAGGAGCAGTTGGATTCACTGGCCAGGGCAGTGGAGCAGGACAGTGTGTCTGCCAGTGCCGGGGAACTGGAGACAGCTGACGCCCCACTTGCTGAGCTACAATTTGCCATCCTGGGTGAGCTTATGGGTGCAGGGGGCGGTGGCCTGGACCAGGAGCTACTTCAGGAGGGTGGCTGGCACAGAGGCCATAGTATCAGAACTGCCAGGTATCCATCAGGGCCTGCAGGCTGCAGAACAGGCAAAGTAGGGCAAGCAAGAGGAGTGGCTGGACCACAGATTGTGCATGGCGTGCCACATGGAGGGGCACCTGCGACTGATGAGGGAGATGGCAGATTACCAGGCATCAATCGGTGGTTCCCTACGCAGTTTGGTGGGCCTCATGTGGACACAGGGGGTGAATGCTGGGGCTGCCAGTGCAACAACTCAGCTACCTGACCCATATTTGTCAGCCTGCTGGGAAGGACAATGACACTGTCAGCATGTCATCAGACTTCACTCCACTGTGTCACAGTGCACATGTCAGGCACCCATGGGTGGTAGGGAGCCCAGGGGCATGGGACAGATGTGTGGGGAAATAATGAGTCACACTGCACTAAGGTAGTAATGGGCACTTCATTGTTGTTTGTGTATGCCCCATGCTGGTGCTGGTGTGGGGCGGACAATTCAAAAATTGTCCCATATCATCTGCACATGGTGGGCCAGTGCCCTGGCCTGCTGCTGGCTCCTGGACTCTGAAGCATTACCATCCACTTCCTCAGAAGCCTCCCATGCCTCCACAACCGCTGGCTCTGGGTCCGGCACTCCAAGCATCCTTGCCAGTTTGTGGAGTAATCATCATGCTGCAAATAGCAAATATCATGCACATCCACTCAGTGCTGTAGAGGAGTTCCTCACTGTTCCTGTCAAGGCACCGGAATCAGCTCTTCATCACCTCTATTGCACGCTCCACAACTGCCCGGGTCCGCTGATGGGTGGTATTGTAATGCTCTTCCTGCTGGCTCATGGGGTGGCGCACTGGGATCAGCAGCCAGGTCCTCAGCAGATAGCCATGGTCACCTGTGGGAGCAATGTGAGATGTGCACATGAACATGGGATATTCTTTGGGTATAGTCTATGGGCAGCTATGGTCAGCATGTGGCACACCATCTACTAGCAGGCCAGGGTTCATGATCTACCAGTCAGCGACACTGTGGCAGTGAGATGGCACCAATATGTGACTTGTGCAGCTGTTAGCCATTTGAAGAGGGGCAATGGATGATGGTGACATGGGCTGACCTGTTGGGAGGGGGTGGCAGGGGCATGGCATGGAGATGCAGTTGTGGGGTCTGCGGGCTGGGATGGGGAGATCTACATAGCTGTGCCCTACACGTCTGCTGCCATATGGCTGCACTACATGGCGCCAGCCCATGCCCTTCCACATTCTACATGTTGGTGCATGCTGCCTGTTTTCAGCCCCATGGATTCCCCTGGTTCTCACCGTGATGTACATTATGGCTCACGGTGCACATGGCTCTGCAGGGTGGCAGAGCATTTGCACGCAGTTGTCCCCATCTGTTGCAATACATATGTCACACATATATCACCACCTGTCTGCATTACACATAGTATCATACTACAGCAAGCATATGTTCTGGCCCTGTCCTGGGGCTCATACATGTGCATACTCACCTCCGAGCTGACTCCCAGCTGCTGCCTGTCCCAGGCTGGACTGGGTGAGAACAAATGTGGCATGGCAGGACCCTGGGTAGTGGGCACACAGATCTGTGAAGGTCATGTTGGCATCCACAATGACCTACATGTTCATGGATGTGTACCCATGCCTGTTCCGGTATGCCTTCTGATCCAGCCATGGTGTCCACAGTGCAATATGGGTGTAGTCTATATCTCCTAGCACTGATGGAAATCCTGCAATATTGTAGAAGGCCTGCATGGTCTCCTGCCACATCTGCTCTGTCTGTGGGAAGGCTATGAGGTGGTGCATTCTCTGCAGCAGGGCCTTGGTGAAGGTACTTATGCAGTAGCTGGCAGTAGACTACGTAATCCCAACAGTTGTCCCGATCACATGCTGGAAGCTGCCAGTTGCAAGAAATCCCAGGGTGGTGGTCACCATCATGGCCACTGGCAGGGCCTGGCTTCTAGAGGTGGAGGGTTCTAGGTCCATGCTGAGAATTCTGCACAGCTCTGCTAGTGTTGCCTCATCCAGTTGGTATCTCTGGTAGACCTCCTCCTCCGTCAATTGCGGGTAACCCACCCTGGGCCTGTGTACACATGGGACATGGTACCTGCTTCTCAGGTGCTGGGCTACGACCTGCTGATGGGTACGCACTGCCTGCTGCATCCTCTACTGTGTCAGGGCATGGTGGGTGCATCTCCACCTCTGGAATACCATGTGCATGGCCCACACGACTTATCTACTGGTCTAGCATTGCTTTCTGCTGCATGATTTGGGTACAGGCCTGCATGCACTCCCTTGCTCTACTGTGCACTGTTCCACCACTACACGGGTTCGATGGACCCCTTCTGTGGTCTTATGCACCGGGAAATGTCGTCTAGGCTTACGTGGTTTGTAACATCCAATGTCAGTGCACATGGGTTTTGAAAATCTGCTTTACGCGGGTTTCACGGCACCATGCCCCCCTTCCGCCCCGGGACTCAGTGTCTGGTGCTGTGCGGGTAGCTGCACCTTAACAATTTAGGCCGCCTTGTTGAAAATCTGGTTTACATGATTATGGCGGTTTTACACGGGTAAGGCCCTCATTTACACATATAACACATGCCTAGTGCTTCGAAAATTGGGCCCTAAAAGACTATAGTGCCAGGGATACAAGTTTACAGGTTGATTAACAACTTTGCATTTTTATAGTTGCCGAAGATGAGAGAGGGGAACATTTGGGTTGACGGAAGTGAGTAAATTAGTGTTCGGTCACTGGCTTATTAATATAGAAACTTTGAACATATATGAAATCATGTACAGTATATAGCTAATATAATTAGTTCATTAAATAGCTTATGCTGTATCTCCAAAATGTCATCTCTACTATTGTCATCTCTACTATTCAACATATACATGCAGCCCATTTGCAACATCATTAGAGCATTTAACGTGAGCTGTATGATATATGCGGACGACATCCTCCTATATATGCCTTTTTCAACCATTCAAATGGACCTCACACCTATTATAGAATGTTTCAATGCCATATCGGACTGGCTACAAGCACAAAATCTACGCATCCAGCATAAGAAAACGGAGGTACTGTTCATCACCAGAGACCCAGACTTTACCCCACCAACACATATAAAGGTCAAGGAAGCAGAATTACAAACCAAAGAAACAATAAAATACCTGGGAGTCACCTTAGACAAACATCTGGACATGAAATGCCATATAGGCAACATTGTTAAAGCGGTCTATTTTAAAATCCGTTCACTCAGGCATCTGCGTTCCCTACTGGAACCAGATGATTTCCGGACCATATTCCAAGCTCTGATCCTACCGCACTTTGACTTTGCCAACTCCATCCTACAAGGTCTCCCGCAAGCCACAATAAACCCACTACAACTAGCCATGAATGCTGTAGCAAGGATTCTCCATGGAGCCACCAGAAGTGACCATGTGACTCCGATTCTAAAACAGCTTCATTGGCTACCTATACACGGAAGGATTATCTTCAAAACATTAATCCTCTCATTCAAGGCCATCAAGCGCCTATCCTCCACAGCACTTACTGATCTCATTCATACAGTGCCCCCCACCAGAGCCAGGAGGTCAACAGCCCTAAATCTATTAACAACCCCGAAGACCTTGACTAAATGCAATAACACGACAGCGAATAGGGCCTTCAGTCTTTACGTCCCCAAATATTGGAATACACTCCCACCAAACATTCGAGCCATTGCTGACCTGACCCAATTCAGGAAGGCTATCAAACATCACCTCTTCCTCCAATACTACCCAGCCAGCGATGATTCTAGATAACACCACCTAAGAAACACTGCCTTTTTACAGCCCATTCTCACAATGTCTCTTGTATTCGAAACGGACTCATTACATATTGTTCAATTCAACCATGTTACAGGACTTTTGCGTCATGCATGTAACCTATCTCATGTATATATTTCATGTATATAGTTCATCCCCCCCCTGTTATCCAAGTTCATACCCTTGTTCGATGTAAAACCAAACAGAACGTGTGTTTTGGTCATTTTGTTATACTGTAAACCGCGCTGATGCCGAATAGTGCGGTATATAAGCAACTGTAATAAATAAATAAAATAAATACTATGAGATATGTCTTTAGTGATGATGTCCAAGTCTGAATAGGGGCATAGTGGAGGTATGGCTGGGACATCCCCACATTGTCCAGCATTATGTCTGAGTTTGGATCTGCTCAGGGCGCAAACAGACATCTGAAAAGTGCTTGTTTTGGCTGAAAAATATTCCGAGGGTGTAGAGAAGAAAGCATGCCATCATCCAGCACAATCACAATATCAGCAGTAGGTTTTGAACTTTGGCTGCCTGGTTTTGAGCCCACTACTCTAACCATTAGGCTATTCCTAGATATCTAGGTTCCAAAATACAATTCTGACAGTCTATGTAGACACCTCAACTGATCTCCATATCAGGCACATCCACATTTTAAAATCATGCCTGCACCTGGACATGCCTGCTATTTTTTCAGATGCTCTGGCTTGGACGTCCCTTTTAAAATTCCCCTCTTACTGTGTGGCAGAGTTTGGGGGCAGCATAGGCACTGTGAGAGATGATTATAGAACGTTAGAATTTACCCCCTACTTGCAAAATGTAGGGCTGGTATAAGTGATTGCACCTTACGTTAAAGTCTATTCTCTGCCACACACATACTAGGCAGTAAATATATGGATGAAAATTGTTGTTAACTAGAGGCAACTTTATAAAGTTACCCTCAGACTACATGATCACATTTACACCTTTGTCAGACTCCTTTCTGATCCTGAGCCCCTCAGTCTTCTAGTCACCAATGTGCTTCCTTACCATTCCCCTAGATATATCCTAGTCCCCCAGGTGTTGTGTTGTCTGTCTTGACTAGGCTGTAACCTCTGATGAGCAGGGACTGTCTCTTACATGTTTCTGTACAGCATTGCATATGCTACAGAAATGTTAAGTAGTAGTAGTATCTGTTATTACAATTTTTATCGTTCAATTTACTCTCTTGGGAGATCAATAAACACTCTTACAGCTGACAGAGAAGGTTTCAGTAGAAAATAACACCTTATGCAGCCGGGTTCTAGGCCCAGAGCTTTGAAATGGTGTTGTAGCACATCAATAACCCTCTGTCAGTTTGGTGTAATATTTAAAATCCGTGTAAACAATTTATAGCTGTTTTATTTATAGACTTTCTGTAGAAATTATCTTGGAAAAATTCAATACTCAGCTTCTATGCAGAAACAGCTCAAATTCTTCACCAGTTTTCAGTGTCCCAACGTTCAACCCCGGTACCGACTGACGTTTCACATTTTTCGTCAGGGGACCTAAACATAACTATAGAAAACAACAATAAGACCTACATCTCACTCCCATCTTCCCATCATTGATTCTATTCACTCACACGCTTCTAATCCATGTGAATTAAAAATTAGAAATTAGAATACCAGAAATGCTGCCCGCGTTCTCTCCTTTACTGCGATTGCTGTGGAGATTTCTGTTCGTTAGTAGAAAAACGCCGCGCATGCGTATCTGATATCTTGGCTACCTTTTAAAGTTGGAATTAACCAATCGTGCACAGTCTTCTCTTCATAAAAAAGATTCATGTTATTGATAATGTCTTTCTTAAAATTTGATCTTATTTACATGCCAGCCATTCTATCTGGTTGTTTAACCCCGCAGGGGCCAAAGTATTCAATTTCTAATTAATTTAATTTCTTAATTTCTAATTTTTAATTCACATGGATTAGAAGCGTGTGAGTGAATAGAATCAATGATGGGAAGATGGGAGTGAGATGTAGGTCTTATTGTTGTTTTCTATAGTTATGTTTAGGTCCCCTGACGAAAAATGTGAAACGTCAGTCGGTACCGGGGTTGAATGTTGGGACACTGAAAACTGGTGAAGAATTTGAGCTGTTTCTGCATAGAAGCTGAGTATTGAATTTTTCCAAGATAATTTCTACAGAAAGTCTATAAATAAAACAGCTATAAATTGTTTACACGGATTTTAAATATTACACCAAACTGACAGAGGGTTATTGATGTGCTACAACACCATTTCAAAGCTCTGGGCCTAGAACCCGGCTGCATAAGGTGTTATTTTCTACTGAAACCTTCTCTGTCAGCTGTAAGAGTGTTTATTGATCTCCCAAGAGAGTAAATTGAACGATAAAAATTGTAATAACAGATTTTACTGTCGTTCAGTGGCCAAGAAAAGTTAAGTAGTAGTAGTAAGCAGAGGTGCACTTTTGGGGCTGGATCTGGGAGATTATTTTAGGCATCTATGCTACCTTTATAAATATGCTTAACACTAGAAGCCCCAAAAGGCATTTTACCTAGAAACCCCAAAGTGCGTCAATTGACGCATTATCACGATGACTGTGTTTAGCATGAAATGCAGATGTGAATTAATGTGAAGTTACTTATTTGTTATATATGTGCAGTATGTGATGTTATTACATGACATCATCGTGTGTTTATTGTTTGTAATGTCGGAGTAAAACTGTAAACAGTGATTGAGATGCGCCACCTAGTGGGAACAGGAATTTATACCTAGAAACCCCAAAGTATGTCAATTGACGCATAAAAGACAATTGAGTGCGTCAATTGACGTACTTTGGGGCTTCTAGGTATAAATTCATTTTCCCACTAGATGGTGCATCTGTCATTAATTTTCGATGCACATATTTGAATATCTTGACTTTGCTAACAAAGTCATGGAACATGACTGACATGGTTCTAGCAGTGGCGCTGGTATACAACTTCGAAGATGCATTTGCGTCAATTGCCGCACTTTGGGGCTTCTAGTGTTAAAAACCTTTTTGTATTTTTCACATTATGCTTTTTTAATGACATTATCCGTATATAGCAGAATCTATATGATAATGAATCAGGGTTTACAGCTCAGACTACTAAAATGTTCTAGGCCTCCACAGGAACTCCATAACTCCATGTCGTTGCTGTCAGCAGACATCTACAGATACCTTGGAACATTGTAGTGGTCTGTCCTGCATCTCATATGTAGAGCATAAGATATGCCATACTAGATCAGACCAAGGTCCATCAAGCCCAGTATCCTGTTTCCAACAGTGGCCAATCCAGGTCACAAGTACCTGACAGTTTCCCAAAAAGACACAGGTTCCATACTACTTGTATTGGGGCAAGCAGTGGATTACCTGGGTCCTCTTTAATAATGGTTTATGGACCTTTGCTCTCTGTGAGCAAATATGTCTGTGAATGTGAGACTAGGAGCTATTTGTGTGTAACAATGACTTTTTGAGTCAGTGCCAACCTGATTGTGCATGGATGACAGTTTTTGAAAATGAATGTGTGTGTCCATATGCAAATGAAATTGGGTATTTATGGTTGTTTGCATATGGTATTGAAGCTACCGAACATCAGTGTTCATGTTAATGCATGTCTGAATGGGTCTCTGTATGCATGTGAGTTAGTTGGTAGCATAATGCATCTGAGTTGTAGTTAGAGTTACAAATATGCTCTACCATGTTAGCACATGTTGATGCCATTAACATGTATTCTTTTTACTGCAGGTTCCATTTTATGCTATTTCGTTATTAATAATGTGCCTTCATGTGCATTAATGCGAATCTGCATGTTAGTAACTCTAGGTGCGAGTTTATAGTATTGTCAGCCTGTGCAGTGAGTTATTTTGTGCCACAATAAGCCTGGATGTGGCCGTGTCTCTAGAGCTTCAAAAACAAATTTGTAGCTTACATCGTGGAACATTATGAAATAAGAGTATTAGAGAGTGGATATTTCAGGTTAGAGCTTGTTTAGAGACTGCAGGGAGTACTGCTGAGTGCTGACCATTTAGGGTCAAGTGGTGTAAAGTCTAGAGGCACAAGCTTCATGCCAAGGACCTGTTTTACTTACCTTTTATATCAATCATCTGTAAGAACAGAAGACACAAGAAGGTAATAGCACAGAATCATGTAGGTTGCGGGGAAACTGTCAATGCTCAGAGGGGAAGTCAGCAGACTCAAAGCTATTCAAGTACAGAGTCAATCCTGAAATGTTATTTTAGTGCAGTACACTAATTCTGACACTCCACTACTGTGTGTAATGCCACTGGTGAGGGATTAAGATTTCATAAAAGCACAAACATCTATATTAGTATTAACTGGCTGTGGGGGAAAAAGAATGGCGCATTAGCACATTTTGGGATCTCTTCTGCATTAGCTATCATTGTGGAAATCAGTGAAGGCTAGCTGTTAATGTAAGCACCTTAGCAGTTCACATAGAAATTTCCATGTTAACATTTAATGTGGAATGCGGCAAGGAATGGCTAGAGACTATGGGCTTGATTTTGGGCTCAGGTTGCAGGGCTGCACGTCCAGTGGGACATGCAGCCCCGCAAGCAGGAGCGGCCCAAGGGGGGTGCTGGGCCATATGCGGAGACTCGGTGTGGGGCCTCATTTGCATAAGTTGCCTCATTTGCATAATGTTACCATATACTAACTTTTAGTAAACATGCCTCTTAATGAGTATATGGATAAAGAAAGACTAAAAGATTTCTACATTATTATAATCCAGTACCAACCGCCAGGCACATTAGGAACTACTACAAACACTGCCCATTTAGAACCCATAGCAAACCCATCGTATCATAACAGCGCTACCAGGACCCATAAAGCACCATACCCTACCAATCAAAAGGCAACACTGCAAATATTAAACCAATACATTTCAGAGAATAACAATACATGACCTACTGGGGAAAGAGAACAAGTGGCAATGTCAAATAGGAATTATATAAACAGAATACCTCAGCTCAGTTA
The DNA here is from genome assembly GCA_033557465.1 of Ichthyophis bannanicus. Lineage (NCBI taxonomy): Eukaryota > Metazoa > Chordata > Amphibia > Gymnophiona > Ichthyophiidae > Ichthyophis > Ichthyophis bannanicus. The sequence continues at coordinate 80,714,541 of CM066050.1, read as the reverse complement.
CACATGCACAACATAGACCACCACCAAACAAGGAATCACAATTTAGAAACAGGAAGACAATAATTAAACTGGGAACCCCAAAAGCCAAACTTGGTATGTACAACACTGTAGAAATAAAACTATAAATTAATTTCCTCTTGTACTAAACAAAGCGCAGACCTTAATGATGCACATTTTCCAGAGCTGACATATTCCAGTTAATAAATTCAAAATAAAGAGATATTTTTCTACCTTTTGTGCATTTTTTTTCAGTTACAATTGTTCCAGCCACTTTCTTCTAGTTTCTTCGTGTCTTCTGCTAACTCTCCATCTGCTGTCCATTTGTCCTTTCTTCTCTCTCTACATCTGCTTTAACATACTAATCTTTCTCCTTTTGCTCTTTCCTCATTCCTAGTTCATCCACTCAAATTTTACCCCTCCATCCTCAATTCCCACTTACTCTCCCAATATCCGGCCAATTGTAGATTTGTCTTCCCTCCCACACAAAATATTTTCCCTCTCCATTTCACTCTCCCAGCTCCATCCCATTCTAATCCTCCCCTCCAACATCAGCTCCCTTCTAGTTCCAGCCCCACCCAGCATCTGCTCCCTTCTAGTCCCTGCATTAGCCCATTTCCAGTCCTAGCCCCCCATCAGCCCATTTCCAATCCTATCCTAGCCCCACCATCAGCCCATTTCCAGTCCTATCCTAGCCCCACCATCAGCCCATTTCCAGTCCGAGCTCCCCCATCCATTTCCAGTCCTAGCTGAGTCCCTCCATCAGCTCATTTCCAATCCCAGCACCCATCAGCTCATTTCTAGTCCTTTCCTAGCCCCACCATCAGCCAATGTCAAATGCTAGCTCCCCTCCACTCAGCCCATTTCCAATCCAAACCCCCCATGAGCCTACTTCCAGTTCTAGCCCCTCCATGAGTCCATTTCAATTCAAGCCCCCACCACATTCCATTTCCAACCTTAGCACCCCTCAACAGCCCATTTCCAGTCCTATCCTAGCCCCTCCATCAGCCCATTTCCTGTCCTAGCCCCCCACTCAGCTCATTTCCAGTCCTAGCTTCCTCCCCTCACAGCCCATTTCCATTCCAAGCCCCCCTCCCCATCAGCTATTTGCAGTTCAAGCCCCCCCTTCCACTCAGCCCATTTCCATTCCAAGCCCCTGTCCCCATCAGCTATTTGCAGTTCAAGCCCCCCTTCCACTCAGCCCATTTCCAGTGCTAACACCCCCCATCCCATTACCAGTCCTAGCCCCCCCATAGCCCATTACCAGTCCTAACCCCCCCATCAGCCCATTTTCAGTCTTACCCCCCACAGCCCATTACCAGTCTTAACCCCCATCACCCCATTTTCAGTCTTACCAGTCCTAACCCCCCATCACCCCATTTTCAGTCTTACCCCCCACAGTCCATTACCAGTCCTAAGCCCCCCATCAGCCCACTTGTAGTCTTAGCCCCCCCACAGCCCATTACCTGTCGTAACCCCCATCAGCCCACTTCCAGTCTTAGCCCCCCCCCCATAGCCCATTACCAGTCCTAAGCCCCCCCTCAGCCCACTTGTAGTCTTAGCTCCCCCACAGCCCATTACCTGTCATAACCCCCCCATAGCCCATTACCAGTCATAAGCCCCCCATCAGCCCTCTTGTTGTATTAGCCCCCCGACAGCCCATTACCTGTCGTAACCCCCCATCAGCCCACTTCCAGTCTTAGCCCCCCGATGGCCCATTACCAGTCCTAACCCCCCAATCAGCCCATTTCTAGTCTTAGCCCCCCATAGCCTATTACCTGTCCTAACCCCCCCATAGCCCATTAACAGTCCTAGCCCCCCCCCCATAGCCCATTACCAGTCCTAACCCCCTTCCCCCCCCATCAGCCCAGCTAGATTAAAAAAAACACAAACCGGCTGCTGCTGCCACTGCTGCTGTGGCAGCAGCAGAATCGAGCATCCTGCGGGGCCCCCCTGCCCTGCAGAGTCCTCCATGTGGCCTCAGCGTGGGCTTTTCAGAGCCACGCAAAGGGAGAGTTTCCCTTTCTCGTGGCTCTATTAATCCCGCCACGGGGCTGATGGGACATCCCATCAGCCCTGCGGTGGGATTAACAGAGCTGCGAGAGGAGAAGCTCTCTCTCTCTCTTCGCGCGGCTCTGACAGCCGACGCTGAGGCCGCGTGGAGGACTCGGCAGGGCAGGGGGGGGGGCCCCACAGGATGCTCGATTCTGCTGCTGCCATGGCGGCAGCGGCAGCGGCAACAGCAGCCGGTTTGTTTTTTTAAACCTAGTTGGGCTGATGCAAGATGTGTTTTACGTGGGGCCCTGTGCAAAAAACATTCTTGCTCAATGGACGGGCCGGCCCTGCCCGCAAGCAGTCCGTGCCCGATTCCCCCTCTGGCTCCCCCCAGCATCAGAATAAGGAGAGCCGGTGGGGGGTGGGAGGGGGCGGGATCGGGGCGAGCCAGCCCAGCAGGATATACAGGGCTGATTCAGGTCAAGGCCTTATACGTCCTGCCGGGCCCATTGGGTTGTACTGCTTTTTCCACCTCAAAGGTGGAATAAGCAGCGCAAACCTAGCGATTGGGCCTACCATGGGTAGGGTGGTGGGGAAAGGGGGGCTGAAGCTGCAGTATTAGGGGGCGGCTGCAGGGAGGACTTCCCCGCAGGTGGCAGGGGCATACCGCTCCATCCTGAGGCCTGATTCTGGTTACCACGGGAATGTTCCCGCTGTCCAGAATCAGGTCCAAATAGGTCCATCTAACTTGGGGCCATCCGGACGGCCGGACGTGCCCCTATATGAATCGGGCTCCATGTCTCACAATTAAAGTGTGGTAACTTACCAGGCACTTAGGGAGCAGGTTTAACAAAGGTTGTGCTAATAGCATGTATTTGAGCCGCAAACCCTGCAAGGAGGCTGGGGCCAACTTCAAGGAGCATATGTAACTGTCCCTCTGCTACTGGCATGGTGCAAATACGTGATATCGTAGTAAGCCAGCACATTTGTGCAACTAATGCCACCCATTGAGTTAGCATTAAGTACATCCATGCTAATGTCAGCAATTGTTATAGTGTGCACTAACTATGATGCACTGTCAATGCCCACATTCCACACCCAACCCACCCTGTCTCTGCCCAATCATGTGCAAGGAACCCTGCGCTAGCAGTTAGCAGAGTTCAGTAAACATGCCCTTAATGCAGCAGATAACATGGCACAGTTAATGCCATCTGAATAATTTTAGCTTATTGCACTATTTGCCATTCATCAGACGCATGGAGGCCAAATCAGTTGTAGAGGTCCTGTCCCGGTATGGCCGGTCAGAATCGGGGTGTGCAGCGGTAGCACCCAATTCTTATCCCACGGGAGCCAGACATGCCCATGGGATCAGAATCAGGTCTACTAGCCTGGACGTGCAGGCTAGTAGGCCTGGATTCTGATTGGCCTCACGTCGTGCACTTACCCAGCTAACTCAGCCAGGCTCCTGAATGGAGCCACAATGCCATGGTGTTCCATCACAATGGCACCACGGCTCCATTCAGGAGCTGTGATTGCTGGCCGCCGCCGAAAACCTCCTTTCCCCATGGCCCGACCCATGATCCATCCCCCCAGGGCGAGGTAGGGCTATGGGGATACTCCTGCACCTCTCATATGTCCGTTGCCGCCGGCCACCACTGTCACCCCATGTCCAGGGGGACTTATTCCACCTCTGAGGTGGAATAAGTCCCCCCGTCTAACAGGCTGAGCCCCGCCATACAGGTCCAACCTCAGAAGTGGCCCTGTATATCCAGGGTCACAGCCTGCCCATGCCCCACCTTCACTCTGCCCCTAAACCGCCCCTCCAGCCCCATCACAGGCTCCCCCTATAATACCACTGTACATACAGGGAACCTTTGCATCGGGATCAGCAGGGGGACGAATAGTAGGGATGTATGTCCAGACAGGATGTGCATCCCCGCTATTCATGGCACAGAATGACCCCCACAGTAAAGAACTTTTCTCTGCATTAACCTCATGGCAAAATGTTGGGAAGGTTTTGGTCATTAACCTGCTGTAACTGAAAAATCTTTTCAAATAGACTCCTTTATGTTGTGTTTTCAATTTCCCCTGGATGGTGTATCTTTTATTCTGGAACAGTTTACTTTAAATGTTTTATAAATGAACTGTGAGATGAGAAAAATGCCAGTAAATAGCTCAGCATGCCAAATGAATGCTAGGAATACTCATATCCAATAAGAGGTACCATAAGATGAAAAACGATATAAAAATAAAATATTGACAGAGGGACAAAGATTCACCTGTATGCATTCCATAAGGCTGTTCAGAGACTTAGAATGAAATGTCCTTGTGAATGTCTGGCATGGGGTGAAGCATAGAAGGTCCTAACAATGTTGTTTATTGACCAGGATGTACGTAGCCTTTGTCACGCATGTATGTTTATTTAAAATTATCTATTACTCACTCTATCCACTGTTTTTGGTGGGGTACAAAACACTTAGGGGTATATTTACTAATCAGCTGTAGCAGCTTCTGTGCGATATTGGAGCCGTGGCCCCATTGAAGTCAATAGGGCCGCGGCTCCTATATCACATGGAAGCTGTTACTGCTGATTAGTAAATATACACCTTAGTAAAACAGAAAAAAATAATAAATCAACCAAGGTAAAAGAATTAAACAATAAAACCAGAATAATAATACAAGCACTAAAAAATTACTGTTCTGCAAATATATTGGTCATTCTCTTCATTTCCATCCAATCACTAAAGGCAAGACCATGTCATAAATCATAAGAACATAAGATTTGCCATTCTGGATCAAACTAATAGTACATCAAGCCCTTTATCCTGTTTCCAGTACTGGCCAATCCAGGTCATAAGTACGTGGCAGGGTCCCAAAAGGTAGACAGATTCCACGCTGCTTATCCCAGGGGTAAGCAGTAGATAACCCCAGTTCACGTTAATAATGGTTTATGGACTGTCTCTCCAGGAATTTGTACAACTCTTTTTTCAAACCCAGCAACATTAACAGCTTTTGCTACATCCTCTGGAAACAAATTCCAGCACTTAATTACACATTGAATGAAAAATTATTTTTTTCTGATTAGTCTTAAATGTACTACTTTGTAACATTATTGCATGTCCCCTACTTTTCATACCCTTTCAAGGAGTAAACTACTGAGTCAGACTTACTCGTTTTATACTGCTAATTATTTTATAGACAGATGTCTATAAAATAATTCTCCCATCGACCATCTGGTTTCTGACGTGAAGAGCCCTATTCTGTTAAGCCTTTTCTCATAGGGGTATCCTTCTATTCCCGTAATCGTTTTGGTTGCCCTTCTTTGTACCTTTTCAAATTCTGCAAACTTTTTTTTAGATATAACAACCAGAATTGCATGCAACACTCAAGGTATGGTTGCACCATGGAGCGAAACAGAGGCATTATGAGATCTTTTGTTTTATTCTCCATTCCTTTGCTTATAATTCCTAGCATTCTATTAGCATTCTTGGCTGTTACTGCACACTGAGAAGACGATTTCAGCATATTATTTACAATGACCCCTAGATCTTTTTACTGGGTGGGGCTCCTAATGTGGAACTTTGCATGGTGTAGCTATAGTTTGGGTTCTTCTTCCCTAAGTACATAACTTTGCACTTGTCCACATTAATTTCATCTGCCATTTGGATGCCCAGTCTCCCAATTTCTCAAGAGCCTTTTGTAAACTTTCACAATCATCTTGTGATTTGAATAATTTTGTGTTATCTATAAATTTGATCACCTCGCTCATTGTCCCTATGTCTAGATCATTTATAAATATGTTAAAAAGCAGTCAGCCCAGCATAGATATCTGGGTTACTCCACTATTTACCTTTCTCCAGTGAGAAAACTGACCATTTAGCCTAGCTCTGTTTTCTATCTTTTAGCTAGTTCCTAATCCATTATAGGACAGTACATGGTGGTTATCAGTTCTCCCACATGCCTCGTCCCACTGGTCATGGTGGTGGGTGTTGGGCTTCTACTTTCTCCTTCCTGCCAATTCCAATCCCTCCTGCTGCCTCAGTCTCACTCCTTTCCCTCCTTTGAAGTCCACTCCATCCACCTTTTCATTCCACTACCTCCGCTGGTAGCCGTTATTATTGACCTCCTGACAAGTCCACCTCTACCTTTCTTACTGACTTTGACTCGTAGCTTTTCTTCTTTCTGGATTCCTCTTCCCCCACTCTTATTCTCGGGGATTTTAATATTCATGTCTACTGCCCCCACTCACCAGCATGGCTACTGCCTTGACCTTGCATTTTTCTCTAACTGCTTACCCTCAAACATCTGTACCTCAGTTCTTTCTTTATCCAACCATCACCTGCTAAGGTTCACTCTTCATCACCCACCGCCTCAACCTCGACCTATATCCTCCAAACTCTTTAGAAATCTTCATGCTATTGACCCTGTGGTTCTCTCCTCCACTGTTTCATCACCTCTTTCCTCCACTTTGTCATCTGAGTCTGTTGATGAGGCAGCAGCTTCCTATAAAGCTGCATTCTCCTCTGCTCTGGTGCTCTCGCTCTGCCCATGCCACGTCCTGTGAGGCGTACTGCACCCCGGCCCTGGCTTTCATCTACTACCTGCTATCTATGTTTCTGTGCCCGTTCAGCTGAGCGTGCTTGGCTCAAATCCTGCTCCCTTGCAGACTTTCTACCCTTCAAATTCATGCTTGACTCTTTCCAGTCAGCCATAGCATTTACCAAGCAAGGCTATTATGTCCATCTGACTAACTCTTGCCTCTGACCCTCACCTTCTCTTTACTACTCTCAACTGTGTCCTCAAGGTGCCTCTGCCTCCAACCCCTCCCTCCCTTTCTGGCCAAACCCTGACTGACTATTTCCATGAAAAAATCCACAAGATCACCCTCCAGTTCCCCACAAAGTCAGCTACTTCCCCTCCTCCTCCTCTTTATTTATTTTATTTATTTATTTATTTTTATTTTTTATATACCGCGCTATTGAAAATCAGCTCGGTTTACATTAAAACTGAACATAGCAACAATGCGTTAACTATCGCAATGTGCTTACATAGAACATGGCTTACATATAACATGTGTTTTTACAATAACAATGGCATAATCAAACTTGGGAAAAAACAGGGAAACTATTTACATGGTATATACAAGTATTACATAGAGAAATTTATTCCATTACACCGTGGGCATTTTTAGTCAGGATGGGCGAATGTGTAGATCTATATGGGAGGAGCACCTACCCATTATCATGTTGTGTGACAAGGCAGTTACTGTATGGTGTGAGTGCAATTGACTTATGTTTTTTCAGGCATGGGTTCAGGATAGTGAGTTAAAAAGAGGTAGTGTTTTATTGCCTTTCTGAAGGAGGTGAGGCTGACTATGGAACGAATACTGGCAGGAAGTTCATTCCAGGCTGTCGGGGCATAAATTGAAAAAGCTCTATTGGTAGTTGCCTTTGTACATCTTGTAGTGAACTTAGGTACAGTTAGCCTGTTCAGTAGTGTGGGTCTTCTGACTCTGGTGTTGTGTGTGTTGTTGATCAGTTTGCTGATTGGTGTGGGGATTGATTCTTCAGTGCCTTGAAGGTCATGACCAGTACCTTGTATTGGATTCGGGCTTGTAGTGGCCCCAATGTAGGTTTTTCATTACTGGGTTATATGTTCCATTCTTGAAGTCCCTGTAAGAATCCTAGCAGCTGAGTTCATGGCCAGCCGAAGTGGGTTGAGGGTTGCTTGTGGAAGACCATGGAGGATGGTGTTCGCGAAATCTATGTGGATTACAGAGCTTGAAATATGGAACGATAGTCTGAAAAATCTAGTAGTGGGCGGAGGTGGCGAAGGGTTCGGATTTTGTGGTAAATTGCTTTGGTAACAGTCTTTACATGATTTATCATGTCCAATCGCTGATCTAGGATGATGCCTAGGTAGCGAATTGTATCTCTTGTCTTTAGTTCAGCATTTTTGACTTGCAGACTGGGTGGTGGGGTGAAATTCTGATTCCTTGTGACAAATATGACATCATTTTTTCTATGATTGATCCTCAGGTTTTGTGTGAGAAGCCATTCAGCCACTGCATCAAAGCATCTGATGATAGGGGAAAAATCAGGTTGTTCTATGATGAATGGAATGTACAGTAGTATGTCATCAGCATACACGAGACATTCTACATTTAATGAGCGTATCAGAGAGCAGATAGGCTGCATATAGATATTAAATAGTAGAGCAGACAGGGAAGATCCCTGTGGCACTCCCTGCTTCTGCAGGAATGGTTTCGGAGGACGTGTTGCCTGCTTTTACTTGCTGCCATCTGTTAGTTAGGTATGATTCGCACCATTGTAATGCGTTTCCCAGTAATCCTTTTCTTGGAGGCGTTGTAATAGTATCTTATGATTCACAGAATCAAATGCAGCAGCAATGTCAAGAAAGATAAGGACGAAACCTTGGTGTATGTTGTCAATTCCTGTGATAAGCTTATCGAATAGGGTAGTTAGGATGGTTCTACTCCATGTGATTCCCTGAAGCCATGTTGGGCTAGATCGAGGGGTGCCTCGTCGTCAATGTGCTGATGGATCTGACGTTGGACTATTTTCTCGATGATCTTAGCAAGCAGTGGAATGCTTGATATGGGTCTGTATGATTCAACTTTGGATGTATCAAGACGACTATTCTTAACAGGGGTCTGATCGATGTGTGTTTTAAGCTTTGGGGGAAGATGCCCCTTGATAGTGATTGGTTGGTTATTTTGCATAATGCATGGCTTAGTTCATGTCGCAGTTCCTTTATCCAACTTGCTGGACAGGGATCATTGGGAGCTGTGGTGAGATTGATGGAGGAGATGGTGTCTTCAATTTCTTTAGTAGATACTGCCGAGAATTCAAGTAGTAATGTAGGTTGTGTTGTACTAAGTACAGTGGACGGACTGTAGTAGGATGATGTCATGTCGGATTGGATCATTTGGATTGTAAGTAGTCTGAATAATCCTGTGGTTGAGGCATATGCGAACTTGCTGGAGATGGATCACCTGTTAGTGATTTTACTATATTAAATAGGTCATGTGTTTTTGTTCAGTGATTTTTTTAGAATCATTGAGTGGTATTGTTTCCTTTTTTCATTTATTTTCTCTCTGTGTAATGTTAGATAAGAGTTGTAGCTTTGTTGGGCTATGGTAGTTTGCTTTTTCCGCCATCGTCTTTCTAGTTTACGTAGTTGTAAAAGGGATGATCGAAGGTCAGATGAGTACCAAGGTGCATGTTTGCGTCTTGTGGGCAACTTTCCCCCTCTTACTCCCAACTTTCCCCCTCTACCTCTGCTACCCTTTCTTCCTTTTCTATGATCTCTGAGGAGGAATCTGCACACCTTCTTTCCTCCTCCAAACTCATTACCTGCTCCTCTAATCCTATTCCCACCTGTCTCCTAAGCCCCATCTCCACTGTTGTCCCTTCCATCTCTCATATTCTCAGCCTAGCGCTCTCCACTGCAACTGTCCCTGCAGACTTCAAGCATGCTGTAGTTATACCTCTCCTCAAGAAACCCTCACTTGATCCTACCTGTCCTAACTATTGACCCATCTCCCTCCTCCACTTCATTTCTAAATTACTTGAACGTGCGGTTCACTGCCGTTGCTTTGACTTTTTCTCCTCTCAAGCCCTCCTGGATCCTTTACAATCTGGCTTTTGTCCTTTACATTCTACTGAAACGTTCTTGTCAAAGTCTCCAGTGACTTGTTCCTGCAAAATCCAAGGACCTCTACTCAGTCCTCATCCTTCTTGACCTCTCTGTTGCTTTTGACACTATTGACCACAACCTTCTCCTTGATATCCTGTCCTTGCTTGGTTTTAAGAGCTCTGTACTATCTTCGTTCTCCTCTTATTCCTCCCATCGCTCTTTCAGTGTTTGCTCTGGCGGATCCTCCTCTGCTGCTATCACGCTCTCAGTTGGTGTATACCAAGGCTCTGTCTTGGATCCACTTCTTTTATCTCTCTATACCCAGTCCCTTGGTGCACTTATCTCTTCCCATGGCTTTCAGTACCATCTTTATGCTGATGACTCCCAGATCTACCTCTCTAGAACTGTAATCTCTCTGGCAATCCAGACCCGGATCTCTGCCTGCCTTTCTGACATTGCTACTTAGATGTCTCACCGCCACTTGAAACTGAACATGGCCAAAAACAAGTTTCTTATTTTTCCCCCTAAAAACTCCTCTCCCTCCTTTTTCAGTCTCTGTGGATAACTCTCTACTCCTCCCTCTTTCCTCGGCTCGCAACCTTGGGGTCATCTTTGACTCCTCTCTCTCCTTCTCCACACACATCCATCTGATAGCTAAGACCTCCCGTTTCTTTCTCTATAACAACAACGAAATCTTCCCATTCCTTTCTGAACACACTACTAAAACACTTATCCACTTCTTAATCACCTCCCATCTTGACTATTGTAACCTACTTCTTGCTGGTTTCCCGCTGAATCATCTCTCTCCCCTTCAATCTGTTCAACACTGCTGTGCGGCTAATCTTCCGCCAGCCTTGTCATGCTCATATTACCCCTCTTCTCAAATCACTTCATTGACTCCCTATCCGTTTCCACATCCAGTACAAACTTTTCCTGTTGACCTTTAAGTGCATTCACTCTGCAGCTCCTCACTATCTTTCCTCTCTTATACCTCCCTACATTCCTCTCCGGAAACTCCGCTCTTCTGGCAAATTGCTTGTATTGGTGCCCTTCTCTTCTATTGCTAACTCCAGACTTCGCTCCTTTCACCTTGCTGCTCCTTATGCCTGGAACAAACTACCTGAGTCTGTATGTCAGGCGCTTTCTCTGGCCCTTTTCAAATCCAGGCTGAAAACTCACCTCTTCGCTGCCGCTTTCGGATCTTGACTCACCTGATTTCCTTTGGGTTTCTTTACCATTCCCCCTAGATGTATCCCTGTCTACACTTATTGTGTTGTCTGTCTTGACTAGACTGTAAGTTCTGATGAGCATGGACTTTCTCTTACATGTCTGTGCAGCGCTGTGTACTTCTTGTAGCACTATACAAATGCTCAGTAGTAGTAGTAGTAATTTCCTTAAGAATCTCTGATGAAGGATCTTGTCAAAGGTTTCCTGAAAATCCAGAAACACTATAATTGCTGGTTCACATTTATTTATAGTTTATTTACATCTTCAAAAAATGTAGTAGGTTGGTGAGGAAAGTCTTCCATTGGCTAAATCCCTTCTGGCTTCATCCCATTAAACCATGACTGTCTATATGTCCAGTTATTGTTTTTTTTATAATGATTTCTAGCATTCTGCCTGGCACTGATGTCTGCAGTTTCCCAGCTCACTCCTGGAACCCTTTTAAAAATTGGTGTTATGTTAGCCGCTCTCTAATCTTCAGATGTTATAGATGATTTTAATGATCATTTATAGATTACTAATAGTACATCTGCAGTTTCATTTTTTATTTAATTTCAGCACCCTGGGATGCATTCCATCTGGTCCAAGTGATTTGCTACACTTTAGTTTGTCAAATTGCCCCATTACATCTTCCGTGTTCACGGAGATTTCTTTCAGTTCCTCTGATTCATCACCTTTAAATATCATTTCTGGAATAGGTGTCTCTCCTACATCTTTTTCAGTGAAGACTGAAGCAAAAGCCCCTTTTACTCTTCTATCATCTTAGGACCCAATATTCAGTTGGTCAAGTTGTGTGCCACTACGGCGCATAGCCATGTCCATCGGCCCTTAACCCTGGATATTCTATGCCAGGGTCATATATGGCCCCGGCATTGAATATCCAGGGATTGCTGCACATGCTGGAAGCTGAAGTAGCTAATCGGACAGCAGCAATATTGCATGCTGCTCAGTTAGCTCCCACACCTAAAAGATAGGTGAGTTTTTTTCTTGCCTATTTTTGAGGCACAGGTTGCTAACCAGGCAGCATGCAATATTGCTGCTATCCAGTTATCGATCGTCTCCGACTCCACTCCTCCCCGAAACATCCCGACAGCCCTGATGCTAAGTGATTAGCATCAAGGTGCGTAAGGGCCATAATCGGGGATGTTCAGCAGCACTAACTGTGTCACTGCTGTTGAATATCCCTCTCAGTGGCAGTTATATGATTTACGGGGCTGTAAACCATATAACTGCCCTTTGAATATCAGGCCCTTAAGGTCTGACTGACTCCCTCACAGGCTTTTTGCTTTAGATGCATTCCAAAAGCCATAAGTTTTTATTATGAGTTTTTGCTTCCACAGCAAGCTTCTTTTCAAATTTTCTCTTTGCCTGTCTTATCAATGCTTTGCATCAAACTTTTTAGTGCTTATGTTGTTTCCTGTTTTCTTCAATTGGATCTTGTACTACTAATCTGTTAAATTTTTTGGAAGGTGTGAATAAACAGGTAGACAAAGGTGAGTCGGTAGATATAGTGTATCTGGACTTTCAGAAAGACTTTGACAAGGTCCCTCATCAGAGACTTTTGGCAAAACTAAAAAGTCATGGGATAGGAGGCAGTGTACTATTGTGGATCAGGAACTGGTTAAAAGATAGAAAGCAGAGAGTAGGGCTAAATGGCCAGTTTTCCTAATGGAAAAAGGTGAATAGTGGAATATCCCAGGGATCTGTGCTGGATCTGCTGCTTTTTGACATATACATAAATGACCTGGAAAAGGGAATAACGAGTGAGGTTATCACATTTGCAGATGACACAAAATTATTTAACGTTGTTAAAACCCATGAGGTTTGTGGAAAATTGCAAGAGGATCTTGATAAATTGGAAGACTGGGTATCCAAATAGCAGATGAAATTTAATGTGGACAAGTACAAAGTTATGCACCTAGGAAAAAAAAATCCAAACTATGGTTACACGATGCAAGGTTACACATTAGGAACTACCACCCAAGAAAAAGATTTAGGTGTCATCGTGGATAACATATTAAAACCCTCGGCCCAGTGTGCAGCGGCAGCCAAGAGAGCAAATAGATTGCTAGGTATCATAAGGAAAGGAATGGAAAATAAAACAAAGGATATTATAATGCCTCTGTATCGTTCCATGGTGAGACTGCACCTTGAGTATTGTGTACAATTCTGATCGCCGTATCTTAAAAAGGTTATAGCGATTTTAGAAAAGGTTCAGAGAAGAGCCACCAAAATGGTAAAGGGGATGGAAGGATACCCCTATGAAGAAAGGCTAAAAAGATTAGGGCTCTTCAACCTGGAAAAGAGACGGCTGAGGGGAGATATGATAGAAGTCTATAAATTAATGAATGGAGTGGAATGAGTAAACTTAGATCGATTGTTTACATCATCAGAATATAGAAAGTCTAGGGGACATGCAATGAAGCTACAGAGTAAACTATTTAAGACTAAGAATAAGACTAATAAGAGAAAATATTTTTTCACTCAATGTGTAATCAAACTCTGGAATTTGTTACCGGAGGATGTAGTAAAGGCTGTTAGTGTAGCTGGGTTTAAAAAAGGTTTGGACTAGTTCCTGGAGGAAAGGTCCATAAACCATTATTAAGAAGGGACCCAGGATATCAATGCTTGACCCAATACAAGCACTGAGGAACCTGTGTCTTTTGGGGAGACTGCTAGGTATGTATGACCTAGATTGGCCACTGTTGGAAACAGGATACTGGGCTGATGGACCTTGGTCTGACCAGTATGGCACATCTTATGTTCTTATTCCTTTTTTTGAAAGACTGTTTTTTTTGGTTATAACAACCTTTCTAACCTCACCTTTTAACCACGTTGCCTTCCTTCCGTCCATTTTTAAGGGTTAAATACATCTGGTCTGGATTTCCAAGATGGTACTTTTAAACGTAGCCTTTCTAGATGCTCCTTTTAGTTTTTCCTCCCCATTTTCCTCTTGTTTCAAAATCTCCATTTTGAAAGTTAAATGCTAGTGCACTGGATTTCCTCTCCCTGCCAGATTCCTAGTAGGTTTCTGCTTGTCTGTGTCTATGACTCTTCTTGATTGTTCTTACTGGTGCAGTTCTTTCAGATCCCTTTGTGACCTGGCCCAGCCCAGGCTATCTGACTTCCTGTTTGCTCTCAGATTGTCTCCCCTGTCTGCTGTATCTAGGGGTGACTAACCCTATCAGGCCTATGTAGATCATCTCCTAGATCTATCTTGTTGTAGCATAAGGCAGCCTGTGCCATTGGGAGGGGGGAGGGGGGTTAATAAGAACTCTTCCTCTTCAATGTCAAGGCAGCAGAGTAGCAGTGTCACAGCTCTAGAGAGGTTTGTGTGGTGACCATGCTGCAAGTTCTGGTGCAACATGCATAATCACATACAGAGGTTCCTCCAGGGAGGGCACATGTGTCCACATCTAGGTCCCGCATGCACTTCACTTCATTGACGCTGCACGTGTATTCCTATTTTACATTGTGCTTGCATGTCACATGCCAGCCACTTTATTTTCCTATCATTAAAATGTGCAGTACTTGCACTGGGGGGGGGGGGGGGGCACGTGTATATCTGGAGACAGGCACATGGCTAGTTCAGACAACCTGTGCACATGTACAGAGGCTTTTCTAACAATGCCCTAGTGTCCCACATGTCTGAATTGCACATCTCTGTGGCTTACATTATTCATTTGCTCATTTAGTATTTGTATTCCACCATTCACTACTAGTTCTCAGTGGATTTTGGCCAAACAAAAACATTATCATATTTACATATTATAACTTAATATGATTCAAAGATAAACATAAATACAGTCTAAATATCAAAATTACAGAAGTTATAAGAAATCATGATTGATAATGAGGCATGAATACAACGGAAAGAGCATATATAATGATGGCATTGCCTAATGCCAAGAGAAAAAACACACACAGAGCAAATTTACTGTGAGTGGTTGGTGCAAATAGCTGGACTGAAGTGGACTATAGTAGACCTGACAGAGCTATCAAGCAGTAGAACTAAAAGAGATGAAAAGTTTCTTGCCATAGTGACGCAACCCCTGCTTTCACTACGGGAGATCTCGGGTGCATCACCTACATCCATGAAACAGTGTGCCAAAGCTTCTGCTCCAAGGATGTTCCAACAAAATATTTTGGGTCCTGGTCTCCTGTACTGGAGGAATAGCCTAATGGTTAGAACAGTGGATTGGGAACCAAGAAAGACCAGGTTTGAGATCCTGAGTATTACATAACCAGCAAGAGCGCCAACATCTCTACGCCTGGTCTGAGGTGACTTAAACATTTGTGCGTGTAGGGAAAGACTGTTTCAAGATATGCTATGGCGAACAGTTACCTTCAATATGAAAATTTTCTACATGTATCTTTCAGCGCATAAGCAAAGGTTTGGCGTTCAAGAGCAAATGTCTTTTGCTTCTCACCCTTGTGTGTTCTTTGGACTCCCTTTTATCATTCTCCATTTACTGTTAGGTCTCTTTTGTGATTTCATAAAAAATGTTTTTGGGGCGAAATAGTGTTGATTATTATGGGCTGAACGCCAAAAGAACCTACATGTCATGTGCGCATAACATGAGCATTTGACATTTACGCATATGTGCACACGGCCACATGTAGCATGTCTGTTTGCGCATGCAATGGCTCCCCTCCTTTCAACTTTACACTGAAGGTTTGCGCACAGCTCATTTGCATACATGCCCTTTGCTGCTTACCGGCAAGTGTGCTATGCAGTCACCTACACAACTAATAGCACGTGAAGTCAGCGCCGACTTTCTGCATCGGCCTGTTAGATTGTAAGCTCTCCTATTGTTCCTGAATGTAACTGGCCTTGAGCTACTGGAAATAGGAGTACCTCTAAATGAGTGCAACCAGTGTTGCTGAGGAACGTATGTACATTTTAAAATGTTCTCTTTATCATCCCATCTCTCCTTTGTGGTTTATTGCATCACTCCACCTCCTCCCCACAAATCCTAAAGGAACTGGGTTTTGATTTGAAGTGTAGAGCATCACTGCTGTGTGTGTGACACAGGTGAAGACCATATGTGTAACCTGAAGAACATAAATTGAATCTTTTTGAGAGGAATGAGGACTGGGAATTGAGTCACTAAAGGCTGTGTTTTGTTAAGTGGAAGTGGAAGTCCCTGATGGTGGAGATTTATCACGGTGAGGTTGATTAAAGATGTCGCTTGGAGTCTCTGAGGGAGACTGTGGCACTGAAGCTAAATGACTGTAGAGATATCTAGGGTAAAAATTGCTTTACTGTTCTCTGTCTTCCCATCTTGCATGCCTTCATCTTTTTCTCTCATTTTATCATTCTGTCTTTTTTCTATATCTTTAATTTTCTTCCTTTACTTCCATTCACTTTTTTCTTGTTTGGAGGCAAATTCGATCACTGTAAGATATTCCTTTTGTTTATTGAAAGCAACTTATCCACTGTCCAATCCTACTCCTACAGCTAGCAGCTGAAGTTAAGGTCTCGGTCCAATGGCAATGTCAGTGACAACGTTATTGTCACAGAATGCAATGGCATATTCTATTTAACCTCTGAGTGTATTCACGCTTCAGAAAGACAACAATTAGTGACACACTGTTCACAATTTAGTGGCAGTAGCAACATCTTGCCCTACTGGTGAAATGCTGTCCCATTTGTGCAATTAACCAATAGTTTTCCATTTAAAATATAGCTTTCTCCATATAATAGTGTAAAGGATTAGACTAGACCAAAACCTTTTAGCAGTTCCTATGCAGACATGGAGCCTGATTCCCGTCAAGCAAGACAGGCCTATTTGGACCCAATTCTGGAATGCGGTAGCCAGAATCAGGGCCAAGGATGGCCCGGCATGCCTGTGGATGATCCAACGTACCCTGCCTGCCTGCGGGGATGTCTTCACCACAGGCCCCCCTCTTCCCTGTCGCCTGACCCACGGCTTGCCAGCCGGGGCTTGAATTGGGCAGCAGGGACCCCCTCCGCACCCAGCCCTGGCACCAGGCGGAATCCCCGGCCCTGGCACTGGCTTATTCCCTTTGAGGTGGAATAAGCAACACGTCCCTAAGGGCACGGCAGCACATACATGACCATGACCTGAAACAGCTCTATACGTGCTACTGTACTGGTCCACCCCTGCTCCGCCTCTATCCCGCCCCCTCCCGGCTCTCCCCGTCCTTATGCATCGGACGTTGTCAGACGTCTGCCTGGGTGAGAATCTTCACAGTCTTGGCAAGTGCATATATCTATATGATTTGCAAGGGATTGTGGGCAATGCAGTTCATTCATACCAGACACAGCTGCTCACAATAATTAGTTGTGCTTTTGGGTAAAGCCAATAAGATATTTATTTATGGGGTTATTTCTCCCAACACAGATATGCTTGGTAGCACATAAATCAGGTTACTTGCTTTCAGTGTTAAACTGGGAAAAACAAAATTAAGAAAACAACATTTGAACTTGTCAGGCAATCAAAGCAAAAGAAATAAGACCTGGTTGGCAACAAACTGGTCTTTTCTGTAGGCTTTAGCTAATATTCTCTTAGCAATATATCAAACAACAAACAAAAGCCACAAAGAAAGGAAAAACTGTTCTTTTTAGGTTAACTTCTTGTATCTTCCCACATAGATTCAGAAGTGATTCTCTCAGAGCCCACAAGCAATTAGGTAAGGCTCAATTGCTAGCAGTTATCCAGCTGAAACCCCTTAGCTGGCTTGCTTTCTACTGCGTGGCTAGAAATCCTACACAGGAGCTTTTCTGAGTAGATTAAAGAACAAGTTTGTATTTCTTTGTGATGGTTGCTGTACTTTATAACAGAAAATCACCAAAGGAGTTTAGACAGAGAGCAGTCCATGTAAACAGATTCTTCATCTGCTATCACCCCCTCTTCTTCAACAAGCATGGGTTCAATATCATGGATTGGCACAGATGAATCTCCCAATGGAGCACTTTCAGGAGAATACTTGTTTCCCTGCTGTCTTTCAAGGTTATAGCTAGGGCATAGATCAGTGTTCATACCTGAGCTTCCATTGCTGTTAGAGTTCCTCTCTATATAGCCTGGCCAGTATGTAGTCCAGTTCTTATGTCCAGCCTTCCAATCCAGATCCCTGGACACTGGATTTCTCTTCACATACCTTCTGGCACGGGTCTTAGGGTCCCTTCCACATGCAGCCGTCTCCCTCACAGGTACCGTCTGGAGATTCCTAGCTCTGCAGCACCATTCCTCTGGCTTTCCCCAGTCCAATGGTGTATGCTGGCCCTTGGAATGCCTCCCAGTATACGTACTGCTCTGGACTCTTCTAGACCTCTCAAAGGCTTTTCTCCTCTTTCTTCCAAAGGGTTTCTTTCCCTCTCTTTCCGTCCGGTTTGGCTTCTGCTTCTGATGATCCTCCTGATGATGAAGATGATCAAGCTCAAGCTGCTTCTCTGTAGAATAAACTCTACCTTTATTCTGCTTAGATGAGTGCTCCTCCCTAACACAGCGCAGCTGTGCTGAATCAGGCCCTGCCCTTTGAGATGAATGCTTAGGGATTACCTCATAGCCCTCCTGATTGAACACACGTTTCCCCACTTCAGCTCCTCTAAGGGCTGTTGGAAACCTGGTGCATTCTGGGACTGGTAGTCTTTTATGGCAAAATTCTGTTTTCTTATTTCTACCAGAACTGACAGGTTGCTGGTTCAGAGTCACTTCACCTTTTCTATAGCTCCTTCCTGAGCTATGATAAGCTTCCTTATCACAACGTACAGGGAGAGTCAATGGGAGAATTGGGCCCTGGTGGCTTGCGGGGCTGCACATCTGCTGGGACATGCAGCCCCGCAATCCGTATTTCTGAATGACCTCCATAGTCTAGTAGAAAATTGTTTTTCCCAGGAGTGAAACTGAGCCAGAGAGAGAATTATAATACCAAAAGCTAATGACTGAGAGCATTATCTCATACAGGTGACATTATCACCAATCAGGAAGCAGGACAAAAAGTGGCTGATGATCCAAAAAAACATTTTGGAAGATACTAAAATTCCCACACTGATTTTGCCATATTGATGCCAGGTACTTATGAACCAATTATGGGTTTGTGGCTATGACTTATTTAAGTGCTCAAGGGTTGGTCTACAGGGTAGGGGTGTTCTTATTTTAGCCAAGAGCTGGTTGAAATTTCATAGTGTAAATGTTACCCATGCAGAGGGCTGTGATGTGGTATTGGTGTCACATAGGACGTTGACTATTGTCATCATTTTAAAAGCCTCACTCGCAATTTGGATGTCTGAAAATGTGTATGTGGACATCCACATCATGAAGATGTCTCCAGAACCATTTTATAAATGACTTTTAAAGACATCTTCAGTGTGGGGACAGCCATGAAGGCAGGGGGCATGGCGTAGGCATAGCTGGGGTACTGCAAAGGACTCTTCACTTGATTTCAGAAACAATGGGGATGTCCCTGAGAGGCATCAGAAAAGTGCCCATTTTGACCATAAAACATCCAGAGGGCATACAATCTAAGTACGTACCTGAGGCTATGGAGGGTTAAGTGACTTGCCCAAGATCACAAGGACGAACAGTAGGATTTGAAGCCCTGCTTCTCTGGTTCTAGCCTACTACACTAACCATTAGGCATTTCTTAGACATCCCCATTCTTTAATACTATTCCAAGAATATCTATATAGACAGCCCTGTAGACATCCATATCAGGCACATCCATGTTTATGAAATCATGCCTGAATTTGAAAGTGTCTGCTTTTTTTTCCAGATGTTTTGGCTTCGATGTCCCAGATTGCACTTGGATGTCATTTGTAAAATGCGCCTTCACATGTTTAGTATATAGGCTACCATCTGCCCCAGTCGATGTTTTATCTACCTTCTTGAATATTGCATGTGTTACTGTTGTTAATAAAATCTCTCAATGACAATAACTGTATGTTAATCTCTGTACTCCCCATTAGAGGGAGTACAATTGGTTTACTAATGCTATATCTACTTTAGGATATGAACAACTAGTACAAATGCCTACCCAGAAGAGAAATACTTGGGATCTGATTTTTGCCCTGGAAGAATTGGGAGCTCAGCTTACATTGTGTCTCTTCAGTGTACCCTGGTCTGATCACAGCAAGATCTTGTTTTCCTTACCAACCCCAGAGGATATTTCTACTCTATCAAGCGAACAATCCATCTGTCAACAATTTCAGTCCTTCAATAAGGACAATTTATTGATATTTCAGTTAATGCTTTAACTTTAGCTCCCTGCTCTGCAGTAGTTGCTAAGAGGAAGCATAGTGTCCCCTGGTTTACCTTAACTTTGAGAGATAGTAAAAGTAATCTTCAGCAATTAGAATGGTGTCATGCCAGGCGTCCCCAGAACAGTCTGCATATCTATCTACTCTGCAGGAGTATCAGTCGCAGATGGATAAATGTAGATGGGAGTATCATAATAAATTACTCCAACAATCTTTAAATCGCCCAAGGGAGTTGTTTGACATTGTGAAATCAATGGTTAGGGATTAAAGGGTCTTTTGAATCTCTAGATAATGGCAGAACTATTTGCAAACCAAAGTTTATAAGGGTGCCCAGCTAGCATCGATAGCTCCAACTTTTCATACTCCTGACCTTGGCAACATTTTGATCTGGTTACTGCAGAAGGTATAGGTAAAATAATCATAGGTCTTAGCACCAAACCTTCCCATTGGGCCCTTGCCATGTTAGTTAGATTAAGATAGTTAGGTCCGATGTGATGGCAATTTTACTCAGAATTACCTAGGTGTCCTTGACGCAAGGATTAATGCCTATCAGTTTGAAAAGTACAAGTGCATGTCCTGTACTTAAAGATCCAAAATTAGATGTGGGGATGACTGCATCTTACCGACCAATTTTTAGTCTTCCGTTCTTAACTAAAATAATTGACAAAGTAGTATTACAGCAGTTGCAAAACTTTATTGATCCATATGCCCCCCTAAATTCCCAACAGCATGGCTTCCTATCCATTCATGGAGTCAAGAATCTCATTGTGACACTGTTGGATAATTTCCGGTTAGGATTAGAAAAACACATGCCGGCTTTGTGTTGATATTTCTGTGGTCTTTTATTCTATTAATCATCATTAATTGTTGTCACAATTACAAGCCTTAAGTTTTCAAGATACAATATTGTGATGGTTTTGGTCTTATTTGTCGGGGTAATACCAACAGCTTCGGATTGAGTCCAACAAATCTGCCTGGTATAGCCCTCATAGTGGAGTTCTCCAGAGCTCTGCATTGCAGGCCACTATGTGAATTGATAACATCCTTTGGGATTTCTTATCACTTTTATGCTGATAACATCATGTTATATGCCCCATTTTCTACTGTTAACCCTGATTATATTGTTTTGGTCACGTGCTTTAATGCAATTATGGGTTGGCTTTCTGCATATGGTTTGGCAGTGAAATGTTGCCACCAATGGCTTTTAAACTCACGATGTTGACATGGTTGTTAAATCCGAGGTCCATTATCTGGGTCTAATGTTAGACCAATGTCTTAATTTTCATGCTCTTATTATCATGGTTATTAAAAAGGTTTATTATAAGATGAGGGTAGTGAGGTTTTTTTGCCCATTGCGTGTTGAACACAGGATCTGGTGCAAGAGGGTTTTGAGGCCACTTGGCCATAGTGATCATAGCATGATCGGATTTGATTTAATAAATGGAAGAAGAACCACAAGGAAATCCTTTTAACGGGAGGAGTGGTCTAGTTGTTAGGACAAGGTACTTCAGGCCGCAGGGCCGGGGGTTCAAGTCCCACCTGGGGACAGCAATCTCAGGCCAGAGGGACTGGGATTTCTAGTCCTGTAGCACTCCTTGTGGTCTTGGGCAAGCCACTTAACCCTCCATTGCCCATGTTCCCTGTAAGTATTAGCGTATGTGTCTCATATCCCCTCGTGTTAAATGTATCCCCCAATTGACCGCTTTGACCCGGTGAAAAGTGGGATATAAATGTAGCTAAATAAATAAATAAATAATAAATAAACTTTCAAAAGGGAGACTATGATAAAATGAGGAAGATATTTAAGAAAAAAATAAAAGGAGCAGCTGCAAAGGTTAAAGATTTACATCGGACATGGGCGTTGTTTTAAAGCACTATCTTAGAAGCCCAGACCAGATGTATTCCATGCTTTAAGAAAAGTGGAAGGAAGACCAAATAACTGCCACCATGGTTTAAAGGCGAGGTCAGAGAAGCTGTTGTTAATAAAAATCCAAATCAAAATTGTTTTCCCCTATCTAAAATATCTTTTTTTTTTTGTTGTTGGAGCAGGCTGGAGGCGACTGAAAGAACAACACAGCCGCTCCAGACAGCCAGTTCCTTTTTAATCAAACCAAATAAATATGGTACTTATCCAAGTAGTGTCCCAGTGAAGTGTTGTAATAGCCATCAAGATCATTCGCCTGATATGTTCCTCATTGTAATAGCGGTCAAAAGCAGCTTATCCACCATGACGCGCACGTTTCGGGCCACCATGCCCTGTATCAAGTGTTCATAAACGCGCAGAAATCCCGCTTACATCTCAAAAAAACAACCAACACCGGATATAGAGGATGAATCACACACATTGGCTAAGATAGTCGTCAATCAGTCAGGAGCACCAATCACCAATTGGGAGACCCTACTGAACATCGGGGAATCCCTTGGTGTCATAGGTGACGTCATATTAAGCTGGGCCAATCTATTTCCTTATTCAAACCCATCGGATGGATCGCAGCCAGATCAAAAATCAATTGTTGCTCACGACGTTGCAGCAAGGCTAATCGATTACCTCCCCAGGGATTAGATGGAACATGATCTAATACAGTCCAAAAAACATCGACACCAAACTGATGTTGTTTAGCAACACAATGTTCCACAATCGGTGCTGATAGCACTTGTTGTCGCAACCTCGACGCATGTTCACTGAGTCTAATTTTCATCTTCCTCGACGTTCTGCCGATGTAAATCAGAGGGCAAGCACATTGCAACACATAAACAACAAAAGTTGAATCGCAAGTAGTCGCCCACCGTCTAGTAATCACTTGACCAGTATTCGGATGGACCCAATCCACACCGGTAAGTGAAGATGCACAAAATGTGCAATTAGAGCAGACAACAAGTGCTATCAGCACTGATTGTGGAACATTGTGTTGCTAAACAACATCAGTTTGGTGTTGATGTTTTTTGGACTGTATTAGATCATGTTCCATCTAATCCCCGGGGAGGTAATCGATTAGCCTTGCTGCAACGTCGTGAGCAACAATTGATTTTTGATCTGGCTGCGATCCATCCGATGGGTTTGAATAAGGAAATAGATTGGCCCAGCTTAATATGACGTCACCTATGACACCAAGGGATTCCCCGATGTTCAGTGGGGTCTCCCATTTGGTGATCGGTGCTCCTGACTGATTGACGACTATCTTAGCCAATGTTTGTGATTCATCCTCTATATCCGGTGTTGGTTGTTTTTTTGAGATGTAAGTGGGATTTCTGCGCGTTTATGAACACTTGATACAGGGCTTGGTGGCCCGAAACGTGCGCGTCGTGGTGGATAAGCTGCTTTT
This sequence comes from Ichthyophis bannanicus, assembly GCA_033557465.1. Classification (NCBI taxonomy): domain Eukaryota; kingdom Metazoa; phylum Chordata; class Amphibia; order Gymnophiona; family Ichthyophiidae; genus Ichthyophis; species Ichthyophis bannanicus. Next base: position 80,691,120 of record CM066050.1, on the reverse strand, counting down.
GACCGCTATTACAATGAGGAACATATCAGGCGAATGATCTTGATGGCTATTACAACACTTCACTGGGACACTACTTGGATAAGTACCATATTTATTTGGTTTGATTAAAAAGGAACTGGCTGTCTGGAGTGGCTGTGTTGTTCTTTCAGTCGCCTCCAGCCTGCTCCAACAAAAAAAGATATTTTAGATAGGGGAAAACAATTTTGATTTGGGTTTAGTTCTATTTTATGATTGTCCGTTGTTACTGAACCAAGGGATTCTTTTTGCTTTTGCTTGTTGTTAATAAAAAAGCATCTTTCAAGAAATGAAAAAAGGAGTCAAATAACGAAAACGGGAAACAACAGTAACATTGGCCAGTTAGATGCAAGGCAATGATAAGACATGGTAAAAAGACAATTTGAAAAAAAGCTTGCTGTGGAAGAAAAAATGCATAATAAAAACATATTCAAGTACATTTGTAGCAAAAAAACCTGTGAGCGAGTCACTTGGACCATTGGATGATAGAGGGGTAAAAGGGGCACTAAGTGAGGACAAGGCCATAGTGGAGAAACAATCAATTCTTTGCTTTGGTCTTTACTGAAGAAGATGTAGGGAAGTTACCCATGCCTGAAATGGTATATAAAGGTGATATATCTGAAGAATTGAAAGAAATATCAATAAACCAGAAAGCTGTATTACAACTATTTGATAAACTGAAGAGAGGCAAATCACCCGGACCAGATGGGATACATCCGAGGGTGTTGAAAGAACTGTAATATGAGGCATTGTGGGTTAAACTAGAAAGAGGGAAAGAGAAATCTATTTGCATTGATGTGATATACAGACCTCCGTCACAAGAGGAAGAGGTGGACAGAGAGTTAATTGAAGACATACACAGCATTGTTAGGAAAGGGGAAGTGCTACTGATAGGAGATTTCAATATGCCAGATGTTGATTGGCACATTCCTGCTGCAGTATCATCTAGAAGTAAGGAGATCCTGGATTCTCTACAGGGAGAACTATTCAGGCAATTGGTAACAGACCCCACACGTGAAGGGGCCATACTGGACTTGGTGCTTACCAATGGTGAAAGTGTTTCTGATGTTATAGTGGGAGATCATTTTGCATCCAGTGATCACCAGATGGTGTGGTTCAGTATTAGAACTAGGGCTGTTAGAATCCATTCAAAGGTGAGGATCTTAGACTTTAGGAAGACTAACTTTGCCAAGATGGGCCAATACCTCAGGGAGTCGTAAGTGGGATGGGAACAGCTGGTGGATATAGTAAAACAGTGGGCAAAACTGAAAGGGGATATTTTAAGGGCAACCAACCGTTTTGTTAAAATGGTAAATAAAGGTAAAAGGAAAAGGAGACCGCTATGGCTTTCGAAAGAAGTAGCTGAAAAAGTGAAGAAAAAGAGGGAGGCCTTCATGAAATACAGGAGATCACAGAGAGAGGAAGACAGGCATCTATATTTGTAAAAGAGAAGCTAGCAAAGTAGTCAGGAAGGCAAAGATTCAAAAGGAGGAGGAAATAGCCAATGCAATAAAATGGGGGGATAAGACATTTTTCAGATATGTTAGTGAGAAGAGGAAGGGCAAAAGTGGTATTGTCAGACTTAAGGGTGCAGGGGAGGAATATGTAGAAGCTGATAAGGATAAAGCAGAATTGCTTAACAAATATTTCTGTTCTGTGTTCACAGATGAAGAACCAGGAGCAGGACCTCAGAAAACACCCACAAACAGGAACAGAAGCGAGGGACATCTTGAACAATTGTCAGAAGACTGTGTTCGTGAGAAACTAGCTTAACTTAAAGCAGACAAAGCGATGGGACCGGATGGGATACACCCTAGAATACTGAGGGAACTTGGAGATGTTCTAGCAGCTCTACTGACTGACCTTTTCAATGCCTCGTTGGAGTCGGGAGTGGTGCCAAAGGACTGGAGAGAGGCTCATGTGGTGCCTTTACACAAAAGCGGAAGTAAGGATGTGCTTGAAAACTACAGGCCAGTTAGTTTAACTTCGGTGGTGAGTGAATTATTGGAAACCCTGCTGAAAGAGAAAATAGTGAGGTTTCTGGAATCCAGCGGATTACAGGATCCAAGGCAGCATGGATTCACCAGAGGCAGGTCTTGTCAGACAAATCTGATCGATTTCTTTGATTGGGTGACCAGGGAGTTGGACCGAGGGAGAGCCCTAGATGTGGTGTATTTAGATTTCAGTAAAGCCTTTGACACTGTTCCTCACAGGCAACTTATAAACAAACTGAGCACCCTAGGGATGGACCCTAAAGTTACTGCTTGGGTTAGAAATTGGTTGGGTGGGAGGCGACAAAGAGTACAGGTAAATAGAGCTCTCTCTGAGGAGAAGGATGTTACCAGTGGTGTGCCCCAGGGATCTGTCCTTGGTCCGATTCTTTTTAACATCTTTGTTAGTGATACAGCAGAAGGGCTGTCGGGTAAGGTTTGCCTCTTTGCAGATGATACCAAAATCTGCAATAGAGTAGACACCCAGGAAGGTGTAAATAACATGAGGAGGGATTTAGCTAAGCTTGAAGAATGGTCTCGATTTTGGCAGCTGGGATTTAATGTTAAAAAATGTAAGGTCATGCATTTGGGTTGCAGCAATCCGAGGGAGAAATATAGTATAGGGGGTGAAGTACTTTTGTCCACTAAAGAAGAGCGGGACCTAGGCGTGGTTGTGTTTGATGATCTTAAAGTAGCTAAACAGGTAGAAAAGGTGACGGCAAAAGCTAGAAGGATGCTTGGGTGCATACGGAGAGGAATGGCCAGGAGAAAAAAGGAGGTGATAATGCCTCTGTGATAATGTCTTTGGTGCGACCTCGTTTGGAGTATAGTGTGCAATTCTGGAGACCGCACCTTCAAAAGGATGTGAACAGGATGGAGTAGGTGCAGAGGCTGGCTACTAAAATGATTAGTGGTCTTCATTATAAAGCATATGAGGCCAGACTTAGGGATCTTAATATGTACACCTTAGAGGAAAGGCGGGATAGAGGTGATATGATTGAGATGTTTAAATACCTCTGTGGCATAAATGTTCGGGGAGAGAGCCTCTTTCAATTGAAAGCAAATTCTGCTATGAGGGGACATGGGATGAGGGTGAAGGGAGACAGATTCAGGAGTGATATGCGGAAATATTTCTTTACGGAAAGAGTAGTGGATCTGTGGAATAGTCTCCCAGTGGAGGTGGTAGAGATGAGGACAGTAGCTGAATTCAAAAAAGCATGGGACAAACACAGAGGATTTCTACAGGTAAAAAGGGGACTGTTGTATTTGTTGATATGGAAGGACAGACTAGATAGGCCATGTGGTCTTTTTCCGTCGTAATATTTCTATGTTTCTATGAGATGGCAGACCTACCATTAGTAATATGTGAACTATCATTAAAATCATCTGTAGTACTGGAAGAATGGAAAATGGCCATTATAATGCAAATTTTTAAAAGGGTTCCAGGAGTGTTCCGGGCATCTACAGACCGGTGAGCTTGATGTCAGAACCGGACAAAATGGTATAAAGAATAAAATTACTAAACATAGATAATCATGGTTTAATGGGAGAAAGCCAACATGGATTAAGCCAAGGAAAGTCTTGTCTAACTAATCTGTTATATTTTTTGAAGGTATGAATAAACAGGTAGACTAAGCTGAGCCAATTGATATAATGTATCTGGATTTTCAGAAAGCCTTTGACACTGCGAAATTAAAAAGTTATGGGATTGGAGGCAGTGTAGTATTGTGGATCAAGAATTGGTTAAAAGATAGAAAGCAGAGAATCTCTAGAGGTACATGGCCAATTTTCTCAATGGAGAAAGATAAATAGTGGAGTACCCCACGGATCTGTGCTGGGCCTGCTGCTTTTTAACATATTCATAAATGACCTAGAAATGGGAATAAACAAGTGAGGTGATCAAATTTGCAGATGACACAAAATTATTCAAAGTTGTTAAAACACAAGAGGATTGTGAAAAATTGCAAGATGACCTTGATAAATTGGAAGACTGAACGATCAAATGGCAGATGAAATTTAATGTGGATAAGTGCAAAGTTATGCACCTAGGAAAGAACAACCCAAACTTTGGTTACACGATGCAAGGTGCACGACAAGGCTGTTAGTGTAGCTGGGTTTAAAAAAGGTTTGGACATGTTCCTGGAGGAAAGGTCCATAAGCTATTATTAAAAAGGACCCGGGAAACCTGAGCGTCTTTTTGGGAAACTGCTAGGTACTTGTGACCTGGATTGGCCACTGTTGGAAACAGGATACTGGGCTTAATGGACCTTGGTCTGACCCAGTCTGGCATATCTTATGTTCTTACCACCTTAGAAACCACCACCCAGGAAAAAGATTTAGGCATCATCGTGGATAATATATTGAAACCCTCTGCCCAATATGCAGTGACATCCAAGAAAGCAAATAGAATGCTAGGAATCATAAGGAACGGAATGGCGAATAAAAACAAGGATATTATAATGCCTCCATATTGTTCCATGGTGGAAAATCACCTTGAATATTGTGTGCAATTCTGATCGCCATATTTAAAAATGATCTAGCAGAATTAGAAAAGGTACAAAGAACAGCAACCAAAATGGTAAAGGGGATGGAAGGATATCCCTATGAGGAGAAGCATAAATGGTTAGGGTTCTTCTACTTGGAAAACAGATAGCAGAGTGAGGATATGATAGAGGTCTATAAATTAATGAATGGAGTGGAATAGGCAAATGTAGATCAGTTGTTTATGCCATCAAAAAGTAGAAAGACTAGGGGACATACAATGAAGCTACAATATAACCCATTTAAGACTAATAAGAAAAACAATTTTTTCACTCAACGCGTAATCAAACTCTGAAATTCATTACTGGAGGTTATAGTAAAAGCTGTTGGTGTAGTTGGGTTTAAAAAAGGTTTGGACAAGTTCCTGGAGAAAAGATCCATAAACCATTATTAAAGAGGACCAGGGAAATTCACTTCTTATCCCAGGACAAGCATTGTGGAACCTGTGTACCTTTTTGGGAACCTGCCAGGTACTTGTGACCTGGATTGGCTACTGTTGGAAACAGGATACTAGGCTTGATGGACCTTGGTCTGACCCAGTATGCCATTAATGTTCTTATGTGATGTAGCAGTTTTCGTACTGTCTACTAAGCATTAGCTTTACTGCACTTAGATTTCTGTAATATTATTTATAAAGGGCTGCCATAGTATACAGTTAATGTTTCAGAAATACCACAAAATACCTCAGCTTGTAAACTTGTTGGGGTTCCAAGTTTTACTCATGTTTTGCCATTATTGCACCAATTGCATTGGTTTCCTTTTTTCAGGTGAATATAAGATATAAGGTCCTGATGATGGAATTCAAGATTGCACATGATCTAACTGCAAGGTGCCTTATGTCCATGTTACAGGCACAATCTTCAGGTAGAACTAGGAAGTCCTGTTCACAAAATATTTTTTCTGTCCCATTTTTACGCACAAGGTGTGGTCAAGCTGTGTGCGCCTGAGCATTTTGACATTAGGCAACTGGGCTTTGGAATGCCCTTCCAGATAGCAAGATTAGGAATAGCCTTCAAGCTTACTTCTGTAGGAAATTCAAGGCTTGTATGTTTAGGGCATATTATGGAACAGATGAATTCTTGTTATTATATTAATGGACTGACCCTGTTGTTTCACATTACTATCTTATATTATTACTGTTAAATGTATTGTGTGTCTAAATATATATGTTTTTATTTATCTACTATGATTTTGTAGAGAGAATATGATATAAATCAGTTAAATAAATAAAACAAGCCCAAACGGACTTAGAATCCTGACTTAATACCTATACAAATTTACTATTTCGCTCCGAGCTGACCGGGGCACCTCGGGGGGGATGGCGGCCCATAAACCAGCGCTCTTGGACTTCGGGTCTCCTTCTTCTTCTCACGGAAAACGCTCCAAAACAGAGGTGTCCTCAACACAGAAGATGGTTCAATTTCGTGAAAACCCGAAATGCACCTGGAGATTTTGGAGGAAATACGCGGCGTGAAGGAATTGGTGCAGTCCAATGGAGAAGAAGCGCTTCGAGCCATGCGAGAAGACTTTGGAGTGCTCCAGGACCGACTTGAAAGTCTTTCATTACGGCAGGACAACATGGCGGGGGTCCTCGACTCGCACGAGGTGCGCTTGGGCAAACTGGACAAGGCTGAGCGCCAGATACAGAATCTTCAAAAGGAGTTAGAGATAGCAATAATCGAGCCCGTCGCAACAATGTGAGGCTCCTCGGAATGCCGGAGGGGGTGGAAGCAGGAGATATAGAGAATTCTTGCTCAACACTCTTCCCTCCTTGCTGAAGATCACTTTTCACAGACAACAGGAAATCGATCGATCACACCGTGTACCTGCCCGAATGGCGCTCAACCGCACGACCCACCGGCCAATTATCTTTATCTTTCTACGATATCAACAAGTGGAACAAAATTTAAATTCTGCCCGAGCGAATCATCATTTGGAATTTGAAGGTCGTAAGGTCCTCCTTCTTTCCTGATTTGGCAAAGCCTACCGTTGACCGTCGGAAGAAACTCCTTGCTTTTCGCCCTCGACTTCAACAGCTACAAGGCTCGCTTTGGCCTGTTGTATCCAGCGGAAGCTCCGAGTGACTCTCCACAACCAAACCAGACGTTCGAAGATCCTGATCTACTATCAACATTTTTAGACTCCAAAGAAGCAGAGCAGATGCGCTGATCCCAAATCTTGGACTCTTATCTGCCGGCTCTATCCGTCATTTTGAAGGGCCCGATGCGGCGGTCATAGCCAAGCACAGAAATAGCCTGGACTTTCTTTCTTTCTCTATATGACTTTTTGTTTTTGGTCTCCTATCCCTTCATGATGTGTGCCTCGGTCGGGATTCGGAGCACACGCACAGTCCTACAGGTTATGTGTTTTTTTCAATTTCGGCCTTCTCTGGGGTTTTCTCCCGCAGACACATGGTCGCCAGTAATTTTTGGGGTTTTGCTTCTCCTCTACCGTACTGCGGTTTTCTTTGTTAATGTGGGGGCGCTTCATTGTATTATATTAGCTTATTTTTCCTATGTCATGTGTACAGCCAGATATACAGTCAGTTTGAGGGACATAGTGAAATTATGTGTGCTATCATGCTCAGAATTTTTAACTTTTCTGAATGGCCTTATGTAAAAATCTTATCATTCACCGTCAAAAGGCATAATGGTCCACTCAAAGGAAAGAAAATCCTTAGCTATCTTAGCCATGAGCATGTGATTTAGTGTTTCTTCATGAAACGCATTTAAACTCTGCTGAAACACTGAAACTCAATGCTAAGCCTCACATGGTAGCTGCCTATTCTCCCACCGTTTCAAATGGTACGGGATAGCCATTCTGGTTAGGAAGTCTTTGCACGCTACTGTACCTGATATTAGCGCTGACAAGGAGGGTAGATGGGCCCGTGTACACCTTGAGGTTGGAGATAGTGAATTCACGTGTATTTTGCAATTATGCCCCGAATGTGGACAACCCTGCTTACTATGCAAGTATTGCGCATTGGCCTTGGCCTCTGCCAATGCTCCATTAATACTTGGTGGCGATTTTACTCAAGTGTTCCCTCAATCTTTTCTTCTCAAACAAGGTGCTCGTTTGGTTGGACAAAAGATCCAGTACCGAGTAGACCTGTGTGGCTAGATATAGAAGCGGACCTTTGCAAACTGATTCCTCTTACCTTTTCTCCCTGGTATGACTCTCCCATCAGGACTCCCACTATCCACCAATGCTTTTAGACACTTTTAGGTGCCTTTAATACTCTTATGCAATCTTTAGACTCCCGACTCTGGTCAGTGCAACTTCAGCATCGCCTTCGGAGCACTAGAGGACTCCCGCCATCGGCATTCTCTACATAAGGTGGCTTGGAGACTTTCCGATCGCGCGGAAGGGCACTGGGTGTAGCAGCCACTTTGACTAAGCCTTATGTCTTGCTCGAACTAGTGAGAGCCCTCTCGCGCAGAAAGTCTGGGAGAGAGAATTGGCATGTGACTTTGACCTCGGAGCAATGGAGCCTTATCTGGAGTAGAGGGACACGGGTTCCCGACCGCCTCACTCACTCAGACCCTCTTCTTTCTAGCCCACCGGTGTTTTTTACACTCCTCACAGATTAGACAACAAATGGAACACTACTCAGGGCAATGGTTGCTGGACCACGTCCTGCGGCCATTGGTTCATTGCCTCATGTTATGCATGATATCCCGCACTACAGTATTACTGGCGTCGGGTCTGGGGGTCGTATTTAGGTCTATCTCGCACTCTCAGGAGCCCTTTCTTGGAGATAGTGGGACTTTCGCCCAGTTGCGGGGATCCCCTCTCTCCCAAAAAATGCTAATAACATGACGAACTTTATTCTTTGCATTGCTATTTCACTAATTAAGTAATACTGGAAAATTATCTACCATATGAGCCACAATGAAGTGTGTAATCAATCCTGTCTTTACAGTAAATATGAACAAATACTCGTCTGTTCGCTTCCTCCGTTCAGACCTCCTTCTCATTGGTCTCAATGGAAGATGCTCAATGACTATGTACATTTTGCTAAATGCTCTCATCTGACTGTCTAACTTGTATATATCTCTGTCCCATGATCATGGCTGTATTGTATATACTCTTTTGATCGTTTTGATGTATAATCACTGTTAACTGGGAAGCGCTCACATGCTGATATAATCGGGTAGAGGAAGAAGCATCGGGGTGGGGGGTAATGGGTTTACTTTTCCTTATTGTATACTTGTTTTGTCTCTTTTGGTGTGTTGTTTCTTTTGTTTGTTGCAAAATGAAAATAAAAGTTTAAAAAAAAAACAAAAAACAAAAAAAAAAAAAACAAGCCCAAACGTCTGAACTAACCTCTCAAACGTTTTCCTGAAGGAAACTCAGATTACTGAGTGCCTCCAGGTCCAGCTCAATTAAAAAATTAGTGTTCCTACGCCAGCATTAAGTAGTCCATGGGACCCCTAATTCAGTACTTTATAGATGTTTTTACAGAACTTGAGCCCCATAGTACACCTAATGGAAGTTTTAAGGTATTTTTAGCACTTTTACTTTCAGATGATATCATTTTTTGACTCTATTAAATAAACTATGCAACCTTAAGCAGTCTGCTTCCCCAAGAAACAGGGAATGAACAAACCTCAGTAGATCCCTGTACTGTCTCAGCACCTGTAAGCTCATGCTGTAACCTCTACTGAGCATGCTCAACACTCACACCGCTTTCAAACACTTCCTATATAAACTTAAAATTAACCTTTTTGATTTTATTAGTTAATCTGACTCCTCTAAGCATCCCAATACCCACTGTAACATTCTTTTCCAAAAACGAGGCTCCAGAGCCCTGGGAAGTCAACCTTCTCCTTCTCCCTGACCCAGACCCAGACAGTAAAAAGGACATGGCTTCTTTAACTCCAGCTTCTCCTCTCCTGGTAGGCCCAAGCCAGGGACTCTCTCTCTCTCCAAGACCACTGTTCCACGGCTGAAATCAAATTCCTGAGAAGCTAAACAAACACACCAACTGCAATAGCCCCGATCAGCCCCATCTTAACTACAAAGGTACGCAGGTCTTTATTTATTTATCAAAATTAGCTAGGCTTCCTCCAACCCAATACCCCTCACATTTATTCAATTATTTTACAGAAACCTGAACCAATGGGTCACAGCAACATCAAAACCCCAACTCCTTTAATTTTTTCATAAACTACTGTCAGCTAACATTTCCCTAACTCTTTTTTTTTACTTTATTTTTAAACTAATGCCATTCTCTTACTGTTTAAATTTGCTGCAGAGTACCTCAGCACAACAAACCAGGCAAGGCATCATCCTTGGGACCCTCAGCATCCCAAGTAAATACATTTATGCTATTTTATTTTTAAACTGGTTAAACCTGTATGGCACATCAGAGAACCCTCCTCTATATCCTTTACCCATCCCTTCTTCAAAGCTGGCTGGCAAGCAAAAGACGTGCTTCTTATCTCCTACTGGCTTGGTCTCCAGTAATGGTTTGATGGTACTCAGCAGTGCTTTGAACTATCATATTCATATTTCATTTTATATAACATCTATCTACCAAAATCTGTGTAGTTTACAAGTAAAAATTAAGCATTATAGGGGTGACATAAACATAGAAGCACATATGAGAAATAGGGGAGTAACAGTGAGGTACAACATATTATGAGTGGAATCAAAAGGGAGGGAGGTAATTAGGGTTGCCAACTGGTTTACCCCATTGAATGCAGGGGTATGTAGTTCTGATTTCCCTATTGCACTACATAAGAAAAGCAAGACTACAAGTCCCTGCATGCAGTGGGGTAAACTGGCACATCTGCAGACAGTTGGCAACCCTAAAGGCCTTGGTTGGGATGCAGCAGCAAACTAAGTGATATTCCTACTACTAACTAGGAGTTATAAGGAGTCAAGATATAGCAGGTTAAAATAAATGTCTTCAGCAGAGTTTTACATTTTCTACTGGATGATTCAAGTCTAATATCCAGTGGCAAGGCTTTCCAGAGCATAGGCATCACTACATGAAAACAGGATTTTCTGGTAGTATTCAATTGGACTTTCAAATGAAAAGGAACTAATAGTAGGTAATGCTCAGAGGAGTGGAAAGCGCTCTGAAGGTTATAAGAATAAGGAGATGAGCCAAAAACATGGACAACAAAGTCTTCCTGTTTGAACCATATCCACCAAGTGCTGTCTGTTGCTAGATGCTGAGTGAGTCAGAGGTAAGATGCAGGCTTCCTGTTGGCCAGCTAGAGGGGGATGGAAGGGTGCAGGGGACAATTGAGAATCAGAACCTAAGGATAAAGGGGGACTGTTTGGGGGTCCTGACAGAGAGATTAGAAGGGGATTCCTGCTAGGTGGAATCAGAAGGAATCAGAGGGGATTATGAAAGGGGATGCTTCCAGGAGAGGATCAGAAGGGGGGGGGGGGGAGGGGGGGAGGGTCATGGGGATAATCACGGAGGTCAAAGAGGCTCATTGGCTGATCACTTGGGGGAATGAGAGGGATCCCTTTAGCTTTGGGCTGCTGATTGCAGGGAAACAACCAGATCTGTAAAGTGCATTTGCTGAAGGGACCAGGACCTCTTTAACTCAACCTTGTGAGCACATAGTATTCTGCATATTATTAGCTTCATACACTGAAATTGAAAGCCCAGTGTACTACACACAGCTACAAAGTATGTTAATATAAACAGTTTGGGCCGATATTCAGTGGTGGTGGCCAGCCCAAGGAAAGTGGCTAGCTGCAAACAGGAAGTCGTCACTGGGTGCCAAACAGCCCTGTGGCGCTGAAGTTTTAAGGTAAGTGCCATGGGGCTTTTGAGGCCAATGTCACCTCTGCAGGTCCCGGAGAGGGTGTGGCAGCAGAGGCAATGGGGGCGGAACGGAGGAGGGGAGCACAAGGGATGAGGTTCGCTCTGCATAGGTCCCTTTGCTCTGTAAATCATTCTGTCATAGTCCATGGGGCAGAAAACTAATGAGCAGCTACTCGGTGTGGGAGCAGGAAGAAATTTTTAAACTGGACAAGTGGTTCATGGTTTACTATTTATAGTTTATTAAAAGTTGGCACACTACCCTTTGGGATCGGCAGGTGGTTTACAAAAAATCAATTTAAAAGAATAAAAAGGAAAAGAACTCTAATTAAGCAAAAATAGAAAAGTAAAACCATACACACAACATAAGGAGAGAGAGAGAGAGAGAGAGAGAGAGGAGGTAGACTAGGACTTCATAAAATGAGCAGTTCAAGAGCAAGAGGAGAAGTGGGGGAGAGGAGAGTTCATTATGAATATAAGTAGATTCTACCAGTGCTCCTTCTCTAAGGTACTATAAACTATTCAATCAAGAACATGTGAAGAAGGATGCTATATGGATTACACTTGATGTTTTCCTCAATCCACCTGACCAGATTACCCTTGAATCTGCCTGCTGAAGCTTTGCTCTCGTAAATTCAGAATATGAAGACACATTTGCAAACCACTTAATTGGAGTGTGTTAAGAATACTGAGGAAGTTTCTAAACTGCAAGTACTTTGCAATGATTTGGCTGTCCATATGAACAGTGTAGAAGGCTTTACTGACGCTACTGTGAAAAACTTAGCGTTCAAACTTGCATTTAATAAATGTTCCTAAATCGCAATTAGTTACACCTAAAGATATGTTTAAGAATTACATGGCTGAAGTTTGGGGTGTTCCACCTGAAATTCAACCGCCAGTTGCTAAAATATACTATTTGCCATAAGGGAAGAAGACCCTGTACAAGAGGGGTTACTTCCCCGTCAGCAAATGGATGAACTAAATGTTTCAGCAATTTTGGAAAGTCTGGAGTTGGATGCAGTCATTCTGTGACATGCTCAATTCAGTTTGTTTTGTCATCAGATAGAGATTGGTTTTGGAGGATGTTATTCAGGAAGAGGCGTGTTAGATATCAAGGGTTGCTGGTTCGGGCATTTCCTGATCTGGCTTGGGAAACCCAATGACAAAGGAGGGACTTTCTCTTCCTTCGCCCCCGGGCCTCCCAGTTGGGTGCTTTATTTTTTTAAATATCCTTGCAAATGTTTAGTTAAGTATCAGTTTAATTCTTTGGTGTTTCTGTAGCCTTCTCAGCTTGTTTCATTTCTAAATGCTCACCCAGTTCCTAGTTCTGCTATGGAAGTATCCGAACTACCTCAGCGTTAAGTGTCTGGCTGTGACTCTGGTTTCTTTTTCCTTCATGTTTTGACATTAATTTTCCTACTGGAACCTCCCTCATGTAGTGGGCTAGAGTTTGGGTCTGGAGTAATCGTCTTTGTTTCCTCTTTTTTCTTTGTATATTATGATGCACATTTCACCCAGTACCCATGTTTTCCCACAAGTTGTGGTTTCCTGCACTCGTATTTGTAAAATACATAAATATAAAATTAAAATGATGCTACATTAGTGAGATAGGATGGGTGGTAAAGACATGAATCAACCATGTAGGCATAACCTTATGCTCACATACTTTATGACCAGATTCTGTATCAATAACTCTAGGATCGAAATTCTCAAAGAACAATTTAAAACAATCCAGTAACATAAGGCTTTTGAAGTTAAAATGATCAGACTTTGGAAGTAACAAGAAAGGACCAAACAAAGATCTGGGCTTTCTAAGTCAATATGTGCCATAAAATTCTGCTGCCTAATTCTTATGGCAGTGGGCTGAAAACCAGGAAAGCCCATTTCAAATTCCACTGTCACGCTGTGTAATCTTGGGCAAGCCATTTAATCCTCACTGCCAGGAACATACCTACTGAACCTGAAATTTAACTTGAGTGACTCCTGAAAAAGGCAGGAGCTAAATTCAAAATCCTTTCCCTTCCCCCTTCTGCTTACCTATCAACATCTCTTTCTCCTCCAGACTATCATTGTAATGTTTTTATCATTCATTTTGATTTTTGGGTAAAGACATCTTTTGAATATTCTATTCTGACCTGAGGAAGGGAGTGTTAGCTTCTGAAAGCTAGTAAGGCAGGGCCCGATTTTCAGCTGGGCGGTGCTATGTGACGCATCGGTGCAAAGCCCACCCCCTTCTGCTTAACCCAGATTTTCAATGCCGGGGTCATAGGCGGCCTTGGCATTGAAAATTCAGGTCTCGCTGCTCACCCCAGAAGCTACAGGAGCTAGCCGGGTAGCACCGATTTTTGATGCTACCCACTTAGCCCCTGTGCCTGAAAGATAGGCATGGAAAAACCTTGCTTATCTTTAAGGTGCAGAGGGCTAAGCGGGTAGCATCGAAAATCGGTGATACCTGGTTAGCACTTTCCTCCTCCCCTGCTCTGCCCTGGAACGCTCCTAACATGCCCCAATGCTAACCGCATAGTATCTGGGTGCATTAGGGACATATCTGGGATTTTCGAAGGGCACTACCCATGTAAGTGCTCTCCGAAGATGCCAGATAACGCATTTACACAGGTAACTAGGGCAGTTACCTGTGTAATACCTTTGAAAATCGGACCTGAAATGTATTACATTAGTCCAATAAAAAGATATTGCTTATATTATTTTGTAGTTTTTGCTATTTTATTCCAATAAATCAGAAGAAATACTTTTTCATGAAGAGGATGACAAGTAGCTGGAACGGGATGCACATGGAGATGTTAAGGGCCAAAGGTGGTAGAATTCAATCATATTAAGAAAAAATGAATTTCATTGGCAATGAGGAAACCAAAGGTTAAACAGTCTGCAGCAGGCCATCAGTAGGTACAACTAGGCAAACAGGGTAGACTAAGTAATCCTTATGTGTTGACAATTTCTAATTTACAGAAGGAGACCTCATTATTACTTGGGTTTGGAATCTGAATGATCACAACAGAGCTGTCCTTTGATAGCTGTTGTCTCCTAAATTATATTAAGATGTGAAATGTGGCAACAAAACTTTCTTCAGGTATATTCGGGAAAGAAAGACGATCAGAGGTGGATTGCAGGACTCAGAAGTGCTGGGAACAGACTCGTGGAAAGTGACATTGAAAAAAGCAAAATTGCTAAACAAATACTTTTGCTCTGTTTTTACTAAAAAAATCTGGGAGAAGGACTACCTGTGACTCCCAAATATAAAAATGGGAATGAAGTAGATACCATACCATTCACAGAAGATGATGTGTTAGAACAACTTGCAAAACTGAAAGTGGACAAGGGCATGGGATACATCCCAGGATACTGAAAGAGCTCAGAGAGGTTCTTGCAGGGCCGTTAAAGGATGATTTCAACAGATCCATGGAAACAGGAGTAGTTCCTCAGTACAAGGAGAATGGCTGACGTGGTACCTCTACACAAAAGTGGTGACAGGGAAGAAGTGTCAGACTACAGGCCCGTGAGCCTTACCTTGGTGACTGGAAAAGAAATGGAGGGACTCCTGAAAGAGCAATAGTGGACTCTCTGAAAACCAACAGGTTGCAAGATCCGAGGCAACATGGTTTTACCGAAGGACGATCTTGACAAACAAATCTGATTGAGTTCTTTGACTGGGTGACCAGAGAACTAGATCAGGGGCATGCAATGGATGTCATCTACCTGGATTTCAGCAAAGCCTTTGATACTGTTCCTCATAGGAGGCTTATCAATAAACTCAGTAGTTTGGGGATGGTCAACTGGATCAGAAATTGGTTGAATGACAGACAATAGAAGGTGATGGTAAATAGAGCTCACTCGGATGAAAGGAGGGTGATTAGCAGGGTGCCCCAGGGTTCATAAGAACATAAGAACATAAGATATGCCATACTGGGTCAGACTAAGGTCCATCAAGCCCAGTATTCTGTTTCCAACAGTGGCCAATATAGGTCATATGTACCTAGCAGTTTCCCCAAGGGACACAGGTTCCACAATGCTTGTATTGGTTCAAGCATTGATATCCTGGGTCCCTTCTTAATAATGGTTAATGGACCTTTCCTCCAGGAACTTGTCCAAACCTTTTTTAAACCCAGCTACACTAACAGCCTTTACTACATCCTCCGGTAACAAATTCCAGAGTTTGATTACACGTTGAGTGAAAAAATATTTTCTTTTATTAGTCTTAAATAGTTTACCCTGTAGCTTCATTGCATGTCCCCTAGTCTTTCTATATTCTGATAAGGTAAACAATCGATCTACGTTACCCGTTCCACTCCGTTCATTAATTTATAGACTTCTATCATATCTCCCCTCAGCCGTCTCTTTTCCAGGTTAAAGAGCCCTAACCTTTTTAACCTTTCTTCATAGGAGTATCCTTCCATCCCCTTTACCATTTTGGTGGCTCTTCTCTGAACCTTTTCTAAAATCGCTATATCCTTTTTAAGATACGGCGACCAGAATTGCACACAATATTCAAGGTGCGGTCTCACCATGGAGCGATATAGAGGCATTATAGTATCTTTTGTTTTATTTTCCATTCCTTTCCTTATCATACCTAGCATTCTATTTGCTCTCTTGGCCGCTGCTGCACACTGGGCCGAGGGTTTTAACATGGTATCCACAATGACGCCTAAATCTTTTTCCTGGGTGGTAGTTCCTAATGTGGAACCTTGCATCGTGTAACCATAGTTTGGGTTGTTCTTCCCTAGGTGCATAACCTTGCACTTGTCCACATTAAATTTCATCTGCCATTTTGATGCCCAGTCTTCCAATTTATCAAGATCCTCTTGCAATTTTCCACAATCCTCTTGGGTTTTAACAACTTTAAATAGTTTTATGTCATCTGCAAATTTGATAACCTCACTCGTTATTCCACTTTCCAGGTCATTTATGAATATGTCAAAAAGCAGCGGACCCAGCACAGATCCCTGGGGTACACCACTATTCACCTTTCTCCATTGGTAAAATTGGCCATTTAGCCCTACCCTCTGATTTCTATCTTTTAACCAGTTCCTGATCCACAATAGTACACTGCCTCCTATTCCATGACTCTTTAGTTTTGCCAAAAGTCTCTCATGAGGGACCTTGTCAAAGGCTTTCTGAAAGTCCAGATACACAATATCAACCGACTCACCTTTGTCCACCTGATTATTCACTCCTTCAAAAAAACATAACAGATTAGTAAGACAAGATCTTCCTTGTCTAAAGCCATGTTGGCTGTCTCCCATTAGGTCATGACTATCTACATGCTGAGTAATTTTATTCTTTATGAAGGTTTCTAGCATTTTTCCCGGTACTGATGTCAGGCTCACCGGTCTGTAGTTTCCTGGATCACCCCTGGAACCCTTTTTAAAAATCGGTGTTACATTGGCGATCCTCCAATCTTCAGGTATTAGAGATGATTTTAATGATAGTTCACAGATTACTAATAGCAGGTCTGCAATCTCGTATTTCAGTTCTTTCAACACCCTTGGATGTATACCATCCGGCCCAGGTGATTTGCTACTCTTCAGTTTATC
Source organism: Ichthyophis bannanicus (assembly GCA_033557465.1). Taxonomy (NCBI): domain Eukaryota; kingdom Metazoa; phylum Chordata; class Amphibia; order Gymnophiona; family Ichthyophiidae; genus Ichthyophis; species Ichthyophis bannanicus. Next base: position 80,674,237 of record CM066050.1, on the reverse strand, counting down.
TAATAGTTGTAATACATCTTCCCGATGTATCGATATTTCCTTCAATTCTTCCGCACCTTTAAATACCACTTCAGTCATGGGTAACATCCCTACATCTTCCTCAGTAAAGACCGAAGCAAAGAATTCATTCAGTCTCTCCGCTATCGCCTTGTCGCCTCTTAGTGCTCCTTTAACCCCTTTATCATCTAATGGACCAACTGACTCTCTCACAGGTTTTTTGCTGTGAATGTACTTGAAAAGGTCTTTACTTCGCGTTTTTGCTTCCGCAGCAAGCTTCTTCTCAAATTCTCCCTTTGCCTGCCTTATCAATGCCTTGCATTTGACTTGCCAGTGCTTGGCTCTTTTTTCCATTTCCTGAAAGATGCTTTTTTGGCAACAACAGCCTCTCTGACCTCACCTTTAAACCATGCTGGCAGTTTTTTGGACTTCCTTCCACTTTTCTTAAAGCGTGGAATACAGCTGGTCTGAGCTTCCAAGATAGTATTTTTCAACAACAGCCAAGCCTGATGTACGTCTTTAGCCTTTGCAACTGCTCCTTTTAGTTTTTTCTTAACTGTTTTCCTCATTTTATCATAGTCTCCCTTTCGAAAGTTAAAAGGTAGTACTGTGGATTTCCTTACTATCCCTCCTCCACTAATTAAATCAAAGGCGATCATGCTATGATCACTATTGCCAAGTGGCCCCAACAACCTTATCTCTTGCACTAGATCTGGTGTTCCACTAAGGATTAGGTCTAATATGGCTTCTCCTCTGGTAGGTTCATGAACCAGCTGCTCCAAGAAGCAGTCATTTATTTCATCTAGGAACTTTATCTCCCTAGCATGTCCTGACGTGACACTGACCCAGTCGATACCGGGGTAGTTGAAATCACCCATTATTATTACTGTGCTGTAACTTTTGTTAGCTTCCTTAATTTCTTTGAGCATTTCATCATCCATTTGGTCATTCTGGCCAGGCGCTCGATAGTACAACCCCACTGCCATTGCCTTCCCCCTTTTACATGGAATTTCAATCCATATAGATTCTACAGCAGATTTTGTTTCCTGCAAAACTTTAATCCTTTCTGACTCAATGCCCTCTCTAACATAGAGAGCAACCCCTCCACCAATTTGATCAGCTCTATCATTACGATATAGTTTGTACCCAGGTATCACAGTGTCCCACTGGTTGTCCTCCTTCCACCATGTCTCTGATATTCCAATCATATCTAACCTTTCATTTAGTGCTATATATTCTAAACTCTCCCATCTTATTTTTTAGACTTCTAGCATTTGCATACAACCATTTTAGAGAATGTATTTTATTCATATTAATTTGGCTATTGTTAGACATGGGTAATTTGGGATCTTTAAGCTCTGTCTGCTCCATACTTGAGGGCATTTGGGCTACTTTACTCTTTTGTGGAACCTCTCTGCTTTTGGTAGTATCCTTCAAAGATACATTCTTCCGAACCATCTGCTCTTGGGCGACTGTCGGCTTTCCCCTAATATCTAATATCTAGTTCGGTTCTGGGCCCGGCAGTGTTCAATGTATTTGTGAGTGATATTGCTGAAAGACTGAATGGAAAGGTATGACTTTTTGCAGATGACATGGAAATTTGCAACAGAGTGGACTCCCTCGAGGGAGTGGTTAACATGAGGAAAGATCTACAAAAGCTGGAAGAATGGTCTAATGCTTGTCAATTAAGATTTAATGCAAAGAAGTGCAGTGTCATGCACTTGGGTAGCAGAAATCCAAGGGAAATGTATGCGGTAGGGGGCGAGAGGTTGGTGTGCACAGATCAGGAGAAAGACCTTGGTGTGATTATTTCTGTAGATCTCAAGGTGGCAAAACAGTGCAACAAGGCGGTGGCAAAAGCCAGGAGGATGTTGGGCTGCATACAAAGAGGAATTACCAGCAGAAATGAAGAGGTACTAATGCCACTGTATAAGTCACTGGTGAGGCCTCACTTGGAATACTGTGCTCAGTTTTGGAGACCATATCTTGCAAAGGATGGAAAAAGAATGGAAACTGTTCAGAGGAAGGCGACCAAAATGATTTGGAGCCTGCGTCAGAAGCCTTATGAGAAGAGACTTGAAGACCTAAATATGTACACTTTGGAGGAGAGGAGGGATAGGGGAGATATGATTCAGACCTTTAAATACTTAAAGAGAAATAATGAACAAACTTCTTCCAAAGACAGGGAAGCTGTAAAACTAGAGGGCATAACATGAAGCTGCAAGGTGGTAAATTGAAATGCAAAGTCAGGAAATACTTTTTCACTGAAAGGGCGGTGGATGCTTGGAATGCCCTCCCGATGGAAGTGTTGGGGGCAAACACAGTGACGGAGTTCAAAGTGGCATGGGACAGACACAGTGAGTCCCTTTACAGCAACAGGATAAAATCAAAATAAACTGAACCATCTAATTTCTCAACAAATAGTGGTGTCCTACACGGAGCGGCGGGTTCACCCCTAAACAAAGATATGGGGAGGGGTGGCCTGCACAAAGTGGCAGGTGCACCCCTAAACAAAGACATGCGGAGGGGTGGTCTGCACAGAGTGGCAGGTGCACCCCTAAACAAAGACATGGGGAGGGGTGGCCTGCACAGAGTGGCAGGTGCACCTTCTCTTGCCATCTTACTGGGCAGACTAGATGGACCATACTGGTCTTTATCTGCCGTCATTTACTATGTTACTATGTATATGGGCAGATCAGATGAACAGTGAGGAGGAGATGCTGAACCTGGCAGAGATCAGGGCATCTCCTTAAGGAGGACTTTCAGAAGCCAAGAGGAAGAGGGTCTTTGCAGTTCACAGGCTTCTATGAGCGAGATATCACATTCACTTAATGGATATCACCCTGACTTCATTTTAAAAAGAATGCTTTGCTAAGTTTCTTTTGTGTTAACTCACAAATTGCTTTCTGATAACTATGCAAAAATGAGGCGAGAACTGTTTTTACAAACTGCAATGAAAGGAAACTCTCTAGCTGATTTACTAAAGAAGAAAAACAAAACAGCATTACATGAATATTAGATTTATTCTGGTATAGGTGTCTAACCATTTTTTTTGTAGGAAATACTCCATGTGGAAGTTAAGGGGTTCATTTTCAGAGGCTGCAGCCAAAGTAATCCCATCACTACAGTGTCTAGAACATCTTGGGATGGGACCAGCAATAGATTGAAGGCAAAGGTCTAGGGGAATACTCACTCTCAGACCCCACTCAAGAATAGTCCACTTTCCAGGATTCTGTTTCAAAATTAGAGTAGGTTTACTGATTTTAAAAAAAGAGAAAAATACAAGGAAAACAAGGTCTGAAATTTGCACAAGTTCAAACGATATTGTGGAAGGATTGTCGGATGAGGTTTGCCTCTTTGTGGATGATACCAAAATCTGCAATAGGGTTGACACCCAGGAAGGTGTGGACAACATGAGGTGGGATCTTGCAAAATATGAATGGTCTAGAAGGTAGCAGCAAAGATTTAGAGTCATATTTACTAAAGCTTTTTGTTAACGAGCGCTAAGTGCCTCCATGGCCAGTGGAGCAGAATTTAGCACACCTTAATGTTAGTTAGAGTGGAAGAGTATTTATGTATTTTATTTTATTTATTTATTTGCATTTCTTATATACCGATCTATTTCAATCAGTGCGGTTTACATTTGAACAAAATATACAACAATGTAACCGGTTACATTGAGTTTACAATAAACAAGGGATATAAACTTGGATGAACAGGGAGAAAACTATGTACATTGTTATGTAAATAGATTGAACATCAAATTAGGCATTGTAATATGAAAAATGGATAGGTAACAGGAGGAGTGTCAGGCTAACGAATTTTCTAGTTGAGGTTGTGTTAAGCGTGAATCTTGGTGAAGATGTGTATTATGTTGGGATTGACCGGGGGGGGGAGGAGATTGGAATAGTATTTTATGAACAGATGATGTTTGATAGCCCTTCTGAAGGAAATGATATTGGTGATGGAACGAATTTCTGGGGGGAGAGAGTTCCATGCTCCTGGTACAAATAGTGAGAAGGCTCTATTGGACGTCGTTTTTGAACATTTTGTGATTGGTTTTGGCACTTCTAGTTTGTAGCCTAGTGGTTAGAGCAACTGCCTAATACCCAGAAGATCAAGGGCTGAATTCCCACTGGCACTCCTTGTGACCTTAGGCAAGTCACTTTACCCTTCATTGCCTATGAAGAAAAGGACTGGTAATCTACTTCTGGTGATACATTGCCAAGAAAACCCAGAGGCAGCTGGGTCACTAGGAGGCAACACTGACTTGATGGCACTAAAAAAATATATGCATTAACCTTTAGCAGATATGCCTGCTAAAAATGCAGAGTTATGCATTTGAGCTGCAAAAACCCAAGAGGGAGTATAGGGAGAAAAGTACTTCTATCCATTGAGGAAGAACAGGACCTGGGAGTGATCGTATTTCATGATCTTAAAGTGGCCAGACAGGTAGAAAAATCCAGAGGTGAAAGCCAGAGGAATGCTTGGGTGCATATGGAGAGGAATGGCCAGCAGGAAGACGAGGTATTAAGTTTCTGAAGTACTGTGTACAATTCTGGAAACCGCACCTTCAAAAAGATATAAACAGAGTGGAAACAGTGCAGAGGGTGGCTACCAAAATGGGCAGTGGCTTTTATCATAAAGCATATGGGAACAGTCAAATATCTCAGTAAGTATACTTTGGAAGAAAGTAGGGAGAGGGAGGATGGGATAGAGATATTTAAGTATCTCCATGGCATAAATGCACAGGAGGTGAACCTCTTTTTATTGAAAGGAAGCACTAGAATCAGAGGGCATAAGAAGGTGAAAGGGGAAAGACTCAGGAGTACTTTACAGAAATATTTCTTTATGGAAAGTATGGTGGATGCGAGGAACAGCCTCCTAATGAAGGAAGCACGGACGAACAGGATCTCTAAGGGACAGGAAGGAATAGTAGAGCTTAGTAAACATAGAAACATGATGACAGAAAAATACCACATGGCCTATCTAGTCTGTCCTTTCATATCAACAACTACAACAGTCCACTTTTTACCTTTAGAGATCCTCTGTGTTGGTCCCATGCTTTTTTGAATTCAGTTACTGTCCTCATCTCTACCACCTCCACTGGGAGACTATTCCATGGATCCACTACTCTTTCCGTAAAGAAATACTTCCGCATATCACTCCTGAATCTATCTCCCTTCACCCTCATCCCATGTCCCCTCATAGCAGAACTTGCTTTCAATTGAAAGAGGCTCTATGTATTGTGGTGAGGAAAGCACTGCTGAACATAGAGATACACAGGGAAATGAGTCCTATCACTTTAATTCAGAAAGTATCAAGGGTTTCCCTAGTAACCCAGAGTCTCTGACTCAGAACCTAGTCATCCCTAAGCCCCGCCCACAGCAGCACGTCAGGGAGAAGCTTGACCCTAATCACATGTGCTGGGAGCAAGGTGTGGCTCAGGAAGAAGGAAAGTTTAAAAAGCTGACTTTCAGAAACACAGATAGAGCCAGAGAAGGAGAAGGAGAAGGAGGAAGTGAAGCAGCAAGAACAAGGAACGCAAAGAGGGAAGCAAGAGCAAGTGAGAGAGTGCTTGCAGAGCATGAAAGACAGTGTGAAGGAAACACTGGAAGCCGAAGAGAGAGAACTGATGAGAGATTGCCAAGCACAGCTGAGAGAGCAAGGAAAGAGAGGCTGGTGCAAGCAAACGAAGCTGCTGCAAACGGAAGACAGCATGACTGGCTTGCAGGGCAGAGAGAGATTCTGAATACCTCTGAAACCAGGCAAGTGTGTCCTTCTCAGTTCTTAAACAGTAAAAGTTTGGGAGAATTAGCTTTAGAGTTAAAAGCTGATTCCAGCAACAAGCCAAACCCCAGGATAAAGAGAGACTGTTTATCTAAGTATCAAGCAGCTCATATAGCAGACGAGCTAGTACAGAAACAAGCCCTGCTTAAGAAATTGAGTGAATTGATTAGGAAAGAGAATAGCAAGCTCTCCCCTCAGATGTCTTTGGATGTGTGTGAGAATGATAGCGTTGAAGATATGGAGATAACAGATATGGAAGACAGTTCCTTTGAAATGCAATGTGCTGTATGTCAAGCCTCTGAAGTAGAAGAGAGCTGAGCCAGAAAGCCATTGAATGTATGCCTGCTTAGGAAGCAGCCTGAATTGTGAAGACGTCACAACCGAAGAAAACAGCTGAGTGCTAAGCTCAACTTATAAGGTTGAAAGCTGATACTAATGTTCAAGGGACATTTAAAGAGTTGTTTTGCTGCAAGAGTTTTGTCCCTGTAAAGAAGAGAAACATTTAAGAATTTAAAAGGTTTTTTTTTTTTTTTTTTTGGGGGGGGGGGGGCGGAGCCTGATGTCCAGCGGGTAAGACGCTTCGCGCTGAAGCTCCCGAGAGGCCTACTTAGAATCCTGACTTAATACCTATACAAACTTACTATTTCGCTCCGAGCTGACCGGGGTACCTCGGGGGGGATGGCGGCCCATAAACCAGCGCGCTTGGACTTCGGGTCTCCTTCTTCTTCTCATGGAAAACGCTCCAAAACAGAGGTGTCCTCCCCACAGAAGATGGTTCCATTTCGTGTAAACCCCGAAATGCACCTGGAGATTTTAGAGGAAATACGCGGCGTGAAGGAATTGGTGCAGTCCAACGGAGAAGCGCTTCGAGCCATGCGAGAGGACTTTGGAGTGCTCCAGGACCGACTTGAAAGTCTTTCATTACGGCAGGACAACATGGCGGGGGTCCTCGACGCGCACGCGGTGCGCTTGGGCAAACTGGACAAGGCTGAGCGCCAGATACAGAATCTTCAAAAGGAGTTAGAAGATAGCAATAATCGAGCCCGTCGCAACAATGTGAGGCTCCTCGGAATACCGGAGGGGGTGGAAGCAGGAGATATAAGAGAATTCCTGCTCAAAACTCTTCCCTCCTTGCTGAAGATCACTTTTCATAGAGAACTGGAAATCGATCGTGCACACCGTGTTCCTACCCACATGGCGCCCAACCGAACGACCCCCCGGCCTATTATCTTTCGCTTGCTACGATATCAACAAGTGGAACAAATTTTAAATGCTGCCCGGGCGAATCATCATTTGGAATTTGAAGGTCGCAAAGTCTCCTTCTTCCCTGATTTGGCAAAGCCTACCGTTGACCGTCGGAAGAAACTCCTTGCTTTTCGCCCTCGACTTCAACAGCTACAGGCTCGCTTTGGCCTGTTGTATCCAGCGAAGCTCCGAGTGACTCTCCACAACCTAACCAGGACATTCGAAGATCCTGATCTACTATCAACATTTTTAGAATCCAAAGAAGCAGAGCAGATGCGCTAATCCCAAACAACTTGGACTTTTATCTGCCGGCTCTGTCCGCCATTTTGAAGGGCCCGATGCGGCGGTCATAGCCAAGCACAGAGACTACCTGGACTTTCTTTCTTTCTCTATATGACTTTTGTTTTTTGGTCTCCTATCCCTCCATGATGTGTGCCTCGGTCGGATTCGGAGCACGCACAGTCCTACAGGTTATGTGTTTTTTCAATTTCGGCCTTCTCTGGGGTTTCTCCCCGCAGACACATGGTCGCCAGTAATTTCTGGGGTTCTGCTTCTCCTCTACCGCATTGCGGTGTTCTTTGTTAATGTGGGGCGCTTCATTGTATTATATTAGCTTATTTTTTATGTCATGTGTACAGCCAGATACAGTCAATATGAGGGACATTGTGAAATTATGTGCGCTATCATGCTCAGACTTTTAACTTTTCTGAATGGCCTTATGTAAAATCTTATCACTCAACGTAAAAGGCACTAATAGCCCACTCAAAAGAAAGAAAATCCTTAGCTATTTTAGCCATGAGCATGCTGATTTAGTGTTTCTTCAGGAAACGCATCTAAACTCTGCTGAAACACTGAAACTCAATGCTAAGCCTTACATGGTGGCTGCCTATTCTCCCGCCGTTTCCAAACGGTACAGGGTAACCATTCTGGTTACGAAGTCTTCGCAAGCTACTGTAATTGATACTAGCGCTGACAAGGAGGGTAGATGGGCCCGTGTACACCTTGAGGTTGGAGATAGTGAATTCACGTGTATTTGCATTTATGCCCCGAATGTGGACAATCCTGCTTACTATGCAAGTATTGCGCAGTTGGCATAGGCCTCTGCCAATGCTCCATTAATACTTGGTGGTGATTTTAATCAAGTGTTCCATTAATCTTTTCTTCTCAAACAAGGCGCTCGTTGGCTGGAAGATCCAGTACCGAGTAGACCTGTGTGGCTAGACATAGAAGAGGACCTTTGTAAACCGATTCCTCTTACTTTTCTCCCTGGTATGACTCTCCCATCAGACTCCCACTATCCACCAATGCTTTTAGACACTTTAGGTGCCATTAATACTCTTATGCAATCTTTAGACTCCCGAATCTGTCCGTTCGACAGGCTCCCGCTTTGGTACAATACTCGATTTCGAATACAAATAAGTCGATGGCGTGGAGCCCCTGGTACACCGGGGGCATTTGGATTCCTAGCCAGTTGTTCCATGATGGTCGCTGGAAAACTTTTACTGAATTGCAAATTGAATTTGGTCTCCCAGCGAAACACTACTTTCAGTCGGTGCAACTTCAGCATTGCCTTCGGTGTGCTAAGGTACTCCCGCCATCGGCATCCCCTACACAAGGTTGATCGGAGACTTTCCGATCTATCGGTAATTCACCGGGTGTAGCATCCCATTTTTACAAAACCTTATGTAATGCTATAACTAGAGATACCCCTATTGCGCAGAAAGCATGGGAGAGAGAATTGCATGTGACTTTGACCTCGGAGCAATGGAGCCTTGTCTGGAGTAGAGTGACACGGGTTTCCCGATCCGCCTCACTCACTCAGACACTCTTCTTTCTAGCCCACCGGTGTTTTTACACTCCTGACAGCTTAGCCAAATGGAACACTACTCAGGGCAATAGTTGTTGGACATGCCCTGTGGCCATTGGTTCACTACCTCATGTTATGTATGAATATCCCGCATTACAGTATTACTGGCGTCGGGTCTGGGGTCGTATCCGGTCTATTTTGCACTTTCAAGAGCCCCTTTCTTGGAGGATAGTGGGACCTCGCCCAGCTGCGGGGATCCCCTCTCTTCCAAAAACGGCTTGCCTCCTTTTGGACTTTATGCTTGGCATTGCTATTTCCCTAATTAAGTAATACTGGAAAAATGGCTCCCATCTGAGCCCCAATGAATGGTGGAATCATGTCTGTCTCTATAGTAAATATGAACAAATACCTCGTATGTTTGCTTCCCTCGTCCAGACTCCTCATCATTGGTCTAAATGGAAGATGCTCAATGACTATGTACATTCTGCTAAATGCTCTCATCTGACTGTCTAAATTTGTATATATCTCTGTCCCATGATCATGCTGTATCGTAGATCCTCTTTTGATCGTTTTGATGTATAATCACTGTTAATTGGAAGCGCTCACATGCTGACATAATCGGCTAGAGAAGAAGCATGGGGGTGGGGGGTAATTGGGTTTACTTTTCCTTATTGTATACTTGTTTTGTCTCCTTTGGTGTGTTGTTTCTTTTGTTTGTTGCAAAATGAAAATAAAAGTTAAAAAAAAAAAAAAAGAATTTAAAAGTTTTGGAATAAGTGGCATTTTGATTTACAAGCAAAGTTGTGCCTGTTTCTTTGCATTTTTGAAATACAAGCAAAGTTGTTCCTATTTCTTTTGAAGCTGTAGCGTGGGATTAAAAATCCTATATTTGATTTTTCCACTTGTGTCCTGTGTATGAAGGAACCCCTGATTACATTAAATAAATTTTCTCTGTCTTATGCCTAACCCTCGGATCACAACTCCTTTGCTTTAAGATAGGACTACAATTCCCAGCAGCCCTCCTGGCAGCCATTTTGAGGGAAACTTATTTTAAAGCCAAAAAGGCGACCTCACCTGGTATCAGTTATCTACCTGGCCAGGCGGGGGCGACAGTATATATGGATAGGCCATCTGATCTTTATCTGCCATATTTTTTCTATTTCTCTGTATGATGTCTGCTAACCCCATTGATCCCACTGAGCAGGATAGTCAATGACACATATCCAGTTTGTGCCAATGAAAATCCCCTCTTAGTCCAGCTGAACACTGTGACGTTAACCACTTAGCTTCAGGATGTTCCGGGTGTGGCACCAAGGGTTAGCCGGTCAGTGGCAAAATTGAGCTGCTAACCGATTAACCCAAACCAGCTAAAGTCAGGCTGAAAAAAAGCAGGCCTAACTTTAGCTGGTTTAGCTATCTGGCCAGCGGCTGAATATTGCCGCCGAGTGGTAGCTAAATCACCATCTGGGCGTATCTGATATTCAGTGCCACATCACGCTGGCTGGTGCCACTGAATAGGCCGCCCTAGATGTTCAGTGTTGGTATGCAGTTAGTAGCAGACACTGACTATCCGGATTCAGAACTGGCTGGTGGCACTCTCTAAATAAAGAGATATGCAGCCTGCGAGCTGCATGGCCAACCACATAATGACAGGGCAGCCTTTTTGCTGTCCTAACTTTGTGGTTAGCTATGCACGGACTGCCCTGGCACTATCCAGATAGTACTAACTATAGAGAATGCTCTGCACTAATACCAGAAAGTATCATGTAGTCTCTTTGTAGCAGCAGAGCGCAGACAAACCAATAATACCAGGAGTCTCTTCAGAAGGTCCAAATCATTTATTTGTGCACAAGTCTCAAGCAAAATCAAATTCAAAATGGCTGAGCGAAGATTTCTGGCAATACAACAACTTTTATAGACTTTTACTCCATTCTAGGTATAGAAACACATTTCATTGGTCCCGGTACTCTCCCGTACCTCCCGTACCCCTTCCATTGGTCCCGGTACTGATAAGATTATCCAATTATGTTCCTTTAGTGGGCTCGGCACCTGCTTACCCCCCTTCCAGTCCCAATTACAATGGCCAGTTCATCAACTTGTTACTTTCATACTTTCAAGGCCATTGAGCCAATTTATGCATGTAGGGGAGCAGGGCTCTGTAACTCATCTGTCAGCAGTCCCAATTAAATCCCTTGCAGATGTACTTTCTTATCAGTAACTTCTAAACATATTTTTTTCTGTATTTTCCATCTTCCAGTTCTGCTTATCTAAGCTAATTCAATATTCTTGCTATGTCCTTGCTGTGTTCCAGCTCTACAGGAGCAGATTGGGGGATGTGCAATTCCCATAGGCCTCTCCACTAGCTTCATTCACAGGTCAAGCTAGCTAGGCTCGCTTGCTTATATCAGACAAAGTGGATCACAGGCCTACACCTGCCACATTCCCCCCTTTGATTAATCTCACCCTATTACTTAATAAGGTGTGGGAATTAAATCACCTTAAAATAGTCACATCATGATTGAAGGATTTCGACTAGGACTAGCTTTATATAGGGCCATTATTTTAGTTGCGGTCTTCCGCTCTACTGTACTATCAAGAGCATTATGAATAGAACGCATACAACATGGGATTAAACATGGTAATAAGAAAATAACAACAACAAGGATTAGTACCAATATAATGAAAGTTTTAAATCCTCCCAGCCATGAGAAAAGGTTAGCAAACCAGTTAGGAAATTTCAATGAGTGCCAAGTTTGCACTGGCACATAAGCATGTCTTTGCATATCTTTAGCAATTTCTTCAACTACTTGACCCTTATCATCTATTTTTAAACAGCAATTGGTTAAATTCAGTTTACCACATACTCCTCCTTCAGCTGCTAACAAATAATCAAGTGCTAAGCGATTCTGATATATAGCAGTGCGCATTTGAGTACTTTGTCTAGCTAAAAGTGTAAGAGCTTGGCTAGTTTCATTGGTTATGATTTCAACTACTGCTTGTAAGCGGATAATACGATTAATCATATAAACTGGGGTTCGATATCCATACATTCCATCATCATTCCAAGTGGAAGGCCCATAATACTCAATGATTCTTTCTGGTGGCCAATCATCCCCCTGACACTTCTCCCACTTGCCTACCTGGAGGGGTGATCTCTTCTGTCTCAATGCTCTTTTGTGTCGGTGGGTAGTGTATACTGGGTATCCCAATTGTTCTCCATGTTCAGTGTTTAAAAGAAAGAAAGAAGGTCTGATGGTTCCTAAGACACATGCTCCTCCCCATTGTGGCGGGAGTTGTGCATAAGCTCTGTTTCCACAGATCCAATATAGGCCAGGTGGGGCTTGCCAGGCATGAGCTTTGGCAAGATCGGTCCATAAATCAGCCAGTTCAGGAAATCTGGCTAATGGGTTAGGAGGTTCAGGGTGTTTGATTCCTGACCACCATGACGTCTTTTTGGTCGTGGCATTATAGAATTTCTGGCTAAGACAGACCAGCTGTCCTACCTGTTGGGTGAACTGGGGTCCAGTTCTGGCATAGCAAAGACGTCCAACGATTGAGTGCGCTAACACCCATTCGCTAGTAGTCTTGTGTAATTCAGACTGATTGTAAGTTAGAGAATAATTCAATTCTTGGGCTTCCCATGGCCACTGGTCACCCATTTGGGTTCCGCCACAGAAATAACAATTTGAGATTTTAAGACTAGATACCACTGCTCCTGCTAATTCTAAAAATAAATTCTGAGAAGGATGAGGGATTTCAAACTTATTTACATGCATGGCCTTATAGAAGGTATTATGGATACGATATTTAGATGACTTGTGGGCTTGGGTATTCAATCTTATATACACAATGGTTCCCGGATCTACTGCTCCACCAGCAATACGTAAACCAAACTTGTACCCTTGTTTCCATGCATTGGGATTGTGTATGCGTAAGTGTAAGGGGTTACAAGCATCTTTCTGACATTTATCATTTGTCGTTGACTTGGTTAAAGTGGCCATTCGTTTATCTATCTTTTCGTCAACTATACCATTATTCCATGTAGCATAAAAAACACATTCCCAGTTAGGGCAATAGTAATCTGCTGCTGGGGCAGTGCTATAGCCTGGTTCCTTTTTACCTGTAGACTTTCTCCATCCTGTGGCACCTTCTGGGCACATATACTTATGGTCATTTGGATACGCTTTTTCCCAAGTACCACAGGTGGAATGACTATCTCTGTTTATGACATTACATGCATCAAAATTCAAAACAGCAGGTCTAGTAATGTCCTTAAGTGGTGGCGTAGCAGCTATTATAGGTCCATCTGCATCCTTCCATCATATTTCCAACGTGTAATAGGATGGATTCTGATGCGGATTATAGCATACTCTGGATTTACCATTTGTGCAAACATTTAGTTCAGTGGTGTTATAAATACACCGAGTCACTTTTCCAGTGCAGGTATAATAAGAATGGTAAATCAAAGTCTGAGTTACTTTTAGTCCAGTTCGAGTAGAAGTAATGCAAGCAGTGCATGGAGGTAAAGCATAAGTCAGTTCAAGACCTCCAAAGCAGGCAACCAGGGCAAAGCAAAGGTAAGGATACATGTTGATTGGAGTTCTTCTGAATCCTCAACTTGCAGATCTTGACCACGACGTTCTTTTCTTCATCCCGTTCGCTAATGAAGCAATTCAACGGGTGTTGAGTGTTGATTGAAGATTCTCAAGTTGTCCATCACGCATCAGCCAACTTAGCAATTTCAGTTGGTTTTTGAAGTATGGTTCAATATAGTATCAAAGTAGTGTGCAAAATCGCACGCAAATTGGGTTCGTTGAAACAAAACTGTTGCTGCATGGAAAAACAGCAATCCTCTTCGAAAGACTTGGCTACTGCAAGGCACTGTGACAGAGTGTCTAAGATGCTGGTTGCCGTCTCAGAGTAACTCGCAAAGGTGCATCAAGATGCTGCTCTGCTGTCCACTGCTCAGGTTCAGGATCAGCGGCGGGCTTGACTCTGCTGTGGTGGATCCAGGCGTCAATTTCTGCTACCTTTACTGCAGTCGGGGTAGACAGGATGACAGTGTACGGTCCCTTCCAATGGGGTTCCAATGGTGTCTTCTTCCAATCTTTGATCCACACCGAGGTACCAGGCTGATAGGGATGCAGAGGTTCCGTCAAGTTGATAGGCAACTGGTCTTGGATCCACGCATGGAGAGTCTGCAGAACAAAACTAAGAGCTAGGAGTTCTTGCCAGGTTATTTCTGAACCAATTTGGGCTAAACTTCCTTTAATTCCCTGCACTATTGGTGGGGGTTTACCATACAGAACTTCAAAAGGGGAAAATCCTGTTGATTTTACAGGAGCTGAGCGTATTCTGAGTAAAGCTATTGGGAGCACTTGGGGCCACTTCAAGTGTGTCTCCTGACAAAGCTTAGACATTTGGGTTTTTAGGGTACGATTCATTTGCTCAACTTTCCCTGAACTCTGGGGTCTATATGCAGTGTGGAGTTTCCATTGTATCTGCAAAGCTTTTGCTAACTGTTGAGTAACCTGGGAGACAAATGAGGGTCCATTGTCTGATCCTATTACTGCTGGAATTCCAAACCTAGGGACAATCTCTCTCATTAAAACTTTGGTAACTTCTCGAGCTTTCTCAGTTCTGGTTGGGAAGGCTTCTACCCACCCAGAGAAAGTACAGACTAATACTAATAGGTAATGGTATCCATTGGCTTTTGGCATTTCGGTAAAATCAATTTGGAGGTTGTGCATGGGGGTTACACCTCCTGACTGAACTCGGGGTGCCGTTATAAGACCTTGCTTGGCATTATTTTTGGCACAAGTTAGACATTGACGTGCTACTGAAGCTGATATAGTTGTCAATAAAGTAATGTAAAAATGTGGTCTGAGTGCTTTTTCCATAGCACTTTTCCCATAGTGGGTGGCTTCGTAAAAGGCTTTGACAAAAGATGGTCCTAACAGTTCAGGAATTACTATTCGTCCAGGGGGTTGACTGCCCTCTGCTGGTGGCAGCTCAATCCATCCATCTTTCAGTACTCCATCTTCTTTGTTACAATAGTAATCTAATTCTTGGGTGGTATATCGTGGTGTCCATAAATTCAGAGGTACTGGAAACAATGCTGCTTGCATTGGCATAGCTTGTGGTGTAATCTGTCCCGTCATAGCTGCTTGTTGTGCTGAGGCATCTGCAAACCTATTTCCTCGGGCAACTTCTCCTTTTCCTGCTTGATGTCCTCTGCAGTGCATGACAGCTACACGTATTGGAGCCCAAACTGCATCAAGTAACATCAGTATCTCGGGACCATACTTGACTGACTTTCCTCCGGATGTGATGAGCCCTCGTTCTTTATAGAGAGCTCCATGGGCATGTAGAGTAGTGAAGGCATATTTGGAATCTGTATATACATTTAGCACAAGTTTTGCTCCTAATAATAATGCTCTGGTGAGTGCTATCAATTCGGCTTTCTGGGCTGATGTGCCTGAGGCTAGAGCTGATGATTCAACTACTTCGTGTTGAGTGACGACTGCATACCCAGCACAGCGCCGTCCATCAAGGATGAGACTGCTCCCATCAACATAATAGATTTGGTCAGGATTGTCTATGGGCACATCTGTCAAGTCAGGTCGACTGGAGAACACAGTTTCCATGACTTCGATACAGTCATGTTCTGGGAGTTCTTCGCTAATGGGTATCAAGTTGGCTGGATTCAAGGCATGACTTACTTCTAGTTGTATCTGTGGGTTTTCACATAACATGCTCTGGTATTTCAACATTCGGGAATTGGTGAGCCAATAATTTGCTTTTTGTTCCATAAGGGCAAGGACTGCATGTGGCACAGTGACTCGTATGTTCTGTCCTAATGTGAGCTTGGCCGCTTCACTTACTAGTACTGCTGTAGCTGCGACTGCTCTCAGGCAGGGTGGCCACCCTTTGGCCACGGTGTCCAACTGTTTCGATAGATATGCTATAGGTCGCTCCCAATTTCCCAATTTCTGAGTCAACATGCCTAAGGCATTTCCCTGTGCTTCATGTACAAACAAGTGGAAAGGCTTGTGAACATCTGGTAGGCCAAGTGCTGGTGATGACATCAATTCTTCCTTTAACTTCTTGAAGGCTGTATCCTGCTCAAGTCCCCACTCCAGTGGCGACTTTTCTTCTCCTTTTGTGGCTTCATATAATGGTTTGGCAATTTGGGCGAAGTTGGGTATCCAGATTCGGCAATATCCTGCCGCTCCCAGAAAGGCTCTGACTTGCTTTCTGGTTGTTGGGGTTGGTATTCTACATACTGCTTCTTTTCTTTCTCTGCCTAATCTTCGGCTTCCTTGGGTTATACGAAAGCCCAAGTATTTCACTTCTTTTTGGCATAGTTGTGCTTTTGCTCTGGAAACTTTGTATCCAGCTTCATCTAGTAACTGCAAGAGATCTTTGGTGGCTTGTATACATTCATGTTCTGATACTGCAGCTATCAGCAGATCGTCCACGTATTGGAGAAGCACTCTCTTCCCCGGGGCCACTGGATAGCTTGAAAGGTCTTGATTCAGTGCAACACTAAAAATGGTAGGCAAATTCTTGAATCCTTGGGGTAATCGTGTCCAGGTGAGTTGGCCCCCTCTTCCAGAGATGGGGTCCTGCCATTCGAATGCAAACAATATTTGACTTACAGGGGCTAATCTTATGCAAAAGAATGCATCTTTTAAATCTAGTACAGTAAAATGGGTAGCTTCAGCAGGTATCAGTCCTAGAAGAGTGTAAGGATTGGGTACAACTGGATGTATAGTTTCAACTGCATCATTCACTCTCCTTAGGTCTTGCACTGGGCGGTAATCATCTGTCCCAGGTTTCTTTACTGGCAAAAGTGGAGTGTTCCATGGGGATTGACATACTTTTAGTAGGCCACAGTCGAGTAATCTTTGCAAGTGGCGATGAATGCCTTCAATTGCAGCTCTTGGGAGAGGGTACTGTTTGACGTGTACTGGTGTAGCACTAGGCTTAAGGGTTACAATTACTGGGGCTATATGTTTGGCTAGGCCTGGAGGACTGCCTTCTGCCCATACTCCAGGTGGTGCATGAATGTTCTTTAAAGTTTGTTCGAAATAAGTGTCTTGGACAGAGTCATCAATGTAATACCTCCATTCTTCTTCTCGGGGAACTGTCAGCAGCATTATTCCTGCTGGTTTGGCTTGGGGATTTACTGTCATTTGCATTTCTCCTTTTTCAGAGAAAGATATTTGTGCTTGAAGCTTGGCTAACATATCTCGTCCCAGTAGTGGCACTGGGCATTCGGGCATATAAAGGAATTGATGAGTTATTTGCTGTCCTCCTAGACTGCATATACGGTTCTGAAGAAAAGATTTTGTAGCTCTGGCACCAGTTGCTCCTATGATGGTGACTGCTTTTGTAGAAAATGGGGCTATCTTTTTGTCTATCACTGAATGTTCTGCTCCAGTATCAACCATAAAGTTCATAACTTGGTCTCCTATTTGTATTCCGACCATAGGCTCCTGGAGACCTAAAGCAAACTCGGAGCCCGGTCTGTCCTAGTCCACATCATTTTCGTCATGGATTGCCGTGGTCAATGCTTGGATGGCTCCTCCTCTTTCTCGCTGGAATTGTTCTCGATTGGCTCCTCCGCGGTTTCGGGGACGGCCTCGTCTTTCTTCTCGCCACTGATGATCGTTTTCGTCATCTTGCTGGGCGTCTTCGAGTTGCGGGCACGCATCTCTCCAATGTCCTTCTTCTCTGCAATAGGCGCATTGGTTCACGCCTAGCTGCTGGGACCGGCCTCCACCTCGGCCCCGCCCCCTTCCTCTGCTCCATCGACTAGGGATACCTCCCCTTTTCTGTTCAACTATGGCCGCAGCCAAAAAATCAGCTTTCTTCTTCATCTTTCTATCACATTCTCTCTGCCTTTCATTATCACGATTCACATACACTTTATGAGCGACTTCCAGTAACTGCGTTGTATTCATGCCCGCAAACCCTTCTAATTTTTGTAATTTACGTCTGATGTCTGGTTGAGACTGGTTTACAAAAGCAGAATTCACCATACATAAACTTCCTGATGCCTCGGGATCATAGGGAGTATACATTCTGTATGCTTCAGTTAATCTTTCATGAAATTCTGCGGGGCTCTCATCTACACCTTGGATAATTCCTGCAACTTTGGAAAGATTCATAGCTTTCTGGCCCCCCCTTTTCAGACCTTGTAAAAGCCTTGGCGAAAACGGGCTAGGGCTGTGGATCCTTGCTCTGTATTTGGATCCCATCGGGGGTCTTCATTCGGGAATTCTCTCTGGGCCGCTTCCCGATGGTCTATTCTGTTCGTCCCCGGTCCCGGAGCTACAGGGTTATCTGCCATCCACTCAATAGCTGCTTTTCTAATTCGTGCTCGCTCCTCTGTTGTGAATAGAGTGGTCAGGAGCTGGCGGCAATCTGCCCAAGTGGGTTGGTGGGTTTCCATAATAGTAGTTACTAATTCTGTAAGTTCCTGGGGCTTATTAGTATAGGAGGCATAATGCGACCTCCAATTTAACAAATCAGTTGTAGAGAAAGGGATATACACATAACTTAGGGGTCCCGCTACCACCTCATCATTATCATTCTTTACGGGCACTCCCGGGACTTGCCGTAAGGGCATCATCTTGGCAGTAGATATCTTTTGGGATCTAAGGGATATTTTCGTAACTGTCTTATCAGGGGTCACTTTCTTCTTCTCTACATGTTTCACTTTGGATGTACTTGTTGCTGGCTTACTAGTGCTGGCAACCAGTTTTATACTGTCAGCATCGCTTAGGTAATTTTCAGTTTCTAATTGCTCTGCTTCTGTATCTGACTCTCCTTTTTCTGTTTCAGACGATTCACCTTCCTGTAAAGAGGATTCATCTTCCTGCTCTTCGGTTGATAGCTCTGGGGTTGGGTCCCGCCTCGGCTGTCTCGGGGTTTCTGGGGCGGGACGCCGGGCAGCCCTTACTGGACCTGGGGTTCGAGGCTGTCGGGGAATTATTTCTGGGGAATCAGGATCTACCAGGATGGGCTTCTTCCTGGACTTCTTATCCTTCCCTTTTGTTCTAGGCTGTTCTGTTTTCTGACTATAATCTGTCTTGGCTAACATTATTCTGCACTGTTCTTCATAACAGCGCTGCGCCCAAAGGGGCGGATCTTCACAAATACTTAACCAGGAATCTATATAGGGGTACTGATCGGGGTGCGCTATCCGCACTCTACGGTGTACTAACTGGATAATTTCTACATTAAAAGTTCCCTCTCGGGGCCAGGTGGGGTCTAAGTCGGGCCACTCCCTAGTACACAAAATCTGTAAACGGGCTGCTGTCATTTTTAATACCATAATCTCCAGAATATCCCTCTTTAAAATGTGCGATCATACATTCTAATGGAGTGTTCCTAGTAGACCCCGCCCCTCCCATTTCGATGTGTGCGCGCAACAACAGACAAAAGGGAAAAGGAGGGCGGACCGTGGGTAAGGGGTCCTCACGGCCCTGGAAACGTATAAGGAGAACAAATAACAAGACAAGACGACAATCGCTTCCCCTTTTTCGCGACCTGAACGCGGTCGCCCGGTCAGGAAATGCGTTACTCAGGGGTCCGCCTTCACTTGGTCCGTGCTGCCAGACCTCTCATTCACACTTCATTCACACAATCTTGCTAGCAACGCATCCCAGAATGCATTTGTTTCTATCTATTCTGACTAGTCTTATTCAATTTCCAAAATACAAAAAGATGGGGGTTTCGCCCTGCGAATACTCATGCGGGGTTACTCGGCCCGTCTTTGAGAGGTGATCAGGCTCTCTTACCAATTTCCAATTTTCTCGAGATTACAAATTCCATGTTCCAAGTTCCAATGGCAGCACTGCTCTTTCTATATCTGTCTAGACAACAAATCAAAACTATACTCACCAGATCCGGTCCTCAAATTTCCCAAGCAGGCGCATGAGTTGGACCTCGGACTCCCCTCACTCGGGTTCGAGGCGTTGGCTCCAGCCGGGCTCGGCACCCGCCGAGGTCTGACCAGCTCCCTCCGATGCAAAGGACCGGCGGCGCCAGGGAGTAGCCCCCGTCGGAAGGGCGCGATCCCGGCAGGACCAAGCCTATAGAGGCGGAAAGTCGTGGTATATTGCCCTATATACACTCTGATTCCACAACTTCCCGGCCAACGCACCAAGAATATGTAGCAGCAGAGCGCAGACAAACCAATAATACCAGGAGTCTGTTCAGAAGGTCCAAATCATTTATTTGTGCACAAGTCTCAAGCAAAATCAAATTCAAAATGGCTGAGCGAAGATTTCTGGCAATACAACAACTTTTATAGACTTTTACTCCATTCTAGGTATAGAAACACATTTCATTGGTCCCGGTACTCTCCCGTACCTCCCGTACCCCTTCCATTGGTCCCGGTACTGATAAGATTATCCAATTATGTTCCTTTAGTGGGCTCAGCACCTGCTTACCCCCCTTCCAGTCCCAATTACAATGGCCAGTTCATCAACTTGTTACTTTCATACTTTCAAGGCCATTGAGCCAATTTATGCATGTAGGGGAGCAGGGCTCTGTAACTCATCTGTCAGCAGTCCCAATTAAATCCCTTGCAGATGTACTTTCTTATCAGTAACTTCTAAACATATTTTTTTCTGTATTTTCCATCTTCCAGTTCTACTTATCTAAGCTAATTCAATATTCTTGCTATGTCCTTGCTGTGTTCCAGCTCTACAGGAGCAGATTGGGGGATGTGCAATTCCCATAGGCCTCTCCACTAGCTTCATTCACAGGTCAAGCTAGCTAGGCTCGCTTGCTTATATCAGACAAAGTGGATCACAGGCCTACACTTGCCACATCTTGACTTGTTGTAATATTTCTATTATATTTACAACTGTTTTTTTAGCGGCAAGAGAGGTCTCAGAACCCGGGCTGCCACTGAACATTAATATACGGCCATGTGGATTAACAGCCCTACGTACATCAAGGACCCTCGGTTAGCAGCCACATATTCAGAACATTTTTTTAGATATTAAACAACTAAGTGCTTACCTTGTATATCTCCAGCTTCTGGCTTTCTTTTCCCAAGAGAGGTCTCAGAACCCGGGCTGTACGTAGGGCTGTTACGTAGGGCTGTACGTAGGGCTGTTAATCCACATGGCCGTATATTAATGGTCAGTGGCAGCCCGGGTTCTGAGACCTCTCTTGCCGCTAAAAAAACAGTTGTAAATATAATAGAAATATTACAACAAGTCAAGAGACTACATGATACTTTCTGGTATTAGTGCAGAGCATTCTCTATAGTTAGTATAATTTGGCTCTGATGCAAAATGACCATATATTAAATTTTGTGAAACTATCCAGATAGTGTCAAGGTGGTCAGAGGAAATGGTATTAATTGTATAGTGCAGCTGAATATTCATCAGCACTTATTCTGTTAACTAGATAAAGGCCTTTGAATACTGGTCCCACAGACTCCACCGACTAACCCAAACTCAAGCTTCTTGAGCACTCATTGATAGTGGCTTGTGCTTCTATTTGAAATTTTCCTCTCTTGACCACAGGAAAGCTGATGAAAGTCCTTTTCCTGCCCTTCAAGTACAAAATTCACTTCAATACTTTGTTGGAGAACCATATCCCAGGATGATGCCGTAAAAGCAGTTAGCAGAGCTGGTTTTATAAAGGTTTGGACAAGTTCCTGGTGGAAAAGTCCATGAGGTGTTATTAAAGTAGACCTGCGGAAAGCCACTTCTTATCCACGAGGGTAAGCAGCATGGAATCTAGCTACTTTTTGGGAGCTGCCAGGTACATGTGACCTGGATTCGCCACTGCTGGAAATAGGATACTGAGCTTATATTCTTACACTGTTAAATTCCAATCCTTGAAACACAGGAACACAAACCGCCTGGACACTTCACAGATGAGTCTCTTCCAACTGCAAACCCTGCATTGGAGCACGCGAGAGCCCAGATTCCTTTGCTGCTTCCTACTGCTCTGTCTAGTCAACTACCCCTCAGAAGTCAGAGTCCCTTTTTTGTTTCTGCCCCACCCTGGGGAATAGGCAGCATTTCTTTCATAAACATCACTCTCAATGACCCTTTCCAAACAAGAAAAGCTCCCTTGCTCACACAGTGAACTCAAAAATCACTAAATGGAGCTCTAGGGGTCTCCACACATGAAAGTGGAAAGTGATACTGTGGCAGGCTATGGCCTAGAATAGTCTGCAAATATGAAGGGCCTGTAAGTTAGGCCTGGATTCCAACCCCCCCTATAACTAGAAAAGAACCAAAAATCTGTGAAAAATGAGAAAACTGTTTTAAACTGCTTAATAAGAAGTTTTACATGAATTCATAAGTCTTTCATTATTCTCTTGTGTGCGAAAGATAGAAATGTTTCAATACATGCATTCTTAGAGCCAGAAACTACCTTGCAGTAGAGAAGTATCAAACCAAGAAACTGCACCATTGTTAGAACAGTTCTAAGGGAGGGAGCTGGGTGCTAGGCCCAGGAGGGATCTCTGATTGGACAGGTGCAGGGGGCGTTGGAACCAATAGGAAGTTTGCTTGTATCAAGCTGGAACCAATAGAAAGTTCTCATGTATCAAACTGAAGAAGAGGTATAAATGAGTATGTCTCTGTAAAAACTTTGCTCAGTTCCTTTTGAAGCTTTGACTGACTGGGCCTTGTGCACAATAAACTGGCTTGGACCCTGTCAATTGACTCCTGGATTTATTCATTGATTGCACTTCGCTGCAGCATATTCCTGGTGCGTTGGCCGGTTAGTGCGAGTAGTGAATGGTATTCAAGTGAGTAATCTACGCAATTCGCCTCGAGGTTTGGCCTGGTTGGAACCGTGTCTGTCCGACCGCGGGGGAAACCTCAGGTGCCGCCGGCCCTTTTGAGCCGGAGAGGGTTCCGCCTTGCCTCGGCGGGCCACTGGCTCCGGCCGGCCAACACCTCTGAACCCGAGGGGAGTCCAGGATCCAATCCAAGAACGGGTGTGGTATCGGGAACCGGATCCAGTGAGTAGACATTTCTTGTGATTTGATAGTCAGTAAGTACAGCCTGGGAAAAAGAGTCTTGCATAAGTGTACGCGAGACTGATTTGGTATAGACTAACTGAGAAATCTCGCATAACTGTTATCCAAGTTACTCATACCATGTAAATATCTCATGTATATAGTGACCCCTGTTATCCAAATTTGGACCCCTGTTCGATGTAAAACCAAACAGCTTGTTGTTATGGTCGTTATGTTATAATGTAAACCGCGCTGATACCAAATAGTGCGGTATATAAGAAATTGTAATAAATAAAATAATAAATAAATAAGTATGCGTGAGACAAGAGAGCTTGATAACCTCTCATAAGGGCGGTCCTAGTACACTCCGCATAAGAGAAAGCGGAAGCTGAAGCCATTGACCCTTGTTGTTTGAAATAGTCAGTTAGTCAGATAACCTGGGCACTTGAAAAATGATTTTTTTGTGAAAATATGATTGCTTGTGTGATTGAGAGGTCTTGAAATACAGACCGAGCGAAAGCAGACTCCTGAGTAGCGCAGTTCCTGGCCGGGCGACCGTGCCCAGGTCGCGAAAAGGAGGAAGCGGGTGGTGTTTGTTCCCCCCAGTGTTCTGTGGGCTGTATGGACCCCTTACCTACAGCCATACTACCTACCCTTTCTGTTTGTTGTCTGGTACGTCATTACGTGTACGTAGTTACGATTAGATTATGGGAGGGGCGGAGTCCACACAAACTCCGTTGGAATGCATGATCAAGAATTTCCGTAAAGTATTTTCAGGAGACTACGGTATAAAAATGTCTCCATCTAGATTAAAAATGCTATGTGATAGGTAATGGCCTGCGTTAGCTATTTCATGGCCCCGCGGGGGCACCTTTGATGTAGAAAAGGTTTCCCGTGTTCATCAGCTTGTACAAAAAGCGCATCCTGACCAGTTCCCCTATATAGATTCCTGGTTAGATGCTTGCGAAAGGCAGCCTTTATGGATGAAGCGCTGCTATGAGGAGCAATGTAGAATATTAGTAGCCACCACTAGGGGGACCCGAAAGGTGGAGGAGGAGAAGCCGCCTGTGTATTCCACCCCAGAGTCCCCAGACATCCTGGCCCAGTTACCCCAGTACCCACAGAAGTTAGTTCCCCCAGCACCGCTGCCTGAAGCGGAGCCTGATGAGAAACCCCAGCAAGCAGCCCAAGAAGCTCCCTCCCCCGAGTGACAGTCCCGAGTCAGGCCCAAGTACGTCGGGGGGACCTGAGTCCTCCGACAATGCTGAGAGCGGAGGCTCTCCTGCCAGTTCAGGGTCACCCGCCAAGGAAGTTTGTGCCTGGGAGCCTTATGATTTAAGAAGTATAACTCTGAAGAAGAAGGAGAAAGCAGGGCACCTAATGCCATTACGCCAAGTGCCTGGTGTACCTATTTTAAATGACCAGGGCCAGATGGCGCCAGGACCAACCAGCTTAGTCTACGTACCTTTTTCCACCACTGATTTATTAAACTGGAAAACGCATTATGCATCCTATACAGCAAAACCCCAGGAATTAACAGAATTAATGTCTAATATTATGCAAACCCACCAGCCTACCTGGGCCGATTGTCGCCAGCTCCTGTCCACCCTCTTTACCACTGAGGAGCGAGGACGAATTGGGCAAGCAACTCTCTGTTGGTTAGAAGAAAACCCCGTAGAAGGAGGAGGAATAAATCTCCCACAAGCTGCTGCTGCAGCTTACCCAAATGAAGATCCCGGGTGGGACCCAAATGATGAAAGGGGGGCAGCGGCCCTAACGAGATTTTTCCAGGCCTTGCTGCAGGGCCTGAAGAAGGGAGGCCAGAGGGCCATGAATATCGGGAAGGTATCTGAAGTCCTCCAGGGTCCAGATGAGAGCCCAGCGGCCTTTTATGAGCGGTTGTCCAAAGCCTATAGACTATATACCCCATATGATCCTGCCGCTCAGGAGAATTTACGCATGGTAAATGCGGCCTTTGTCAGCCAGTCCCAGAGAGACATAAAACGAAAATTGCAGAAACTGGATGTATTTGCGGGCATGAATACAGCACAGTTAATGGAAGTCCCTCAGAAAGTATTCGTGAATCGTGAAAATGAACGTGACAGAGAAAGTGAATGAAAGATGAAGAAGAAAGCAGATCTTCTTGCTGCCGCTTTAGTTGAACGACGTGGAGGAGGTTTTCCTAATCAAAGGACCAGAGAACGTGGAAGAGGCCGCGGAAGTGGCAGGCCTCAATTGGATGCAAATCAGTGCGCCTACTCTAAAGAAGAAGGACATTGGAGAAGTGAATGCCTGCATCTGGACTCCGCCCCCATGAGGGGAGGAGGGAGTCCCTGGAGAACAGGAGGTCGATTTTCGAAGACGGGTAGGAATGAACCGAGCACAGTTCCAGCAAGAAAGAGAAGAAGCCATTGAAGGAGTGGCAGTAGCAACGGGCTATGATATGGATGATGTGGATGAAGACTATGGCAGACTGGGCTCCAAGTTCACCCTGGGTCCCCAGGAGCCTATGGTCAGTTTGAAGATAGGGGACCAATATATGGACTTCATGGTAGATACAGGAGCAGAACATTCAGTAGTGGCTAAGCCAGTGGCTCCTCTTTCCTCTCGATCTGTCACCATTGTTGGGGCCACTGGGAATAAGGCCACAAAGTCATTCCTGCAGAACCGTATGTGTGAACTAGGGGGACAGAAAATAACGCACCAGTTCTTGTATATGCCCGAGTGCCCTATTCCACTTCTGGGCCGAGATATGCTTGCCAAGCTCCAGGCACAGATATCCTTCACTGACGGGGGAGAAATGAAAATGACCGTGAACCCAAAGCCTGCTGGATTGATGGTGCTAACTGTTCCCCGAGAAGAAGAGTGGCAGTTCTATAGTGCACCTCCAATCAAGTCAACCAGTTCCTGTATACCTACCAGCCTCATAGCCCCACCTGAAGTATGGGCAGAAGATAATCCACCTGGCCTAGCGAAGAACATAGCCCCTGTCATTGTCACCCTCAAGCCAGGAGCAGAACCAGTGCATGTGAAACATTATCCTCTTCCCCGACCAGCCATTGAAGGTATCCATTGCCATTTAATGAAACTGCTGAAGTATGGACTTCTCAAGGAGTGCCAGTCACCTTGGAATACTCCCCTTCTCCCAGTTAAGAAACCTGGGACAGGGGA
This sequence comes from Ichthyophis bannanicus, assembly GCA_033557465.1. NCBI lineage: Eukaryota > Metazoa > Chordata > Amphibia > Gymnophiona > Ichthyophiidae > Ichthyophis > Ichthyophis bannanicus. The sequence goes on along the minus strand of CM066050.1, from coordinate 80,648,219 downwards.
TTACCGCCCAGTACACGATCTAAGGCGGGTAAATGACGCAGTTGAAACTATATACCCCGTAGTGCCAAATCCTTATACTCTCTTGGGACTGATCCCCGCTGAGGCTACTCATTTCACCGTCCTGGACCTGAAAGATGCCTTTTTCTGCGTACGCCTAGCCCCCACCAGTCAACTTTTGTTCGCTTTTGAATGGCAAGACCCCACAACAGGAAGGCGGGGCCAACTCACCTGGACCAGATTACCCCAAGGATTCAAGAATTCACCTACTCTCTTTAGTGCCGCCCTGAATCAAGATCTTTCAAGTTACCCAGTGAACCCAGGACAAAGGGTTCTTCTTCAGTATGTGGATGACTTACTCATAGCCACCAATTCAGAAAGTGAATGTCTACAAGCTACTAGTGAACTCTTGTACCTTTTAAAAGAGGCTGGATACAAAGTCTCAAGAGCCAAAGCAAAACTATGTCAAACTGAAGTCAAATATCTAGGATTCCAGCTGTCCAGCGGAATACGACGCTTGGGACCAGAACGCAAAGAAGCTGTATGCAGTATCCCTACTCCAACCACTAGGAGGCAAGTAAGAGCCTTCCTGGGGGCCGCGGGATACTGTCGCATATGGATCCCCAATTTTGCGCAGCTAGCAAAACCATTGTACCAAGTTACCAAAGGAATGGAAAAGTCTCCACTAGAGTGGGGACCGGAACAGGATACAGCATTCCAGTCTCTGAAAAAAGCTCTGATGTCATCACCAGCTCTAGGTCTCCCAAATGTCCAGAAGCCCTTCCATCTCTACGTCCATGAGTCACAAGGAAATGCGTTGGGGGTACTGACTCAATCTCTTGGATCTTGGCAACGGCCAGTTGCCTACTTGTCAAAACAATTGGATGTAGTTGCAAAAGGCTGGCCCCCTTGTTTGAGAGCTGTTGCAGCAACAGCCCTCCTGGTGGGCGAAGCAGATAAGCTCACTCTGGGACAGAGTCTCCAAGTTACTGTGCCACACTCAGTCCTGACTCTCATGGAACACAAAGGAAACTTCTGGCTAACAAATTCACGAATGTTGCTGTGTGAAAACCCCCAGATACAGTTAAAGGTCAGTCAAGCCTTGAATCCTGCTATGTTGTTCCCAATTGGTCCTGGGCCCCCTGATCATGACTGTATAGAAACCATGGACACTGTATTTTCAAGCCGCCCTGATTTGACTGATGTCCCTCTAGAGGACCCTGAACGGACTTTCTTTGTAGATGGAAGCAGTCTTGTCATCAATGGACATCGTTGTGCTGGATATACAGCGGTGACCCTTGATCTGGTAGTTGAGTCCTCAGCCCTGGCCCCAGGAACTTCAGCGCAGAAAGCTGAACTGATAGCCCTCACTAGAGCATTGACATTAGGAGAAGGATTCCGCTTAAATGTGTACACAGATTCTAAGTATGCCTTCACAACTTTGCACGCGCATGGAGCCTTGTATAAAGAACGAGGGTTGATCACCTCAGGGGGCAAGTCCATCAGGTATGGGCCCGAGATACTGATGTTATTAGATGCTGTATGGGCCCCCAAACAAGTGGCAGTCATGCACTGCCGAGGTCATCAGGCAGGAGCAGGAGAAGTCACCCGAGGAAACAGGTTTGCTGATGCCACAGCCCGAAAAGCAGCCACAACAGGACGAGTTAGGACCCAAGATACCCCGATGCAAGCAGCCCTATTCCCTGTGCCCCTTAGTTCTTGGGTGCCCCGATACACTGCAAGAGAGTTAGACTATTTCTGTGAAAAGGAGGGAGGGGTTCTGACAGAAAAAGGTTGGATAGTGCTGCCACCTTCAGAAGGTAGCTTACCTCCCGGTCCCACAGTCATCCCTGAAGCATTAGGGCCAGCTTTTGTTCATGCTTTTCATCAGGCCACACATTATGGGAAAACAGCTATGGAAAAAGCCCTTAGGCCCCATTTTTGTATTTCACTACTAGGACCCCTGACCGCCTCAGTAGCGCAGCGATGTTTGACATGTGCCAAGAATAATGCTAAGCAAGGTTCCGTTCCACCCCCAAGAGTTCAGTCAGTAGGGGTGGCCCCAATGAGTGATATGCAGGTGGACTTTGCTGAAATGCCCTGTGCAAACGGGTATCACTACCTGTTAGTTCTAGTTTGCACATTTTCCGGGTGGGTAGAAGCCTATCCCACTCGAACTGAGAAAGCCCGAGAGGTCACTAGGGTGCTGCTCCATGAGATTATTCCTCGATTTGGAATACCATTGACTATAGGATCAGATAATGGCCCCTCATTTGTATCCCAAGTGACCCAACAGTTAGCTCGAGCTCTGCAGATACAATGGAAGTTGCACACTGCTTACAGACCCCAGAGTTCATGGAAAGTAGAACGTATGAATAGAACCCTGAAATCTCAATTGTCCAAGCTTTGTCAAGAAACACACCTAAAGTGGCTTCAGGTTCTCCCTATAGCTCTTCTTAGAATACGTTCTGCTCCCACCAAGTCCATAGGAGTCTCCCCTTTTGAAATTTTGTATGGGCAACCTCCACCCATTGTACAGGGTATTAAAGGAGATATGAGACAAATAGGATCTGAAATAACTAGACAAGAACTGTTGGCTTTAGGCTCTGTTTTGCAGAGTCTTCATACCTGGGTACAAGATCAATTGCCCATCAACCTAACAGAGCCTCTGCATCCTTTCAAACCAAGAGCGTCCATGTGGATTAAAGAGTGGAGGAAGACCCCACTAGCGCCGCTTTGGAAGGGACCCTATATTGTCATCCTGTCAACCCCCACAGCAGTGAAAGTTGTGGAATTTGAACCCTGGATCCACCACAGTCGAGTGAAGCCGGCAGCCGCTCCTGACCCTGGGCAATGGACTTCAGTGAATGATCCTGAGACTCCATTGCGACTTACACTGCGAAGACAACTGGCGCTGTGAAAATCTTCAGGATCTACAGTTCTCTTTCTGCCACACAAGGGTGACCATCGAAGCAGAAGAAGAAGAAGAAGACTCTACAAGTTTATCGTACCCAACCTTCCAGTTGACCTCCAAAGACTGTAATCACAAAGTTCTTCCACTATTGCCTTGTGGGAGTGGTGGTCCTGGGATTCCTGGAAAAGACTTTTGCCTTACCTCCTTGTGCAGCTTGCATAACTACTACCCGAACGGGACAGAAGGTCACTCAGACTTTACTTTACCATTCTTACTACACTTGCACTGGTGTAGTCAGCCGGTGTATCTATAATGGCACAGAATTAAATATCTGTACGAAGGGGAAAAGTAAGACTTGTTATAACCCCCGGCAGAACCCCTCATATTATGTGCTTGAAATACGCTGGAATGATGAGGATGGAGCCCTCATAAATGCCACGAGCCCACTCCCAGACCCCACGAAAGATGTTATCTTGAACTTTGATGCCTGTGATGTAATAAACAGAAATGCTTACCACAAGTGTGGGTCATGGGAACGAGATTACTATTATGATGATAAATATATGTGTCCGGAAGGAGCCTACGCATGGGGACGGTGTACTGGAAAGAACTCCCCAACCACTGTCTACAGCACCACATCTAAAGATGCCTACTTCTGTCCAAAGTGGGATTGTGTATATTTTGCTACCTGGACTAATGCACCTGTAGGACGGGATGGAGATAGTCGTAAAGGCAGCCTGACAAGAATCAGATTACCTGAACCTAAGAAATGCCAGAAAGGTGCCTGCAATCCCCTGCAACTCCTCATACTCAACCCTAGCCAGTGGAAGCAAGGATACAGATTTGGATTGCGTATAGCAGGAGGAGGCATAGATCCTGGAACAATCCTACACATACAGTTGAATACTAAGGCTCATATATCCTCACCCTATCGAATACATCACTCTTTTTATGAGGCCATGAAAGCAGAGTTTGAGGTTCCTTCTGCTTCCCAGAACTTGTTCCTTGAACTTGCGGGAGCAGTAGCATCTAGTCTCCACATTTCAGACTGTCTTTTCTGTGGAGGAACTAAGATGGGAGACCAATGGCCTTGGGAGGCACAAGAATTGAACTATTCTATTCCTTATAACCAGACTGATATACATAATACTACTAGTGAGTGGGTACTGGCCCACCCCATTGATGGTAATTTGTGTTTTGCTCGCTCTGGACCACAGTTTAACATGGAGATTGGGCAGCTAGTCTGTCTCAAATCAAAAGTTCTACAACAGTATTACTAAGAAGACATCTTGGTGGTCCGGAGTCAACGCCTCAGAGCCCTCCAATCCTCTAGTCCGTTTCCCCAAACTTGCCAGCATCTGGACTAATTTAGCAGCTTATAATGCCTGGCAAGCACCACCTGGACTGTACTGGATTTGCGGAACCCGAGCATATTCTAGGCTTCCTCACCATTGGGGAGGAGCGTGTGCATTGGGAACCATACGACCTTCCTTTTTCCTCTTACCTACATCCCATGGAGAACAACTGGGATATCCTGTGTACAGAAGTCGACAGAAACGAGAGGTCTTGAAAATAGGCCAATGGGACAAATGGGGAGAGGAGGAGTGGCCACCTGAGAGAATTATTTCATACTACGGACCTGCTACTTGGGAGCAAGATGGGACATGGGGATATCGTACCCCTGTTTATATGATAAATCGTATAATACGTTTACAAGCTGTTGTTGAAATAATAACCAATGAAACTAGTAAAGCACTAATCCTCTTGGCTAAGCAAAGTACACAAATGCGTACAGCTATTTATCAGAATCGTCTAGCTCTAGATTATTTGTTAGCAGCTGAAGGTGGGGTATGTGGAAAATTGAATTTAAGCAATTGTTGTTTGCAGATTGATAATAATGGGAATGTTGTTGAAGATATAGCTATTCAGATGAGAAAGCAAACATTTGTGCCAGTTCAGAGCTGGCATAGTTTGAAGCTGGACAGGTGGTTTGGTTCAGCATTTTCATGGTTAGGTGGTCTAAAGACCCTTGCGCTTATTGTGATATTCAAACTAGCCATGTGCTTATTGCTCCCATGTCTCCTACCCCTTTGCTTACGCATGATAACCTCAGTAATTGATAGTACTGTAGAGCGGAAGGCAGCTACAAAAATATTAGCTATGTGGCAATATTCCCCAATACCCCAAGATGAAGCGACTACGCAAGTTTAATGAATGATTTAATTCTCACCCTTTCTCACTAGCAGGTGAGAATAATCAAAGGGGGGAATGTGGCAGGCTATGGCCTAGAATAGTCTGCAAATATGAAGGGCCTGTAAGTTAGGCCTGGATTCCAACCCCCACTATAGCTAGAAAAGAACAAAAAATCTGTGAAAAATGAGAAAACTGTTTTAAACTGCTTAATAAGAAGTTTTACATGAATTCATAAGTCTTTCATTATTATCTTGTGTGCGAAAGATAGAAATGTTTCAATACATGCATTCTTAGAGCCAGAAACGACCTTGCAGTAGAGAAGTATCAAACCAAGAAACTGCACCATTGCTAGAACAGTCCTAAGGGAGGGAGCTGGGTGCTAGGCCCAGGAGGGATCTCTGATTGGACAGGTGCAGGGGGTGTTGGAACCAATAGGAGGTTTGCATGTATCAAGCTGGAACCAATAGAAAGTTCTCATGTATCAAACTGAAGAAGAGGTATAAATGAGTATGTCTCTGTAAAAACTTTGCTCAGTTCCTTTTGAAGCTTTGACTGACTGGGCCTTGTGCACAATAAACTGGCTTGGACCCTGTCAGTTGACTCCTGGATTTATTCATTGATTGCACTTCGCTGCAGCAATACCCCTATAATACATAAAATCAGTTCTTATAGGGAAGAGGCTAAGTAACTCCAATGCAATTGCATTCTAGAACATGCAGCCCTTTTGATCTGTGACATCAGTGTCTCAGAACGCGGTAAAATATGAGTTAAAGAAATGAGAATAAAGAAAACTGAAAGTAAGACTGTCTTCATTGGCCTAAGGTGACCTAACTTAGCTGGTAACTCTAATGATCTCTTTCACTAACACTTAATTCAAGCTATCTGCTGCATGGTCCATTTTATTCCAATGGGCTGTGTGGCAGATACTGTAGCTCGAGCAAAGTGTTAGCAAAAGGGACCCTAAGTTCAAAACATAAACCTTTTAAATCTTGCATCACAGACAATACAGGCAGGAGCTGAAGCTGCAGCAAGTATCCTACAGCTTGTGCTATCACTTCCCCAGCCTGTTTCATTATGCTTCCTACATTCCCAATTTAAAAAGCATTGAAGTCAGGGCTTCAGCTGCCGATAGCTGCCTCATCTCCCTGAGATATTTAAAATGAGAGGAAGGGAAATTGGTGAGATGACAGAGAGACCCCTTCTTGTTCTTGCAATAATTAATCCCGTTGGAATACAATTAATGAGCTTTACTGCTGCACACATCAAGCCTTCATCACTAAGGCAAACATCCTAACTAGCCATGCATTGTTTGAGCACAGAATATAAATGTTTCAGCTTTCCCTAGTGAGATCCTAGGCCTTTTCCACACCATTTGTAATTTAACTTTGAAAAATTGCCCTGCTATTGCGAATTAAATGGCTTTGTAAAAAAATCTGAAACAATCGTGTTCTCCTGGCCCCACTTTTCAACCTGAGAAGCCCCTTCAGATGCTTCTAGCATTTCAGTAACCAGACAATACTAAAATAAAAATAATAATGAAAAGGACCTCCCCAGCAACATATACCCAAGGAGTTGAAGGCCTGGCATTGTACAACATGGCCAAACTCTGGGACGGAGTCATTACTCATATTATTTTTGAAATTCATACCATAAGAGAACAATTCTCAGTGCTGGACGGGACTAGAACTGTAAATCTGTGAACGTATGGTGGAAGAGAAGCAAAGGGCAAAAGCAGTAGGTGCAGAGTGGGGGGAGAAATGAGCCGACACAATGATGGACTTCATGTTCTGACGTAGTGGCCACAGGATAAAGTAGAGCATCAGCAGAGATGCTTTACTTTATCCATATATTCAATAGCATTAAGAGGGCAATTTCATACCTGGGCTCCTATTCTAGACCAATTACAGAGGGCAAGAAGGAGTCTATTGTGGCCCAATTTTATAAAGGCACCTGTGTCTCTTTATAAAAAAATCCAGTATAAATTGGGCCTAAAATTCAGGTGCTGACCTTAAACCTGCTTGAGAGTAGGCATAAATGTCCATCTGCAGAGCACATAAGTATACGCATAGATTAGCATATTTTAGAGTCAACATGTGTGACTCTCTCTGTGCTCCGCCCAGACTGTACCCCAAATAAGACCTACAATACAATAGTGTGGCTGAATATCCCTTGGTGCCACTGCTTTATGCCCTGATGTTGACCATTTTATCATCGGGGTGTTCCAGAGGCATTCTGGGGGCCGCTGCCCAGTTATGGCAAAGAGGCGAAAGTAAGGTGCGGCAAACACTGACCTAACTGAACGTCATCGCTGCCCAGTTAGCCGCCTGGTAATCTGGGTAACCCAGATATTCAGTGCCAGGGCCCAGATATGACCCCGACATCGAATATCTGTGTTTAAGTTTCAGCAGTGCTGCTGCTCAATATTCCCTCTCCCCCTCCACGGTCTCTTCAGCCTGTACATATATAGGTACATAACCATACCCTCTATTCTGCCCTATAATATTCAACAAACAAGTACAGTTTTGGTTTCCTTTGAGAGCCTTGCAAATCTTTAATTACATTTAACTCATCTGAGGCATAGAAAGAAAAAGACCTGACTTGGTAAACTGATTCTTATAAACATTTACTTAGGGGACAACATACATTAAGTGGCTTGTGAGCATGCAAGCATGGGACAATTGGTACTATACTTAGAGTTTCAAACTTCAGCTCTCAGCCGTAAGATTGCACATGATCTTAAATATAGTTACTGATATGTGTGCTGCTAATGTGGGATTTAGTGTGCGGTAAGTGTGCCATGCTGACGGTTTTTTCACACAGAGATCTCGCCTGAAGCAGGGGGTTGCAGAGTGTACCCCGAAACGTGGCACGTCGTCGAAGTGACTTACTGCTACAAAATTGCTACAAGAGTATCCTATGGATTTTTGTACCGTCATTACAGCCTGAGATGCTTTTTTCAAAGCTAAGTACCAGCTAATTTTGTTTATAGCGGTTTTAAATGGACATTTAAATTGATTAAAGGGACGGGCCGCAGTGGTAGCAGGTGATCTTCCTGTTTATACTGTGCCGGCCATTCCGACAAAAAAAGTATTTTTCACTGGTTTTTCTTTTGAGTGTTTGGTGGTTTTACTATTTAGTATAAGCTCAATTCAGAAGGTTTGTGTGTTTTCAATGCTAATAGAGCAGACACCTGTACTAAAAATTCCACACTAACTGGGCAGCGTGTGATTGGGCAAGGACTGGATGGGTTGTGGACAGAACATGAGCGTGTAAGGTACTTCACAATCAGCCTGAGTGTTTCAGGCATGCGCTGATCAAGAAGGTAGCTGTGAGCAGGGGTGCACATAATGCTACCTGAATGGGTGGCGGTAGGTGCCCCTGCCTGCTGGTTAGTATGGTGTTGCATGTTAACACCCTGCTAATGGCAGGATGATGGACACCCACGCCCCCAAACGTTAGCACGGGCGCATGCGTTTTCAGCCCTCAAAGCTCACTACCAGAATGTTCTTTAGTAAATATGACCCTTTATATCTCACCCTAACTATAACAAGGATCTGATAGAACTGCTTTAATATGGGGGATTATATGCCTGATGTAATTTTTTAAGAGATATTTTACATGCGTATATTGCCCTCTCACCACTCCAATGTATAAGTGAGTTATTTTTTTGCTGGGAATGGCTAAATTTTGCTGCTCTTTGTATAACTTTTCAGCTGGCTCCTAGCCCACCCTTTCCATGTTCAATGTAAAAACTCAATTGTCGTGTGACATTGCAGTATGTTTTTTGTTCAATTGTAAACCGCACTGATTTTTTTTTTTTTAAATTCTTTATTTTCGTTTTATAACAACAAAGGAAAAGGAAGACATACAGCTAAAAGACAGATACATAAAGTGTAATACATACACCAAAGTAAACCCCTGCCACCCCCCTCCCCCCTGCTTCTTCTCTAGAAAACTAATCATACCCGAAGCGGGCGTGTACTTACATTATTGTGTTACAAAACCTAACGGTGATCTGAAACATGATGAGTGCACATTATACAGGCATGTTGGAACAATGAGCAGATTGTACATAATCATTAAGCATCTGCCATTTAGACAAGCGAGAGTGAGTTTGGGCATGGGGAATAGCTCTCCGAGGTATCTGCTCATATTTACTATATAAGCAGACGAGGTTCCACCATTCATTGACAGTAAGTCGAGAGCTATCCTTCCAATTCCTCGTGATTAAGCATATGGCTATACCCAGCATGAAATCAAGGAGAAAGCGACCCTTCTTAGGAAGAGAGGGGACCTCCGCCACAGAGCGGAGTCCCACGATCTTCCAAGAGAGAGGTTCGTGAAGGTGTAAGATAAATTGAATACAACCCCAGACCCGCCCCCAATAAACCTGTAGTTGAGGACATTCATAAATAACATGAGCGAAGGTTCCCACAGCAGTATGGCAAGACCAACACTGGTCCCCAGCATTTGTGTTCCATTTGGCTATTTTTTCTGGGGTATAAAAGCATCTGTGTGCAAAAAAGAAGAGAGTTTGGGTAACAGAGGCAGACCGGGAAACCCGCACTACTTTGCTCCAGAAAACGCTCCATTGCACAGGGGTTAAAGTGGTTTGCAGTTCGCGCTCCCAGGCTTGTTGGGCTCTAAAAGTGGCCGTGTCTGAACCCTGACATAATATTTTATAAAAGTTAGAGGCTACCCCATGTGTACTACTAATAGAGTGAACTATCTCTAATAGCCCGTCCTCAGTAGGGGCAGAGGGCGGCATGATTCGAGCACTTTTGAGGCAGTGTTGAAGCTGCATCAATTGAAAGTAGTGTTTCGCTGGTAACGCAAATTCCTTTTGTAAATCAGAAAAGGTTTTCCAACGAGCTGCAGAGAAAAGCTGTTGGGGTGTCCAGATCCCCCTTGAGTACCAGGGTTTCCATGCTATCGTTCTATTTAGGACTTGAATTCTGGGGTTATTCCATAGCGGGAGTCCGTCCTGAGGACATGCGTTCGGGCCCAGTGATAGAATGAGAGTGTTAAAGGCCGCAAGAGTATCGACAATCATTGGTGGATGGCGGGTGTCTACTTGATAGGACATACCGGGGAGACGGGTCAACGGAATTGGGCTACTAAGCTCCTCTTCTATGTCAAGCCAAACTGGTCTGCTGTCTGTGGAGGCATCTAGCCATCGGGCACCTTGCTTAAGTAGGAAGGCTTGATGATATCTAAGAAAATCAGGAAATCTGGTACCCCCTCTTTCCTTTGCAGATTGTAGTTTTTGTTTAGCTATCCTTGGTGGCTTGCCCTGCCAGAGATAACGGACGAGAAGGCCCTCAATATCTTTATAAGTATGTAGCGGGAGTAAGCATGGCAGCATTTCTAAAATGTAGTTCACTTTGGGGACTATCATCATTTTCACAGTTTCTAAGCGGCCCCACCATGTAAGAGATAAGGGAGACCAACGATTTGTGAGCTCACGGACTTTGGAGACTACCTCTTTGGCATTAAAACTGATAGTGTCTTCTAAAGGAGAACAGTAATGGACCCCGAGATACTTCACCATGCGGGATTGCCAAAGGAAGGGAAAGGCCCGCATGTCAGCCTCATGTACCCAACGGTTCAGTGGGAATGCTACTGATTTGGTCCAGTTAATTTTATAGCCCGATAATTGTGAGTATCCGTCAATCAGATCCAAGACAGCTGGAACCGAATCGAGGGATACGAAAAGCATAAGGTCATCTGCATATGCAGAGAGTTTAATCTCCCTATGACTGAAGGGGATACCTCGAATACGTGTGGACTGTCTAATAAGGAGGGCTAGGGGTTCAAGAGCTAGATCAAAGAGCATTGGTGATAGGGGGCAACCTTGACGCGTGCCTCTTTGGAGATTAAATGGCTGAGACTTGATGGCATTTACACAAATACTGGCGATGGGTTGAGTATACATGACTTGGAGATATCGGAGGAAGCCCTCCCCAAAGCCATACCATCGGAGAACTGCAAATAAGAAGGGCCATTCTAGACGATCAAAGGCTTTTTCGGCATCCAGGGAAAGACCCACCCATGGATGATCTAGATTGGCAGCACTGGATAGCACATGGCACAAGGTCCGAGCATTGTCAGCAGTTGATCTGCCGGGTATAAAACCGCATTGGTCGGGGTGAATTAGGGTGGCCATCCTGTCAGATAGCCGGGTGGCCAAGATCGTTGCGAAGATCTTATAATCGGCATTAAGTAGGGAGATTGGACGGTAGTTGGCGGTTAGTAGCGGGTCTCTGCCTTCTTTCTCAAATACTACCACATTAGCTGCAGAAAAGGATCCCAAAGAGGATGTATCTACCGCAAGGGCAGTAAAATAGAGTTTTAAATAGGGAACTAAATCTGCACTGAACGTTCTGTAGAATTCGGTCGGGAGACCATCGGGCCCTGCGGCACGGCCCGAGGCTGTTCGTTTTAGGGCAGATTGGATCTCTGAAGTAGAGAAGGGTTCATCCATCGCATCCCTATCATCTTCAGAGAGGGTCGGCCGCTGAATGCCAGAAAGCAATCGCTCGAATGTCTCTGACGAGAACTCACATTCAGATTGATATAGGCGGGTATAGAAATCCCGAAAGAGCTCTACAATGTCGGAGTCTGTGGTCACTATGCCCCCTCCCTGTGGAGCTCGAAGGGCCGCAACGCGTTTGGCTTCTTTTTGACCTTTCAAGGCGTTGGCTAAGAGTCGACCGGCTCGGTTATTTTCACGATAATATGTCCCTCGCTGAAGCTCAATACTCTTAGAAGCTGCAGTGGAGAGGATTGAATTATATTGAAAACGGAGACGCTGTAATCGAATTAATACACATGGATCAGTACGTGAAGTTAGAACTCGTTCGCCTGCTTTTATTTGTTGGTCTAGTATGAGTAGCTGCTGTTTGCGTTGTTTCCACAGGCGGATTTGATAGCTAGTGATCGTTGCTCGAATGGCCGCTTTGAAGCCCTCCCACCAAGCCCAATTCGCAGTATCCTGGGGTAGATTAAAATGGAAGTAATCCTTTATGGCTGCTCGAATTTCTAACTGGAACTCTGGCTGAGTTAACAGGGCTCTATCAAAGAACCAGGCCCCCGAATTCCCTTGGGGTGCAGTAGTGTGTAATTGAAAGGAAATGGCAGCATGATCTGAAATATGTTGGGAGTGAATCTTTGCAGTGTCCACCTGAGGAACTAACAGTTTTGATATTAGAAAGAAGTCTATGCGAGACTGGGATTTATGAGGGGAAGAGAAGAAGGTAAAGTCAAGCTCATTGGGGTGTAGTAACCTCCATAGATCAACTAAAGCAAGATCTTTGATCAGGGAGGTAAGCGTGGTGTGACTCTTGGGGGGACCACTTGTCCTAGGCGGCTGTTTGTCAATCAGGGGATCAAGGACTAGATTGAAATCCCCCCCAATTATCAATGAAGTATTAGCAGAGGCCTGCGCAACCTGAGCAATGATAGCAAAAAAGGCAGGGTCATCCACATTAGGAGCGTAAAGGCATATACATGTAACTTCAAGGCTACCTATCTTGAGGTGAACTCTGGACCATCTACCTTCTGTATCTGAGCTAGTCGCAATAATAGTAGCATGCAAAGATTTCCTAACCAGTATGGCAACCCCACATTTCTTAGAAACGGCTGGGGAATAGGCGGCCACCATGTAAGGTTTAATATTGAGTTTAAGAGTTTCCTTCGAATTTAAATGCGTTTCTTGGAGAAAAATCAGATCCGCAGCTTCCTGACTGAGGTAGCTTAGGATTTTCTTCCGTTTTATCGGATTATTGATTCCTTTTACGTTCAATGAGAAAATCTTACATGGTGCCATCTATCGGTAATAGACATTTTAGGTAAGGGCGCTTGAAAACATACAACATAATCAGAATCTGTGCAACAATGACATAATCACCGAGTATTCTGGCTAATACACCCCATATTGAAAAGTATGTACCAAAGTATCTTAGAGAAGAAGCAAAACCCCCAAAGAATATGGCGACCATATGTCTGCGGGAGGAGGCCCTAGAGAGGAAATAGAAAGACATGAGAAAAAAGAGAAAAGAAACACCAGAGTCCATAATTAACACTGTCTCTGATACTCATCGAGGCTACTGTGGGTAGACGGAGTCGGGTCACAGATATCATCAAAAGTAAGGCAACAAACTGCCCTCGCCAGACTCTTTGCTGGGCTGCGGCAGATCCAATATGGCAGGTACAGCGGATATGAGAATACTTGCAGGAATATTCTGGAAGTCAGCGCATCAAGTCGGCTTCTTTGGAATCCAAAAACTCCGCTAGTAGATCAGGGTCCTCAAATGTTCTTGTCTGATTGTGAAGCGTGACTCGGAGCTTGGCCGGGTACATCAGGCCATAGCGTGCTTGTAGTTGTTGAAGCCTCGGCCGGAATTCCAGAAAGCGCTTTCGACGGTCGACCGTGGGTTTAGCCAAGTCGGGATAGAAGGAGATCTTGTGGCTCTCAAACTCCATATGGCCCTTTGCCCGAGAGGCACTTAGAATTTGCTCCACATGTTGATATCTCAAAAGTCGAAAAATGATAGGCCGCGGGGTCTTCCTGTTGAGCGTTATGCTTGTGGGTACACGATGAGCGCGATCGATCTCCAAATCTTTGGTAAAGGTGATTTGGAGCAGGGAAGGGAGGATTTTGCATAAAAACTCTTTCATGTCTCCCGATTCCGCTCCCTCCGGTATGCCCACGAGTCGTATGTTGTTGCGGCGCGCTCTATTATTGCCATCTTCCACTTCTTTCTGCAAGGCCCGCACCTGACGTTCAACTTTGTCGAGTTTGGACAACCGGGCCGCATGGGAGTCCAATATGCTCTCCATTTTGTCCTGACGCGAAGAAAGCCCTTCTAGCTTGCTTTGCAGCACACCAAAATCTTCCCGCAGCGCTCGGAGTGCTTCACCGTTTGACTGCACGAGGTTTTTGACCCCTCTAATCTCTGCGAGGATTTCCTGCTGCATTTCGGGGCCCTCGCACAGGGCCAGCCCCTTCTGCGGGGACGGAGGTTCAGTTTTGGAACGTTTGCCGTGAGAAGCCGCTGGAGATCCAAATTCCAGGCGCGTGGGTTTGGTCCCCGTCATCTCACCAATGTGCCCCGGCAAGATCAGAGTAGAAGTTCCAAGTATGTACGGTGTTAATTCAGGATTCTGAGTAGGCCTCTCGGGAGCCTCAGCGTTATGCGACCATCCCGCTGGACATCATGCTCCGCCCCCAACCGCACTGATTTTAATAGCGCGGTATATAAGAGAAGTAAATAAATAAATAAATAAATAACCCCACTTCCCAGTTAAAGCATAATGTATAACCATGCAGAATATTAGAAAAAAAAGACTTAGGACAATCCAGTTCATGGTGGAGAAGCGCCCTATATTCAATGGCACTTTTAGCTGGATAAGTGCCGCTGTCGAAGGAGGGTCAAAGTGTCTTCATCAGCAGACTGGCTAACCTACTGAAGAGGACTTTAAACTAGATTTGTTGGTGAAGAGAGCTCCCAGGTAAGTGAAGAGAGCCCCCAGGTAAGTGAAACATTAAATAGCTCTGTAGAAATGAATAATAGGGGCAACATCTGGAAAGTTGTGTGTATAAATGCTTGTAGCATGGGAAATAGATCTCAGATGTTGAGGCTTTAATGGAAGAAGCTGACTTGGATTTAGTGGTGGTTACAGAGACATGGTTCACAGAAAACCAAGACTGGGATATAATTATATCAAGCTATACTGTATTCAGGAAGGACAGGGTAGGAAGAAGGGGAGGTGGAGTGGCACTATATATAAAAAATAATACTAAAACTATAGACTTGCAGGGCTTAAAATGAAGAGAGGAGGCACTGTGGGTTAAACTAGAAAGAGGGAAAGGAGAAATCCATTTGCATTAGAGTTATATAGAGATTCCCCTCACAGGGCGAAGAAGTGGACGAAAATTTAATAGAAGACATACAGTATTGCCATGAAAGGAGGAATGCTACTGATAGGTAACATAGTAACACAGTAACATAGTAAATGACGGCAGATAAAGACCAGTATGGTCCATCTAGTCTGCCCAGTAAGATGGCAAGAATAGGTGCACCTGTCTCTCCGTGCAGGCCACCCCTCCCCATGTCTTTGTTTTAGGGGTGAACCCACCGCTCCATGTAGGACACCCCTGTATGTTGAGAAATTAGTTAGTTAAGTTTATTTTGATTTTATCTTGTTGCTGTAAAGGGACTCACTGTGTCTGTCCCATGCCATTTTGAATTCTGTCACTGTATTTGCCCCCAACACTTCCATTGGGAGGGCATTCCAAGCATCCACCACTCTTTCAGTGAAAAAGTATTTCCTGACATTGCCTTTCAATTTACCCCCTTGCAGCTTCATGTTATGCCCTCTAGTTTTACAGCTTCCCCGTCTTTGGAAGAGGTTTGTTTGTTCAATATTTCTCTTTAAGTATTTAATGGTCTGAATCATATCTCCCCTGTCCCTCCTCTCCTTCAGAGTGTACATATTTAGGTCTTCAAGTCTCTTCTCATAAGGCTTCTGAAGCAGGCTCCAAATCATTTTGATCGCCTTCCTCTGAAAGGTTTCCAGCCTTTTAATATCCTTTGCAAGATATGGTCTCCAAAACTGAACACAGTATTCCAAGTGAGTCGTCACCAGTGACTTGTACAGTGGCATTCATACCTCTTCCTTTCTGCTGGTAATTCCTCTTTGTATGCAACCCAACATCTTCCTGGCTTTTACCACTGCCTTGTCGCACTGTTTTGCCACCTTGAGATCCACAGAAATAATCACACAAAGTCCTTCTCCTGGTCCATGCACATCAACCTCTCGCCCCCAATCGCGTACATTTCCCCTGGATTTCTGCTTCCCAAGTGCATGACACTGCACTTCTTCGCATTAAATCTTAACTGCCAAGCATTAGACCATTCTTCCAGCTTTTGTAGATCTTTCCTCATGTTATCCACTCCCTCGGGGGAGTCCACTCTGTTGCAAATTTTTGTGTCATCTGCAAAAAGACAGACTTTTCCATGCAGTCCTTCAGCAATATCACTCACAAATACATTGAACAATGCCGGGCCCAGAACCGAACCCTGGGGCACCCCGCTAATCACCCTCTTTCATCCGAGTGAGCTCCATTTACCATCACCTTCTATCGTCTGTCAGTCAACCAATTTCTGATCCAGTTCACCACCTTGGGACCCATCCCCAAACTACTGAGTTTATTGATAAGCCTCCTATGAGGAACAGTATCAAAGGCTTTGCTGAAATCCAGGTAGATGACATCCATTACATGCCCCTGATCTAGTTCTCTGGTCACCCAGTCAAAGAACTCAATCGGATTTGTTTGGCAAGATCGTCCTTTGGTAAAACCATGTTGCTTCAGATCATGCAACCTGTTGGTTTTGAGAAAGTCCACTATTCGCTCTTTCAGGAGCGCCTCCATTACTTTTCCCACCATGGAGGTAAGGCTCACGGGCCTGTAATTTGTCACTTCTTCCCTGTCACCACTTTTGTGAAGAGGTACCACATCCGCCCTTCTCCAGTCCTGAGGAACTACTCCTGTTTCCAAGGATCTGTTTAAAACATCCTTTAACGGCCCTGCAAGAACCTCTCTGAGCTCTTTCAGTATCCTGGGATGTATCCCATCCGGTCCCATGGTCTTGTTCACTTTCAGTTTTGCAAGTTGTTCTAACACATCATCTTCAGTGAATGGTGTGGTATCTACTTCATTCCCATTTTTATATTTGGGAGTCACAGCTGGTCCATCTCCAGGATTTTCTTTAGTAAAAACAGAGCAGAAGTATTTGTTTAGCAATTTTGCTTTTTCAATGTCACTTTCCACAAATCTGTTCCCAGCACTTCTGAGTCCTGCAATTCCATCTCTGATTTTCCTCCTCTCCCGAATATACCTGAAGAAAGTTTTGTCGCCACACTTCACATCTTTAGCCATCTTTTCCTTTGCCTTTGATTTTGCTTTCCTTATTTCTCTTTTTGTCTCTTTTAGTTTGATCCTGTATTCCTTACTGTGTTCCTCTGTTTGTAAGCTTTTGAATTTTGTGAATGCTGTGTTTTTTGCCTTTATTTGAGCAGACATTTCTTTGGAGAACCAAATAGGTTTCCTTCTCCTCTTGTTTTTATTTACTTTCCTTACATATTTATCTGTTGCCCCTTTTATTTCCACCTTTAGTTAAGCCCATTGCAATTCCACTTCCCTTATCCCCTCCCACCCTGCCAACTCCTCCTTCAGGTACTTGGCCATTTTACTGAAGTCAGTGTTTTTGAAGTTTAGGACTTTGAGCTTGCTATGATTGGACTCCGCCTTGGCTTTTATCTCAAACCACACCATGTGATGATCGCTGCTGCTCACAGGGGCGCCCACCCAGACATTCGACACGCTCTCACCGTTGGTGTGCACTAAATCCAGCATTGAGCTTTCTCTGGTTGTTTCCATCACCATTTGTTTAAGTGACGCATCTTGGAAAGCATCCACAATTGTTTTGCTTCTTGCCAGATTCGCAGAAGGAGTACTCCAATCCACATCGGGTAGATTAAAGTCACCCAATATGATCACTTCCCCCTTTGTGGCTATCTTGGCAATATCTATAATCAATTCATTATCTATTTCTTTGATTTGAGTCAGAGGTCTGTAGACTACAGCAGTATGGATGACAGTGCCATCTCCTCTTTCCAACACAATCCTGAGTGATTCTTCTTTTCCCCATGCCCCCTGTATTGCTGTAGCTTTAATATTGCTTTTTACATACAAGGCTCTTCCTCCTCCTTTTCCACTTTCTCTGTCTCCTCTGAATAGATTATAGCTAGCTATGGCTATATCTCATTCATGCGATTCATTAAACCATGTTTCTGTAATGGACACAGTGTCCAAGTCCCTTTCCACCATTAGGGCTTCCAGGTCTGGGACTTTGTTGGCTAAGCTTCAAGCATTTGTGCTCATTGCTTTCCAGCACTTAACTGGCTTGCATGTATTTTGCATTGATTTTGTACTGCCCACTTCTTCCCACTTGTGATTTGTGATTTCAATATGCTGGATGTGGATTTGCACATTCCTGTTGTGGTGTCATCTAGAAGTAAGGAGATCCTGGATTCTCTACAGGGATAACTATTCAGGCAACTGATAAAAGAACCTATACATGATGAGGCCACACTGGTCTTAGTGTTTACCAATGGGGAAAGTGTTTCTGATGTTGCAGTGGGAGATCATCTCATATCCAGTGATCACCAGATGATATGTTTCAATATTAGACTAGGTCTGATAAAATCTATTCAAAAGTGAGGGTCTTAAACATCAGGAAAACTAATTTTGCTAAGATAGGACAATACCTTAAAGCGTCGTTAGAGGGATGGCAACAGCTTGGGGTGTAGAAAAACAGATGGGCAAAACTGAAAGAGGATATTTTAAGGGCAATAAACTTTTTTTTGTTAGAAAGGTAAATCTTTATCTTTATCTTTATTTACATTTAATATACCGCCCTTGTCGAAACGTGAGAGCGGTTTACAATAAAATAATATAAATAAAAGCATTGAAAAGAAAAGAAATCCATTAAAATAAAGAAAAGATGGACCAAAGGGGTCACAGGACAAACAGTAGACAAACCAAACAAACCATAAGTACGCAAAGACAAACAAAACAATTAGACAGGACTGCTGGGAGGGAGATCATATGCCTGTTGGAACAGATGAGTTTTTAATAGGTTTTTGAAGTGTTGGTAGGAGGATTCTAGACGAAGAGAAGAAGGCAGAGAATTCCAGAGTGAGGGTCCCAAGAAAAAGAAAGCGGAATGGCGTGTCTGATCAAGGTGAGCTTGTGAGGGTGGGGGAAGAAACAAACGGTTAGCATGCAATGAACGGAGCTGACGATAAGGAGTGTGAAGAGAGACTAGATTTGCTAAGTACTGCGGATTGGAAGTGTGGATGGCTCTATGTAATAATATAAGAACCTTGTATTTAAACCGAAAATGGAGCGGAAGCCAGTGGAGGCGAAACAGAAGAGGAGTTACATGATCTGATTTCTGGGCAAAAGTAACAAGACGGGCGGCTGTATTCTGCAAAAGTTGAAGGCGTTTAAGTTGGTAAGCAGGGAGATTGGCATAAACCACATTACAATAATCCAATCTGGACATAACTAAAGCTAGTACCAAAGTAGTAAGGGAATCAGGGGACAAAATTGAGCGGACTGAGCATAATTGGCGTAATGTAAAGAAAGAACGACGGGATAAGTTGGACACGTGTTTGTGAAAAGACAATGATGAATCCAGGATTACCCCTAAGTACCGAAGGAAAGAGGAATAGGAGTGGAATTTATTTGAGGCGTGACAACCGGGCAAGAAGAGCTCAGAGACACCCACATGGCTGAGGATTTGGAAGGATTCAAATGTAGAAAATTAGATGAGAGCCAGGTGGCAATACGAGAGAGGCAGTTATTGAGGGGAGTGATATCAATCATAGCTGGAGAAGTGTGGAAAAGAAGGACAATATCGTTGGCGTAAATGTAGTTGGAAACTGGAAATTGTTGGGCCAAAAGGGGAAGTGGGGCAAGAAAAATATTGAAGAGCAAAGGGGATAAAACTGATCCCTGGGGGACTCCACATAACAACGGAATAGACGGCGAGGTTTGGTGATTGGCATGGACAACATAAGAACGAGCAGTGAGAAAGGAACGGAACCAACGTAACACCACACCCCGTACACCAATATCAGAAAGACGTGACAGAAGGGTCCGGTGATCAATCAAATCAAACACTGCGGACAGATCCAATGAAACCAAGAGGGTAATGTCACCACGTTCATGGGCTACGTGAATCTCATTTAGCAGGGCGAGGAGAATAGTTTCCGTACTATGTCCTGGTCTAAAACCTGCCTGATGGGGATGAAGGGCATTGGTGGCCTCGACGTGGGAAGAAAGTTGAAGAAAGACTAGACGCTCCAGCATTTTTGCACGGAAAGGGAGATTAGACACCGGGCGCCAGTGGGATAGTACAGAGGGATCGAGGGAAGACTGTTTCAGCAGGGGATGGACTATGGCGGATCTCCAAACCAAAGGAAAATGACCAGATGATAAACTGGAATTAAACAAAGTAGTGATGAAAGGTATGAATTGGAGAGAAGGTTCTACCAGCCAGTTGGAAGGGATTGGATCCAAAGAGCAGGTGGTCTTCCTAGACTGCGATAGAGTGAGTAGTACCTCCACTGCAGTGAGGGGACGGAAGGTGGACCATGTATGAGGTAGAGCTCTATTAGGAGAACCAGCCACACAGGGAACGATAGAAACAAAGGACTCAGTAATGGTCGACTCCTCAGAGGCGAGGGACGAAGGAGAGGCCGAAGGTGTGCAGGGAGGAGACAGAGGTAGAGGAGGTGCGATATGGAAGGAAGAGCGTAAGTTCTGAACTTTGTCGGAGAAAAAAGATGCTAGGGATGCGGGGGCTGGAACAGGAAAAGGAAAAAGGTAAAAGGAAAAGGAGGCCGCTATGGTTCTCAAAAGAAGTAGCTGAAAAGGTGAAGAAAAAGAGGGAGGCCTTCATGAAATACAAGAGATCACAGAGAGGGGAAGACAGCCATCTATATTTGGAAAAACTTAGAGAAGCTAGCAAAGTAGTCAGGACAGCAAAGGTACAAAAAGACAAAGAAGAAATAGCCAATACAATAAAATGCAGGGTTAAGACTTTTCTCCGGGAATAAGCAGGAAGTCAGTCCTCACATATGGGTGACATCGGCACCGACAGAGCCCTCGTGTGGAGCAAATCCCCAGCTTTCTAAGAAAGCCTTTGGGAATTGCATCACTCATGCGTGGTCCCCTTCCGGCCCAAGGGTGCCATCTTGCTCAGTCTCCTTTTTTCCACGGAGCCCTTTGGACATAGTCCAGTTGTTACTGTGAAATAAAGTGTTTAAAATACTTAAAAGTTTCATCTTTTCCTCCGGTTCGACACCGGTTCCCCTTCCCGCCTTCGGCTCGGTATCGAGTCCGGTTAATTTTTTAGGATTTTGTCCTTCGTGACTAGCGTTCGCGCTCTTTTTCGTTTTCACTGGCAGCCCAAGTCTTTGACCTCCCAGGGGCTCTTTTTCTCCCGATTGCTGCCAACGGGTTTAAGAAATGTGATCGGTGTACAAAATTAATGTTCCTCACCGATACACATGACTGCTGTCTCCAGTGCCTCGGGCCTGATCACGACCCGAAGGTCTGCGGCCCATGTAGGAAAATGTCCTTGAAGGCCCTGAGAAGCCACCAGCAGCAGCATGATAGGATTTTTTGCTGAGTCCGTACCTTCGCGGGCCCGGACCTCGTCTGAGGCCTCTATGTTTCGGGAACACTCTGAGCCTGAGCATCATAGAGGTTCCTCAGAGAGGGGGTCTCCCTTGTGGGAACATCGAAGGAAGAAAAAATCCTCAAAGGCGGCATCGTTGGATGGCTCTGAATGGCCTGGTTCCTCCTGGGACCGATTGCGGAGCCCCGAGCGCCGGCCCAGATCCTCGGAGATGGAGCATCCAGCGAAGCTTCCTCGATGGGATACGGAGCAGCCGAGGCAGGTAACAACTGTCCTTGTTGAGGACTCTCCTCTGGGAGAACTGGCGTCGGGACCCGACCTGGGGGCTGCAGAGCGTTCTGAGCTCAGTCTCAGAATAGTGGCCCTGGAGCGCAGCATGTCTGCCTTCATGGACCAGCAGTGGGTGCTGATAGCCGGTCTCACTGGTCCTTCCAACCTGACCACCGGGCCACCGACGTCCAAGTCGACCCCGGAGGCCGAGCCGATCCTCGAGACAATGCGTACTCGAGTCAATCCTCGTCCGAGGTCTCCCTCAACCTCCCGTTCAGGGCCGAAGTCATCGGGGTGGTCGAAGCTGAAGCCCTCAAGGCCGGTGCCACTTGATTCCTCTTCGGAGGCATCGGGCTGGGAGACTGAGGAAGAAGAGTCCCCGGACACCTGCCGGCACAGGGACGTCCTGTCCTATTCCCCAGCATCCCAGCCTCAGAGAAGGTCCCCCCCAGAGAACATTAGGTTCTTGGACTTCGTAAGGGATATGTCAAAGGCTTTGGCGTTCCCTGTGGAGTCCGAGGAAGATCCTCAAGCCGAGGAGCTCGAGATCCTCCAGTATGACTCTCTCCCTCGGGAGGCCCTTACTGTAGCAGCACCTCCGATCCTGGAACGACTGATGGTCTGCATGTGGGAGATACTGGTGTTGGCGCTGGTGATCAGCAGGCAGATCGACTCGATGTATCGAGTCTGCAAGAGTCCTGGGTTCCAAAAAGCACAACTGCCGCACAACTCCATGGTTGTAGAATCGGCCATGCGCCGGCTCAAGAGCCAGAAAACGCACTCCTCAGTGCCTCCTGGCAGGGAGGCCCGCAACTTGGACGCCCTCAGTAGGAAGTGCTACCAGGGTTCTATGTTGACATGTCGGATCCAGGCATACCAGCTGTACATGGGCATGTACCTACAAGACTTGGCGAAGGAAATCACCGGGTTCTCGGCTGGTCTCTCCGAGTGACCTTTGCAGTGCTTTAAGAGCCTGTCCACTGGAGTCCGTGAGTGCTCGAAGTTCATGACTTGAGCTGCCTATGACGGGTTAGAGGCAGCAGCCCGAGTAGCTGTGGTGGGCATCGGTGCACGCCGCCAGGCTTAGCTACAGTCGTCGGACCTCGAGCAATGGGTTCAGGACAAGTTGGTCAATGTCCCATGCTGGGGAGAGAACCTCTTCGGAAAACCCATGACCGAAAAGGCTGCTGAGCTCGAGACCGAGTACATGACCAAGACGCGGCTCTTGAAGAAGACTTCTGCCCCTTCTAAAAAGAAGGGCTCGGGTAAGAAGCCTTTTCCCGAGGAAGGGTGCTGCTTACCGAAGCTACCCCCCATTTCAGGCCTCCCCGGCTCCCCAACAGGGGCAGCAGGCCAAGGGACAGGGGCATGGCCCACATAAGCAGAAAGCCCCCAAACCCCAGGCACCAGCTCCGGCTCAGTCTGGAAGTGGCTTTTGACTCTCAAGGCATACCACAGGAGACAGGCAATGCACAGGAGGAAGGTTTGCCCTGTATGTCCACAGGTGGCCAGCCATCACCACAGACGCCTGGGTCCTACAGATAGTCCATCAAGGTTATCTGCTCCATTTGACCCAGGTGCCTCCTCCTTACTTTCCAGGAGAGCCTCTCATGTCTCCTCTTCACTGGGACCTTCTGAAGGAACTAGCAGGTCTTCTCGAGGATCAGGCGGTAGAACCGGTGCCCCACCACCTAAAGGGCAAGGACTTATATTCCAGGTACTTTCTGGTACCAAAAAGGACAGGAGGCCTCAGACCCATCCTCGACTTGCGCAACTTAAACAAATTCCTGGTGAGGGAAAAGTTCAAGATGCTTTCACTTGGAATATTGCTGCCGTACCTCCGCAAGGGAGACTGGCTATGCTCCTTAGACCTAAAGGATGCGTATACACACATCCTAATTCATCCAGACCACAGACAATATCTACGCTTTGTGGTGGGGGGAAACCACAGAGTACTTCCCTTCTGCCTGGCCTCCGTCCCCAGGGTATTCACAAAGTGCCTGGTGGTGGTGGCCACCTTCCTCAGACTCCAAGGAGTCTTTGTCTTCCCCTACCTAGACATCTGGCTCATCAGAGCCACGTCAGCCATGGAGGTCCAACAGGCCACATCTCGCACCATTCAGGTGATTCAGCATCTAGGGTTTGTAATCAATTACCCCAAGTCTACCCTAATGCCCACTCAACAACTAGAGTTCATTGGGGCCAGACTAGATACCCTTCAGGCAAGGGCCTATCTGCCAGTAGACAGAGCGCAGAGACTCCTGGCGTACGTCAAGTGAGTCGCGGGACCCAAATATCAGCAAGACACTTCCTGCGCCTACTCGGCCACATGGCCTCCACAGTCCATGTGACACCAGATGCCTGCCTCCATATGCGAACAGCTCAGTGGTGCCTCAGGGACCAGTGGACGCGAGCACAGGCGGTCTCCGAGACAGAGTCACAGTGTCCAAAAGACTACTACAGTCCTTGGAATGGTGGCTTCAACCAAAGC
The DNA here is from genome assembly GCA_033557465.1 of Ichthyophis bannanicus. Classification (NCBI taxonomy): domain Eukaryota; kingdom Metazoa; phylum Chordata; class Amphibia; order Gymnophiona; family Ichthyophiidae; genus Ichthyophis; species Ichthyophis bannanicus. The sequence goes on along the minus strand of CM066050.1, from coordinate 80,624,077 downwards.
ACTTGGAGGCGGGGGTGACCTTCCAGGCTTCTCAACACATGAGGATCCTAACTACAGATGCATCTTTGCTGTGCTGGGGGGCCCATTGCCAGGGACTTTGCACTCAGGGCGTGTGGTCTCTGAACGAGAGCACGCAACAAATCAATTTCTTGGAACTTCATGCCATTCGCCTGGCCCTACAAGCCTTCTGTCAAACTTTGGCTCATCAGCCTGTCTTGGTACAAACAGACAACCAGGTAGCGATGTTCTATGTGAACAAGCAGGGAGGCACGGGGTCCCACCTGCTATGTGAGGAAACCCTGGACCTGTGCTCCTTTGCAGTCCGGCATGGCATGCATCTGAGAGCAGTTTATCTGTCAGGCCAGGAAAATTACTTAGCCGACAGGCTAAGCAGGATTCTGCAGCCCCACGAGTGGCAGCTGGACATAAGTGTGGCCCAATGGATTTTTCAGACCTGGGGACAGCCGACACTGGATTTGTTTGCGAGCCCCACAATCACCAGTTGTCCTGGTTTTGCTCCAGGCAGCCACATCTAAACAGGGTGGCTGCCGATGCCTTTCTCATCTCATGGTTTGTGGGCCTCCTGTATGCGTTTCCTCTGACGCCTCTGGTGGCCAGAACTCTGTTCAAGATTCTCCGAGACAAAGCCTCGGTCATCCTGGTAGTCCCAAGATGGCCGAGGCAACCCTGGTTTCCGCTTCTACTTCAACTAGCAGTGGAGACCCCAATCCCCCTGGGATCTTCCCTGAACCTCCTGTCTCAAGAGGGGGGGCACTCTCCTGCATCCCAACCTCAGTTCCCTCAACCTAATGGCATGGCTGCTGAAAGGGTAGTTCTCCCACCACTCCTCCTTCCGAAAAACGTGGAAGAAGTTTTGCTGGCCTCAAGGAGGCAGTCAACTAGATGTACCTATGCCTTTAAGTGGCATAGGTTTGGAGTATGGTGCAAAAAGCAGAAAGTGAATCCTTGCAGTGGTACTACAGTATCTTCTCCACCTTTCGGATTTGGGCCTTAAGTCCAACTTCGTCAGAGTTCACCTCAGTGCCTTGGCTGCACACCATTTTCCAGTGGAGGGAAAGCCTCTTTCTGCACATCCTTTGGTGTCCAGGTTCCTGAGAGGCCTACTTCTACTGAAGCCCCCGGTTCGCCCTCCGGCAACCGAGTGGGATTTTAATGTGGTCTTAGGGCAGCTTACTATTCCGCCATTTGAGCTGATGGCAACCTGCTATCTATGCTACCTTTCTTGGAAGGTAGTTTTATTAATGGCACTCACGTCGGCTCGGCGAGTGAGTGAGCTTCAGGCTCTTGTGTCCAACAGGCCTTATACAAGGTTCTATAGGAACCGGGTGGTGCTCCGCACACATCCCAAGTTCCTTCCGAAAGTGGTCTCTTCGCTCCACCTCAACTAAGAGGTTGTACTACCTACCTTCTTTCCCAAGCTGCATGCCAGTCGGGCAGAGACAGTTCTGCATACCCTGGACTGTAAGAGGGCATTAGCCTTCTACATTCAGTGTACGCAAGGCCATAGAAGGGCTTCTCAGCTCTTCGTATCCTAGGACCCCAGTAAGATGGCGATGGTCGTCTCTAAGCATACGCTCTCCACCCAGGTAGCGGACTGTATCGTCTGGGCATACAGGCTGGCCGATCTTCCGTTGCAGGGTCGTGTTACGGCCCACCGAGTCAGGGCTATGGCGGCATCAGTGGCTCACTTCTGCTCTGTTCCCCTGGCAGACATCTGCCGGGCCACCACCTGGTCTTCAGGTCAGACTTTTGCAACCCATTACTGCCTGCATAGGGAGCCCCAACAGACAGTGCTTTCGGCCAGGCTGTACTCCGTAACCTTTTCGAGGTCTAGGCAACTCCTGCCCTCCGACCCTTCTGTGTCAGGCTACCGGAGTGCTACTCTCTCAGTTAGATTCCTATTGTGGCTGTTTGCGGTAATCGTAGAGGGAGCCTATTTTTCAGCTGTGGGTTCTCGATAGCCTATAGCTGGGGAGTCCCATATGTGAGGACTGACGTCCTGTTTGTTCCTGGAGAAACGTAGTTACTCACCTGTAACAGGTGTTCTCCGGGGACAGCAGGAATCAGTCCTCACGACCCTCCCTCCTCCCCTTGGAGTTGCAGTCCTATTATTATATTTTGTTCTTATTGCTGTCTTTTTAGCTATGTCATTTGACTGAGCAAGATGCACCCTTGGGCGGGAAGGGGACCGCGCATGCGTGATACAATTCCCAAAGGCTTTCTTAGAAAGCTGGGGATTTGCTCCGCACGAGGGCTCCGTCGGCACCGACGTCACCCATTTATGAGGACTGATTCCTGCTGTCCCCGGAGAACACCTGTTACAGGTGAGTAAATACGCTTTTTCAGATATGTTATTGAGAGGAGGAATGGTAAAAATGGTATTGTCAGACTCAAGGATGCAGGGGAGGAATATGCGGAAACTGATGAGGATAAAGCAGAATTACTTAACTAATATTTCTGTTCTGTGTTCGCAGATGAAGGGCCAGGAGCAGTACCTCAGAAAACACAAGCGACGGGGATCTTGAACGATTTTCAGAAATCTGTGCTGTGAGGAACTAGCTAAACTAAAAGTAGACAAAGCCATGGGTCCAGATGGGATACATCCAAGAATACTGAGGGAACTTGGGGATGTTCTAGTGGCTCCAATCAAATAAATAAAGGTCCCAGGAACAAACCCCCTGAAAAGTATTATGTGAAAAAAGTAACTTTTCTTGTCGGGATATGATAACAAAGTACAAGGAACTCAGTCCGAGTACCGCTGTAACAATTCCCTTTTTAATTAAATATGGATAAAAAATTTTTGAATCCAAACTTAGCTTTTTAGAGAGTGCTATCCTTCGCACTAACGATTTCTGCCAGCAAACATCATTGCTTTGAACGCTGCCAGTTTGGATGGGCCTGAAGCAGGGTGTTAAAGGTTTTTCACATTTGGAACAGACACCTGAAACGTGGAGCCACGTCGCAATGATGTTTGCTGGCAGAAATCGTTAGTGCGAAGGATAGCACTCTCTAAAAAGCTAAGTTTGGATTCAAAAGTTTTTTATCCATATTTAATTAAAAAGGGAATTGTTACAGCGGTACTCGGACTGAGTTCCTTGTACTTTGTTATCATATCCCGACAAGAAAAGTTACTTTTTTCACATAATACTTTTCAGGGGGTTTGTTCCTGGGACCTTTATTTATTTGGTTGTTAATTTGGTTTCAGGGGGTTTCTTGGTGTAGGATTCTAGTGGCTCCAATGACTGACCTTTTCAATGCCTCTTTGGAGTTGGGAGTGGTGTCAGAGGACTGCAGAGAGGCACATGTGATCCCTTTACACAAAAGTGGAAATAAGGATGTGCTTGAAAACTACAGGCCGGTTAGTCTAACCTCTGTGGTTAGTAAATTATTGGAAAGGCTACTAAAGAGAGAATAGTGAGGTTTCTGGAGTCCAATGGATTGCAGGATTCGATGCAGCATGGATTCACCAGAGGCAGGTCTTGTCAGAAAAATCTGATTGATTTCTTTGACTGGGTGACCAACGGAGAGCCCTAAATGTGGTGTATTTAGATTTCAGTAAAGCCTTTGACACCGTTCCGCACAGGCGGCTTATAAACAAACTGAGCACCCTAGGGATGGACCCTAAAGTTACTGATTGGGTTAGAAATTGGTTGAGTGGGAGGCGACAAAGGGTACAAATAAATGGAGCACACTGTGAGGAGAAGGAGGTTACCAGTGGTGTGTCCCAGGGATCTGTCCTTGGTCCGATTCTTTTTAACATATTTGTTAGTAATATAGCGGAAGGGCTGTCAGGTAAGGTTTGCCTCTTTGCGGATGATACCAAAATCTGCAATAGAATAGACACCCAGGAAGATGTAGATAACATGAGGAGGGGTCTAGAATTTGGCAGCTGAAAAAATGCAGGGTCATGCATTTGGGCTGCAAAAATCCAAAGGAGCAGTACAGTGTAGTGGGTGAGGTACTTCTGTCCACCATAGAAGAGCAGGACCTGGGCGTAATTGTATCCAACGATCTTAAAGTAGCTAAATAGGTAGAAAAGGGGACTGAAAAAAAAGAGGTGATAGTGCCTCTATATAAGTCTCTGGTGCGACCTCATTTGGAGTACAGTGTGCAATTCTGGAGGTCGCACCTTCAAAAGGATATAAGCAGGTTGGAATAGGTGCAGAGGATTGCTACTAAAATGGTTAGTGATCTTTGTTATGAGACATATGAGGACAGACTTAAAGATCTTAATATGTATACTTTAGAGGAAAGGTGGGATAGGGGAGATGTGATAGAGACATTTAAATATCTCCATGGCATAAATACACAGACGGGTCTCTTTCAATTGAAGGCAAGTTCTGCTACAAGGGGACATAGGATGAGAGTGAAAGGAGTAATATGCGGAAATATTCCTTTACTTAAAGAGTGGTAGATGCGTGGAATAGTCTCCCACTGGAAGTGGTGGACACGAGGACAGTATCTGAATTTAAAAAAAGCATGGGACAAACACAGAGGATCTCTAAAGGTAAAAAGGAGACTATTGTAGTTTATATGGAAGGGCCATGTGGTCTTTTTCTGCTCTCATGTTTCTATAGTTCTATGTTCTTATGATTATTCAGATAAAGTTAAGTTGATAAAGATTTACTTTACTGCTCACTGATCTACTGAAAATGAACTTCTAAGGGTCTAACTTACACTATAAAGAAACAGAATAGGAAGAAGTCTCAGTGAATTATCCTCTTATCATGGCCTGTGCCACCATTAGGCAAACTAGGTGGCTGCCTAGAGCTCCAGCGGTCCAGGGGTGACCCATTGTTGCCACTGCTATTCCCATGCACAAAGAAGTCAGCATCGAGCGTCCAAGGGGGTGGAAGCCAAACAGCCTCGCAGCACTGGAAGTCGAAGTAAGTGCTGCGGGGCTGTTTGAAGCCACTGCAGAATCTGGAGAGGGGTGGCAACGGGGCCGGGCAGGGGATGGGAGTGGGAGCAGGGAGGGGCGCAGGGGATGAGGTTCACCTACGGCGCCTCATACCCTTGCACCGGTTCTGTCTCTTAGTGTCCATTTAGTAAGATTTTTTTTTAAAGATGATTGGGTTATGAATGTATAGGAAAGTTGCATGAATGGACAGTCACCAGGGTTGAAACCCAGACAATTGGAGCAAGTGCTCACAAGTTTCAAAATTTTGCTAATTGGGTCTCTTTTTTGTGCCTATTCTCAGAAAGTAAATACATATGTATATAGAATGCATATATATGTATATATAAGACTTACACTTTTGTTCAATCAGACGCGATTGATGTCACAATCAGCCAATCTGGGCCAATGACATCATACTTTCACCCACAATTCCAGTCAGAACAGCAACCTGGGAACATTAGTATTAGATGCCCTGGGCAATCCTTCAGCCTTGCATCTCCTTGCAATTAACTTTTAGACCCCAAAGATTTTGATAATTAAACTCATGCAGAATCATCTCAACACTATCCCTCCCAGAACAACCTTATAACATCTCACATTTGGACATCATATTTTTAAATATTAAACTTTGTTTTAAACCACTTATAAGGATAAATGGACTATTTGCATATTGCCAGTTCTTCCTGCAGGTAAAGTACGCACTGATGAGTCTTTGAGTTTGTGTGGCTGCTAGGACCATTATTTTGACTGTACTGCTCTTTGCTGCCACCCTAGGCAACCACCTAGTCTGCTTAGTGGTTGGGTCAGCCCTGGTCTTAGACTCCTCTTGACTGAAACAATAACTTATAGAAGCACTGGCCTTCTCGATCCCTGAGAACGAAATCATTACCAAAGAGGCAATCGCTATATGCCTTTTCTAGAAGCGCGCATCCGTCTGCATGTATTCTGTTCGTTTTGTGGCCTAAAAATTTTTTTATGTGAACAAATGGCTAGTGCAAAAAAGTTTTAGCATGCATAGAATGCATGGATTTAAGATGAAGGTCTGCAAACCCATGAAAAACAGCACACACAAATCACAGAAACTTCATTTAAAATAAAAACTAGCCAAACTTTTTTTGGCCATGCACATCCCTTGTAGTTTCTCTGTATACCTAATATTCTTAAGTGCTTCTCAAAATGTCACAAACCTTTGAGAAATGAGGCAATCTGAGGTTGGCTTGCGGGGAGTGGGGTTAAGCTGGAGAGAAATACAGGGTATTATGACTTTCTTCCTTTCCTTCTATTTTATCTCCTCCATCCTGAAGCAGGAAAGCTCCCAGCGGATGGAGGGATCAGAAAAGTCGCACACATGAGAAAAATCAACAAACATCTATCACACGCCGAAACCTAATGCCTGCCCTGAACTCCGCACCACAATGACTGTTTCCATAGCAACCAAAGTACTTCATCCACACTTAATTCTGCTGCTCTAAGAAGCAGTGTGAAAAACTAGATATGTACTAGTGGGGACTCCTCGTCGGGTAGTCAGGTGTGAAGTGGCAATCTATAACTGATTTGGATTTATAAACTTCTTTCTCTCTGCCCACTTTCTGCTGGCGGACAGCAGCCTGGGGCCCTGTGAAAGAGAGCGCGACTTCTCGCTACGGCTCGCCTTGCACTCCGTTTTTCAGCTTTGGGTCACACTCATGTTTGCCTTGCTTAGGCCAGAGTTTTCCAAAGCTGTTCTGGGACCCCACAATCACCTAAGTATTCAGGCTATCCATAAAGAACATGGCGGGATAAATATGCATAAACTGGAGACTCAGTACACGTAAATTTATCTCATGTATATTCATTGTGGATATCCTAAAATCTCAGCTGGCTGTGGGGGGGGGGGGGGGCCGATTTTTTTATTTATTTATTTATTTATTTAATTGGATTTTTATACCGCCTTATCATACAATCAAATGACTCGATTACTCCTTGACTGCATGATCACTAGGACAGGTCCTTCCTGTTTGCTCACATTGCGTGCCTGGAGAAAAGCAGGGCTACAGATCAATGCATTTAGGAGCATGTCTACTAAGCAGCATGCCATTAACATGCAAATAGCCCCAGAAACGAGCTAGAGAGTGGTGCTTGATGCATGCTAGTGAATGGAGGCATGCCCGGTATGTCCTTCCTGCTCCCACTCCCACCCCGTGCCCGGCCTTGTTGCCACAGCTGCCATCCCCAGGCATGTTACATTTGGCGCGATCAGTGCAGGTGCACGTAATTGCACCCATTCAGGTGAAGTAAGTACATCCATTCTAAGCTCCACATTGATGGGGAGCATTGCCAATAAAGGCCCTACTACCTGTGATGCAGATGATTTGCCCATTCTCCATGCTGCTCGGACAGTCCGGGATTTTTACCATGGTCGTATTTTTAGCGTATGGTACGTTTTTACTGTGGTGCACTTGGTGTGCACTGAACCCCATCAGCGTGCTTTAGTAAACATGCCCCTCACTGAGGTAAAGTCAGGACTTAATCAGCTTGTTCTAGGTAGCATGAACGTTTATAGTAACTCAGTGAATGGTAGCCCCTTTCTTTAACTGATAGATATATACACACATGAACCTAGATTTAGGAGTCTCATTTAGGTGTCTAGTGCTGAAAATCAGTGAAAAACCTCTGGGGGCGGGGATACTAAGGGGCTTGTTTACAAAGCTGCGGTAGCGGTTCGCGATCGTTATCGGAGCCGCGGCCCCATTGATTTCAATGGGGCCGCGGCTCCGATAACAACCGCGAACCGCTACCGCGGCTTTGTAAACAAGCCCCTAAATTGATTGAACAAACGTGTAAGTCTTATATATACATATATATGCATTCTATATTCACATGTATTTACTTTCATGAGAATAGGCACAAAAAAGAGGCCCAATTAGCACAATTTTGAAACTTGTGAGCAGTTGCTCCAATTGTCTGGGTTTCAACCCTGGTGACTGTCCATTCATGCAACTTTCCTATACATCCATAACCCAATCATCTTTAAAAAAAATCTTCCTAAATGGCGGCATCCACGGATATTCAGTGACACTAACCGTGCAAGCGCCACAGATTATACCGGACAAGAGCATTAACATGGTCAGCAAGTCTACTAACTGTGTTAATCCTTTTTAATATCCCCTCCCCCAGATACTAAACGGGCAAAACTCATTGATAACTGAACAGCGGCGACATTGAGCCGCTGCCCATTTACTGACATGCGGCAAAAGTCATGCGTGGTAAAGGCTGGCCTAACTTTCGCCGCAGAAGCTAATCGGGCAGCGGCTGAATGTCCTTGTTGCCAGGTTAGCTTCCCGTCATTGAATATTCAGGTTTAAGGTTCAGCGGCAGTGGCTGGCTGCTTTAGCAGTGCTAGCGCCGCTGCTTTTTTCGGCATGCTAAATCTGCTTCCTGTCATCACTCACTTTCTAGGTGCCTAAATTTAGGAGTTTAGTGAAATTTTGAGAATAAATTTAATGACCCTCAGCCCTAGTACATTTTCAAAGAGGACTGCTTAGGAACTTAACTCTCAAAGTTAGAAGCCTAAACCCTTTAAAAATTGACTCCTTAAGCTTCAAAATTTGGCTGAAAATAGATTCTTAAATGTAGGTGCTCAGATTATTTTAAACATCAAACTCAATATTTACAAATTAATTTGCATGCTTAAACCATATTTATTGAACACATATGGATGAAAGCTGCTTTCATGTGGTTACAGTCACATTGTATGCAAACATAGGCAAAGCAGTGAGGAGCAAGGAGCGGGAAGGTAAGCTTCTTCCCGCTCCCCACCGGCAGCATCAGCAGATCCGCCTTTAAAGCAGCCCCCTCAGGCACGCCCACGCCTGAGGGTGTCGCCAGAGGGACCTTTGGCATGGCCCTTAGGTGTGGACCATATTGCCCCAGCCCTAACTTGATCGGAGAGAACCACTACTATATTTCAGCCTCATCCCTCCCCCACAGGGCAAAGCAAGGAAAGGTAAGCCAGCTCCACACTGCTCCCTCAATCCTTGCCCACAAGTGGAATAGACCTTAAAGTGATCTAACAGAACAGCTGGTAACTACACCTCCCCTAAGAGGCCCACCAGACCCTCACAAAGCTTAAAAGCACAAACTGAAGCCTTTAACAATTAGAACGCCATACCACAGCCAGTCGACACCAAGCTAATTGTCACAACCCTCAACAATGCAGCACTGGGGTCTGTGGCTTTTGTCACTAGGCCTCTTCCTCATATTTCTCACTGGAAAACTCATTCCCCTACAGTACACCAACACACCTTGAGCCCAATCATTCACAACCCAAGGCACCTAAAGCAGCACAGCCAAAGGTATACTATACACCCACCAAGAAATGCAAACTATACCAATCTTATCAGTATTCTACTACAGAACAACTCAACAAAGACTCACAACCAACAAGGGTAATCGGCCAACCACAATGCAATTAACTGTGCCTTCATCAACATTCAATCAGCCCGAAACAAAATCCAAACAATACATGACCTCATTGAAGACCACAATATTATTTAATATTTTATTGAATTTTTCATAACATTCAAAGAATTCCATGAACGTAAAGAGAGATGCATTAATCAACTACATCACAAGGAATTATACAAGATAACAATGCATCCACAGTTAGACCACAATATTGAAAGAAGCAGGCACCAGGAAAACATCACCCAAAGAAATACTACAATACATAACAGGCAGAGATTTACGCGTCAGCCGAATGAGAAACTAAAGAAACTTCAGTAGCTATACCTTCCCTAGCAGTAAGAAATTCCAAGAGCTGTTTGGGTTCAAAGAACAGAAAATTATTACCTAAGTAGGAAACATAACAACGAGAAGGAAATTTTAATTGAAAAGTAGCACCCAGGGATTGAGTTCTAGCCCGATATGACAAGAACTCCTTCCTCCTGGCCTGTGTAATCCTAGACAAATCTGGAAAAACACGAACCTGAGAGCCCAAAAACTGCTCCTTGATATTCCTAAACTATGAATATAGAATCAATGACTTATCAGATTCTAAGGTCAAGGTTACAAGCATAATGGACCTCCCAATAATTACATCGAAAGATCTTTCTAAGAAACCAGTTAACTCTCCCGCACCAAACGGTGTATCGAGTTGAACAGACTTCTTATCCAGAAGACCCCCCCCAGGGTCAGGTATTGAGCCCTGGTTAATGGAGGCATATGCTCCTGTGAGATTCGTAGTACCTCAGAGAAGTATTTCCTAACCATTTCCATAGGAGAAAGAACCAGTGATTTAGGAAAATTCAACAGCTGGAGATTATTCCTCTGGGTCCGATTCTCCAGATATTCTATTTTCCTAGACATCAACACTTTGTCCCTGATAAAAGTCCCCTGGAGATCTTGCAAATGATCCATCCTTGCTGCAAGTTGAGAGATTTCACCAGCCTGTTGCTCTTGAGATGTAGAAAGAGAATAAACAGTTTCTTTAACAGAGAGTATATCAGCTTTTACAGTTCCCACAACTATATGGAGAGGAAGTTAATTAAGTTATAGCTTCCCACAGCGTTTCCAAAGTTATAACAGCAGGTTTTACCAGCCCTTGAGTAGCCAACATCTGGCCTCCTCCTCCCCCGACATGCTGTTGCTCCGCCGCTGACGTCGACTCAACCCTGTCAGGAGTTCTCAGCGACAGCCGCGGAGATAGCCGATGAACCCACCGGCACTGAGCCCTCTTCACTTCCCCGCACTGAATCCCCATCAGGAAGACCAGGGGGATGCACTTTATCCGGCTTCTAAAAGCTTCCAGGTTGAAACGGGGGGAGGCTCACTGGTCAGGAGAAAGAAACACTCCTGATACGCTCGACAGCGCCAAAGACTCCTCCTGCACTGCTGATGAAGACGCTGCTCCGAGCCCCGAAGGAGCAAAGCCGCATGAGAGAAGCATGCACTGACCGCCTTCAGAAGATGCCGGCACACCTAAGGGAAGGTTAGCTTGTTTTCTTTTCCTCCGCCCCATCCTTAGATGAGCACGGGGACCGGCAGTCAAGCACCACACTAAACTTCCCGCAGGGCTGTTCCTCCGACACTGAAATCCTGCCGCCATCTTGTCTCCCACGAAGACCACAATATTGACATTATGTGCCTGACTGAAACTTAGTTCATGGAAACAGAAAATGTTCTACTAAACCAACTAAAGACATCCACCCACGACATTCACAACTGGCCGAAGATAGCCAGCAGAGGCGGAGGGGTTTGCATTCTAACAAACAAGCAGCTACATTTCAACAATGTGGAAACATCCTCCACACCCAACCTCAAACTGATTATCATCAGAAATAAACAATACATCATTTGCCCTGCATACAGGGCACCATCTACCAATTAAGACAAACTATCCACCATACTTGATACAGTCTGCACCCACTCCACCAAACAAAACAACTTTATTCTTCTTGGAGATTTTAACCTCGCCTCAGCAACCAAACTGCAAGCCTCAGCCTTTATAAATGTCATGAGCGATCTCCAATTCTCACAGATCATCAACAATCCCACCCACAATAAAGAAGGTACACTAGACCTCATATTTGTCCCAACCCCTATAGCCAACAACTCAAACCAACTACACACATCTATCACTCCAGTATCCTGGTCAGATCATCACCTGATTACCTTCACACTTCTTTATTGAACCATTGGGAACCAGAAATCTGAAGCCAACGCCACTAATCACAGGTAAAGATAAAATGATGGCATGATATGAGGCACATTAGAACCATCCAGATGCATGCTCGTGGAATGCATTTGTGCCTCTAATTTGCAATAGGCAATAGAAACATAGAAACACAGAAACATGATGACAGAAAAAGACCACATGGCTTATCTAGTCTGTCCTTCCATATCAACAACTACAACAGTCCACTTTTTGTCTTTGAGTCAGTGCAGACTCCTGGTAGCCTAGCAGCTCCTGGGGTTTCTTGGCAGTGTGAGGCAGAAGTGTTTTGTGAAAAGGCAATGGAGGATTAAGTGACTTGCCCAAGGCTACAAGGAATGCTAGTGGGAACTGAACCCTGGTCTCTTGTTTACTAAGCAAGTACTTGAACTACTAGGCTACTCTTCCACTATATATAGCTAGTTTAGCAAGCATGAAATTAATCACTTTGGCGGGGAAGGAACATTTTGGAAGCCCTTTTTGTTCTTTGGACATCTGAAAATGGGCACTGAGATGTCCAAACTCAGAGAACTCTCCAGAGCCATTTTAGAAGTTGGCTCTGGGGATGTCCAAACCTGAACAGGGGTGTAACGAAGGCCTGGTTGGGGCAACCTGGACTCATCACATCTAAGTTTAGACCTGCTCCAGGCAGGAACAGGCATCTGAAAAGTGCTTGTTCTGGAAGAAAAACATCCAGAGAGAAGATAACACTCTATCATTCTCCAAAAGCAGCAACAGGGTTTGCACCCTGGCTGTCCTGCTCTCCGCCCACATCTTTAACCATTAGGCTATCCTAGATATCCAAGCTCTGTAATATAGTAACATACATAGTAACATAGTAAATGACGGCAGATAAAGACCAGTATGGTCCATCTAGTCTGCCCAGCAAGGCAGCAAGAGTAAGTGCACATGTCACTCTGTGCAGGTCACCCTCCCCATGCCTTTGTTTAGGGGTGTACCCACCACTCCGTGTAGGTCACCTCTGTTTGTTGAGATGTAAGAGATAGTTATGTTTGTTTTGATTTTATCCTGTTGCTATAAAGGGATCCACTGTGTCTGTCCCATGCCATTTTGAATTCTGTCACTGTATTTGCCCCCACCACTTCCATCGGGAGGGCATTCCAAACACCCACCACCCTTTCAGTGAAAAAGTATTTCCTGACATTGCCTTTCAGTTTACTCCCTTGCAGCTTCATGTTATGCCCTCTAGTTTTACAGCTTCCCTATCTTTGGAAGAGGTTTGTTTGTTCATTATTACTCTGTAAGTATTTAAAGGTCTGAATCATATTTCCCCTCTCCCTCCTCTCCTCCAGAGTCTACATATTTAGGTCTTCAAGTCTCTTCTCATAAGTCTTCTGACGCAGGCTTCAAATCATTTTGGTCGCCTTCCTCGGAACTGTTTCCAGCCTTTTTATATCCTTTACCAGATACGGTCTCCAGAACTGAACACAGTATTCCAAGTGAGGCCTCACCAGTGACTTATACAGTGGCATTAGTACCTCTTCCTTTCTGCTGGTGATTCTGGTTCTGTGAATGTCTGCGTAGATCCCACTATCTCCCCCTACCTCACCCCCAGACGTTCTGGATCTTTAGATGTCTCCTCTTTCCAACACACCTAATTTGATGTTTCACAGCTTATTCTGACAAAATGAATTTTCCCCCTAAAGAATACGAAAGTTTTGGAAATGATGATTTGGAGCAGGCCTGCTCTCTTACTATGTGATGTGTGCCCTGCTTGGGATTCCAGTGAGCTTCAGCAATGCGGTGGCCCAGATTACTTTGAGAATATTGCTAATGACCAGGTAGGCCGTTCTTTCAAAAACTGCAATGTTAATGCTGTCCCTGGAATGAAATATAAATCTACTTTAATGATTTTCCTCATTTTAGTGGGCAACAGCACTATCTCAGACAGGTGTTCCAGGCTTCTCTCTGGTCATAGGAGACGCTCCCCCTCCCCACCCTTCAATGTTTTCTCCTGCTTACTCTTCTCAAGGGTCTGGCACTAGCACATACAGCTCCGAGAAAAGCGAATGAGATTTGCTTAGTGACGCACAGCCCATGAGAGTGTTGGCGGCAGCTGCGGGGGAGGGCAAGGAAAGAAAAAAGCATATAGGAAGCAGCACAGTGAGATGGCACGGACTGGGATCTGTGAGCTAGTGCAACAGATGGCAAACGGAGACTAACAGTGCCAAGTAATATCTCATCTGCTTTGAGCCAAAAAGAAAAATAATTTACACGTTGGGAAAACTCTCACAGAGGAGCACCTTAGATGCACTTCAGCTTAGCTGCCTTTAAGGAGTTCTCAAATGGGGGCATATGGTATTGCAGTATAGTGATATAGACCCCTGGAATTGTTTACTCTAGGGCAGGGGTTTCCAAACCTGCCTCCCAGCCAGTCGGGTTTTCAGGACCCACAATGAATATGCATGAGAGAGATTTGCATGCACTGTCCCAGGACAGGTTTGGGAACCCCTGCTCTCGGGCATGATAGGAAGAGAAAAATAGCCATTTAATTCACACACTTAGCATGTCAGATTCAATGAATATGCATGTGAGAGATTTGCATACAATGGAGGCAATGCATGCAAATGTCTCTCATGCATATTCATTGTGACTATCCTGTAAACCTGATTGGTTAGTGTGTCCTAAGGACTGGGTTGAGAATCCCTCTTCTAGCGTATCACAATATAGAAGTTTCTATTGCTTTTGTACGATAAGCATTGAAAACCCCCCAAGTTTTTATTTAAAGTTAACAAGGCATATTTTGCAACACAAGGGCGCCCCTGATATCCAGTGCCTGAAGGCTTTCTTCTCGCTGTAGGCACAGTGGACGCAGAAGTGTTTTGTGAAATATCTACAAATGAAAAAAATCCCAAACCATTTCTCTGTGATCTTATGCCTAACGTGAAAGGAATGTGTCGTTTCAGTAGGCATTGGCCAAAGGTTTTAAGGGAACAATTTTCATAACTATGCTCACAAGTTAAAAGAACGTACATGCTTTGGTGGATTTTGAAAGTAAAAGTAGATGTGTATTTCTGCTCTGACAATTACCCCAACTAGGTACTTATATGAACCTGCTGTTTGGGGGTGCACATTTTTTCAGGGTTTTATTACTTTCATATACTCCAACCTCATCCTTGGGAGCAAACAGCGGGCAAAGTTGCACATATATCGACATACCAAGCGAACTGTTTTATAGCAGGCCATCTCTGCTTTACCCCTGAAATTCCTTTGAAAATTACCCTCCCTAGGAATAACCAGAAACAATATCCTACAGAACCTTTCAATATCACAGGCCCTGCTTACTTCTGAGGGGAACAGCAGAAGCTCACTTCATTCTGAGTCATTTTTAAAATGAAAGAACAGAAAAAAACCCCATATTTTGGTTTGTTTTAGCATACACTAAAAAGATTTGGGCTCTGATAATCAAAGCCCTGGATATTTAAATGCCATGCAGGGCTATTTGTACCTTCTCCCGGTTGCGACTAACTTCCTTGCCGGTTGTGCGGGGAAGTTAGAAGGGGCGGGGAAGGGGTGGCTCGGGGACGAAGTCTGGGCAAGTGGTGGCGGTCGCCAGTCCTGGACGTACAGGACCGATTCTAATGTCGGCCCTGTAAGTCCAGGGCCGGCGACATGTGGTGGAATAACTTCCCTGGAAGTTTTTAAAGTGTGTGCTCAGGGCGCGGATGGGGCAGGGGGGCTAGGGGACATTCCTTAGGAGGCCAGATCGGGGATCGAGCTGCAGGGAATAAGCAGTTTTTGCTGGTGGCCAGCGTCGCTGCTTTTAAATGGAGTCAAGGTTAAGAATTTAAGAATCTATTGTAAATAATTGAAAATATCTGTTAATTGTTAATCCCTGTTATCCATGTTTTTATTCCCTGTTCCTTGTAAACTTAACATTTGTTCTATGTTTAAGTACAAAATTGTTAAAATGTAAACCGCGCTGATATCAAAAGTGCGGTATATAAAAGCTGTTAAATAAATAAATAAATAAATAAGGTGCCATGGCAACCGGATGTCATGGCACCACGGCTCCATTTAAAAGCTCTGATTGAGATAGCCGGACTTTTCATGTATGTGCAGGCTGGACTGAATCGCAGTCCCGGCTTGCACGTACATGACTGTTCACGATTCTGATCCCACGAGTCTAGATAACCGGATTGTACGGCCACAATTTGGCAAATCATGGCACTTATCCAGATAATAGTGATTTTCAGCCACTATCCAGATAAGTTATCTGAATAGCAATTTAGGACAACTTTTAATGCAGCCCAAGCTATCCAGATAAGGCCTAAACATTGCCACTATCCGGGTAAGTGCCACGATTATTCAGATAGTGTCTGCACCACCTTCGCTCTGCCACGGGCTGCCTTTACACTAAATAGATCGTGTCAAGGTGGGCTGTGAAGATTCTCAGAACCACTATTTGGACAGTGCTGCTGACTTTCTCTCTCCCTGCCCTTAGCTGGATAAGGGCTTTTGAAAATTAGCTAAATCTTTGTTGCGAGCACTAAAATGAAAAACAAAACAATAAATCCCTCAACAAAAGAAAATGAATAATGAAACAGAAAAATGTTTCCTGCACCAGCCTACTAAAACCCTATTATTAAAGGGACGTCTCATCTCAGCTTATTCAGGAAGCTAGACCAGGAGCAGTGGAACACTGTTTTAATTGAGGGGAGGGGGCCAAGCTATACTAGTCGACTAGCCACACTGAGTGCGGCTGCAATCACCGGCCTTCCTCTCCTGTCTGCTCACAGGGATCTATCTCCCACAGGTAGACAGAAGAGGTGTTTACCATGATCACAGTGCTCTTCTGCCGCGGGAGGTAGGATCCCCAGGGGCAGCCCACTGCCTGCTGGTTTGCAATCACAGCGTTCCCCTCTTGTCTGCCTGCAGAAGGTCAGATCCCCATGGACAGACAGGAGGGGAAGACCGGCGATCATGATGGCAGTGAGGCTTTGGTGGGGCCAGGGCCCTATGGCCCACCCCTTTCCGAGGTCTCTGAGTTAGACCAGTGGTTCTCAACTCAGTCCTTTGGACATACTTAGCCAGTCAGGTTTTCAGGATAACCACAATGAATATGCATGAGATAGATTTGCATGCACCACCTCCACTGTATGAAGATCTCTGTCATGTATATTCATTGTGGTTATCCTGAAAACCTGACTGGCTAGATGTGTCCCTAGGACTGGGTTGAGAACCCCTGAACTAGACTATAGTGCAGAAATACAGTGCTCAGCATCTTCAGAAGAAGGAATTTTATATTCAAATGAAATGTTATTTTCTTTCTAATTTGAGGAAACTCCTGTTGCTGATCTCACAGCCAACTTCTGGCCCATACTGAGAGTCTCAGGAAGCTATTATATAACTCTCTACAGGTTCAGCATTAAATGATGAAGAAAACATTTTATTGAAGTGATGTTGCTTGTGTAGGTTAAACAAGCCAGAGGCTGTGGGATGAAGCAAAGGCTGATGGGAAAAATCTTCCATTGGGTGCAGTAGAAGGGAAGAGCATATACTGAAGGTAGCTGATAGAGCACCGCTGAGGTAGGATAGCAAAGAATCAGAGCTTCTTTAAGTGCTAAAAGCACACTGGATATATCTGTACAAGTCTGATTGCTTGAATTTGTCATTTGTGGTACTGCATTGCTAATTTGCATGTCATAAGTGGGCCAGAGTCCAATGTTAGACACCACTTGCAACTGTGGTATAAATTGTATCCAAACAGCAGGGTTGGCCCAACCACTAGACAAACTAAGTGGTCACCTAGGGCGGCAGTTTCTTGGAGGAGGAGGAGTAGCAAAGAGCAAGACATTCAAAGTCAAACAATAGATTCTGAGAGCTGGGGGGAAGGGGGCATAAGGTTTAAAGTTTGCCTAGGGCACCAATATCTTCAACCAACTCTAAGGCCAGCCCTGCCAAACAGATGGGTGATAAGAAAGGACAGTGATAAAACAGTATGGGGGTTATTTTGTAAGGCCTATTTATTCTCTGAACCTCTGAAAACAGGCACAGAGATGTCCACAACAAAGTGATGTTTCCAGAGCCATTTTATAAGTCAGATCCGTGGACGTCCAAGTCTATTTACTCCTTCAAAAAGCAGAAAGACTAAGGGACATGCAAGAAGCTACAATGTAGCACATTTATGTTTATGCAATTTCTTGATATACCGCCCAGGCTGAAGGGCATCAGAGCGGTTTACAATCACTATAAGCAGGTACTGGATACATTTGAGACTAATCAGAAAAAAATAGTTTTTCCCTCAACACGTAATCAAACTCTGGTATTCGTTACCAGAGGATATAGCAAAAGCTGTTAGTGAAACTGAGTTTAAGAGGTGTGGACGAGTTCCTGGAGGAAAAGTCCATAAACCATTATTAAAGAGGGCCAGGGAAATCCACTGTTTACCTCTTAGGAACCTGACAGGAACTGGTGATGTGGATTGGCCACTGTTGGAAACAGGATACTGAGCTTGATGGACCCTTGGTCTGACCCAGTGTGACATATCTTATGTTCTTATATTCCCAGGAAGCTGGATGTCCCTGCCTGATCTCAGAAATGTCTGGAGTCACGTGTAAATTAAGACCTGTTCCAGGCAGGAATAAGCATTGGAAAAGTGCTCCTTTTGTCTGAAAAACATGCAGATGGTGAAGAGAAAATAGAACTCCATTATCCCTGCTACCCAGCATAATATCAATGAGGACAGTGGTGGGATTTGAACCCTGGTTTACCCTGTTCCTAGTTCAATTACTATATCCATTAGGCTATTCCCAGACATCTAGACTCTAGGGCTACTATCCTGGGGATATCTATTTTGAAACCTCCAGACTTCCTTACTGAGCACATTCACGTTTGTGTAATCATGTCGGCACCTGGGGGTACCTTTTTTTTTCTTTTTACAGACGTTCTAGCTTAGGCATCCTAGATTGCACTTGGACGTCCTTCTTAAAATACTCTTCTTTAGGTTTCAGTAGAAAGAAAGGGAGAAGAAATGTTCCAGTTAAGAGCTACAATGTTAGGGTTGCCCATTTATTGTTCCTATTTGACGATTCACTTTCTTCTTCTTTCATGCTGTGACACTCTCCTATTCTGTTGGTGACACTTGCTGTCTCAATTTTGTTGCAGCAAATGATTTATTAAAGCAACAATATTTGCTTGACTCTTCAAAAGATTGAGTTTCTCTAGATCTACTGCTTTCTCTTTTGCATATGTTCCTATGTCTTCTTTCTGTCATAATAGATTGAGGAGGGGTTTTTTTCGCATTTATGTACTCCTACAGTAAAAGATATATATGTCTTATCGGAGCCATGCCTTCTCATTTCTCTTCCCCTCAAGGTGACTGTTCAGCTGTTGATCATGTGTTTTCCAAACGCCCCTTATGATCTTCTCTCATGTGAAAAACTGTAAGAGCAAGCGACTTGATAAGGGACCCTTAGCCAAGAAATTTTGCATTGATTATAAACCATGAAATTATGGGAATGAAAGCTAGGTGACTTTAAAATTAATATTCCAATGATGCAAACTTAAGAAAAGACTATGATGGTGTGATGAAATTTGGTTAGTCATAGCAGTTCAAAATTGTTTTTCTTTATGCCTAATTCTTGAAGAGTAATTAGAATCAGCAGGGTTGGATATGATATATTATGGGGGTTAATTTCTGAAGCCTTATTCATGATTGGATGACCGTTTTAGAAAGAGCTCAATTTACATGTGGATGTGCTTACTGCATCGAAGTTGTAAGGGGCTGCGCAAGGATGCGGTTAGGGCATGGCAAGAGAGGGTCAAAAATGTCCACATTGGGATTTATACCTGTCCCCTGGCATGTTTTAGGTTTTAAAAAAGTATGCATTCTGGCCAGCCCTCTACAGGGGTGTTAAGGTGGCTGTTTCCTTAGTCCTCTGTTTTTATATTTCTCCCTTCAAACTGAAATAAGACAAAGACAGCAGCACCTGAAGTTACACATAGCAGCTGCGACATCAGGCACCGAAATGTATATCACCCATGTTTCCCGTTACTTTTTCCCACATGTGCAATTGCAAAATGGCTACTCCAGTCCACATATCGGCACCCCTGTACCCCTATATTCAGTATTTTAGAAAAGGCTCCACATTTCACAGAGCCCTTTCTAAAATATTGCTGGAATTCTAAACATCACAACTGCAACGCCTCAATTCTGATCTGCACATGTTTTCTAAAATGTGCCTTCACGTTTCATAAAACACTTGGTCAATCGCCTTCCCCTCCACCCCTCCATCCCCAGTCTAACATGGTGGGAATTATTTTCAAATCAATCCACACACATCTAATCTCGATTACATTCCAAATGCATTCATGCTATAATGGATGGCTTTTATTTTGGCTTGGGGGAACGTCTTCAGATCACTCAAGGCTTTCTGCTCTCTCTTCTCTCTTCTCTCCCCCCAACCCCCCACCAGTGCCCATTTTGTTCCACTTGTTTCACTCACTCATTCTCTCGTATTTTTCTTTCATCTCAATTTCTCTTTCTTCTGCTTTTTTTAAAAAATATTTTTGTTTGATCTCTGTCCCCCTTCCGTACTGTACCAAGTAATACAAGTACTTTTCAACATCTGTCCAAATTTTTTTTCCATTCATCTACTGATGTGCTTTCTTGTCTTGACATCCTGGCTGGGAAGCAGGGAGTACTGTAAATTCCACTGACTGTGACTCAATCCCACTGAAGATTTTTCATACTTCATGTTAATCCTGGCAGTTTAATTGCTTTTTTGTTTTAAACCAGACTGTAGCAAGTCAGGATTTCTGTTCTCTGTATTTGTATTTTCATGCAAACCTAGAATCATCCATAGTTGTATACAGTACCGTTTTCTTTAATCTCTTTAATTTTTTTTGAAGGAGTGAATAATCAGGTGGACAAAGGTGAGTCGGTTGATATTGTGTATCTGGACTTTCAGAAAGCCTTTGACAAGGTCCCTCATAAGAGACTTTTGGCAAAACTAAAGAGTCATGGGATAGGAGGCAGTGTACTATTGTGGATCAGGAACTGGTTAAAAGATAGAAAGCAGAGGGTAGGGCTAAATGGCCAATTTTCCCAATGGAGAAAGGTGAATAGTGGTGTACCCCAGGGATCTGTGCTGGGTCCGCTGCTTTTTGACATATTCATAAATGACCTGGAAAGTGGAATAACGAGTGAGGTTATCAAATTTGCAGATGACACAAAACTATTTAAAGTTGTTAAAACCCAAGAGGATTGTGGAAAATTGCAAGAGGATCTTGATAAATTGGAAGACTGGGCATCAAAATGGCAGATGAAATTTAATGTGGACAAATGCAAGGTTATGCACCTAGGGAAGAACAACCCAAACTATGGTTACACAGTGCAAGGTTCCACATTAGGAACTACCACCCAGGAAAAAGATTTAGGCGTCATTGTGGATACCATGTTAAAACCCTCGGCCCAGTGTGCAGCAGCGGCCAAGAGAGCAAATAGAATGCTAGGTATGATAAGTAAAGGAATGGAAAATAAAACAAAAGATATTATAATGCCTCTATATCGTTCCATGGTGAGACCGCACCTTGAATATTGTGTGCAATTCTGGTCGCCGTATCTTAAAAAGGATATAGCAATTTTAGAAAAGGTTCAGAGAAGAGCCACCAAAATGGTAAAGGGGATGGAAGGATACTCCTATGAAGAAAGGCTAAAAAGGTTAGGGCTCTTTATCCTGGAAAAGAGACGGCTGAGGGGAGATATGATAGAAGTCTATAAATTAATGAACGGAGTGGAATGGGTAAACGTAGATCGATTGTTTACCTGATCAGAATATAGAAAGACTAGGGGACATGCAATGAAGCTTGTCAGACGGCTGCCTAGGGTGAGAACTTACACAATCTTGACGATGCATATATTCATATGATTCTTGCAAGGTATTGTGGGTATTGTAGTTCATTCACTCCCAAACACAGCTGATGACAATAATTTGAGTTGTGAAACCAAGTGATAAGATCAATAAAATACTTCTTTTATTGATGGGGTTTAATTCACCCAGCACATGTATGCTTGATAGCACTATAAATGAGGTTACTTGCTTGCAGTGTTTAAAATGGATAACAAAAAGTCACAAAGTAAACCAGAAACAACCTTCAGCTTGTCAGGCAATTAGCTAATGTTTTCTTAGCAAATAATTACCAAATACAAAGGCACAAAGTAAAGAATAAACTTTGCTGGTTAGGTTAACTTCTGCTTATTTTCCACGCCGATCTCAGCAGTGATTCTCCCTTGCTCACACACACAATCAGGTGCAGCCCTAATTACTATCAATGGACCAGCTGAAAGCCTTTAGCTGGCTGGCTGCTACTGTGTGAGCCCAAATCCTGCTTTAAGAGCTGTTTGCAGTGGAAATAAAGAACAAAGTTAGGTTTCTTTGTGATGGCTGATGTGTTTGCTCATAGAAAACTAGCAATAGCATTTAGATAAAGAACAGTCCATGTAAATAGTTTCATCTGCTGTATTTCCCCCTGCATCAACAATCATAGGGTCAATATCATACATTGGCACAGATGAGTCTTTCATTAAGGCACTATCATGAGAATGCTTATTCCCTTGCTGCCATTCTCTATTATAGATAGGGTCTGGATCAGTGTTCATACCTGAGCCTCTCCTGCTATCATTATTCCTCTCTGTATAGCCTGGCCAATATGTAATCCAATTCTGATGTCCAGCCTTCCAATCTTGATCCCTGGACGCTGGATCTTCTCTCACATACCTTCTGGTCTTGGTCTGAAAGTCCCTTCCACATGCAGTCTTCTCTCTTCCAGGTAGCCACTGGTGATTCCTATCTCTGCCACTCCATTCCTCTGGCTGAATCCAGTCCAATGGACTCTGCTGGCTTTTGGAATACCTCCCAGTATGAGTACTGCCTTGGAATCTCCCAGACCTTCCAATGGCCTTTCTTCTCTTCCTTCCAGAGAGTTTCCTTCTCTCTCTATCTGCTTGGCTTGGCTTCTGTTTCTCCAGGTGATACTGGTGCTTGAGCTTGTAGCCGTTGCTGTCTCTGTATCTCTTCCTGAAGCTGTTCTTGAAACTGTTGCTGAAACTGTTTCCTGAAGAATAATCTCTATTCTTATTCTTTCCTAATGTGTGCTGCTCCCTAACACAGCGCAGCTGTGTTGAATCAAGCCCTGCCCTTTGAGATGAGTGCTTAGGGATTACCTCATAGCTCTCTTGATTGCACACACATTCTCTTACTTCAGCCCCTCTCATGGCTGCTGGAAACCTGGTGCATTCTGGGACTGGTAGTCTTTTATGTGAAAACTCTGTTTTCTTGCTTCTACCAGAACTGACAGGTTGCTTGTTCAGAGTCACATCATCTTTTCTATAGCTCCTACCTGAGCTATGATAAGCTTCCTTATCACATACCCCCCTGCTTAAGTTATTACGGACTGGTTTTACTGGTGAAACTGCTTCTCTACAGTCCGTAATACCTACGAGAGTGTTATCTTCTTGAAGCTCACTTACTTCCTGACTGGGTTCAAGGTCATTATCTACAGGCCTCTCCCTCCAAGACTTAAGTACATTAATATGGTAGGTCTGCCTACGCCCTCTGGCATTTTCTACCATATAAGACACTGGGCTTACTTGTTTAACAACCTCCCATGGCCCCTTCCACTGTACCTCAAATTTTGGAGCAGTTCCTGCTACTTGAACCAAAACCTTTTCACCAATGCTTAATTGGCGGCTTTTGGCCTTTCTATCATACCACCCTTTCTGGCGAACTTGACTGTCCTGCAGGTTCCTCTCAGCAACCTGCGACGTCCTTTTCAAACGTGCTCTCAAGTCACGTAGAAACAGTGGCACCTCCTGACTTCCTGGTTCAGGATCAACCCATTGTTCCCTCAAAATATCCAACAAACCCCGGGGAGCCCTACCATACATCAACTCATAAGGAGTTACACCTAGGGACACTTGAATTCTTTCCCTGCAGGCATATAAGGCAAAGGGTAATAACATATCCCATTCTTTTACCTCTCCTGCTAACCCCCTTCTCAACATTTGTTTGAGAGTTTGGTTGAATCTCTCCACCAAACCATTTGATTGTGGATGGTAGGCTGAGGTTTTCACGTGACGAATGCCAAAGGCATCCCAGACCTGGGCCAAATATTTGGATACAAAATTGGACCCTCGGTCAGTCAACACCTCTCTTTGGAATCCCACTTCACAAAACAATTTTACTAGCTCTAAAGCTATTGTTTTTGCAGAAACATTCCTCAATGGTATGGCCCAGGGAAACCTTGTTGCCTGATCTACCATAACTAGGATGTATTGGAAACCTCGGGGCGTTTTAACTAATGGGCCTACAATATCCATGGCAATGCGACCAATTGGGTCTGTGATGATTGGCATGGGGATCAATGGCACCACCGGTGGGTGAGCCGCTGTAACTCGCTGACACGCTGGACATGCAGCACAAAACTGGGCAGTTTCTTTGAAGATACCTGGCCAGTAAAAACGCACAAGTATTTGATCCAGTGTTCCTTGCATACCTTTATGACCTCCCACTGGATGATCATGTGCTAGTCTAAGTACTAGCCCTTTGAAAGTTGTGGGTACCACCAATTGTTTACGTATGGCACCATTTCTGGGGTCCTGACTCTCTCTATATAATATGTCATTATCTAGTCTGAATCTGGGCAATTCCTCCCTGACCTCCTGAGCATACTTAAAAGCTCGGGTGAGAGCTTGATCAGCTCGCTGCTCTTGTGGAAAGTTAGGAAACTTTGCCACCAACTCAGCTGGCACCCAGGGTAAACTTTGACCAGCTAACATCTCAGCCCTACCCTGTGCTCTGCAAAGTCTCTCACGCCTCTTTTGTGCTTTCAACTTTCTTACTTTACCAGATGATGGGGTTATTAAATCATCATGAGAGGGTAAATCTCCTAATAACTCTGCCTGCTCCCCCTCCTCCTTCTGCTGGCTCTCTAACTTAGCCTGCGAGCGGGTGGATACAAGGCCCCTCTTATTACCCATAGTTTGGCCTTCTGGAAGCTTAACCATCTTTTTAGCTAGGGACTGAGGACTTCCAAAGAAAGGCCCGGGAGCTATTTCCATTATTAAACCTTCTCCCTCCTTCTTTCCTAGTCCTTCCACTAGACCCTGCTTAAATCTTGGCCAGTCTCTTCCTAGAACCAAATCAAAGGGTAGCCTAGGCACCACTGCTAACAGGACTTCCTCTTGTTTCCCTAGGCACTTAACCTTTAGCCTATAGGTGGGATATGATGATGCAGCACCATGAATGCATCTGATGTGAACTTGGCTTTCAGGGGTTCTAGGCACAAATCTTTCTTGGGCCTCTATCCTCTTCCAAAGCCTTTTTGACATCATACTCTGGTCTGCCCCAGAGTCTAATAATGCATTTGTGGTAATTCCTTGCACATCAACCATCAAAAGAAATCCTTCCTTGGGCTGTTTTAAATCCAGACCCATTAAACTAGTGTGTGTCTGGCATCTCTTCTCTAAGTGTCCCACTTTTCCACACTTGAAACATTTCCTTCTATTCCACTGTGTCATCTGGTTTGACACAGTACATTCATTTTCAGAAACATTCTTAATTATTCTCTTTTCTGATACAGCGCATCTAGCCTCAGCATCCATCTTTAGAGGGCCACCCATTCTATGGCAAGCCTGCGTGGCTTCCAAGAATCTCTCTGCTAGCACGGTTGCCTCTCCAAGATTTTGGCAATTTTGCTGTATAAGAAAAACATTCAAATCTTTAGGTACCCCAAGCATAAATTGTTCCAGCATTTTAATATCTAATAACATTTCTACTGTCTTTTGCTCAGGCTCCAACCATTTTACAGCTAAACTTCTGATTCTCTGACTCAGAGCCCTGGGTGTCTCACCCTCTTTCAATGTAACAGCTCTAAACATTCGCCTATACTCTGAAATAGACAACCCTAGGCGATCTCTAATAGCTGCCTTTACATCCTTATAAATCAAAGCCTGGGCTGCTGGCATTGCTCTGTAAGCTGCTAGTGCCTCACCAGTTAATGAGGCTGCCAGCCTTACTGCCCACTGGGTCTCTGGCCATGCTAAAGCCTGTGCCACTCTTTCAAAAGACTCTAGAAAATCATCAACATTATCTTCTGGAGTTAATTTCCCAAAATTAAATGCCCCAATCCCTTGATTGAGTCCCACATTGTCCATATGTGGTGTACCAGTACTAACTGCTGGTCTTGCATCTGTTCCACTTTGGCTCTGCAGCTGAACTAGAGCTTGCACCAGATCAAGCACTGGTTTCTGCTGTTCCATTAAGGCCTTCATAGCAGTGTCCTGGGCCTGCTGTGATAGCTCCTGCTGCTTGCTGAATTGGGCTGCCATCCACTGAGCCATCTCCCTCGGATCCATCTTGACCCCTGCAAGAAAAGAGAAGAAAAACAAAAAAACAAAAACCAAAGAGCAGCACCTTCCAACCAGGTGTGTTTTTTTCAACTTTTTTTTTTTTTTTTTTCAATTACCCCCCTGTGCTTACACACATCCACCACTAGACATGCCCAGGTACATATTACCTTGTCTCAGTGATGAATCCAGCTTTGCACAGGGTCTTTTCCTCTGGGACAGCTTCCTGGAACAACCACTTTTCCTCCAAAGTGCAGACGAGGGAAAAAAAATCTTCTTACAGCTTTAAACTTGACTTTTTATTTATTTATTTATTTATTTAACGTTTTTATATACCGCACTATTTATTATCAGCGCGGTTTACATAGAACTACAAAACATCAGATAAGATAAGATACATATATCTGTTTTTACATGGAACAGGAAGAAAAACTTGGAAAACAGGGGTAATTGTAACAAAGGATAATAGAACTTGAACTATATACATATGATAGTAATATTACTTGAAAAAGTATCATGTTAGATAGGGATGGGATTGGAGCTGTTTAGATGAACTTGTGTTATTGTGTTCTCTGGAAAGTATATGACAACAAGTAAATCCTCTTGGTGCAAGAGCAATCCAAAAAACTACGCCATTTGTCAGACGGACGGCTGCCTAGGGTGAGAACTTACACAATCTTGACGATGCATATATTCATATGATTCTTGCAAGGTATTGTGGGTATTGTAGTTCATTCACTCCCAAACACAGCTGATGACAATAATTTGAGTTGTGAAACCAAGTGGTAAGATCAATAAAATACTTCTTTTATTGATGGGGTTTAATTCACCCAGCACATGTATGCTTGATAGCACTATAAATGAGGTTACTTGCTTGCAGTGTTTAAAATGGATAACAAAAAGTCACAAAGTAAACCAGAAACAACCTTCAGCTTGTCAGGCAATTAGCTAATGTTTTCTTAGCAAATAATTACCAAATACAAAGGCACAAAGTAAAGAATAAACTTTGCTGGTTAGGTTAACTTCTGCTTATTTTCCACGCCGATCTCAGCAGTGATTCTCCCTTGCTCACACACACAATCAGGTGCAGCCCTAATTACTATCAATGGACCAGCTGAAAGCCTTTAGCTGGCTGGCTGCTACTGTGTGAGCCCAAATCCTGCTTTAAGAGCTGTTTGCAGTGGAAATAAAGAACAAAGTTAGGTTTCTTTGTGATGGCTGATGTGTTTGCTCATAGAAAACTAGCAATAGCATTTAGATAAAGAACAGTCCATGTAAATAGTTTCATCTGCTGTATTTCCCCCTGCATCAACAATCATAGGGTCAATATCATACATTGGCACAGATGAGTCTTTCATTAAGGCACTATCATGAGAATGCTTATTCCCTTGCTGCCATTCTCTATTATAGATAGGGCCTGGATCAGTGTTCATACCTGAGCCTCTCCTGCTATCATTATTCCTCTCTGTATAGCCTGGCCAATATGTAATCCAATTCTGATGTCCAGCCTTCCAATCTTGATCCCTGGACGCTGGATCTTCTCTCACATACCTTCTGGTCTTGGTCTGAAAGTCCCTTCCACATGCAGTCTTCTCTCTTCCAGGTAGCCACTGGTGATTCCTATCTCTGCCACTCCATTCCTCTGGCTGAATCCAGTCCAATGGACTCTGCTGGCTTTTGGAATACCTCCCAGTATGAGTACTGCCTTGGAATCTCCCAGACCTTCCAATGGCCTTTCTTCTCTTCCTTCCAGAGAGTTTCCTTCTCTCTCTATCTGCTTGGCTTGGCTTCTGTTTCTCCAGGTGATACTGGTGCTTGAGCTTGTAGCCGTTGCTGTCTCTGTATCTCTTCCTGAAGCTGTTCTTGAAACTGTTGCTGAAACTGTTTCCTGAAGAATAATCTCTATTCTTATTATTTCCTAATGTGTGCTGCTCCCTAACACAGCGCAGCTGTGTTGAATCAAGCCCTGCCCTTTGAGATGAGTGCTTAGGGATTACCTCATAGCTCTCTTGATTGCACACACATTCTCTTACTTCAGCCCCTCTCATGGCTGCTGGAAACCTGGTGCATTCTGGGACTGGTAGTCTTTTATGTGAAAACTCTGTTTTCTTGCTTCTACCAGAACTGACAGGTTGCTTGTTCAGAGTCACATCATCTTTTCTATAGCTCCTACCTGAGCTATGATAAGCTTCCTTATCACAAGCTACAGGGTAAACTATTTAAGACTAATAAAAGAAAATATTTTTTCACTCAACGTGTAATCAAACTCTGGAATTTGTTACCGGAGGATGTAGTAAAGTCTGTTAGTGTAGCTGGGTTTAAAAAAGGTTTGGACAAGTTCCTGGAGGAAAGGTCCATTAACCATTATTAAGAAGGGACCCAGGATATTTATTTATTTATTTATTTATTTAACATCTTTTATATACCGCGCTATTTGTTTTCAGTGCGGTTTACAAGTAACAGAACTGCACAATCAGAAAACACTGGTGTGCTTACATTATAACAGGTAACTTAAACTTGGAAAAGGGGTAATAAAACTATAACTATGTACACACAGTAAAACTATATACAAAACCAATACAAGCATTGAACCAATACAAAACCAATACAAGCATTGAACCAATACAAGCATTGTGGAACCTGTGTCCCTTGGGGAAACTGCTAGGTACATATGACCTAGATTGGCCACTGTTGGAAACAGAATACAGGGCTTGATGGACCTTGGTCTGACCCAGTATGGCATATCTTATGTTCTTATGTTATCTCTATACAGGATGCAAGCCTCTTATTTCCGAACAGCAAAAAAAAGATCCATACAGTATTGTTGAAAATGAGGACCTGCAAGAACAAAATACAGTCAAACCTCGGTTTTCGTATGCCCTGGTTTTCGTACGATTCGGTTTTCGTTGACTTTTTTCATCAAGATTTTGTTTCGGTTTTCGTACGTTGTCTCGGTTTTCGTACAGCATTTTACCCCCCCCCCCCGTACCTGCCATGGATTAGCGTGAGCCAGCGATCTCCCACGGAGCTTGAGCCAGCGATTCTGCGGGACCTCTGGGGAGCCGAGGAGTTCAACGCTCCAGCGTGGCCTGCCCGAAACTGCTTCCTGCCCCGGACTCTCCCCCGATTGACGTCTGCCTGCTGCCTCTTCCCCTGCACATCCCTTGAACCGGGACAGGAGCTGGTGACCGAATCTGCTTCTCCTTGGCGGCCCAGTCTCCCGCCGGGGCCCCTGCCCTCCCGATTGGATTCTGGGTGTCCTGCAGGCCTGCACACGTGGCCTCTCCTTGAAACCTTGCAGTCTGCAGCTGCAGGCTCCTGCTGGCACAGCCCCACGCTGTTCTCTGACTCTCACCTGTGTCAGGCTACTACCTTAGGGGGGCCGGAGGCAGCCTAAGACTCTCTGTCCCACTGTTTCTCAACTGCCTGCTGCTTGGCTGACACTGCCTCTCCACCTCTCCCGACACTGTGTAGGAGTGGCTGCCCTACAGGCTGGTGTGACTTCGGGCACTGTCCTCTTTCTGGTGCCCTTACTTTTGCTGACATTGGCACTACCTCTCCTGACACTGTGAGCTTGGTAACTGGGTGTGATGGCTGCTAAGTTAAAAGGCAGGCTGGAGCCCCGATTGTGCAGACGGCCAAGATGGCTGTTCCCACCTCCGCTGCTGGTGGTGATTGCTCGATCCCCAGAGGGGAGAGCAGCTGGAGCTGGCTGGAGTGCGTCCCATATGCCAACAAAAGTCTTCAATAAAGGTAAAAGTGATGTTACATGCTCATTTATCCATTTCATTAGTCATTTATATGTATTTCTCATTGTTTTCTGTATGTAAAAAGATAGTTATTCTCTATAAAATGTATTTTTTGTCAATATTTTTGGGTGTCTGGAACGGATTAATTGAATTTACATTATTTCTTATGGGAAATCTTGCTTCGGTTTTAGTCCGTTTCGGTTTTAGTCAGACTTTTTTTGAACGGATTAATCATGAAAACCGAGGTTTGACTGTAATAGGGTTATTACCTGCTAAATAGCTATCTAAAATGATCGAAGGCCAAAGAGTAGGGGAGTACCCAAAAAAATAGTTATTTTGTCTTGTTGATTACTGTTTTATATTTTTTATTCAATATGAAATAATCAATATGGGACCCTTTAAGTAAAGTATGCTTACGATTAATACATGCTTTAGTGCACGCTAAGAGACTAGCGTGAGACTGTAGCTACAGCTTTTGCATGCGAAAAACAAGCAGCACAGTACAAATCCCATGCTAACTGCTTAGTGTTGATGGGGGGGACTGGCAGGTTAGGGTGGAGAGTGGGTGTGTACTGCAATTGCGGTTAGCGTGGGGGTAATTAAGGCATGCTAATCACAAATATTGCAGTTAGCATGGGTGCACTTAATAGTGAATACTGCTGCTGGGCATTAGGGAAATTTTCAGTGCAGAAACTGCGGGGAACATGCCGGGCACATCCCAACAGTTACTGCATGGCTTTTGCACTTATTGTGTGCTAGTTTTTACTCCCAACATTCGGTAAGTGCAAAAACTTACCTCACTTTTGGAAAAGGGTCCCTACGAAATTTTTAAAAAATGAATTGAAAAAGGGTGTTGTGGTGGGTTTGGGCCATTCCCTGCCAGATTAAAAAAAAGCTCTTGGTATTCCCCACATCCCACTCCAACCCCTGATCCCTCTTTGGATATCTCAGTATCTTACCCAATTTGTGTGCTCAATGACTCCCGTTCCTCCTTCTCCGTAACTCAGAATGGCACTGGCTAACCCACTGGGATCTCTTCTTACCCTTTCTCAAGATTCCCTAGCTTCTTTGGAGGATCTCCTCATAGGTAGACTCTAAGGATTTCTCTTCTTTTTAGGACACCCCGTGGCACCTGAATTCTAATGGCTCTGCCCTCTCTTTGCCGCTCTCTAATGTTAATACCACAAGAGTGTCTGCTCCTTTCTTCCATGGTGGGTAGGACTGGCTGTACATACTGCTCTCTTCTCCCTTGATTTTTACTACTGGGTTGACACCTTTCTGGAGAACCAAAAATAAGATTTTCTTCTCAATTGAGAAAAAATATAGAGTGAGATCAAAATATAGAGTGAGATTTATCTTCTACTCTGAAACTCTCTACTTCTTCTTCTAAGGTCCATGACCTTAAGACAGAGAAAAATAAGATAAGAAAACATTAGACGTGCTTTCCCCTCCATAATTTACCAGTAAAAGAAGACCACCTGCACGCTCCATCTTTTGGAGCTAACAGTTTCTAGCCTAACATACAACAGCTCCTGTAGATTCTAGGTGCTTTCCTCCTGCTCACTACTAGGGGTCTCAGAACCTTCTAGGGGTCTCTCCATTGTAATCGGTACAACGTATTATGACATCTCCCATTGGGGACCATTTACAAATGGATGGCACCATTTCTATACTCTCCTAGTAAAGAAACCTGTAAGGTTTTAGATTTGAAAACTCATTTGGCAGTTAAAATTAATTTATTAACGTTGATCTTTTAGGGGTAATTTTAGAAGCCCTATTCATGCTTTGGACATCTGAAAATGGGCATAGAGACATCCAAAGCACAGAGGTGTCCCTAGAGCCATTTTAGTCTGGGGATGTCACCAGCGCAAGGACATGCAGACCAGAAGAGGGTATGGTGTAGGCATGGCCTGAGCTGTCCCAATAACATGGACATTCTCAGCCAAGTTCACAAATGGCCCGGACTTCTCGGGCTGTATCAAAAATGATACCTGATCCAGGCACAAATAGGCATCTGAAGAATGCTTGTTTTGTCAGGCAAATGTCTAGAGGCTGCAGAGAAGGAAATACACTCGTATCCCTTTTATTTTATAATTTGACAGTGAACACTGATGGGGACTGGGAGCTCCCATGCTGCTGGGCTTTCCCATATGCAACCTTACTTGAGATGGCCATCCCTGCCCCATGGGGTCTCATAACGGGAGCATCTATAGGAACACTAACATGGCCGTCCATGTCAGGAACGTCTATGTTTCTAAAATTGGGCCGAAGTATAGACATCCTTGGAGTTTTTCTGCATGTCCGAGATTGCACTTGAACGCCCTTTCTAAAATACCACGTTTTATGTTTTAATCTAGATTCATTCTTAAGGACATGTTAATGTTTAAAATGTTTGAAAATGTTCAAGCCACTTCGAGGCTACTTTTGGAAATAGAAGAGCTGCAGAAATGAAGGCAGATAGGTCTGAAACCTGACAGGGATAGAGTCAGAAAAAAACTGGAAGATGGTATAGATAAACGCTGAAAGACAATAGGAGGCTTATCAAAAATAAATTGTTTCCATGGGCACAGAATGGGGAAAACTGATTTTTGAGGACATCCCTAAAGCGAGTAAGGACAGGGCTGGCTTAATCCTTAGGCAGACTAGGAAACCATCTAGAGCAGTAGGTTGTGGATAGTGGCAAAGAGCAGCTACAGTCAAAGGAAAAGGTGCTGACATCCACACCAAATCAACGCACCATTACTGTGTGTGGTTTTACCCACATGGAAAACGGGCAATTTTCAAACAGTCCACTTTTTTCTGAGTAAATAGCTATTTACCTGGCTAAATGGCTTTCTTGAAAATTGCTATGTATTACAAAGTCTATTCCCCAGCAGACTGTTAACAGCAGATAACACACTACCTCAAGAGGGCTAGCTAATGGCATTGTTGATTCAGAGCAAAAAACAGGGACAATTGGGGGAAGAGGGTGTTATTCAGCAGAGGCCGCTAATGCTTGCTGCAGCGGCTAGCCGTTTCTGCTGAAAATTGCACCCAGATATTCAATACCGGGTTCACATCCAGCCACCGACATTAAATATCTGGGTTAGCTGGAGAGTGAGTTAGCTGACCAGTCAGCAGCAATAGTCAGCCACTGGCCGGTTAGCTATAAGCGGCTAAAATTAGGCTAACCATTAAAGTGCCTAACTTTAGCCACTTTGGGGTAACTGGCTAGCGGCTGAATATTGCCGTTAGCCAGTTATCCTCAGGTTCTGCTCTGCCCCCGGAATGCCAGAAAGCTATCTGGCTAGCATCAGGACGCTTAGAGGCTGCAGCCGGGAAGTTTCAGTGGCACTAATCTCATTAGTGCGGGTATATGCCACTAGAAATTGGCACACATGGATGCATTTTATCTAAATGCATGCCGATGTACTGATTCTGCTCTTGTTCTGCCAGTTCTCCAGCACTGGCAATGCCTACACATTTGGAGGGCAATTTTATAAGAAGGCGCCTAGTTAAAGTCGTTAAGGTGCCTATGTGAAGCCTATTCTATAAAGACAAGTAGGCATCTACTTGTCTTTACAGAATAGTAGCACAAGTGGCCTAACCTGCATCTCATTACAAGCATGGTCATTTATACTAGCCCGAGAGTTAGCACGCGTCCCAGACTGTATTTTCCAAGTACGCATGTAAATGATAGTATTGTATAATCCATGCATGCCTTGTATGCTCCGCCCAAACTATGCCCATGTGTGCCCACCGACAAAGTATGCACCTTGATGCTGAAGCACGTGCTTTTACGCTGCTCGATTATTTTATAAGAGATGCCCACATAGACAGGGCTGGCCTAACCATTAGGCAAACTAGACCGTCATTTCTGGGGAAGTGGGGCAAAGTGCAGGGCGTTCAATGCTAAACGATAGATTCTGACAACCAGAGAAGCATAAGACCTAAAATTTGCCTAAGACACCAACACCTTGAACCAACTCTGGGGCCGGCTCTACACTGATATGGGAATGATCTGATAAAATTATCTCCTTATTGCATAAAAGTAGGTTTTATGTTTTCTGAGTGCTTTTTCCATGCATATGCCTGGGACAGTTTTATATACGTCTCCTTGAGAGCATAAAATGCAGTTTTACATTCTCAAGTTGCTTATCTAACTACTCTCTAAATGGTGTAAAGTTTCTGTAAGGAAAATTCCAATTGGAAACCAAAGTAATTATTCTTTGCTAACTGAACTATAGAACTGAAGGTACCCCGTAAGGTTACTGAGCAGTTTTTAAGCAGCTACCTCTGGAATACCAGTGCATAATGCTTCTACATCCAGTGAGATCTGTAACATCTCTGACTTTGCTTCTGCAGTTTGTTGTAAAATCAGGATATGAGATGAATCTTGAATATAAGACCTGACCTATGGAAAAAAGATTTCAAAAACCGATCCACAACGATGCATAAAGGTTCCCATATTGATCTCTCAGCTGAAATGATCAGAAAGAACATAAGAACTGCGATAGTGGGTCAGAACAAAAGTCCATTAAATCAAGTATCCCTTTGCCTATAGTGGCCAATCCAAGTCACAAAGTACTGCTTACACCCCGTGTAACAAAGAGCTTTCCCCAAGTCTAGTTAATAACATTTTGTGGAGTCTTCCTCCAGGAACTTGTCCAAACCTTTTTTATACCCACCTGCACTAACTGCTTTTACCGCATCCTTTGACGATACTTTTTGAAAGAGTAAATGAGCAATTTGCTTTCACCCATTCCATTCTATTCATGATTTTATAAATCTCTAACATTAGTTCCCTCGGCCGTCTCTTCTACAAGCTGAAGATCTCCTTCTTCTTTAGCTTTTCCTCAACAAGGAGTCATTCCATCCCCTTTATCATTCCAGTGACCCTTCTCTGTACCTTTTCTGGTTCCACATTATTCTTGAGATACCTCAACTAGAAATACACAAAATACTAGAGATGTGGTCGCACCATGCAGAGGTGCAGACGCATTAGAATATTCTTCATTTTAGTAATAATTCTTAACATTTGCTTTTTTGCCATCACCACACACCTAAAAATCCAAAAAGAAATATCTCAAAATCAGTGACAAAAATGAAACTATAACATAAAAAAGTCCCTGAAACAGTCCCAGAAATGATATCTACCAATATTTTTGTCGGACACCACCGAGGGAGGATTAGATTTTAACTGATCCACATCAGACTGGTGAAGTCCATTTTATTCTCATTAAAGTTCTTTATATGAGTATTTTTCATACTTTCTATATAAAAATCGTAACAATCTTCACTTAGCTTATTTGAAGGTATCCAAAACCCGTAACTTAATGTATCCAATGCAGCAGTCTCAAAGATATCCAAAGCACGATGTGCACATTTCGGGATATGTGTAATCCCTGTATCAAGTGCCCCATCAATTGGTCTTCAAAGCCAACTGCCGCTAAACGCTGCTGTCAAACGGCAACCAATCATCTTATAGGACCACAGATTTTGTCATTGGCTGGCTGATCCTGCCATTCAACTAGAACACCCAATGGATATTGAAGAAGCCACAAATGGTAGGAAAACCCCACTTCTGAATTGTCCGTCAACGTTAACCCACCACATTTAAAAAAAGTAAATCAAGCTGAGTGGTTTATAAGTCATATTGTACCGAAAAAAGAAAGAACTTCCAACCGGAATGGTGAAATCACAGAGAGATTGGGAAACAAACTGGCCCATTCAATTTCCCAGTTAAGAACGAAAGGGTGAACTATCTTCAACAAGTGGATCCAACGCTGTTCACACCATTGCAACTTGGCAATGTGATCTCCCCCCCATGGATCCTTTGGGACATGATCAATGATGGTCCAGGTAAGCTCCTCAAAAGAATGATTTTTCTCCACACAATGCTCCACTATCGGTGCCGAAAGCACCCAATGTCGTAACCTAGATGCATATTCACCGCCTTGATTGAAGGATAAGGCGGGATAGAAATAACCTTTAAATAAATAAATAAATAAATAAATGTTCGCCTAACCAAACTTTGATAGGATGGGTTGTCCGGCCCACATAAATCATCGTACAGGTGCATTGCACTGTATAAACCACATAATTAGAGGTACATGTGGTGGACCAACGACAATGAAAATTGCGATTAGTGGTAGGGTCCACCCAAGAAATCCCAGATATGGTTGTTGCACAAAAAACACAATTATGATATGGGAAATGACCCCTAGAATCCTCCAGAGGGCAATCTGGTCTATCAATCTGAGTGGTGGATTTCATCAATATGTCATGCAAATTAGCACCCCGAGTGAAGGCTATCATTAACGGTCTATCGAAACAAGGATGTAAAGATAGGACCGGCCAATGTTTATGAAGAATGTCCAAAACTTCAAAACTATGGCACATATAAGGGAGAACGCCCACCATCCGATCCTCTGCAGGAGCAGAAAGAGTAGTTTGTAACAGCCATTCCCGATGTGTATAACGGCTCACTGATACGCTTGATGCACTAACCCTTGAGGGTACCCCCGAGATAATAAATGCTTTTTCAAATCCTGAGCATGATGTTTAAACTCAAAAAGAGAAGAACATAACCGGCGTAAACGAAGAAATTGACCATATGGGAGACCCCGTCTAAGGGGTTCAGGATGGAAACTCTGATAAGGCAATAAACTATTTCTCTGTACCGGTTTCCTAAACAACGTGGTTTGCAAGAAACCCCCGCACCGGTAAACTGACATGTCCAGAAATTCAATCCTCTGTGGATCCATGTGAGCGGTAAATTTAATATTGGATTTCAACAAATTAAACCATGATATAAAATCATGAAGAGTATTCAGATCCGAAACCCATAAAAAGAAAATATCGTCCAAAAACCTTTTCCAAAATTGCACATGAACAAAAAATGATGATTGATATATGTGATGTTCTTCCATTTCTGCCAGATATAAAGTAGCAATGGATGGGGCCACTTTTGCACCCATTGCTATAGCAAAGATCTGTTGAAAAAACGTGCCTTCAAACAAAAAATAATTGCGTGTAAGGACTAAGGTAATTAGATCCAATCAGAAGGGGAGTGAGGGAGGAGTGGTCTAGTGGTTAGGACAAGGTACTTCAGGCTGGAGGGCCGGGGGTTCAAGTCCCACCTGGGGACAGCAATCTCAGGCCAGAGGGACTGGGATTTCTAGTCCTATAGGCACTCCTTGTGGTCTTGGGCAAGCCACTTAACCCTCCATTGCCCATGTTCCCTGTAAGTATTAGCGTATGTGTCTCATATCCCCTCGTGTTAAAAGTATCCCCCAATTGACCGCTTTGACCCGGTGAAAAGCGGGATATAAATACAGCTAAATAAATAAAAAGGATTTCAGCAGTCTGGAGGGAGCTGAAGTAAATAACATCTGCAATAATTCCAAAGCTTCTCCCTGACGGATGTTCAAATATAAAGCAGCAACATCTAAGGTCACTAAAAACACTTCAGATTACGGCAAAGTCAGGGTAGATAATTAAATCAAAAAATGAGTGGAATCCCAGATGAAAGAATGGACAGCGGAAGCTTCAACCTTCAGAAAAAGGTCACAGAATTTTGACAGGGGTTCCCAAAATAGAATCCCTGCAAGACACAATAGATCTCCCCGGGGGAGGGGGGGGGAACTTAACGATTTATGTATTTTCGAGATTGTGTAGATGGTAGGTATTTTAGGGTGAAGAACACAGAGAAAGCTATGCTCCTTTCTAGTGATCCACCCCTGGTTCTCACCCTTAGTAACTAAATCATTGATCTCCAATTGTAATGCTGGAGTGGGGTCACAATCCAGTATTTTATATACTTGACCATCCAATAATTGGGAACGAAGGTCCTCCAACA
The DNA here is from genome assembly GCA_033557465.1 of Ichthyophis bannanicus. Lineage (NCBI taxonomy): Eukaryota > Metazoa > Chordata > Amphibia > Gymnophiona > Ichthyophiidae > Ichthyophis > Ichthyophis bannanicus. Next base: position 80,586,505 of record CM066050.1, on the reverse strand, counting down.
TCAGTAGCTTGTAAAACCACAGCACCACATACCTAGCAAAAGATTTCAATGTGTTGTCTACAGTGATGACTAGATTATTTTCCTGAATTATTGTTGTTAAGTGCCGTCAAGTCTGGATAGTTGTCCTTAATTGTGTTCAGTCTTCAGTCAGGCGGCTCATTGTTGACAGACTGGCATCCATAGCTACTGTTATTGTATCGATCCATCTCATTGCTGGCCTTCCTCTTTTGCGTTGATCTTCTACCTTGCCAAGCATGATGTCTTTTTCTAATGATCTATTTCTTCGCATGATGTGTCCAAAGTATGAAAGTCAAAGTCTTGTCATCTAAGCTTCTAAAGAAAGCTTAGGTTTGATCTCCTCTAGTACTGACTGGTTTGTTCTTCGGGCAATCCATAGTATACACAGTATTTGTTACCAGCACCATAATTCAAAGGCATCAATTTTCTTCCTGTCTTTTTCACTGTCCTGCTTTCACATCCATACAATGTTATTGAAAATGCCATGGTTTGAACAAGTCAAATCTTTGTATGGTGAGAGACATCTCTGCTTTTGAGAATCTTATCTAGGTCCTTCATAGCCATTCTGCCAAGAGCAATGCGTCATCGGATTTCTTGACTACTTGTTGCTTTTTTTTATTGTCTTTCTTTCTCCTCTGACTTTAGCTTCTCTGCGTTTCTGGGCAATTTTCAGAGTTTCTTCCGCCATCCATTTTAGCCGTTTTTGCTTTTTTACCTTTTGTAGAGACTTCGCTTTCTTCCAACACAACTTTCTTGATGTCATTCCATAACTCTTCTGGAGCTCTGTCATTTGTATCTAAAGCAGCAAATCGATTTTGCAGGCAGTCTTTAAATTCCAGTGGTATATTCTCAAGGTCATATTTTGCTGCATTCATGAGTGGTTTGCTCTTTTTCAACTTTAGCTTGAGTTTGCATACTAGTAGTTGATGATCTGTACCACAGTCAGCTCCAGGTTTTGTCTTTGTTTATGTTACAGAGCTTTTCCATCATTGACTTCCACAGATATAGTCAATTAGATTTTTATACAATCCATTAGGTGAAATCCATGTGTACAGTCGCCGCTTGTGTTGCTGGAAGAAGGTGTTTGAGATGAATAGATCGTTGATCTTGCAGAATTCTATCAGTCTTTCTCCAGCTTCATTTCTGTTGCCAAGTCCATATTTTCCAACTACTTTGCCTTCTTCTTTGTTGCAAACGTTTGCGTTCTAGTCACCCATGACTATCAGGATATCCTGTTTGCATGTTCTGTCAAGTTAAGCTTGTACTTGTTCATAGAACTCTTCAATTTTATTCTCTTCTGCAGCTGTTGTTGGGGCATATACTTGAATTATAGTTGTGTTGATAGGCATTGCTCGTAGACGAATAGAGATTAAGCGTTCGCTGACTGCATTGTATTTCATTACAGTTCTTGCAAGTTTCTTCTTTATTATAAATGCAACACCATTTCTTCTTTGTCTTTCATTTCCAGCATAGTAGACCATGTGATCATCTGATGCAAAGTGCCTGATGCCAGTCCATTTCAGTTCGCTGACACCCAACAGATCAAGTTGTACACGTTCCATTTCATTCTTGACCACCTCCGACTTCCCTTGGTTCATGCTTTGTATGTTCCATGTTCCAATGTGTAAGACATCTTTACAGCTTCTGACTCTCATTTCATGCACAGTTACATCAGCAGTCAGATGTCCCGAGGGCTTTGATCCAACCACATCATAAATGCTGGCTTTACTCTGAAAAGTCTTCAGCTCTTCCCCAGTAGCTAGTTGAGTGCCTTCTAACCTGGGGGTCTCATCTTTCAGCACTATAGTACAATTTGTTTTGTTGTAACTATCCATTGGGTTTTCATGGCAAGATACAGAAGTAGATTGGCGGGCCTTTCTTCCGCGCAGTTTAAGTTTGGTGTTGTTGCCTTTGTCACAGAAATGTGATCCTCCGCCGTCAACACTATCCCATTCTGCTGCTGCCCAGATAGGTGGTTTGTCTTGGTCTGGCACCTCAGTTGAGACCTGTCCATCTTGGGAGACCCTGCCAGTAGTTAAACTACTGATAGTTTAGTTCTCAGCATCACTGATGCACACAAGCCCTCACAGCACGACAAGCTGCAAACTAAGACAAGGAGACTGGCCAGACTAGAAAAATATAAAAGAACTCCACTAAACACATTCTTCAAGCCAAAATGAAGCATGAGCAGAAGGATTATTCATCTGGAGGCCGATCCTAACAGGGACATGTTTGGACATCCAAAAAATGGATGGGCTCAAAATGTATCCAATACTGCAACCATGGGAGCTACAGTAGATGGTCACATGGTTGAGGGATTGGGCTCTTAGATATTCCGGCGTGCCCCTGATTTGGCCACAGTAGACGTCTTCCATTGTGCTTGGCCAAGCCGCCCACCCTATACTCCTGCTGGTGTGCCAGTGCTGTGGTATCCCGTTGCCATGGCACTGGAACACTCAGCAAGAGCACCAACAGCCCGACAGCATTTAAATTGTCTTTTCCCTGCCGTATGACCCTCGGCGGGGTCGGCCAGGGCCAGGCCCGGGAAGCAGGGGCTCACCTTTCGTGGCCCATGAGCTGCGGAATGCCCAGATCGCAAGGGTATCCAGTGCTTATTCCACCTCCGAGGTGTTATAAGCTGGATGTCCAAAGGGCAGCCAGCAGACATACAGGGCCCTGACCAAAATAGGCCCTGTACATCTGGGTGCTTTGGCCCATCCCCACTTTGCCTACTCTCTACCTCTGGCCCTCCCCCCTCCCGGTCCGCACTTCCCACACTAACCCTCTGTATGTATGCGGAGGACTGGACTCGGAATAGCGTGCCCGGCGAAAACGGGGGTTGGACATCCAAACTCACTATTTGCGTCTCTGTATCAGGCCCATAATGGAAAGTGGCTTCCAACCAGCTGAAAAGGCAACTGCTGGCAATCTAGAATTTTTCCTCTCATTCTGCCAATGCTTTTCTCCTCTTTCCCCCTCTTTTCATATCACCACACAAAGAAAGGATTGTGCCAGGCTATACCATGCTGGCGTCATCCTGCACCAAGCTCTGCATTCGTGTAAAATATGACAGACTCCCCATAGCCATTTCATTGTTCTGTGAAAGTTAATTCAATGTTCATCTCCAGCGGGTGCAGGTAAGATCTGAGCTGGCACTCCAATCACCCATTAAAAGTAAAACCACACACAATTCAATAATCTGGATGTGTTCCCTCTGCTATTTAACATCAGTAGCCTTTGTGATACAGTATGATGAGATAAAGGAATCAGAGACGAGGGACTCGGTTCTATTTTTTTTAAAAAACTACCTGAATTGGAAAATGTAGAATTTTAAATTAAGCCATATGTAATTTCAAGTATTAATAAAAAATAACCTTGTAATGATAGTTTTAACAATGACCTTTCCAGAAAGCTGTGGATTCCGCTCCTCCACCTAAGATCAGTGAATATGTTGTCAGGCTAGTTGAAAATCTGCATGAGAAGGATGAAGCAGAATATGCACACCTGGAAGGTCTGTGCATGACCAACAGAGAATGGTGCAGAGCACAAGGTTTTCGGAGCCTAGGAAGTCACAATAAGGATGCTCTGCGTGAGAATTCTCAGCTCATAATCCACCTCGGGGTGCACTTTATTCTCACATAATAAGGCCTTCTGGGAATCTAAAGATACTTTCTTTTCTCACATGTTTGTTGGGCTCCTTGTGTTGCAGCCGGACTCCCAGGGGTCATCTCTCCCGGCTTCAAATAGCAGCAGAGACCATGGGTGAAGATGAGAAACAACAAGATGCTTTATTTAGCAAAGGAATTCATCTTGTATTCTACAGGTTGAAAGTTTAGGGTTTTCTGACAGAAGGTCCTGCTAGTTATTTTCATTTTACTCATTTTTCCTCAAAAGACTGACCTGTTTGAAAATAAATTTAAACTACAGCAACTATTCTAGGGCTTATTGTGAGAACAAAAAGCATATAACATATCTTTAATGTATCTGATATATGACAGTATTCTTTAGCAATTATCTGGTGTTATTACAGAATGTCTATATAGATATTTGCCTTTCATGTTCAGTTTTCCTCCAATGTCCTATTTTTAAACTGCTTGTCTTCATACAACCCTGTACTCATTGGGGCATGTTTACTACAATATGGCAGTTCACCAAATTAAGGCCCACAATTAGTGTGAAGGTGGTGTCCAGCATGCCCCCATGAGGTTAGCATGGGACTGGAGCCACCCCCACACTAAGCCATTTGCAGCAATTACTGCAGGTGCAGTTACTGTTAGCCCTTGAAGCAGTGGTGGCGGAAGGCCTTTTTTGGGAGGGGGAGGGGGCAAGCACCACCCCATTCTCCACGTGGGCAGCCAGGAAGTGTCTTTGACATGATTGCGGCTTCTCTTCTTGTTCTGCCCATGATGATGGGATCCCTGTTGGCTGGCTGTAATTTTGGGTGGAGCCAGGGTCCTTGTAGCCCACCCCTTTCTGACGCCTATGCCTTGAAGTGTCAGTAAGTGCACCTATGCTAACGGCAAAATATGTGCTTGGTGCACACTATGGTGCACTTGCGCTAAACACAATGTGCAATGAATGCCAACATTCCACCCATGACCCGCCCCGCCCCGCCCAGCCTCCTCCTGAACCCGCACTAAGCGGTTAGCATGGTATTTTTAACCGTTAACATGCTTCAGGACCAGTTCAATGGATGCAATAATTGTGGCAAACTACTTAGCACAGGGATGGCACGGAAGCCACACTGACTACAGAGGGAGATGCCAGGTACACCTCCACGTGTTAGCATGGGCCCGATGTATCTCCTATGGTGAGTTTCGGGGCTTAGTACATGGTGCCCCTCTGTGTAGTAACATAAAGCCCTTCAAATCAACACTCAAAAATTAATCATACTACATCAGCACCAAAACTCAGACTGCATGAACCCTACCTATGAAAAGCATTCTAGTACACCAGCATAACTCCAGTGGGGAAAGGAGAACAAGCTACAGATTCCTACACAGAAGCAACATGTTAACATAATCCCTCACCTCAGCAGCACGTGGAAAACATAGACCATTGTCTTGTAAAGAATGAGAAACTACAATTAGAAACAAATATGCAGACCAAAGATGAAATACAAAACCTAGAAAATAGACTGAGCAGTGGAACATGGAAGAAAGAAACAAACATATTTCCTCCTATGCTGAAATAAACCTGCTATGGTGCTGGCAACTGCTAGGGAGCGAAGGAAAATGCTTCTGTGCCAGTGAAGGGGTGAGAGAGTGAGTCAGGTTTCCGGCGCCCTTAAAGGTTGTGCGCAGCTGGCCCTGGTGCATTTTAATAAACATGTTCCATTGTTCTTTACATCATGCAAGAATATGGTTATTTTTAAATACGATTATTATGGATGCCTCAGTTAATTTGGTTTCAAAACATTATCACGTAAACTATAAAATTATGTTTTGCAACTTCAAATTAAATTTATTCTTGATCAAATGGATCTTTCTCAGGTTTTGATATTGTTTAATGGACTAACATAAGAATGATCCAGATGTAACCTGGAGACCATCCTAGAAACTATCTGTAACCACAATGCAAGCAATAAATGTCTCTTAATACTGGGAAACCTCAACCTTGCCTCAGCACCGTTAAGCAAAGCCAACACCTTCCTGGAGGCAATGGAATCTCTAGACTATATTCAAACTGTCAATCAAGCAACTCATATCAAAGGCAATACCCTTGACATGATTTTCTTACCTCGCAGTTTAATGATACAACACCAGATCACAGCACCTACCACCACAGAAGTCCCTTAGTCTGACCATAAAATGATATCTATAAACATATCTCCAGACATAGAGAAAGACAAGCAATGCACACACAGCCCAGAAAACTACACACGCAGATTCCATAACTGGGATAAAGAAAAATTCATAGCAAGCACTCTTCTAAAGCTGCAAAATAGCCCTGATAACATAGACACCCTAATAAACAATTGGAATAAAGCCATAGCTGAGACTGCAATGATGCCACCCGCGTGCAACCAACACTCCAGAGCGAACAAAGCAAACTGGTACACGCCCCAACTAAAAGAGAGAAACTTATGGATCACAGAAAGAAAATGGAGAAGCACTAAATCAAACAACACCCTGGACATCTACAAGCAAGTTACAATCTTACCAAGCTGCCACCATACAAGCGAAAAAGGACTATTACACCAAGATACTCCAAAGCTCCTTAAATGGCCCCCAAGAGCTTTTTTGATATTGTTAAGACACTAAGCAAAGATCCTGCATACTGAACTGATGAAAGTGCCCCACACCACAAGCAATGGCTGACTATTTCCAAACCCTAACCTCAGTCCACCCCAACAGTACAAACCAGCATACAACCATAGCAAATGAAATCACCCATCAAAGCACATGGACTTCATTCCCGATAATCACACCGGAATACCTAGATAAGGTCATCATAAACATCAGCACAACTATTTCCCTGCTCAGCCCCTGTCCAGCTAGCTGGATCAAGGCAGCTAGACAGGAGCTCATTCCAACAATACTAAGAATAATCCAACCATCACTAACTCAGGGATACATCCCACCTGAACTCAAGTAAGCTTCTATCCCCCCTGTCAGGAAAGGGAAATCTAATGATATTAACCACCCATCTTCCTACAGACCTACAGCCAAACTCCCATTCTTTTCCAAGGTATTGGAAAAAATTGTATAAAGACAGCTGTAGGAGGACTACATAGATATGAATCACTTGCTAGATTTCCAACAATATGGCTTCAGAGCACACCACGGAGTAGAGTCACCCATGACTTGCCTACTCAACAACCTAATTAAGGGCAGTCCATGGTATATGCAGTATTCGCCTCCAGCACCATAATTCAAAGACATCAATTTTCTTCCTGTCTATCTTTTTCACTGTCCAGCTTTCGCACCCATATGATGTTATTGAATACCATGCTTGAATGAGTCGAATCTTTGTATGGAGAGAGACATCTCTGCTCTTGAGAATCTTGTCTAGGTCTTTCATAGCCATTCTGCCAAGAGAAATGTGTCAGATTTCTTGACTGTTGCTTCTTTATTGATAGTTGATCCAAGTAGGTTAAAGTTGTCCATGATTTCAATTTCTTCTCCTTCAACGATGAACTTATTGATTTTGCCAGTTGTCATGATCTTTGTCTTCTTTACATTAAGGCGCAGGCCCATTTTAAGACTATGTTCCTTGATTGTGAGAAGCAAATGTTAATGGTTGCAGCCATTATGTACCATAATAAAGTCCTGCAACATCCTTTAGCACATCTATGAGGGTGATGTAATGATTTACTCACCTATCAACAAAAGTCCCAACAACATGCCCATAAGAAGCTGCTTTTCCACCCTCTGCAATTGACTCAAAAGCCAAAACATAAACATAAAACTCAAGAAGACTGAAGCTATGTTCATCACCAGGGACTGAATTTTCACACCACCTACTGCCATACCTATTTATGGAACACATATCCAAATAAAACAAAGTGTCCGATACCTTGAAGTTACCCTGGATCAACACCTCTCCTTCAAAAACACATACAAAACATAACAGAGTGTATATTTCAAGTTCAAAGCAATCAAGAATCTTAAACCACTCCTATCAGCCCATGACTTCTCTGTCCTTCAAGCAACCATATTCCCCCACTTTGACTACTTTAATATCTTCCAGGGCATACCAAAAAGAAATAAAGTATCTAGGAGTCACATTTGACTGTGACCTAAAGATGGAAAAACACCTCCGAAAGACCAACAGAGCAGTTTTCCACAAGCTTAGAGTGCTCCAACCCATTCGGAATATTATTGATCCCCAAGACTTCAGAACAGTGGCCCAAGCACTCATCATGCCACATTTTGACTACTGCAACGCCATCCTACAAGGTTTACCTAAAAAAAACCTAAACATATTACAAATGGCACAAAATGTAGCTGCCAGGGTCATAATGAAGAAAAATCTAAGTGACCACATCACACCAGTACTAATTCAATTACACTGGCTACCCATAACAGCTTGCACAAAATACAAAATACTAACAACCACCTTCAAACTCATCCACAACTTAGCACCTTCCTTCCTCAACAACCTAGTAAGATTGCAACCTCCTACCCGAAACAGAAGAACCCACAATTCCAACATCCTTCACACTCCAACAGATATAAGATCTGCCAAAGCTAACACCAGCCACAGGGCTTTCTCATATGCGGCGCCAACACTGTGGAACCAACTCCCACCAGAACTACGAGCTAGCAATGACCTTCTAGACTTCAGAAAGAAACTCAAAACGCACATTTTCCAATCACATTTCAACCTGAACTAAACCCACAGATGGAGCAGCCCCTGACCACTGTGTCCAAGAAGATTATCCTGTATATGTATTTATGTATATATGTAAATGAACTCCCCCATAGCTAAGAAGTGTTAACTCTGTATGATGTGCTTTTCTGACAATCTGTATGTAAACAAAATTTGTACCTGCCTTGATTCGGCAGTTTCACAATAGTAATCCTACCCGCTTCTGATCGCTGGAAGGAGCGGGCTACAAATGCTTGCTAAATAAATAAAATAAATAAATAAATAAACTCAACCATCCACCCTCTCCAACTTGCGCTCAACATGGCTGCATGAACCCTCTTCAATGCAAACGGAGCTGAGCACATTACACTTCTCCTCAAGCAGCTGTACTGGCTTCCCATTGCTGGGCATATAAAATTCAAATCCATACTTACAACATTCAAAGCCCTCAATGACTCTGCACCACAATACCTACAAACACTGCTCCAGATCACACCTGACAAGGAACATGCTAGTTACACCACTGATATTTACGAAAACCAACACTAACACATCCAGTAGAGCTTTCTTTCTCTATGCGCCGCACCTATGGAACTCTATCGCAGAAAAGCTAAGGACTACAAACTGACACAGCTTCCTTCAGGAAAGCCCTTAAAACCTATATCTTCAGAGAATGCTACCCATCTACCTAACTCCTCATAGTCCCCCTGCCCCACTCCCCTACCCACACTCGCCCCTACCATGAATCCCCTAGATACTCAAAAAAATGTACATAGTTAACCCCCAAACATATGTAACTAAGTTCTTCCAAGTTGACTACACCGATTACTGTAAATGTTCTGTTCAATGTAGACCGCTTTTAACCAAAGGATAAAGCGGTATAAAAAATCTTTTAAATAAATAAATACATAAATGATAATTAACTGAATTTCTTCTTTAGCAAAGGGAACTCTAGTGCACCCTAGTGGTAGATGAGCTGTTGAGAAGTACCAGTAGGGAGTCATGAGAAGGAGGTCTTTACTTTCTGGGAGCTTCCCAGATGATGTGCTGGGGGAGAGAAGATTACCAAGTGATCTATAGATAGCTCGTCACTAATCATCATATTAATTTAACCGTGTGGATTGGAGCCAGTGACAAATGCTCAGAACTAGAAAAAAGACTTCTGTGTAATTAGCTGACGTCTGCATTGGTTAGGGACTGAGGCAGGCATTGTCTAGGATTGTTCTGGCAATTTCTGAAGAACAGTTGTAAAAGGTTGAGAGATACGTCATTCATACATCCAAAAGCACCATGGATCGTAATGGGAGCATTTTCAGTGATGGTAGCCGGCACTGCTAAAGCGGCTCGCCATTGCCACTTTAAATTAAACCCAGATAACTAGTGCCGGCACATATCCGGCAACTGGCACTGAATGTCTTGTTTTGCAATCCGGTTAGCAGCGATATTCAAGTGCTAACCAGAGTACAAAGCCATATAAAGTTAGGACAGCCTTTCATCTGTGCTAACCTTATGTGCTTTAGCTAACTAGTTAACGGCTGAATATTGCTGTTAACCGGGTAGCTAACGGTGCTACTCCTGCTCCATCGCTAACTGTTGAGCGACGGGGCATTTAACCAGGTTAGGAGGGGGTATTTGGCAACTCTGCACACCGCATGAATCCCTTTGAATATGTTTTTCTTTGCGTAAGAGCTTTTTCCTTCTTATCATCAGTAGAAATAAAACTGCAAAACCAAAAATCTTTTTGCTGATGAAACACTTTTGATTCTGCAGACTAGGGCATCTGCAGGGAGGCTGGAAATCTCTGGTTCTTTTTTTACCCGTAAGAGGCTCTTTTCGGATTTCCGTATCTTCAAAGCCATTTTGCACATCAACAAGTCATTTTTATCTCTGGAAAGCTAAGACTGACTGCAAATACAATTGAGGACATTCTGTTTGCATGATAGATGAACCCCAAGAAATGATGTCTTTTGGACTATCAAGATAAGGTCAAAACTCACAGAGCCTGAAACGTACAGCACAGACCGCAGGGGCTTTTATTTCTGTAAATGGATTTGCCAGTGATGTCTGCTGTAAAAACATTTCTATTGAAAGTAACATACATGTCTGCAGGCCCTTAGTGCAGATCACATATCACATTCAGACCACGATGATGGAGGACTGAGGCAAGAACCTTGCAGTCCAGAAAATGTGGAGAAACAGAGGTACCGATCTGCACAAAGAAAGGTACATGAAAACAGCAAGGGTTAAGGTCAGACCAAGAGGCCAGAGTACATGGATCAGGCAAATAATAGAAGCAGGAACAACTAGGCACTATGGTCAACCGAATTTTCCAACAGAATAGCGTTAGTTATTTATTTATTTAACAGGTTTCTATTTATTTATTTAACATTTTTTATATGCCGTTTTTCTGCAATTCAAAACGGTTTACAAGGAACAAAAGGTAAACAGTGTGTTCACAGATGTTTTATATACTGCCTTTAATGCATCTGGAAGAAGATATGAATATGAAGGAGTTATTCATAAAATTCACTATGGTTCACCTGATTTCCGCAAGTCAAACAAAACAACAATCAAAAGAGCATTCTCTCACTATGCTCCGATTCTTTGGAATTCCCTGCCTCCAACAAAGGAAAAAAAGATCTTACCAACTTCAGAAAAAGATTGAAAACATTCCTTTTCATAGAACACGATGGCAACTCACACTCAGAACCTATGACTATCTAGCAAAAAGTGGTCTTAACAGCGCTGTATTTCCTTTCCCTAACCTCTTCTCTGTCCCCCAATACATTCAAATACACGCCTACATGCCTCTCAGTTAACCAACATATGGATATCAATCTATCTTCCACCCCCTTATCTTCTGAGCAGTGATATTGTAAATAGTTAATTCTGTTATTGCATATAATTAAAAATGTTCCATGTAAAATCAAGTTCTGTTTATTGTAAACCGCCTTGATTGCCAGATAAGGTGGTATATAAGAGTGTGAAATAAATAAATGCTTGAACCAGGGAGGAAATAATCCAGTCAGAGGTTGTGTTACGGGGCCAATCAAGGGCTTAAGAAGGTGGAATGATACATTGTTTGCAGAACAGAACGTATAAGGAGAGACTGTGCATCTCTCCAATCACAGAACAGCACTGAAAAGGCATTTAAAGCCCTTATGTACTTCAGATGTACTTTTCCAGTATGGACTTAAATCCTGTAAAAATGCCAAACTGGACATTTTAATTTAAATATAAGAACATAAGATATGCCATACTCGATCAGATCAAGGTCCATCAAGCCCAGTATCCATCCTGTTTCCAACAGTGGCCAATCCAGGTCGCCAGTACCTGGCAGGTTCCCAAAAAGGTAGACAGGTTCCACATTGCTTATCCCAGGATAAGCAGTGGATTTCCCTGGTCCTCTTTATTAATGGTTTATGGACTTTTCCTCCAGGAACTTGTCCAAACCTTTTTTAAATTGAGCTACACTAACAGTTTTTACTACTGAGTTACATTTTCTCCTGTTAGTCTCAAATGAGCTACATTGTAGCTTCATTGCATGTCCCCTAGTTTTTCTACATTTTGAAGGTATAAACATTTACTGGTTTCACGCCATTCATCATTTTATAGACCTCTATCATATCTCTACCTCAGCCATCTTTTTTTTCCAAGTTGAAGAACTCTAACCTTTAAGCTTTTCTTCATAGGGGTATCCTTCCATCCCCTTTACCATTTTGGTGGCTCTTTTCTGTGCCTTTTATAATTTTGCTACTATATATCAATTTTAAGATATGGTGAGCAGAACTGCACACAATATTCAAGGTGTGGTTGCACCATGGAATGATACAGAGGCATTATAATATCCTTGGTTTTATTCTCCATTCCTTGACTTATGATTCCTAGCATTACCTGTCTTTCAACTCTGGTACGTTCCCCTCTGCTCTCAAGCAAACATCTATCAGACCACTCCTAAAAAATTGTAAGTTAGATCCTCAAAAGGTAGGCTCCTACAGACCCATCTCAAGTATTCTTTTTCTCGCAAAGTTAATAGAAAAAGAGGTTCAATGTCAATTACAAGACCACATCGATGCGGGTGCTCCGCTAGATCCTTGCCAACATGGCTTCAGAGAATCACACGGTATAGAAACACTCCTTACAACTCTCCTCAATAACATAATTTCTGGTATTAACAACATCCGGCAGGGTTTTGCACTTGTGTTCCTGGACATAGCCGCAGCCTTCGACTCTGTGAGCCATGAGCTCCTCCTAATACGGCTAAAAGAGAAAGGAGTTGGCGGAACTGCCCTTGAATGGTGCAGATCATACTTATCCGAAAGATGGCAACACGTCCGTTCTGGTGGAGCGATGTCTGATCCATTTCACCAAGGGCAGGGGGTCCCACAAGGGTCCTCCCTCTCTGCTTTACTGTTCAATATATATATGCAACCCATTTGCAAGATCATAGAAACAGAAACATGATGACAGAAAAAGACCACATGGCCTATCTAGTCTGTCCTTCCATAACAACAACTACAACAGTCCACTTTTTACCTTTAGAGATCCTCTGTGTTGGTCCCATGCTTTTTTGAATTCAGTTACTGTCCTCATCTCTACCACCTCCACTGGGAGACTATTCCATGGATCCACTACTCTTTCTGTAAAGAAATATTTCCGCATATCACTCCTGAATCTATCTCCCTTCACCCTCATCCCATGTCCCCTCTTAGCAGAACTTGCTTTCAATTGAAAGAGGATCTCTCCCTGAACATTTATGCCAAGGAGGTATTTAAACAGCTCAATCATATCACCTCTTTCATATCCCGCCTTTCCTCTAAGGTGTACATATTAAGATCCTTAAGTCTGTCCTCATATGCTTTATAATGAAGCCCACTAATCATTTTAGTAGCCACCCTCTGCACCGACTCCATCCTGTTCACATCCTTTTGAAGGTGCGGTCTCCAGAATTGCACACCATACTCCAAATGAGGTCGCACCAAAGTCTTATACAGAGGTATTATCACCTCCTTTTTTCTGCTAGCCATTCCTCTCCGTATGCACCCAAGCATCTTTCTAGCTTTTGCCGTCGCCTTTTCTACCTGTTTAGCTACTTTAAGATCATCAGACACAACCACGCCTAGGTCCCGCTCTTCTTTAGTGGACAAAAGTACTTCACCTCCTATACTGTATTGCTCCCTTGGATTACTGCAGCCCAAATGCATGACCTTACATTTTTTAACATTAAATCCCAGCTGCCAAATTCTAGACCATTCTTCAAGCTTAGCTAGATCCCTCCTCATGTTATCTACACCTTCCTGGGTGTCTACTCTATTGCAGATTTTGGTATCATCTGCAAAGAGGCAAACCTTACCCGACAGCCCTTCCGCTATATCACTAACAAAGATGTTAAAAAGAATCATACCAAGGACAGATCCTTGGGGCACACCACTGGTAACATCCTTCTCCTCAGAATGAGCTCCATTTACTTGTACTCTTTGTCGCCTCCCACCCAACCAATTTCTAACCCAAGCAGTAACTTTAGGGTCCATCCCTAGGGTGCTCAGTTTGTTTATAAGTCGCCTGTGAGGAACAGTGTCAAAGGCTTTACTGAAATCTAAATACACCACATCTAGAGCTCTCCCTCGGTCCAACTCCCTGGTCACCCAGTCAAAGAAATCAATCAGATTTGTCTGACAAGACCTGCCTCTGGTGAATCCATGCTGCCTCTGATCATGTAATCCGCTGGACTCCAGAAACCTCACTATTTTCTCTTTCAGCAGCGTTTCCAATAATTTACTCATCACCGAAGTTAAACTAACCGGCTTGAAGTTTTCAACCACATCCTTACTTCCGCTTTTGTGTAAAGGCACCACATGAGCCTCTCTCCAGTCCTTGGGCACCACTCCCGACTCCAAGGCATTGAAAAGGTCAGTCAGTGGAGTTGCTAGAACGTCCCCAAGTTCCCTCAGTATTCTAGAGTGTATCCCATCCGGTCCCATCGCTTTGTCTACTTTAAGTTGAGCTAGTTTCTCACGAACACAGTCTTCTGAAAATTGTTCAAGATGTCCCTCGCTTCTGTTCTTATTTGTGGGTGTTTTCTGAGGTCCTGCTCCTGGTTCTTCATCTGTGAACACAGAACAAAAATATTTGTTAAGCAATTCCGCTTTATGCTTATCAGCTTCTACATTTTCCCCCCCTGCACCCTTGAGTCTGACAATACCACTTTTGCCCTTCCTCTTCTCACTAATATATCTGAAAAATGTCTTATCCCCCCATTTTATTGCATTGGCTATTTCCTCCTCCTTTTGAATCTTTGCCTTCTTGACTACTTTGCTAGCTTCTCTAAGTTTTTCCAAATACGGTCTTTCAATGTAAGTTGCATGGTATATGCGGATGATGTCCTGCTTTATATGCCATTTGACATAGACAATTTGGACCTATCTCCTCTGAGCAACTGCTTTGATGCCATATCGGAATGGCTCTTGTCACAAAACCTCAGGATTCAACATAAGAAGACAGAGGTGCTCTTCATGTCAAAGAACCCGAACTTTAGCCCTCCACAATTCTTGAAGGTGAAAGATGCTGAGCTACAGTCAAAACCCAAAATACGTTGTCTAGGTGTTACACTTGATCAGAACCTGGACATGAAGTCACATATAGCCAACATTGTAAGAGCTATATACTACTACAAAATCCGGTCACTCAGACATCTTTGCCCCTTGCTTGAACCTGATCATGCCTCACTTTGACTATGCTAATGTCATTTTACTAGGCCTCCCTCAATCCACCTTGAACCCCTTACAGTTCGCAATGAATAGCGCTGCGAGGATTCTCTATGGGGCATCTAGGAGTGAGCATGTGTCGCCCCTTCTGAAGCAGTTACACTGGCTTCCTATACAGGCCAGGATTATCTTCAAGACATTACTACTTACCTTCAAAGCGGTAAATAGTCTCTCCTCCACATCATTAACCGATCTCATCAAAACCATACCCCTGAATAGATCAAGAAGATCAACGGCACTAAATATGCTAATGGTCCCTCGTGAACTTACAAGTTGCACCTCATCAGCAGCAAACAGGGCTTTCAGTCTCCGTGCCCCAAAACTCTGGAATGCCTTGCCAACAGATATTAGAGCAATCACCAACCTGCTTCAATTTAGAAAGGCCCTCAAACATTACTTATTCCTTAAATACTTCCCGGTACGTGCAGAAGCACGTCCCCTCTCCGTTAGTTATAGGAACTCCGAATCACCTAATGAGTCAGAATACCCCACGTAGTAAGGTTCCACTGACCATTAATTATAAGGTTCCAATGACAATTAATTACGTTTCAATTGTGCTATAATTTAAAGATGTCAATAGTTTTCCTTGCAATCCACGTTTAATGTCCTGTTATTTGTAATTACCTTGTTATCCAAGTTTTATGACCTTGTTTACTGTAACTCAGACACATGTTTTTGTGCTGAATTTTGTGTTCGATGTAAACCGCGCTGATGTCAAATAGTGCGGTATATAAGAAATGTAAATAAAATAAATAAATAAATAAATTATATTTGCTTTCCTGGCTGCATCTGCACACTAGGCAGAGGGTTTCAAGATATTATCCATGATGACGCCTAAAATCCTTTTCCTGGGTGGTTCTCCTTAATGAGGAGCATCACGCATCATGTAACCGTAGTTTGGGTTGTTCCTCCCTAAGGGATAGATTCTGCTCACCCAAAATCTGTGTTGTACGTCCTGGTTGGATATAAAACCTGCGCTCAGCAGCTGCTCCCGATTCCGATCCTTGCTCTCCCCGCACATATACGGCTGTTGTGTGGGGAGCGTTGGATGGGGGCGGGAGTGGCGGCACAGTGGAGCGGGGGCAGAGCAGGGGTGGGCTGCAGCATTCAGCCATATAGAGGGCTTTCAGGTCAGCCTTCTGTATGTCCAGCGGCCCCAATTTGTACACCCAACCTATTCTACCTTGAAGATGGAATAAGTGCCGGGTGCCTTTGCGATCGGGGCATGCAGTGCCCCCAACACAACAGGGCTGCCGCAGGAATGCCTGCATTGCCCGATCATGGCCTGGCTGCCCCCTCCAAGGGTCAGGCGGCGGGAAAACGGTTTGTTACTGCGGGCAGTATTTGGGCTCTGAAGCTGGATGTACCACTGTCATGGTAACGGGACACTAACTGGAGCCTTGAGCGGTAGGGACGGATAGGCACTTGGACATATCCCAGCACAGAATGCTATGCATGCCGGGCCATCCAAGTGCCCTGATTCTGTAATAGTGGTAACATATGGCTCCCGCGGTTGCAGAATCGGGTCCATATTGGCGTTGTACATTTTCTGCACGTCCGGACGGCCCAGACGTGCACAATGCCGAATCGGCCTTTCAGTGAATAACTTTTTTACTTGTCCACATTAAATTCCATCTGCCATTTGGACATCCACTCTTCCCATTTATCAAGATCCACTTGCAATTTTTCACAATCCTCTTGTGTTTTAACAACTTTGAATTTTGTGTCATCTACAAATTTGACCACCTCGTTCATTTTTCTCATTTCCAGATCATTTATGAATAAGTATGCCTTGTAGCGCTGTATAAATGATTAATAGTAGTAGTAGTAAGTTAAATGTAGATATATGTACATTCTTAAGGCAATTTCCAAAAGCCATTTACCTGAATGAATGAGCTATTGAAAAGTACCCGTCCTCTCTGAGGATAGAAGTATGCATTGATGGGGTTCTTTGACTGTGTTGCTATCAGGACTTAGCATCATATTTTGACTGCAGCTCCTCGTCGTTGTCACCTCCCCAGTTACAGAAGCAGGCATCCTATCTGACGGCCTAATTTTCCCAATGGTTAAGTCTACAAAGACATTCAGAGCTTGATGCAAAAAAGTGTGCTGCCGTTTGTGCACTGCTTACCACAATTTTCTGTGCTAGTGTGGGCGCAGATTGTAAGTAAGGATTTAACGTGATCGTAACCAATGCTCAGATGCCCATACTACTGGAAGCTCACAGCGTATTCAAATCTATTTAAATAGATGTCAATGAAGCAAATAGCTATGCAGTGCAGATGCAAAGAAATGCCCAGTAGAGCAGAAGACCGAGCTCAGTGCCAGGATTTTAACGCCAGGTCTGAGAAGCATTAAGGGTTAGTGCACAGGTCTGCGGTCAGTGTTGGTGAGGAACTTATGCCTGTTTCTTGGACGCAACTTTTTTTTTCTCTGCTGAAGAATGCTGAAAACAAATGGCAAGAGAAGTGTGCTGGAACAATGTGATTATGCGCATCTGCTGGAATGCTGTGTGACACCTAACAGCAATATTATTCTGGGCAGAATTTCTCTGCAGAATAATATTGGGGCTTATGAATATTATTCTGAGCAGAATTGAGTAGAATAATATTCCTGTTAAGCGCCACACAAGTGTCAAACTGATTATTTTTGGGGGCAGGATATAGGCGCTGCTGACACAGACCCAGGGTGTACGTACCTGGCTTTC
This sequence comes from Ichthyophis bannanicus, assembly GCA_033557465.1. Lineage (NCBI taxonomy): Eukaryota > Metazoa > Chordata > Amphibia > Gymnophiona > Ichthyophiidae > Ichthyophis > Ichthyophis bannanicus. The sequence goes on along the minus strand of CM066050.1, from coordinate 80,568,703 downwards.
TCTTCCTGTTTAGTGCAGATATTTTGTGCACAGCTCATTTGCACGCTTTTTGCTTAGAGTATCACTGAGCAAAACATCTGCACTAGGGAATACTGCACTAGAACTTTATTACCAGGCTCTAGCACAGGGGTTTCTGCATCGAACCCTCAGAATGGAAACGAGGATCGGTGGTTTAGGCTGGTTTCCATTAGCCCTCAGTTTCCGGTTGAAGTCTGGCTGCCTCTAACACTACAGGAAATTTGTTGCAAAAAGTTTAAATTGAAGTGAGGTCTTTAGGTAAAGTTTATTTATATTTCTCAATTTAGAGCACAAGCCACACAGAAATACTTATGTATAATATATACATATGAAATGAAAATAAATGTATATATACACACGCACATGCATACAGTTACATATTGTATAGTGCATATCTCTGTTTGACTTGTTGAAATAGCTAGTTTCTCCATTTATTGGAGACTGTAGGTGGTATAGCACAAAGAATTTCTGAGTAAAGTTTATGAGTGATATGGATAAACACAATTCTGTTTTTTTATTAAAATAATTTTTCTTTTTCCTTTCGCTGGATTAAATGTGCCTCGATGCGGTGAATCATTGGGTTTCGCTCGCAGTACGATTCCCTGGCTAACAGTAAAATTGGAGGCAATAGGCTCAGAGATATTATTGCCTCATAAACTCCAGCTGAATACCTGTTCTTTTATTACTGGAACATCTCTAGGGAGAAAGACAGCAGAGTATTCAATGGATAAGATCCTCGAGGAGCTGGAAGATTCAAGTGAGCGGAGTCAGTGGAAAGTGTGCCAGAGGAATGGGGTCAGCTAAGATGAATTAGCTTTAAGTGAATGGATACAGTTTAAAAATGTGCTCCCGTAAGCTGGTACAGCTGAGAGCAGGTGTGTCATAGTAAGTGCATAAGCTGAGGGGAGCTGTGTTCTTTTGAGAGGACAGAGTTGTGGGGAGGTGTAGTTTTCTGAGTGGGTACAGCTGTAGGGAGGTGTAGCTTTGTGAGCAGACAGAGTTACGGGGAGGTATAGCCTTGTGAAAGAGGAGAGCTATAGGTAGGTGTAGTCTTATGAGCTGGTATATTTATAGGGAGGTGCAGCTTTGTGAGTGGATATAGCTGCAGGGAGGTGTAGCCTTGTGCTATAGGTAGGTCTAGCCTTATGAGAAGATAAATTTATGGGGAGGTGCAGATTTGTAAGTGGGTACCACTGGAGAGAGGTGTAGCTTTGTGACTGGGTAAAACTATGGGGAAGCGTACCCCTGTCAATGACTAAATCTATAGGACATATTGCTAAGGGGAAGTACATCCTTATGAGTGGGTACAGTTTTCGTCAAATATAGTGAAAATGTAATGAACAACTGGGTATAAATGTACTGTATCATTTCAGTTATTATGATGTATGTCACTGTTTCATTTGATAAGTATAATTTATTCTTTAGCTTACCACTTCTAGGAGTTAGGGGCCACCGTTTTCCAAGGTGGCAGTGTGAAGAAAAGATCACCACTGGATGCCTCGCCAGACCAGGTAAGTATAATTGGACTGGAGGGAGAGGATCTGGTCTACCATTGGAGGGTCTATGGTGGAGGGTGCTGGGATGCTTGAGCTAGAGGTGGCCTCACTTGGGATATCCTGGCTGAGGGAGGGGGGAGTGTAAGGCCAGGTGAGCCTGGGCCCAGGGGTGTCCTAGTTCAGGGGTATCAGAGATCCCAATGTGGAGGGGGAAGTCGGGAGTATTCAGGAGTGTCATAATGTTTAGGCGTATCCAGGTGGGAGTTGCGAGTGTCCAGAGCATTCAGGGGGATCCAGGTTTATTCAACCACCAGGAAATATTTGCAGAGTGGGCTAGTCCCTGCTCATGCATTGACAGGAAAGGAGATATTTTACTCGCGATGCAGCAAATGGCTGCATAATACTGTGGTTGCTTATGCTGTTTTTTATGACAGCATACATTTTTCAGCACTGCTGTAATTTGAACCAGGAGTAAAAGTGCTTGTGTAGCTTATGTGTTAGAACACTGTATACTATAGCTTATTGCAACATTCTGATGCATTATTGACTACATTGAGGAAACTGGGGGTGTGCCTAGGTTAAAGCAAATTTCATCAGGTGACAAGATGTAATTGAGATCAGATGAGTGACTAAAAAGAGCTGCATGGTCCTATTTCCTAAGTTTGTGAACGATCATTGGATAGAAGGAACGGCAGAAAGAATAAGTCTTTATTTGAAAAAGTGTGTGCCCAATACTCATCCAGGGTCTTCCCTTCTAAGTAGTCACTTCCTATATTCAATGAGTTATTTTCTTCAGTTTCCCTCCATTTCCCCTGTCATACATGAAGGCACATTTTAAACAGGTCGCAGCAAGGGAAATTGAGATATCCAGTTCAGGACATGTATAATTGCCCTTGTTTAGATTCTACTTTGATTATGTAGCTAGGATCAAGAGCACCATCCAATGTCCCTACTAATTGCCAGAATTGTATAGAATAAGACTGGTACTTTTCAGAATCCTGGGAGGTTTCTCCTGCCATTCATTTTTATATGGGAGGGGCGTCCCTTGAGAAGGGAAAGCCCACTTAGCATAAAAACCTTACCCTTGAGGGAAGAAGTGTCTTTGGTTCCTAGCCATCATATCAGAATGACGTAGGTGGGTGTTTGCCCTTAGGGAGAAAGTACTCTGATACCCAGCCAGAGTACAGCCTCTACCCAAAAAGAAGGATCTGAACCTACCATCCTAACCAGCAAAGTATGACAAGAGGTTTGAAGCCGCTGCATAAATGCAGGAGGGGGTGGGGGGTGCTCAGCCTGAAGATGAAGGTTCCTGCAAAGATCTGCAATGAACACTATCAGAAGTTAAAAAACAACACCAAATAAGAACACCAAGGTATCTAAGGAAAAGGAAGTGAGTTTTTACAGTACCGGGAAAATGGAAGATACCAACCTTAAGCCCAAGTCCTTTGATGACAAAGGAAAGGGAAGGGAAGGACAGAAGACTAAATCACTAAATATTGTAAGCCAGAAGTAAACATATAGAGTAGCATTTTAGAAGGGACATTTCAGAAAAATCTGGAATGTCCACAGCAGAACGTCCAAAACCAAAGGAGAAGTAGCACTGCCTTCTGAAAATCAATCCGTCTCCACCCTGAAAAATGAACATCCCAGTAACCAGTTCTGGAGATGGCCCTGAGGTGGCTATCCGCAGAACCACAAATGTGTACGTCTCTAAAGTGCACACACACAGAACTGGGTACTTGGAAACCCCGGTCTGGGAAGGCCAGAAGGGGGCCATCTGTTATAAGACTAGCATGCCCTGCCCTGCCATTTCAGATACTCAGACATGTGATGGTGGGCCAGTAATATGTTTGGAATATGTATGGGCAGATTTCTTCAGCCAGGAAATAAGCATATCGATGTAAGTGCATTTTGCTCTTCCCTCTGGAGGAATTGCAGCCATGAAATGAGAATTTGTTTGCACTTTATTTGTGGTCAGAAGCGGGTATAGGCATGGATGCCTCAAAAACCAGGGCCAGACATGCTTACGTCATTCTGAAATCCCACTGCGTTGTGCAACTCCCTTGCTCTGCCCGGGCATGCCTCTACCATGCCCCCGTGATGCATGGATGTTTTCGCCCTATGGATTCTATATATCCAGTTTTCTAAAATGAGTCCAGGGACATCTGCATGATTTGCACATCTACGTGTGCATATTCAGACTCCCAACTCACGAACAGAGCTTCAGAATGACCCCCTAAATATAGGAGTGCAGATTTGGGAAGGAATGGGGCAAACTACTCTCCATATATTATGCTGAAACTTCTCTAGTGTTTTATAGTTATAGGGTCCTATATTGAATAGTTACAAAATTAGGACCCATAACGTCCTCTAAGCGGGATATTCAGCATGCTAAGTGCTGCTGAATATTACTGCAATACGACTCAATGCTACACGGTTAGCATTGGGGTGTTTTAGAGGCAGGACTTAGGGATAACTGGTTAGCGGTGATAATTCAGCCACTGCCCGATTATCCCTCAGCGGTGAAAGTTAGGCGCAGCAGTGTACAAATTAATGTTCATTGTAAATCGCACTGATTCATAAAAGCGCGGTATAAAATAAATAAATAAATAAAAGCTGTCCTAACCTTTGCTGCCAAAGCTAACTGGGCAGCAGCTGAATATCACCGCTGCCGTTAGCTTCTGTGCCATGCAGCGTTGTGTAGCAGACCCGGATATTCAATGCCGTTGGCCGGATATGATTAACTCTTTAGTGGTGACGGCTAAGTGCTTTACTCACAATAGTCGCAGCTGCTGAATATCGGGCCCATAGTCTTTATATTAAGATGTTAAATGTTGAAGATGTTTATCAGTGACCCTAAAGTTTTAGTAGACCCTTGGTTTAGGACACAAACCTCTGGCCTGGACTCTAAGGGGTATGTTTACTAAACCGTCTTAATGTTACCGGTGTTAGTTGCAGTCTTACTGTGACGAATGCCATATAAGGTAGTGGGCGTTCCAGTCTTAAGGTAGCATTTCGGGTTATCGTGCGATAAAGTCCGTTATCGCATGATAGAGGGAGCCGTGGCATGTTAACATGCGTTAGCCTTAATTAGGCGTGCTGACCTGCAAACACAGCAGCAGAGGTGTAGCATAATGGTTAATACATTGACTAATGAAACAGGGGTCATGAGTTTGATCCCACAGTGGGCTTAATGAGTAAGGCTGTCTGAGTCACTACCCTTTACTTTAAATCAGTGCTGTCTGAGGCATTTTCTTTTTTAATGTAAATTAGTGCTGCCAGCAAACACACCCTCACAGTGCCGTAACCTAAGGTGCCGCATAAGGCGCCCTATAAGGCACTGCAGAGGGCACATTATAAAGTGCACTGTCCACCAAGGCACCTTATAATGTTCCCTATAGGGTGCCTTATAGGGCGCCTTAAGGTTACAGCACTGTGAAGGTGTTTTTGCTGGCAGCACTAATTTAAATTAAAAAAGGGAATGCCTCAGACAGCCCTATCAAATAACACCACTGTGGGATCAAACCCATGACCTCTGCCTCCACAGTCAGTAAAGCAACCAGTGGGCTACATCTCTACAGCTACTAACAAACCCCTGGCTGGCTACAGAAGGACTGCAGGTCACCACACAAACTGTCTGCTGTGGTTACCAGGATAGGGTTAACCCACCCATACCCATGATGCACTGCACATGCAGATCAGCAGTCTACAGATGATCACAAGATGGGGTATGCACCCCCACAGCACCTCGGCCTGGTAGGGGGAACTGACCGTGTGTGTTACTGGCACAGAGTAGCTACAGACCGACACATTGTGGGGGTATTGTGCTTACCCTGAGGGTGAGGTGGAGTGCCCAGCACCAGGTCCGCAGCACCTGGGTTAGCTGAGATAGACTATGCTGCAGGTCTCCATCAGTGCCAGTGTGTAATAGGTAGTCCTTGCAGACACACCTAGGATACACCTGTGTCCATCCGTATTTCCCAGTCATGTCTAGCTCTTGTGGACTATGATGCACCCAGAATAGTGCATATCCTGTGTGGGTGCCATGGTCACATGATTTAAGTGAAGAGGGGTGTTTGGACCCATAGGCGGATTATGTAGCAACACCCAACCTGCCCTCTGGGGCTCAGGGTTGGGGACAGGATCTCCCACCAACAGAAACACATTCTACAGCACTGCAATGGTGGCAGTTGAGGGGACCATCAACCCCAGTCCTGCTGGGGAACAGGCACCCTACAGGGCAGTCAATGCAGATCTGTACATATCCATAAGACAATGGCAGACAGACAGTAGGCCTGGAAATGCTCAGCTGCCCCCCACCACTATCTGATATTCTCCAGCTGCTGCAACCTGCGAGGTGTTCCAGCCATACACATACTAACTGCAGACAGTCTGCTAGCTAGTCCATAGTGCATGTTCCTGGAGGAGATGCGTGCACCCAAAACTGGGATGTGAGCACACACACCAAGCAGATAAGTTAGTGATTGGGCCCCAGAAAAGAGAACCCATAAATATCACTTGAGAGAAATACTATATAGCACTATGGGGGAACCTAGCCATGCCGTGGTCACTGCTCAGTCAGGGTGAGAGTGACCTCCCAGCAGGACATGCTGTGGCCACCCTATCCGTGCAGGTGGTGGCCGGGCACTACAATGTCCAGCCATTGCCCTATGCCCTGTGCAGATGCATCCTGCCCAGGCCACCCTGTCTAGGCCATACCTACAGTACCTTGCTCCTCATTATGCACATTGGCAGGCTAACACTGGAAACAGTGCAAGCAGTGTGGGCTGAGTAAGGTGTAGGCAGCCACAACACACTGGATAGACAGACACACACTCCCACACCTATGCCAGCATTGTGCAAATATAGAGGCTTTTGGCAGCCCTGGCCACCACAACAGTCCTGGGCACAGTGCAGGCATGGCTATGGTACACAATACTGTTGGGGTCACTCCGCGGGGTGGTAAACACTGTCAGAAACCAAAACTGAAACACACTCCACAGATATCAGAAAGGTTGCTATGATGCAGCTCTATCAGCAAATTGTGCTTAACTTAGGAATTGATATCTGCCATTAATCATAGCAACCTTTTGATATATGTGTAACATATTCCCAAGTTTAGGGCGGCATTGAGTATGCAGGTGCCAGTATTGGGAGATACTGCTGCGCGCAGGGCCCAACAGCCTGACTCTCCATGAGGCTTTGGATAGTGGAGCCTGTGGATGTGGGTGTTTATGCCCCTGTTGGCTGCTGCTCTAGGACAGAGGTTCCCAACTCCGGTCCTGGTGGGGCAAACACTGTTCAGGTTTTCATGCTGTCCCTAATGAATATGCATGAGATACATTTGCATATAATGGGGGCGGCGCGTACTAATGCAGCACAGGCATATTTATTAGGGACAGCATGAAACCTGAATGGTGTTTGGCCTTCCAGGACTGCAGTTGGGAAACTCTGCTCTAGGGATTGCACATGTTTATGGTGTCTGTGCTCTGTAGGGTAAAATATAGGCGTTTGACGCATGCTTATGTTCTCTGCAATAAAGGTTCCATCTTTATTACCATGGTTTAGTACTGGGTAAAATATGGGGAAAGGGTTGGCAAGAGCAACAGCTGGGACTTGAACTTGTGACCTTCTGCTCCTGATCACACTGGCTGGGTGTACCACACCACACTGTTGCCACAGGGACAGTTCATTCCCTGGGGATACCATGACTGTTTGTCAGACAGACCCTGTCTGTTGCATTGCACAGCATCCACCTAAACGAGGCTAGGCCATGGTCTGCTGTGGGCAGATGCCACTGCCCCCTCCGCCACCAGCACCCTTCCATCACCATGCTGCCATGCCATTATGCCGGTGGTGCTGGTGGTGCGCAGTCCCAGGCCATCCAGTATGCTGGTAGGCAGCTGCCTATGGTGTGGGTTCTCAGGTAGGGGTACCTACATGGACATGCGTGCTCCCCCCCCGCACCGCCTGCCAATGTTATGTGCCCTTGGGGGTACCTGCTGGGTAATCTCCCCTGTGACACTGTGGGACACACACTCATGCCCATGTTGGACCCTCGTCAGTTGCTGTCTTGCTGCTTTACAGTTTCGGCATTCCTATGTGCCACCTAGGCATCTGCCTAGCCCACACTGTGCCCCAGCTGGACCACAGCATGTGCCGCCTGCAGCCCCCTGTATCCCATTTAGAGCATCAGTGCAGTTGCCATTGCCTACGTGCCCACTCTGCTGTTGCTGCACATGTGCACGCCATAACAAACCTGCCCAATCTAAACGACAGAAACCCTGATCACCGCTATTTCAATGTGGAATCATTCATTTTGTAGGGGGACAGAGCATAGACCCTTCCAAACATGATATCTTAATTTATACGCTTTGTCAGTAGTGTTGCTTTATGTTTATCATTAATATCACTATTAGCCAGCTTGGTTATTGGGATTTTAGATGTGGTTGTGGTCCTTTTTATATGGTTATTTGCCTCTTTGTTCCCTGCACATGTATCACAACTATCACTTTTCTGGGTTTCCCTACCTTTGCTGCACATTGCTGACTGAAATGGTTTCTCTTTCCTGCAAATGTGCCTTAACACGACGGTTTCACTGGCGTTAGTGTTCAGACCCGGATTTCACAGCGTTAGTGTGCCTGGAGCCTCTCCCCTCCCACTCTCCGCCCATTGACCCCTTCTCTCCGCCCTCTGGGAAGCCTTACTCCACCCTTCAGACCCGGATTTCACAGCGTTAGTGTGCCTTAACGCTGCCGCTGCGTTATCGCACGCTAAGTGACGTTATCGCGCGCTGACGTTATCGCGCATTGAGTGACGTTATCATGCTATAATGTTATCGCACGATAATGTCACTTATCGCGCGATAATACTACCGCTGCAACGTTAAGAGGGTTTAGTAAACATACCCAAAAGGGCCTTATATTCAGTGCCGGCAGCCTAGCTGTTGCCGGCAGCCTAGCTGTTGGCGCTGAACACTAAACCTGGATATTCAATGCTGGGGTCATATGCGAAGTCAGCATTGAATATCCATCGTCACCGCACAGCCTCCACAGCCACAGAAGCTAACCGGGCAGCGGCTCAATATCACTGCTGCCCAGTTAGCTCCTACGGGTACAGTTAGGACAGCTTTTGCTGCACCTAGCTTTACCTGTGTGTCACTAACTGGGTAGCAGTGTAATATTGCCGCTAACTGGTTAGTGAATGTTGCCACCCATGACACACCCACGACACACCCATGACCCACCCCAATGCTAAATGGTTAGCATTGGGGATGTAGCAGTGTTAGTTGGGGATATTCGGTGGCACTAACCATGTTGATGCCATTGAACATCCTGTTCAGCAGCATTTACGCAGTTTAGAAGTCTGTAAACCAGGTTAATGCCTTTGAATATTGAGCCCTAGGTTTTCAGAAGGGTGAATGTGTGTGTCAAGTGCCAAAACCTAATTACTACTACACACTATCTTGACTTCTTACAAGTTTGAAGCCTGACAGAAGCTCAGAGAAACTAAACAGCTCCCTGGCTGATGTGCTCCCTTGTCTGCCTAGTAGTTTGATAACTGCTGGGATCACACAGAAAGCCTGGGACCTCACTTGTGTTTTAGAAAGGCTTTGCAAAATGCAGACCCTTTTGTAAAATTCCTAGATGAACATCGGCAAACCGCATGGGATGCTATTACTCCTACCACTACCATTAATCATTTATATAAATAAAAGAACATCTTGCTGTCCCTCACGTGTGTAGAAGCAGCTTTTAAATTGTCTGCTCTCAACATACATGCATCAGTTTAGCATCACCTGCAACCCCCCTAACAAAATCCAGTAGCCCCTGAACCTCCATGAAACAGTCCTTTACCACTCTAAATCCCCGACCCTTCCTATGAAGCAGTCCATCACCCCAGCCCCCACTAGGCCAGACCCTCCAATTCTCCAATGCAACTTCCAGTACCAACTGGCGGCTCTCCCTGTTGGTGACATAGGAAAGTAAGAAAGGAGGTTCTCGAAGACACATTTAGACATTTAGGTAGAAAGCTGAGATCCAGAACTTCCAGCTTCCCATGCTTCTCATTCCATGTGCAGGACCCAAGAGGCAGGCAGAGCACCAGAATCTCAATGAGTGGATAAGACGATGATGCAGGGAAAAGGACTTTACATTTGTTAGGAACTAGGCAACATTCTGGGGAGGTGGGGGGGGGGGGCTCTTCTGAAAGGACAGGCTGTACCTTAACCATGGTGGAAACAGTCTGCTGACATTAATCTTTAAAAAGGAGCGAGAGCAACTTTTAAACTCGACAATGGGGAAAAACCAACAATCGCCCAAGGGCACATGATTTGGAATGGTTTATTTTTAAAGGATACTAACAAAACAGGGAAGTTAGGGCATCCCAATAGAGAGGTTTCAAGAAAGGTAAAAGTTGCCCAGATGGAAGGAAGGCCAAATGACTGCAGGCATGGTTAAAAAGTGAGGTGACAAAAGTTATCATGGCCAAAAGAACATCCTTCAAAGATTTGAAAAAAGATACGAAAGAAGGAAAAAGGAAACATAAGCTCTGCCAAGTTAGATGAAAAGTATTGAGAATTTGCAAAAAAGCTTGCCATGGAAGCAAAAACTCATAACAACTTTTTCAGGTACATTTGAGGCAAGAATCCTGTGAAGGATTAATTGACAATTAGGTGATATGGGGTAAAAGAAGCACTAAGAGAGGACAAGGCCATAGCAGAGAGACTAAAAGGCATATTTTAGAAAGCCGTGTAGGTGACGTCCAAGTCAAAATGTCTGAAATGCAATGGGAGGGACAGCAGAGAAAGTGGGCATGTGTAAGTGCAGTCTAAAATTGGCCTGTCTCCTTCCTCATAGAAGCATGTTAGCTAAAGGAAAAGAAAAAATGAGAACATGCAAAACAATGGATCAGACACATGCACGTTTCTGCCCAATTCCAGTAACTTGCACATGCCAGATATGGGTACAAATTATATTTCCATGGTAGGATAGATCAAATTGATAGAGAGATGACGGTATATATTAGAGAGCATTGAGTCGAACACGATCAAACATGAATGTGCCCGTGGACCTTTTTAAGAATGCAGCCATTTTTTGCTTACCACATACATGTCTCGGCCTGCAAACAGGGACATGGAGCAGCACAGGAGCTAGGACAAATGCCTATCTACTTACTGCCACGTTTTTATGAAGGAGTGAAAAGTATCGGGGGAGTGAGAGGTCATTCTCTTCTCCTTACAGTTATTGGTTTGCTAAAATGAGCACCTTTCAGAGTCCTATTTGTGCCCTGGAGACATGGATGTCTCCACCAGCAAATCAAGATGTGCAGTGCCATGCTAACATCATGTGTATTTTTTTTCTCCACCCTAGCCATACTCATGACATGGACATGATCGTGCTGGACATGTGTAAGTTTGGGGCATTCTAAACAAGCTCTTGCAACATGGATGTGAGTGGGACATCCGAAAGGCTGCTTTCAGATGTCTAAATCATGAATAGGGCTTCTAGCTTCTTTGATTCAGTCTTTACTGAAGAAGATGTAGGGGAATACCTATGTCAGAAAAGATATTTAAAGATGATGATTTGATGAAACTGAAACAAATCTCGGTGAACCTAGAAGACGAAAAAGCAATTTGACAAACTAAACATTAGCAAATCACCTGGACTGGATGATATATATCCCATGTTGCTGAAAGAACTGAAACATTAAATTACAGACCTGCTATTAGTGATTTGTAAACTATTATTAAAATTGTCTACAGTACCTGAATACTGGAGGATGGCCAACCTAACGTCAATTTTTAGAAAGGTTTCTAGAGGTGATCTGGGAAACTAGAGACTGGTGAGCATTACATAATTGCAAAGTGGTAGAAAGTATTAAAAGGATACAATTATTGAATATATAGACAGTCATGGTTTAAGGGGATAAAGCCAACATGAATTTAGCCAGAGGAAGTCTTGCCTCACCAATCTGCTACATTTCTTTGAAGGAGTGAATAAACAAGTAGATAAAGAAGAGCCATTAATATAGTGTATCTAGATTTTCAGAAAGCATTTCATAAAAGAAGTTATGGGTTAGGAAGTAATGTCCTATTGTGTATTGAGAATTGGTTAAAAGATAGAAAACAGAGTAGGATAAATGGTTAATTTTCTTTAATGGAGAATAGTGAGGTGCCCCAGGGTGCTGGACCTGCTGCTTTTTGACATACAATATGTTAAAAATATTTATAAATGACCTGGAAATGGGAACTACAAGCAAGGTGATCAAATTTGCAAATGACACCAAATTATCCAAAGATGATGAATCACAACAGGATTGTGAGAAATTGCAATAGGATCTTGAAAACATTGGAGACTGGGCTTCCAAATGGCAGATTAAATTTAATGTCGACAAGTGCAAACTTATGTATGTAGGGAAGAACAACCTAAACTACAGTTACACAATGAAGAATTATAAGGAAAGGAATGGTGAAGAAAGCAGAGAATATCAATGCCTCTGTATCACTCCATGGCACAACCACACCTTGTTGAGTATTGCGCACAATTCTGGTCACTACATCTAAAGGTATAGAAGAATTAGATGAGGTGCAGAGAAGGGCAACCAAAATCATAAAGAGGATGGAAGGCTAAGGAAGTTAGGGCTCTTTAACTTGGAAAAGAGCGGCTTAGGGGAGATATGACAGAGGTCTATAAAATAATCAGTGAAGTGGGAAGACTAAATGCAAATTGATTGTTTACTTTTTCAAAAAGTACAAAGACTAGGGGACACACAATTAAATTAGTAAGTAGTACATTAAGACAAATTAGAGGAACTACTTTTTCACTCAATGCATAATTACGCTTTGGAATTCACGGCATGGTAAAAGAAGGATTTAAAAAAGGGTTTGAACATGTTCCTGGAGGAAAAGTCTATAAACCATTATCAAAGTGGACTTGGAGAAATCTGCTGCTTATTTCTGGCATAAGCAGCGTGGAATCAGTCTAACTTTCAGGATCCTTCCAGGTATTTGTGACCTAAATTGGCCACTGTTGGAAACAGGATACTGGGCTTGATGGACCTATGGCCTGATCCAGTATGACAAATCTTATGCTCTTATGTCTAGGGGGAGCAGGGGCGAGCTCCAGTCACTCCTGTTCTGTTTGGCTCTGAGTTCAGAATGATACCTTTGACCCCTAGCACTAGTCTCACGGTACCTCCGCTGGAGGTCAAGCTGCCAAATAAAGGCATTTCACCCTGTATTTTACAAAAGCTCTCCAAACACGGAGCTATTTGTAAAATCCCTAGATGGATGTCAGCAAATACTTGGGTATTTACTAGCATGTCCTTAGGGAGCAGCAGTTTTCAAAAGCTGCATATGGGGAAAAAAAAGAGTATCCTACTCTTCCGCAGTCGTGCACAGTAGCAGTTTTTAAAATTAAAGCTCTCAACATCCATGTACCCTTTACCATCTGGTGCCAGGGAGGGGGTGGGAGTGGATAATAATGTTTTCGGGAGCTGGTTTCAGGAGGCTGAGTTCCGTTGACCTTTGCACTGTCCCCTTCAAGCCTGTACTTGTGTGTGCCTCAGGGCAGCTGTAAAAGCCAACAGAAAACGTTTGTATCTGTCAGGTCAATATCCATTCAGCCTGTGGTAGTCAGCATTGGTAACGTGCCAGGCCGCTGTGGGTGGATCTGAAACTGGATATTCAGCACCAGAAATTATATGACGCCCATTGCTGAATATCCACTTTCACTGCCAACACCTTTTGCTATCCAGTCAGCAGCGATATTCAGCCCCTAATTGGATAGCACAACCACATAAAGTTAGGACAGCCGTTGACCTGTCCCAACTTTATGCGGTTACCTATCTAGTTAGCATGCTGAAATCACTGCTAAATGGATAGATGCCAGTCCACTCATGGATCACTTCGACACTATCCAGTTAGTGCTAAGGTCATTTGTGGGGACATTCAACAGCATTAACTCGTTTATGATGCTGAATATTGTGCCCAGCGGGGTTTATGCCGTTATGCTATTTGCAGCTTCTTTCAATATCAGGTCCTGCATGTATTCCCCTTGTAAAATGAGGAAACGCATCAATATTTTGGGCCCACTCAAATCATGCCGTATGCAAGCCTCAGTCGCTTCCCCTTGGTGTAGATCTCTAGGGGTAAATAGCAGATGTCCCAAAATATTGTTATTTACACACAAAGCCGATCTACACATGTTTATACTGCTCTTTACCCATGGCGATACATCTTAAAGAATTCCCAATATGGTATTGTGTTCACAATGCCTGGTATTTCCTTTTTATCTCTGAAGAAGAAATAGACGGTAAGAGGAAGCAGTCAGGATCTTGCAGTGTATATTCTTGGCATTTTCACCTTCACCAATGATGTCTTTAGTAGAAAGAAAAAGAGAGAGAGAGAGAGAGAGAGAGAAACCATGTGGAGGGAGCACACTAATTGTGTCTTGTCATAAGGAGGACATGTCTGTATTGTCTAATCCTTATTTGATTCTCTTCCTTTCCATCTTTTAATAGTCTTAGAGGGGGAAAGCCAAAGGTCAGCCTCTATTATTTTCTAATTAAATTTTTATACGCTCTCAGCTTGTGGGGTCTCCAAGAGAAGTCACCAAGTTATAATGGCACTTATTGCAGACAAGTTATTAGAAGACGTTTCCCAGGCTGCCCATCGAGCAATCAATTATAGATTTTGTAAAAATATAATGCCAAGTAAACTCAATTGATGTCATTTTGCCCTCTAACAAGTTTGTTCAAGCAACATGTTTCTTTATTACAAACAAGTCAGATATAAAATAAGGACTCACTTTTCATGGTCTTTAATCTTAGAAGAAAAATCTGAGAGAGTGAGGCAGTGGGGAACAGGCCTTTTAAATTGCACAATAAGGAGCTCAAACTGCACTCTCTGGAGGAAGAAAAAAGTACAATAGAAACATTAAAATACTTAGCAGGCTTCAGAAGCATACAGGAATATAACCTTTTCTCTGGATAAAAAGTGTTAGGACAAGGGGTTGTGTTCTAAGATGGGCAGCTAGAGGAAAATGTGAGAAAATACTTCTTTACTGAAAGGATAGTGGAAGTCTGGGATTTTGTTTACTGAAAGGGTAGTGGAGGTCTGAGATTGCCTACCAGCAGAGGTGGTAATAACCCGAATCAGGTATGACTACATAGGTGGGCTCTGATCTAGGGGTATTGAACGGGGTTAAAGTTGTGTAAAGTTCTGGTACTAAAGACAATGGGGCGGATGCAGAAACCCCATGCTAGAGCCCAGTGCTTAAAGCTCGAGCAGAGGGTTTTGTAGCACAAGTTTAACGCTTCTTGTGTAGCAATGCTGCAAGCAACAGCATGCAAATTAACCAGTGCGCTACGAGTCAGCATTAAACTGGGAAAGAAAGCCAAGCACATGCCCATAGGAGCCTGCGGTAGCAGCCCCTGTATGCTAATGACTCAAAAAAGGGACACTGGGGAGGGGCCAGTGCCCCCCCCCCCCGGACACCGACCCCCCCCCCCCCCGACAGAAATAAAACCATTGGTGGCCCGGAGAGCCCTGATCCCCCACCCATCTCATAAAAATCATTGGTGGCCCCATGGGCCCCAATCCCTATCCCCCTCCCCTCCCTTCATCGGTAGTTTGTTTTTTTCTCCCTGCGCTAGTCGGCTTTCTAAATTGGAGAGCAAGCCTAGCGCGAAAATGTGCCAGAAAAACGTTGTGCTAAGGTTCTCTGCATCAGCCCCAATGTACAATGCTAAAAGAAGGACAGCCTGGTAGAAACTAATTATTATCTACCCCGGAGAGGAATTAATTAGCAACCATACTGCAATGCAATGTGTGCCTTTGAGTCAGTCCTGACTCCTGGCGACCCAGAAGCTCCTGGGTTTTCTTGGCAGGGTCACCGGAAGTAGATTGCCAGGCCTTTCTTCTAAGGCAATGGAGGGTTAAGTGACTTGCCCAAGGCCACAAGGAGTGCTAGTGGGAATTGAACCCTGGTTGCTTGGTTACCAAGCCAGTGTTCTAACCACTAGGCTGCTCCTGAGTGAATAAGTTCAGATGAGCTCATGGGCTCTGTCTCTGAGAATAGGGCAGGCTCACAGCTTCCACCAAAGAGTAGGTGTTTCTAATTGTGTAATCAATGGACTATAAGAGAGAGAGAGAGAGAGAGAGAGAGAGAGAGAGAGAGAGAGCGAGCTCGTGGACTGCGTAAAGGAAAAAGACTAGTTGGAGCTCACCCTGGTCGCCTCTGTTTTTCCCTCATTGCATCCATGGTGTTATAGTTCTGAAAAAGTATTTCCATGGATGCAAAGCCAGAACTGAATTAGCCTCATCAAATTGCCTTAGATGAGGTGAGAACTATATGCTGCACATTAATGAGCTGACTAATGTTCATACCTGCTGGAAAGGTTAAGTGTTAAAGTGCTGTGAGGGAGGAGCACCTGACTTCACCATGTGGCTATATTGTGCCCAAGAAACAGCAGACCTGATATTGGACCAGGGGGTTACTACATGTGCTTTGTAAATGCTAAAACAGCACTGAAGGGTCAAAGATTTACATTTTTAATACAATAGTGGTTAAAAGCACTTGAACCTGAGAAACCAACCTGACCCATCTAATTCCTCTTTTTAGCTGCCCTGTTATACCATGACAGAGTTCAAACTTTCTAAGGACACAGAGAGAGTAAAAGCAGGGGAAGGAGATGACTAGAGATATAACAATCTGTACTGATGCAATAGGCAGTGGAAACTTGGCAAACTGGTTGAGCCAAGTACTATATTAACATAGTAACATACTAACACAAACACTCACTCATGCTGTCGCACACACGCAATATCAATGTTTGATGCCTTCCCAAGATTGGTGTAGTTGGCAAAGGCAGGAGTGAATGGGCAAGTAAAAATTTCTTTTGCTTTCTGAAAGGTAGTAGAATGCTTGTGTTTTCCAAGGGTGATTTTATAACAGGGTGCTATGAATACCCTGTATAGGCACTCTTTTATAAAAATAAGTAGATTTGTCTTCATAAAATATGTGGCAGAGAACATGCCTTCAAAGGTGCAAGCAGGTGTAAATGTTCATGTGTACTTTACATATGTATGCATGTACATTAAGGTATTTTATAATTTACATGTGTGCTTGTTAATTCTGCTCAGCCTGTGTCCTGGGCTATGCTTACTGGCAAAGTACATATCTGAATGGAAAAGCATGTACTTTTACACTGGTTTACACATGTATGTGGCCAGTTACGTACAGGAATGACTTTATAAAATTATCTCCATTAAGTTTTGGAGAGAATTCCACTACAATTTTGGATTATTTACTTGGTTGGAATTTCATTCCAAAAAAAGATGCTGATAGCAATTCAGAAACATGAGCGGGAATGCCCAACAGTGGCAGAAGTTCAAATTAAGGGCCCCCAAGCAAAACATTGGGAAGGGTTCCTAGAGCAGGGGAATCCATCTCAGAAGATAAGGGAGAGCCTATAAATGGATCCTCTCCTTCTCTGATCCCCCTATACCACAGGGTCCTTTATACTGAATGTCACACACACAATTATCTGCCTTTTGGAAAGAGACCATACACATGCACCGAGTATGGTCTTTGAAAGCTAGAGTGGTAGATGAGGCAGTATAGAAGAGCCTTACAGTAAAATAGCAGGGCGGTCCCACTTTCCCTCTTGTAGCCCATGTGCTGCTTTAAAGGAATCAGATCACCAGGAATGAGAACATCACCTTGTGAGTAAGGAGAATTGAACATCAGCATAGTAGATGATATTTAATGTGGACAAATACAAAGTGCTGCACATAGGGAACGTGATCCTTGCTACATTTACACTGCTAGGTTCTAATAATAGGAGCTGCGCCCATGAAAAGGACCTTGAAGTCATTATGGACAATACACACTGAAATCCTCAGCTTAATGTGCAGCAGTGATCAAAAAAGCAAATAGGATGTTAGCAATTATGTGGAAAAAAATGGAGAATAAAACCGAGAATACTATAATGCCTCTTTTTATAGATGTTTAGTGTAACCGCACATTATCAGCTGCTGAAGACCCTACTGGATAAAAGAGATAGCAGAACTAGAAAAGAATAAAAAGGGCAACAAAAATAATAAAGGGTATGGGGCACCTCTCTTGTGATGAACTATTACAGGCTAGGGCTATTCAGCTTGGAGAAACAAAGGCTGAGAGGACAAAGGATGGGGGGGGGGGGGTGTTTCTAAAATTGGAAGAGGTGGGGGGCAGAGAGTTTAGTAAGGAATGGATATTTATCCTTATAAATAGTACTAGGACTTAGAGACATTCCGGGAAAGTAATTGGTAGCAGATTCAAAACAAATTTGAAAGCTAACATTGCATTATTTTAGAAAAAGTAATCTTATAGTTTTATGTTTTTGTATTTTGTTTTGTTTGATTTTATGTATGACTGTGTGTATGTATTGATGTAAACTGTATTGATGTAGTTTTGTTTTGTGGTCTATAAATATTATAAACAAAATGAAGGTGGTGATATATTTTTATTGGAGTAACTTAATAACTAAAGGACATGATATCTTGCCACAAGGAGGTAGAATCAAAAGCAACATTAGGAAATATTTCTTCTTGGCATGAGTGGTTAATTCCTGGAATGCCCTCCCAAAAGATGCAATGAGAGCAAAAACGGTGCTAAAATTCAAAGAGGAGTGAGATAAACACAATGGATCCCTAAAGGGCAAGAGGATGGAAACCAAAAACAGAGCACTCCATCCTAAAACAGGTGTGAAATGACTGTTGCGCATCTCCTAAGGAACCGGGGGGTGGGGGGGGAGGGAGGATATAAGCTGCACTGCACAGAAGTTATCAAACCCCCCTCCAAAAGATAACAAAGACATGGGGAAAGGAGCTGCTACATTGTACCTCTGTTGATGTGCCTGATTGGACTGGCTCTGGCTGCCTGCATGCTCAGCTGCTGATTGGCTGTCTGTCTGACTTTGAGGAGGGCCATAAGATCCCGACCCACCGCTGGACGTGGTAGCAGGTGTGTGCCCGTGAGCGCGTGTCCAAAGGGGTGTGGCCAAAGGGGCAGGTCCCGCCCCTTTGGTGCCCCTTCGGTGCACGAGGTGCAGAGATTGAACCCCTGTGATGGGGAAGAGAAGGAAGCATTACCCCCAATCCGAGCAGATGAAGACAGTCAAGGTTGTAGGCCCCATGGATGCCCATGTTCGTGTGTGGATTCCTATGCCTCCCAGGGCTCTTTGGCCTCTGACTCGGTTAATACGTCATCCGTGAGTAGTGCACCTTCCTCACCGTCTGCCAGTATTGTCGTGTGGCTCAGCCCAGTCAAGAGATGGGTGTATTTGGTCTCGGTAAAACCTCCCTCTCTGACGAGGTAGAGTCGGAGGGTGCCGTTTCCACTTTACTTCCTGATTCATTTCTTAAGCTTGAGTCTGTTTCAGAAAACCTTCTGCCCCCTCTTCCTTCTGTGGTTTCTTTTGGTTCATTTGGCAAATCTTTGTCACCTCCAGCTGAGATTTCTTTGAAAGATATTTGGGTAATTCTTTCGTGGATGGAATCTGCACTGTCTGTGTCTGTGTCTTTACAGAAAGTGGCTACATTTACGAAAGAAACGGTGGTAAAACTGTCGAATCATGATCTGCGGCTATCGGAATTGCAGAAAGCTTCGGGATCTTGTAAGAGTTAGCTTTCCTCTAAACAAGCTGTGCTGGCTACATTTTCTCAGGATTCTTATTTACTTCATCATCAAGATGAACTTTTGGAGAATTCTCTTCGCTCTAAGAACTTAACGTTTTTTGAATTTTCCTAGGACACACTATTTGTCTCCACTAATTTTGTTTCAGAAGTACCTTAAAGAGGTTTTATTATTTAGTGATGTCGGAAATATTTTAGTTTCTCAAGTATATTATATGCCTAAGGAGAAGCTGATCGGGGATTCCGGGTAGGTGGCGATAGTACAGCAGGATCAGATAGAACAGCATGATCAGTTAGCCTCTTCGATCTTAGATATCTCAGGTTTTTTATAATCTACTGATGAGATTGCCTCTAGAGATACTTTGTTAGTTATGTTTGTTACGCATGTAGATAAAGATAGAGTATTATGTTCCTATTTTAAGAAAAAAATCTGAAAAATTTTGTGGTCAACTAATTCAAAATTTTCCTGTTTCAAGGGCCACACAGGTGCGCCGTAGGGCTTTTCTGCAGCTGCGTCCATGTGTGGTGGCCATTGGCGCATTGTTTTATCTTAAATTTCCGTGTAAATGTCATGTAATCTTCCAAATTAATTGCTATGTATTGTCAGACGTGGAACAGTTGGAGGATTTTCTTAGAGATAAGATTGAGTAGGTTATTATGCTCAAACACCACGATATGTTATTCGTGCAGTTATGCAGATTTTCATCAATCCTAAACACAAGTAGGATCACTAAGGTGGTCATATTTGAAACATCTAGATGTGTTAATTGCAGCATTTATACATCTAGATTGCATACATGTGCAAATAGTAATTTAGGAAAACTGCTGTTTACATGTGTAGAACTCCCAGGATTTCAAGGGGGTGTGGAATTGCCTAAAAATAGACATGGACTTCCCATTTGACTTCAGTAATAAATCCTATTGCTGATACAGAGAGGACTTAGGTACTTTGCATAAAGAGTGACTTTCACCCATGGTTCACTGCCCCAGTTGATTTGACTACTTTCACAAAGAACCCTAAGGCCATATAGGTTATTTTCCCCGAGTACTGCTTAAATGAAATAAAATGTCTTCCTCAAGGTATCTTCTTATCTTATTTATATCAGTGGGGCCATATGCAAAAAATATTAATTCACATTGGAACAGATAGGAATGTTGGTCTCATGTTTTCTGGTCTCTTGCATCCTTCTCCCGCAAACAGCATGAAGTAATACTTTTTATACAAGAGCAGCTATCACCACCAAGGAATGTTTGATTATTAGAGAATAAAGTGGAAATGAAGTTAATATTACTGCATTAAAGCATTTTTATAAGATGTTTTCAAGTAGCATTAGTCCCAAAAAAGATGCAGTACATTTTGTTGAAGTTTTTCCATTTTAGAATATATTGAGATCTTTTGGTTGAAATATACTTCCAGAAATTTTTGCCTAGTTTTCTCTCTTTCTTACTGTACAAACTGACTTAGCTGTGGACCACTGGAAAGCAAAAGATCGACTACAGACTTGGTCTTCTGACTGCTATTCTAAAGCATTTTGGGTTTGCCATGGGAAAACAATGACTAAAAATCTCAGAAATGCATTGTCACTGCTGTAAAAGAAACAAGATTCAGAAAGTCACTTTCCACTAAATGAACTAGGAACCGGGGCAATGAGTGGCAGGAAAAAAACACCAATGGGAACTAAGGAAGAAAACGATCCCAAATGTATATTTTTATTATTTGGCACCATTGTAAGGAGAGTATGGACATGAATATGATGTAAAGAGAAAAGGACAAATGCTGTTGAAATGTAGATAGATGACTGATACAGTACGAGAAAGACAGGACGACATAGGCAATACTAGGAGACAAGCAGAAAGAGATTACCAATGTTGAGAGGGGCATAGTCTATGCTAAGGGAAAAATCGGTGTCAGAACAAGGGAACACAAATGACCACTTTAGGAAGAGGAAGAAGTGGAAACAGCTCACTTATCTCCATAGACCTGAGTGGCACCATGTGCTCAAATTTCCAAAGCCAATGATGTAGGTAAAGCAGTTCATTACTCATGCAAATGGGTTTTTACAAAAGTGCCTGCCTGGGTAAATAGTTGCATGTCGGATTTGTATGCATATGGTTGTTGAGCATTGGACAGATCAGCACTCAGTGCAAGATGCACGCCTGTTTTGCCATTGAACAGATTTCAGTGGTGGGGGGAGGGAACTTAATGCAACGTCTCTGTCAATGAGAACAATGATACATATTGAAGTGACACACTATGCACCTGCAGGGGTTGAATGGACAGATTAAATGACAATGGTTTTATTGATATACCTACTCTAACCCAAAAGAGTGGAAAAATTTATATTTTGGTCAGATTATATTATCATACGGTCACCCAGTACAGGACTGCCTGCACCAAATAGTCTATGAACTTGAAAAGATAAAAATATGCTTGCTTTCCCTATAAAACAAAAATACTGCCGACATTGCTTTAGTTTGAAACACAAGTTAAATTAAACAGTTTTGCATCAGGGTAAAGGAAAATGTATCTGCAATCCAGATGAATGTCAGTCAGATTCATCACCAAACTTCACATCTAACTCACTTCAAGCACAGCTCTGGGAAAGTGAAAAAACGTCGACAGCACCACACCCTTATATAACAGGTGACCCATCCTACAGAAACTCTTACTGACCAAAGTAGATCCAAATGCAAAACACAGTTAAATAAGAGACATCCAGTCTATTTCCATACTGAGACCGTTGGTTGAACGTTCTTTAAACAAAAAATCCAGGATTGTTCTTTAGTTAAGATGGCATTCCCAATAACCACCCCGAATAGAAAGGGGTGTATGGTCTATAACATCCCATTTCAACTGGGAAAAACTATGATTACAGTCAATATGATGTTGTACCATTGGCGCAAAGACATGTCATGGTTTTCAATTTAGATCGATGTTCACATAGGCGGACCTTTAACATACGATGGGTCCAGGGGCGACTCAAGGCAATCTGCTGCCTGAGGCGAAGTATGAAATGGCACCCTCACCCACCTTAGAGGGGGCGGGGCTTTTTCAGAAATCCAATCAGAGACTGAACCGAACCAAAAAGCTGATTAAATTATATGGACGAAATGCAAGATGTTTGCAAACAGGGCCATATTGAGCTGCAATCGCACCCTGTGTGACTTGCAGCTAGGGTGCATGCCCCCTGTCCCCCCATACCTCCGTCCAGCGCTGCCTGCTCTTTCCCTGTTGCTGCCGCCCTCTGTTTTTTTTCATGGTGGCACCGGCAGCAGGGAAAGAGTAGGCAGCGCTGGACGGAGGTATGGGGAGAAGGAGGGGGCATGCGCCCGATCTGAAAGGCACCGGCACTTTAAGCAGATCTGTCCCTCCCTACTCTGACATCACGTTGGAGGAGGGAGGGACCAGACCTGCTTAAAGTGCTGCAAAAAGGCTTGGGGAGTGCATTTCAGCTGCCTGCTATTGTCCTGCCAGCGGCGGTAGGGCAACAGCAGACAGCCGAAATGCACCCCCGAAGCCTTTCCGCCCTGTGCAGCTGCACCGCTTGCACAGGTCTAGGTACGGTCCCATTTGCACACCAAGGAACTAAAAGATAGCAAGAACCAACAGCACACTTTATAAAACTAAATTATAACTCATTTTTATTTTGTTGTTATAAACTGCATTATGGTTTTTGCTTTTCCTTTTTCAACATATATTTTGCATCCACAGTAGGTGCAGAGCAGAACCAGGACATTCACCCTCAGAACTCAATATTTAAAAAAAAAATCTGATTCTGATCATCTCACTAACAACAACAACCACCACTATTCTCCAGTACCAGACATATTGTGAACTAGTACAAAACCCTACAACAAAGAGCAAATCTACCATACCATACCATATCAGCACAAATTTCCAAAACTCACATAAGAAGCCCATCCAAAAAAAAAGCGTCACTGTAAATACTACAGTGGGCCCTGGAACATCCATACACCTATTTGAAAAGCTGAACAAGTCAAATTACTACAGTACAGTATACATCTTTATGTACAAACTCCATGTTAACAGAACACCTGACCTTAGTCACACACTCACAACATCGACCCTCACCAAGTACAGAAGTCACCACAATCTAAAGTAAAAATAAAAATATGTAGAGAAAATGTAAATTGAAACCCCAAGAAGCCAGAGTCCACATGCAGTGCAACATCAGATAAATAAGAGATGCAGTTCCCCAATACTGTGTAAAATATAAAAATAGCACAAAGTCCAATCACTAAAATTAAATAAAATATTTTTTTCTACCTTTGTTGTCTGACCATTTTATTCTCTGATCATGCTTGTCCCGATCTGAGGCTTCTGCTTTCCTGTCTCCTCTTAGCTCTCTTTCTCTGGTCTATGATCCATGGTCCATCTGCCATTTCTTATCTCTTCTTTTATTTCTTCACTTCCTTCCATCAGCCCATTTCCAGTTCCAGTAACCCTCCCCAGTATCAGCCCACTTTCATGTCCTTCCCTCCCAGTACCTTCCAATGTCAACCGCCTTGCATTCCCATGACTGCCACTGGTGTCCATTCCCTTCCAGTCCCCCTCCTTCCCCACTGTCCAGCCACTTCTAGTCCAAATACCATCCCAGATATCAGCTTACGTCCACTTTCAGCACCACCCCCTCAGTCAGCTCCCTTCCAGTCACCCTACCCTCTGTCCATCCCCCTTCCAGTGCCATTTGCATGCCAGCTCCCTTCCAGCCTCCTCCCCATTACCCAGCCACCTACCACTCCTATCCCCAAGTGTCAGCTCCCTTCCAGTCCCCTTCAGAACATCTCAGGTGTCAGCTTCTTTCCAGCCCCCTCGTTCCCCTATATCAGCTCCCTTCCTGCACCCTCCATCCCCTGGCAGACCCTCTCATTATCCACTCCCTTCCAGTCCTATTCTACCATCCTCCCACATCAGCCCATTTGAAGCCCTAGCCCCTAGTTTTCTTCCAGGGCCAGCAGCACTCTCCTCCCCTCCCCCATTAGCCCATTTCCAGTCCTATCCCCCTTATCAGCCCACTCTAGTCCTAGCCCCCCAATCAGCCCATTACCAGTCTTAGCTCATTTCCAGTGCTAGCCCTCCATCTGCCCATTACCAGTCCTAACCCCCCAATAAATCAATTTCCTGTCCTAGCCCCACCAATCAGCCCATTTCCAGTCCTAGCCTTCCCCCATAGCCCATTACCAGTCCTAACCCCCCATCAGCCCACTTCCAGTCCTAACCCCCCCCATCAGCCCATTTACAGTCCTAGCCCCCCCCCCCTCACCCTGTCTGTGCAGGTGGTGGTCGGCACTACAATGTCCCAGCCATTGCCCTATGCCCTGTGCAGATGTATCCTGCCCAGACCACCATGTGGGCCATACCCACAATACCTTGCTCCTCATTATGCACATTGGCAGGATAACACTGGAAACAGTGCAAGCATTGGGGGCTCAGTAAGGTGTAGGCAGCCACAAAACACTGGATAGACATACACACACTCCCACACCCATTTCAGCATTGTGCAAAGATAGCGGTGGTTGGCAGCCCTGGCCGCCACATCAGTCCTGGGCACAGTGCAGGCATTGCTAAGGTATGCAGGTGCTAGTATTGGTAGCAGCTGCTCCGCGCAGGGCCCAACAGCCTGACTCTCCATGAGGCTTTGGATAGTGGAGCCTGTGGGTGTGGGTGTTTGTGCCCCTGTTGGCCGATACTCTAGGGCAGTGGTTCCCAACTCCGGTCCTGGAGGGCCAAACACCATTCAGGTTTTCAGGCTGTCCCTAATGAATATGCATGAGACACATTTGCATTCAGTGGGGGCACTGCATAGAAATGCATCTCATGCATATTTATTAGGGACAGCATGAACTCCTGAATGGTGCTTTGCCCTCCAGGACTGCAGTTGGGAACCTTTGCTCTAGGGACTGCACACGTTTATGGTGTATGTGCGTTGTAGGGTAAAATATAGGGACATGGTCTGTGGGAGCCACAGCTGGGACTTGAACCTGTGACCTTCTGCCCCTGAACACACTGGTTGTATGTACTGCACCAAACTGTTACCACAGAGGCAGGTCATTCCCTGGGGATACCGTTACTGTTCCTCAGACAGCCCTTGCTGTTGCACTGCACGCCACCCACCTGAACAGGGCTTGGCCTTGGTGTGCTGTGGGCAGGTGCCACTGTCCCCTCCACCACCAGCACTCCTCCGCCACCATGCTGACATGCCTTATGCCGGTGGTGCGCAGTCCCAGGCCATCCAGTGTGCCGGTAGGCAGCTGCCTGTGGTGTGGGATCTGGGGTAGGGGTGCCTACATAGACATCCATGCTTCCCCCTGGCACCGCCTGTCCATGTTATGTGCTCTTTGGGGTACCTGCTGGGTACTGTCCCCTGGGACACTGTGGGACACACACTCGTGGGCATGTTTGACCTTGGTCAGTTGCTGTCCTGCTGATTTTCAGTTTCTGCATTCCTATGTGCCACCTAGGCATCTGCCTGGTCCACCCCGTGCCCCAGCTGCCCCACTGCATGTCCCGCCTTTAGCCCCCTGTATCCCATTTGCAGCCTCACCCTTGTGCCCTTTCATACTTGGTCACTATGCTGTTGCTGCACATGTATCACTACTATCACTTTTCTTGGTTTCCCTGCCTTTGCTGTACATTGCTGACTGAAATGGTTTCTCTCTCCTGCAAATGTGCCTCTAACGCGAGGTTTTCACTAGTGTTAATTTTCAGACCTTCATTTCACAGTGTTAGTGTGTCTGGAGCCTCTCCCTGCCCACTCTCCGCCCATTGACCCCCTTCTCTCTGCCCTCTGGAGAGACTTACTCCACCCTCTGTGCGCCTTAACGCCGCCGGAGACGTTAGCGCTGTTTAGTAAACATACCCCTTAGAAAACTGTCAAGGTAAAAATAGACCTTAGATTAAGATAAATGAATATTAAGTTGAAAAGAACTATGAAGAAGTAGATTGTAGTAAGGTACCTCTTTCTCCATTTGGCCTATAACAATGAACCATAATGAAAATACATTTCCAATTTGCTTTTTGCTGTAGTAAATCATAGGATATTCAATAGAGCCTTATGGGGTAATTTAATAAAAAGTTTTTTTTGCACATATGTGGCCACATATGCACATAAAAGGCCTCTTACAAAATAACAACCAGCATAAAAGTGTGTGCATTGTCATGAAGGTGGGTATCATGCCAGTAGGCACAGTCGTGAAGCGCAGTCTGGGTACAGCATGGGCAGTGTTCACAAGTGCACATGGCTATGAAATATCTTAATCCACGTGGGCAATTGCAAAATTTAAACATGTTCATCTCGAGCAGGTGTGAATGTCTGCCCCTGCATTTAAGGCATAATCTCTGCTTCTTACATTAGTATTTTATCAAGACACATAAGTGGCATTGTGCCCTTATAAACATAGTACCTAAATAGTGCCCATCTACCATCTTAATCTAGGCATCCTGGTATAAAATGAATCTTCAGATGTCTATAGAAATTATGAAGGTTGAAATGCTGAAGGGTGTGTACATAGAAGTATAATATGGTAGCTGATAGGAGATTATATTTTTCCCCTTATTGCAAGTTAATGCAACATAACAAATATTCTAAGCCAAATGATGTCTAACCCTCCTTACCTCCCCTCCCCCCCAGCTTTGAGCATGGTATAATTTGGATTACATGCACAGATAGAAACTCAGTATATGGCCTTAAGGGTAACATTTGGTTATTTATTTAAGAGTAATAATCACATAGAACATCTATAAGTTATTGCTTTTATGCAGATTAATGTATGAGTTCAATCTAAAGATCCAGGAGGGTTACATTGGGTCAAGGGCAGATGAATAAATGATCAATAGTCAGACAGGGAAAACTACAAGTCCCAGAATCCAATGGAGAGGCAGTTAAAAAAAGCAAGACTAAATTCATGATGAGCACAGTGAGAACTGCGACTCTGCATATAAACGCACAGACCTGGGCAGAGCTGCCAAGTCAGCTAGATTCATTTCATGAGTGAAACAAGCATCCATTTCTCACATGTCTTCATCTCCCTTTTCCCAATGGAGAAAGGTGAATAGTGGAGTACCCCAGGGATCTGTGCTGGGTCCGCTGCTTTTTAACATATTTGTAAATGACCCGGAACTGGGAATAACGAGTGAGCAATTTCCTGCGCTATCATCCGCACTAACAGCACAGCTTAGTAAGCATTTCTTTATACGGCAGGCATCACACTACTTCTCTGTGCTCAGTCTAACTGCAACATTGGGGATTAGCACTCACTAGCGATGCCCATGCCCGGTCTCTGCCCCAGTCTCACTGAGATCCCGCTCCATTGTGCGATGCACAGTTAACGCACATTTCAGCACATGATACTTGTCTTGCTTGCATGATAACAATTACCACAGGCTCTTGGAAGCAGTTAATGCACACTGAAATGCACTTTAATCGCATAAT
Organism: Ichthyophis bannanicus; assembly: GCA_033557465.1. Lineage (NCBI taxonomy): Eukaryota > Metazoa > Chordata > Amphibia > Gymnophiona > Ichthyophiidae > Ichthyophis > Ichthyophis bannanicus. The sequence goes on along the minus strand of CM066050.1, from coordinate 80,541,056 downwards.
GCACTTTAGTAAAAGGGCCGCTAGGAAACTGTCTGAAACTTGACTGTTTAAAATCCAAACATCAAAATGCCATAAAAATTTGCAATTTGGATGTCACAATAGATTCTAACAATTTTGCTAATAAAGGAATGTTAGCAATCAGATTGTAATTATACCATAATGATGCATCAGCACCCGCCTTCTTCAAGATGGGTCATAAAATACTATTCTCTAAAGAAACTGGAAAATTAATTACCCAATTCTAAAATCAAGCTAATAAATGAGGTCAACCAAAATATGCCTTCCAAAGGCATACCTTTGAACAGTGAAGCTGGACAAAAGTTCTAGCCTTTTGCATATTAAATTCAAGATTTGCAAGATCTCACTTTTATTTATTTTTATTTATTTAACAAACATTTCTATAGTGCACTTTCCCACGGATCAAGTGCGGTTTACAATGAACAGTGGTTTACAATGTATGGTAAAATGCATACCTAGTCATATTATATGGAACATTTGTGAACTTTTTACAGATAACATGGCAACTATATACATTCAGTACAATTTACATTCCAGGAGGTATACTTGGAGTGTAATCTGAGCTTTTTACATTTTTACATTACCAAGGGAATGGAGAAGCAACTATATACAGGGTAGAATGTTTGTTTGAGACAGTATTAGTTTAGTTTTAACATATAGGTTATTGTTAGTTAGCCTATGTCCCTCTGTGTATCTAGGTTGCAAGCCCCCCACTTGTAGTTACCTAGAAAACATATCCAAGATTTGATCAATAAGATACACCTACAAACAGCCATCCACATTGTTAACATCCCCCAAATAAATCCAGACTCTTAGAATAACATAGTTGCCCACAAATATTCTTTCTTACACATTTGAAACCTTGCCAGCTCTAAAGCAGATGGGGGTCTTTTGTACCTTCCCTGTCCTTGAATTCCATGGCTTAAATAATTTATTCACAATTCTAAATAAAGCTTGACCTTCATTGCTACTCTCTATTATTTTCTTACTATAAAAAATATTTTTTTTGCCTACTTAATACTCTGCTTATAGCTTTTGACATGATCACATCATCTATCCCTGAATTCTAGCTGGCCAAAGGAAAACCATTTCCTCTACAGCCAATGATTTTTTTTCTTTCTGGGGGGTTTTAAGTGCTGTCAAGTCAATGCAACCCAGCAACCCTTGTGCTTTCTTGTTAAGAAGGTATGACCAAAGGTAGATTGCCAGGCCTTTCTTCCAAAGTAATGGAAGGTGTAGCGCAGAGGTACTCAAATCCAGTCCTGGAGGGCCGCAAACCAGTCAGGTTTTTGGGATATCCCTAATGAATATGCATGAGATAGATTCAAATACAATGGAGGCAGTGCATGCAAATATATCTCATGCATATTCATTAGGGATATCCTGAAAACCTGACTGGCTTGTGGCCCTCCAGGACTGGATTTGAGTACCTCTGGTGTAGCGCTTTGCACAAGATCACAAGGAGTGCCCCTGGGAATCAAACCTTCATCTTATAGATACTAGGCTGTTGCTCTAACCATTAGGCTACTCTTCCATGCCTTAGTTCCTATAAGTCCTCTGAAAATCACAGGGAATTCTTTCCCCTTATCTTCACCCATCTCATCAGTGCAATCTCTTCTAATAAATCAATTTGATTATTCCAAGAGAACATCATGAAATCAATATCTGTACTCACTAAGTCCTCACACACGTTCCTCAGGGAATCCAGAAACAAATCTTTATCTATCCTACCTTTCAACCATTTGCCCTCACATTCTGATCTCTTAACTAAATCCTCTATCTTGAAAAATAATTCAATCAGCTAGGGGGTTATTCTAAGCCACGAACAGTGGGGATGGATGGCCCAATGGGACGTCCACCCTGCTATCCGTGGCTTCACCTGCTCCCAAATAACTTCCCCGCTGGTTGTGCGGGGAAGTTAGATGGGGCTGGGAATGGGCGACTTGGGGTGGAGAGCTCTAATGTCAGCCCTTGTATGTCCAGGGCTGACAAAATGTCCAGGGAAGTTATTCCACCACTGAGGTGGAATAGCTTCCCTGGATGTTTGTTTTTGGAAGGCCCAGGGCGCAGATGGGGCAGGGTGGGGGGGGGGGGACAGGGATTATTCCCCGCAGCCCAACCCTGGCCTTAAGAGGCCAGATTGGGGGTCAGGCTGCAGGAAATAAACTCTTTGTCTTAGCAGCCGGCATCACAACTTTTAAATGAAGCGGTGGTACCATGGCAACAGGACATCATGGCACCGCGGCTCCATTTAAAAGCCCTGAGTTAATTAGGCTACTAATGTATATGCAGGCTGGACTGAATAACAGTTCCAGCCTGCATGTACATTGCTGTTCATGATTCTGATCACGCAGGGCCAGACGTGCCCTGCAGGATCAGAATCGCGATCCCCTTTGTACGTCCAGATCAGCCACTGGTGTCCATTCCCTTCCAGTCCCCCTCCTTCCCCACTGTCCAGCCCCTTCTAGTCCAAATACCATTCCAGGTATTGGCTCATGTCCACTCTCAGTGCCGCCCCCCCCACCAGTCAGATCCCTTCCAGTCATCCTACCCACTCTCCATCCCACTTCCAGTGCCATTTGCACATGCTAGCTCCCTTCCAACCTCCTCCCCATTACCCAGCCACCTACCACTTCCATCCTCAAGTGTCAGCTCCCTTCCAGTCCCCTTCAGTACATCTAAGGTGTCAGCTCCATTCCAGCCCCCTCCTTCCCCCATATCAGCTCCATTCCTGCCCCCTCCTTCCCATGTCAGACCCTCTCAGTATCCGCTCCTTTCCAGTCCTATTCTCCCATCCCCCCACATTAGGCCATTTGTAGCCCCTAGCCCCTAGTTTTCTTCCAGGGCCAGCAGCATTCTCCTCCCCTCCCCCATTAGCCCATTTCCAGTCCCAGCCCATTTCCAGTCCTATCCCCTTTATCAGCCCACTCCAGTCCTAGCCCCCCAATCAGTCCATTATCAGTCCTAGCTCATTTCCAGTGCTAGCCCCCCATAGCCCATTACCAGTCCTACCCCCCATAAGTCCATTTCCAGTCTTATCCCCCAATCAGCCCATTTCCTGTCCTAGCCCCCCTAAGCAGCCCATTTCCAGTCCTAACCCCACCGATCAGCCCATTACTTGTCCTAGCCCCCCGCCTCCTGATCAGCCTATTTCCATTCTTAACCCCACCATCAGCCCATTACTCATCCTAGCCCCCCACCTCCTAATCAGCTTATTTCTATTCTTAACCCTCCATCAGCCCATTTCCAGTTCTAACACCCTTGATCAGCCCATTACCAGTCCTAGCCCCCCGCCCCGATCAGCCTATTGCCATCAGTCCATTTTCAGTCCTAGCCCTCCACCATCAGCCCATTACTATTTCCAGTGCTGCCCCCCCAGCCCAGCTCAGCTGATATGCAGGGAAATTTAAAACAAAAAAAACGGTTGAAGTTGCTGCTACTGCAGCAACAGCAGCCGCAGCAAAATGCAGTACCTCGCGGCCCCCCGCCTCTCCAAAAGAACCCTGCCATTTTTTCCCCGTGCCTGCTCAGCTTTTCAGATCCGTGAAGGGAGAGTTTTTCCCTTTCCCGCGGCTCTGTTAAAGTTGAGCCCGCCGGCGCTGATGGGAAACAGGCATTTCCTGTCTCACGCATAATCCCTGCATTATGATGAACCAAAACTGGATCTGGGAATATAGTGAAAATCTCCTACATAGGCGGTCAGATCAGCCCTGCAAAAGGACAGTGCACCTCAAGAAACAAAATAATGCACAGATGGCTGACATTAGTGAAGGGCTTAGGTTGTGTAGCCTGTAAAAAATGTTTTGTAACTCTGCCCAGTAAACAATTCCGTGATGGAAGCAAAGTTCATTCTATTGATTACGATTAAGTACTAATGTAACAATTTTCTATGCCCCTGGTTCTTAATCCTGTCCTGGTATACCCCTAGCCAGCCAGGTTTTCAGGATATCCTCAATGAATATGCATAAGAGAGATTTGCATGCAATGGAGGCAGCACATGCAAATCTCTCTCATACATATTCATTGAGGTTATCTTGAAAACCTGGCTGGGTAGGGCGTGCACCAGGATAGGTTTGAGAACCACCATGGACTATGACATCAATACTAAGCTATAATAGGTTGTCGCCTGAGCCAGGTCAACCCCAACAAACAGCTTCATTTCTGGTTTTGTTATGTTTCATCTATGGATTTATAATCTAGTAACACCAAAACTGAATCAACCTGTCAGGGTTGATTTGAATCAGGTGACACCCCTTAACTGGCAAAGACTACAGTCATAGCTATCCATGTATCCAATTTTCAGTTCCCTTACATAGCTTGCAGACCCACAGGTACCTCCCTTTGAAAATGTCTTCTCCAGCAGGGATTGCGGGTAGATAAATATCTGCTGTTTTTTTGAAGGTACAAATATCCTACCAGCCCCGACATTGCTTGGATGTGTATTCAATAGCACTCATTCAGTTCATTGACATGCCTTAAAAAAATTTAATGTTTCCTAAAACCTAAAAATTAACATATTAAGTTGATTAATGCATGAAACAAAATGAAAAAACTTCTGAATACTGGGGGAAAAAATCTGAAATGACCTGAGAATAAGCCTTTTTTCTGTGCCCATTCCTATGTCTTGCTTTGCCTGCAGCCTCACCCGCACTGGGTAAGGGCAATTTTTAAAAGGGTTCTCTATGTGGGTAAATACCCATCTAACTCTTTGAAAACTGCCCCATGTGAAGGAGCTTACAGAAAAGATCTTTGATCCACGTCACAGACACGACTCCAGCTCTCCTTAACCAGGAACTCAGCTAAGGAACCTAATAGAAGGTGAGGCCCAGGGTAGGAAATTACAAACCCCAGGTAGCACTGACCCAAGGATTTCTTCCCCCTTAGGCAGAAACTCCAGCCACGTTGCCCTCCCCCAGCCAAGCCACCCCTGCCACATTGTCCCCTCCCCCCCGCCAAGCTGTGCCATCACCCCCTACTGCTGCCGATTCAGTCTTGGGGGAAAGGCGGGCAGCGGTGGCAGTCTTTTTAAAAGCCTGCCGCTTCTGACCTCGTTCTGACAGTAAGTTGCATCGGAGGGGGATCAGAAGTGGCAGGTCATGTATATCCAAGCACATGGCCTGCTGTGGGCCTCAAAACAGTGGCATAAAGCTGCTGACCTGGGCCAGCCACCCTAGGCAGCCACCTAGCTCGCCTAGGAGACGAACCGGCCCTGACCCAGAGAGCCAGACTAAGAGGATGAAAAGAATATGCCCACATTCTGTATGCTTGAACCAGTTCCAGTAAACAGGAGCATCATTGAATATGTGTGATGGGAGAAGGCAAGGAGGTTATGCTGTTGGAAGCCTCCAAAGGTAGCCAGGCATTGTTTGTGCTGTCATGTTTTTGGAATAAAAGACTTTTGTGTTCTGAACCTGGCTCAGCTGTCTGCTATCTTAAGGCTTCAGCATAGGCCCGAAACTCAATCTGCTGCTCATGCTATTCAGACCCATAATGTGGAACAAAAAGAGCTCCTTTTACTAAATCCCAGTAGCCAGTTAACGAGTGGCAACTAAGAGCTAGGAACACTAAAGTGCGAGCATGCCAGCCACAGCATGTCAAGACACACAGTAATTGGCCATTGTAGGATGGGGAATGGACAGGGCATGGACGTGGATGGCACATGACTGCTAGCGCTGGGGCAATTGCCGCATGCTCAGTGGCAATGTGGCCCTTAACATGAATTCACCTATGTGAGTCCTTAGGTGAACCCACCTTACAAGAGGCACATTAGGGGTGCCCATCGCGCATTAGTTGCCGTGAACATGCTAGTCACAACCTAATGCAGAGGTTTTGCACGTAACATGCATTAAGCAAGCTTTAGTAAAAGGAGTCCTATCTGTAACAATAATAAGAAAATGTTCTTTTTTTGTCCATTTCCTTAAAATGGTGGTCTTCCGTGGCCCCGTCCTAGAAGTGGGTTCCTATATAGTTCAGTAATACCATGACTATAGAGTATTTTGCTGTTTAAGGCTCCATAATTATTTTCTTTCATTGGCTTTTATTTAAACAGGAATTGACTGCAAAAGGGTTTGGCACACTTAAGAGTTAATTGGCTCTGAAACAAATGACTCCACATTAATGAGCTTACCTGATGAACGAGATGTTACTCAAAAATGAGCAAATAATTACCTCCTCTCTATTAATGTCTATATCTCACTAAGAATCTGACAAGTAGAAGTTCTGTCAAACAGCCAAAGCCCATCCATCAAGAAGCTTGGAAAAGCACAATCCTACTCTCTGTAATCATCAAACACTCTCTCTCTATTCACTGGTCTTGCCACCGCTGATCATTGGCTATAGCAGCAACGCCAAAGCTCGTGTTCTTGCAGCTCTCCTGTTGTTGAACTTGGTCAATAAGCTGTTCATAAGCCTCTAGTAAATTCTTCTGGCTCGCAAAGCTGGAGATGGCTTGAGGGAACATGTTTATTTATTTATTTTATTTTATTTATTTATTTGAAATCTTTTATATACTGCCCCTTCCAGAGATCAGGGGCGGTTTACAATGAACAACCGTAACCATACATTAAACTTCTGAACATTAAAACATTACAAGAAAAGTTGAACATGGTTGAGACATTAACTATTTACACTACTGCGGCTGAACATAGCAACTTTTTACAACTCGGGTCCCCATAAAGGAGGCTCCGGAATGTATGTACAGAGTTATATGTGTTTGTGTGGAGTGTGAGAGTGCAATTGTCTGTGCTGAAGTAGATTACGGCTAAGGTTCTAAAGCAGGGGTCTCAAACACGCGGCCCGCGGGCCGCATGCGGCCCGCGAGACAACTTTGTGCGGCCCGCGACGGAGGAAAACAAAAAAAACCCAAAACCCTGGCTTCTGCCGTTGCCGCCGTGGCAGCGGCAGAAGCAATTGTCAAATTTTAAAAAAAACTGACTTCTGCTGCTCAAGCAGCAAAATCAGCTGTCCTGCGGCCCCTTCCCCCTGTGCCCGGAGATCCGAGTCTGCTCTATCAGCGGCGTGCTTTTCAAGCCGCGAAGAGAGTATTCCCCTCTCGCGCGGTTTCAAGCCGCGCGAGAGGGGAATACTCTCCTCGCGGCTTGAAAAGCACGCCGCTGATAGAGCAGACTCGGATCTCCGGGCACAGGGGAAGGGGCCGCAGGACAGCTGATTTTGCTGCTTGAGCAGCAGAAGCCAGGTTTTATTTTAATTTACCGGGGGGGGGGGGGTGTAGGACTGGAAATGGGCTATTGGCAGGGGGGGGGTATGACGGGAAATGGGCAATTGGCAGGGGGGGGGCTATGACTGGAAATGGGCTATTGGCAGGGGGGGGTTATGACTGGAAATGGGCTATTGGCAGGGGGGGGGGGGTTATGACTGGAAATGGGCTATTGGCAGGGGGGAGGGTTATGACTGGAAATGGGCTATTGGCAGGGGGGGGTTATGACTGGAAATGGGCTATTGGCAGGGTGGGGGGTTATGACTGGAGATGGGCTATTGGCAGGGGGGTTATGACTGGTAATGGGCTATGGTGGGGTCTAGGACTCTAAATGGGCAGGTGGGGGTTAGGAAGGACTGGAGGTGGGCTGATGGGGGGAGTTAGGACTGGTAATGAGCTATGGAAGGGCTGACTGAAATGGGGTAATGGGGGTTTAGGGCTGGAAGTGGGCTATTGGCAGGGGGGTTATGACTGGTAATGGGCTATGGGGGGGGTAAGACTGAAAATGGGGTGATGGGGGGTAAAACTGGAAGTGCGCTATGGGGAGGTTAGGACTGGTAATGGGCTATGGGGGGTCTTGGACTGTAATGGGCTGGGGGGGGGTTGCTAGGACTGGAAATGGGCTGAGTGGAAGGGGGGCTTGAACTGCAAATGGCTGTTGGGGAGGGGGGCTTGGAATGGAAATGGGCTGTGAGGGGAGGGAGCTAGGATTGGAAAGGGGCTGATGGGGGGCTAGGATGGAAATGGGCTGATGGGGGACTAGGACTGGAAATGGACTAATGGGGGGACTAGAAGGGAGCGGATGCTGGGTGGGGCTGGAACTAGAAGGGAGCTGATGTTGGGGGAGGATTAGAATGGGATGGAGCTGGGAAAGTGAAATGGAGAGGGGAAAAATATTTTGTCTGGGAGAGAAGACAAATCTACAATTGGCCAGGTATTGGGAGAGTAAGTGGGGATTGAGGATGGAGGGTAAAATTTGAGTGGATGAAATAGGAATGAGGAAAGAGAAAAAGGAGAAAGATTAGTATGTTAAAGCAGATGTAGAGAGAGAGAATGGAAAAAAAAACTAGGAGAGAAGAAAGGGCAAATGGACAGCAGACGATGGAGAGTTAGCAGAAGACATGAAGAAACCAGAAGAAAGTGGCTGGAACAATTGCAACTGAAAAAATGCACAAAAGGTAGAAAAATATCTCTTTATTTTGAATTTATTAACTGGAATATGTCAGCTCTGGGAAATGTGCATCATTAATGTTTGCGCTTTGTTTAGTACAAGAGGAAATTAATTTATAGTTTTATTTCTACAGTGTTGTTGTACATTCCACGTTTGGCTTTTGGGGTTCCCAGTTTAATTATTGTCTTCTTGTTTCTAAATCTTTTAGTCTTTCTTTATCCATACTCATTAAAGAGGCATGTTTACTAAAAGTTAGTGTATGGTAACATTATGCAAATATTTATGCAAATGAGGCCCCTTATGCAAATGAGGCCCCTCGTCTTATGCGGCCCCCGGGTTACTTTACAAGTCCTCATTTGGCCCTCAAAGCAATTTGAGTTTGAGACCCCTGTTCTAAAGGATGGTGGTCATTAGAATGGTCAGTCTGATTCTGTGTGGCTCTTTCGGTGGAATGGTCAAGGTTATAATAGTGCTGTGTAAATAATTATGTTTTCAGAGCCTTTCGAAAATCTTGGAGGTCTTTAGTCTCCCTGAGATGAGCTGGCAGATTGTTCGATTGTATCGGTGCAACATAGGAAAAGGCACTTTTACTTGTTTTGCTTTGATTTTCTGATGTCATCAGGTACTAGGATAGAGATGAGGTTCCTCCTTCTTCTCATTCTGTTTTCCGGGGGACTTTTTATCCGGGTAGCAAGATGTGATGGTGCAATTTTGTTGATTAATTTGAATGTGGTAACTATGGTTTTATATTTGATCCTGCTGACAACAGGGAGACAATGGAGGTTGGATGGGGGAAATATGATCAGATAGCTTGGCTTTGGCTATTATTCGGGCTGCAACATTATGAGCCATTTGGAGTGTGTTAAGGTTTTGTTACCAAATCTTGAGAACTAGAATTCTGATTTCCTTCTAAGTGCCTTAGAAGTGAGGAGAAAAGGAAGCATTTCTGAATGCTTAGAGAACATAAGAACATAAGAGATGCTATAATGTGTTACACCAAGGTCCATCAAGACAGTATCCTGTTTCCAACAGCAGCCAATCTAGGTCACAAGTACCTAGCAGTTTCCCCAGAAAATACAGGTGCCACAATGCTTGTATTGGGACAAGCAATGGATTTCCTCGGTCCCCTTTAATAATGGTTTATGGACCTTTCCTCCAGGAACTTGTCCAAACCTTTTTTAATTCCAGCTACACAAACAGCTTTTACTACATCCTCCGGTAACAAATTCCACAGTTTGATTAATGTTGAGTGAAAAAATATTTTCTCTTACTAGTTAAACTGTAGCTTCATTGCATGTGCCCTAGTCTTTCTACATTTTGGTGGTGTAAACAATCGTTCCACTCCATTCATTAATTTATAGACCTCTATCATATCTCCCATCAACCGTCTCTTTTCCAGGTTGAAGAGCCCTAACCTTTTTAGCCTCTCTTCGTATGGGTATCCTTCCATCTCCTCTACCATTTTGGTGTCTCTTCTCTGTACCTTTTCTAATTGTGTTATATCCTTTTTAAGATACAGTGATCAGAATTGCACACAATATTCAAGGTGCGGTCACACCATAGAATGATACAGAGGCATTATAATATCCTTCGTTTTATTCTCCATTCCTTTCCTTATGATTCCCAGCATTCCATTTGCTTTCTTGGCCACCACGCCACACTAGGCAGAGAGTTTCAATGTGTTATCCACAATGGCACCTAAATTGTTTTCCTGGGCGGTGGTTCCTAATGTGGAACCTTGCTTCGTGTAACCTTAGTTTGGGTTGTTCTTTCCTAGGTGCATAACTTTGTACTTGTCCTCATTAAATTTCATCTGCCATTTGAACATCCAGTCTTCCAATTTATTAAGGTCCTCTTGCAATTTTTCACAATCCTCTTGGGTTTTAACAACTCTGAATAACTTTGTGTCATCTGCAAATTTGATTACCTCACTCATTAGTAATTCAATTTAGCACACACTAGATTTTTTAAGGTGCATTAACTAACCAAATATACACTAACAAATGCACACCTCTGGGGTGGAACACTGGAAGGAGGACACTTGTAGCCTACTAATCAGCCTGAACCTGAACTGCTGTCCTCCACTGGCGTTCCTGCCCGTGAGGGGTGGTGCAACATGATCACACTTTGTTCAGAAAGGACAGGCAAGTCTGGACCTTCCTACCTCTCAGTACCTGCTTGCCCCTTGCAATTCAAAGTGCAATCATTGCACCATCCCCCACCAGCAAGAACGCCAGTGGAGGACTCCCGTGCTGCTCAAAGCTGCTTAGTAGGAACATTGAGCTGGAGAAGTTTTGCTGATAGGCCTATGCCCAGTGTTGAGGTGTATTGGGGATTAAAACATCTGGCAAGTATTTTTATACTTACCAAAGGAGTTTTGGCATCAGCAACAGTTTGGAGAAGAGACAGTTTTGAGTCTCCTTCGGTTTCAAGAACCTATAGTGGAGAGAGAGCACTGTGAAATATATTACCCAGCTCTTTCCTTAGCTCTAAGGCTGGCAGCTGTAGCCACTCAGTAAAGTCCAATGTATTTCCCCCTGAATACAAAAAGGAGATTAGAGCAATAGCTGATGAGGGGAAGGATGTTTCTGGCCTATGGGACTGTCAGAGAAAAATTATCAGGTAGAGAGTTTGAGTAGTCATATGCAAGGCATAAATTGGAGGGCCTAGCAGAATTCTTTTTTTCTGAAGAGCTGTCCTCCATGAACCTTTATTTTCACTTTTATATTTAACAATTCAGAGTTAGCCAACCAATAAATTTTCTGACAGTTTGTCTGGGAAGGGAGGGCACGACTGTACAGGAGTAATGATGACAGCACACAGCGGCAGAACATTTACAAAAGGCTGATTGGATCTACATTGCGATGCCTGATAAATCACATTTTAGGCTTCCTGAACCCAGTTTATTTTCCCTAAAAGTCAACGGGACTTTTAAAATTAGGATTAATGGTAGATGTAGAAAGAATGCCTCACTGATGACAGATGCTTGCTAAGTTTCTGTATTTTGCTTGGTGGCCAGAGCTAGCGATGTATCTTACAGGCATTGAAATTGAATTTGGGTTGCATGCATGCCACCATCTAAAGGAGGACATGGAGGATAGCTTTAATCTCTCACTGTAATGCATTAAAGGAAGGGCATGACTAGGATGAAGTAGGAACAGCAAGGGGTTTTCTTCTAGTCTTAACAGAAAGGCTTTCTCATGGCTGCCAACCCAAGTGGCATGAGTATACTCAGAATAAGATTAACGTTGAATACTGCTTTTTGTTTAAGATGATTTTACTTACATAGGTGATCCCGGGGCTACTAAGAGGGTAATTTTATAAGGGACCATCTACTTTAGAAAGCAAGTAGGTATCTACTTAGGCACTATTTTTTAAAGACAAATAGAGGGTCATTATCAGCGGTGGCAGACAGCCTACGTAAAGTGCCTGACGGTCGCCACTTTAATTCAGATCCTGATATTCAATGCCGGGGTCATATCCGGCCACCAACATAGAATATAAGGTGTGCTCGGATAGTGTGTTATCGAACTGGGCAGTGGCGATATTCAGCTGCTGGCAAAAATTAGGCCAGCCTTTTAACTGCTTAACTTTAGCCAGTTTGCATTAACCGGCCAGCGGCTGAATATCACCACGGACCAGTTAACGCCAGCACTGCCTCCGGAACGCAGTGTTGCTACACAGTCAGCATCAGGGTGTACAACAGCACAAAAGAATTATGTGCGGCATCTTACCCTTCTCACCACGATTAATGTGGTTAGCAGGTCTGCTAACTGTGTTAATTGCTTTGAATATGACCCCCAGAGGTGCCTGTGTGTCTTTATAACCTGCTAGTGTGAGAAGCAGGCCTCATGCTGCCATTCACACCTGCTCAAGAGCCGATGCAAAGGGACATGTGTAAAGTACGCAAGTACGTCCGTAGATTATAAGGCATTTCTTAATCGATGCAAGTACTTGTGAACTTGGTCCATACCCTGCCCAGACCATTCCTCCAGCTATGCCTACTGGCAAAGCACATGCATTCACGCCAATCTGCATACTTTTGTGCTGTTTGGTATTTTATAAAAAGCCATTTTCATGTCTATATGTGTGAAAATGACTTTATAAAATCACTTCCTAAATGCCCTAAAATTTCAGGGATAGGCTACTAAACGTTGTGTCTGTGTCTGGCGCTATAGCAGTGATATGCAGGCAGTGATATGCCTCAGCCTATATATTAGAGCATAGTTAGAGGATATTTTCTAGCTGTTTCCCAATTTTAAGAGCCAGGGGAGGAATGATAAGAATTACAGAATCTATAAGAAGCAGTGATTTTGGAGGGAAAACTGGTTTCCTCTTTCTGCCAAACTGACAACAACTAGGGGTCAATGAGGGGGACTGATAAATAAAGTCCATATCAAATGAAAAGAGGGCATTGGGTACTGAGCTAGCATCACACACCATGTAGAAGTTAGAGCTAATTTAGAGGGGAGACTTTTGCTGAAGGAGATCAGTGCTTCTGGATTCTGCCGACCACTGGTCCTTGAGCTGCAGAGAGGACTCTACCTGTCAGATTCTGACAAACAATATCACAAGAGCTGCTTGAAGCCTTCAGACCAGCAAGGGACACTGAAGTTGCTACCCAACGGTCAGAGAGTTTGACCAAGTTATAAGTAGGGATGTGCATTCATTTGAAGTGACATAGGAAATATCAAAGTGATATCCTATTTCAGTTTTATTCTGAAAAATCCAGGTTCATCATAGGCAGGCCTCAAACTAGTAAACTTAGGATTGGAAAGGAGGTATCTTGCAGAAGAGCCATCATGTCTAACCAGCCTGCTTGTAACTCTGATGCTGATCTTCTTTCCTTGGAGTAAATCTCTACAGCAGAAGTCAATAGATTCCAATGCAAAAAAATCCAGTTAGAATTTTCCAGATCAGACAAACTTTGGGCCAATTAGGAAACAGGAAGGAAGATCATCAACAATCAGTGCTGGATTTATTGCCCATGTGCCCATAGGCAATGTGTGTTTGTGTGTGTGTGTGGGGGGGGGGCACCATTCCTTCCCTCCTCCTCCTCAAGATTGCCTTTTGCTAACGGGCAGAGGGGAGAGCTGCTCTGTATTCTCTCCTCCCCTCCCCTGAGCTTGCCAGCTCACCTTCTTTCCAGATCAGAAGCAGTTGCAAATAGCAGTCAAAGTTTCAGTGCAGGACAGGCAAAACGTCATGTTACGGTCAGCCCCTATGGTGCTCTGCCCATCCTCTCAGTCGTACGGGTGGAAAGGCAGGGCACTGGCAGATCTTGCATACAGCACAAGGGTTTGCTTGCCCTATACTGAAAATTTGCTTGGTATTTGTTGCTGTTGCTGCCACACTGCTCCATGACTGGCCCAGATCAAAGCATAGCAACAACCACCGCCCTCCAGTGCCTATCAGAGGCTGGCACTGGAAGCAGTTGCCTATGCCTAAATCTGAGCTCATCAGCAATACAAGAGTTAAGAGAAGGCTGGCTAGAGCCAGCCTCCCTGGAGATATCTTATGGCTCTTTTGCATATTGCCTCCTTCCAATCCACAATTCAGTGGTTTGAGACCAGCCTCTAATTGTGAGGAGTAAAACCAATTGTTTTTTTTTTATTTTCCTGAAACCTCTAGTAACCTTTCAGCTATGTTTTTTTTATTTGGGCAGCAGCCACAGCTACCCCTTTAATTAACAAAATTGTCCTAAAACGAAACATTTATAAAAACAAAACAAAACAAAATAAAAATGTATAAAAAGAAGCAAGATAAAATGAATCAAACTGCAAACGATACAGGAAATGAAAGGAAATGAATTTTTCTGCCTGCACAGTCTTAGTTATGAGTAAAAGGTTTCAGAGGAGTTCTAGGGACCTGGAAAGAGGTGGTCACAGAAAGAGAGTGCATGGAATAACATCATTGAATGAGAGAGGAGGAAGAGGAAATGCTCAGACAAAGAAGTATTGGAGAATCTGCATATAAACATTCAGCTTCTGTGGGGAAAGAAGAACTGTGAATAAGAAGTTTTATTTACATGCATGGAGAGAACTTTCATAAAGACTTTTTCAGATACATAAAATGTCTCTTAAAAATTTCCCTTCGCATACAAATATGTTTGAAGACAAAAATGTGCATACTTGTATACCTCTCTATAGTACACATGTTCAGGGGTAGGTTTTGCATTCTTTGTGCAGTACGTGCCTACCTGGTTTTGAGTGCTTATAAATGCACATGGGTTCATTTTACCTGCAGCTTCTGCAGGACTTGCGCTAGTATTTTATAAAGACACATAGTTGCCTATGTGTCTTTATAAAATAGGCCACAAATAGACACCTACTTGCCCTTCATAGCTAAGCAACGGTTTATAAAATTATCCTAATAGGAGGAATTTTTATAAACCTCTTCCATGTGTAAAACATTGATTTACATGCATATAATGACTCTTATAAAATTACACCATGCCCAAAAGAATGTAATGCACTTAGGAGTGAACTTGTAGAAGAGGAGTGCCCAGGGAGACATTTGGGTGGAGCATGGGGGGGGGGGGGTTGTGATGTTGCGCGTGTAATTTATAATATGTATGCATACTTTACATGCTAACATTTACACCTGCTCTCAGTGCCCACAATTTAGGCACTTTTCCTGCAGGATTTCAGCTAGTAGTATTTTATAAAGACACACAGGCACTTGTGTATCATTATAAAATTGGCTAAAAATAGATGCCTTCACTACTTCCAAACCTAGGCACCCTGTTATAAAATTACATTCACAGTATACAGTATATGCTATTTAAAATTGTCTTACCTTCCATGTGAAACAACTGCTGAACTGGAAGAGAGGAGAAGGAACCAAATGGTTAGAGCAAAACCAAGTTCCAATTCCACTACTACTCCGCATGATATCAGGGAAAGTCACTCATCTCTTCAGGTAAAAGCTTAGATTGTAAGCCTTCCCAAGGGACAGGAAAATGCCTGCTGTACCTGTATGCCACCTTGGGTTACTCCAGAAAAAGGTCTGAGCAAAATCTCATCCCTGAATACATTTTTCTTATTCAGTAAGTGTTATTTTTAACCAGAACTCCAGTGGTAACAGTCATTATTTGGAAGTGAGTGGGGACACCCAAGGCACAGAGGTGGTAAGTATTTTTTCCTGACTAGGGCCTTTAAGATAAATTATTCCCCAGCCTCTCAGGACCTACTAACAAAAGTGTGCTACGGCCCTGAGAAAGTCTCGTCAATTGCTCTTACCAAAAGGGTCACTGAATTACACATTTTTTAACTGCAAAATTTTTTTTTCTAAACATTGTAAGAAATAACATAGTAACATATACGAGGGGGTACCCAAAAAAAACAAATTATTTTTTAAAAGCTATTTATTTCAAATTCTTTACAAAACAACCTTATCCCCTTCAAAATACTCTCCATTACAACTGATACATTTGTCCCACCGGTGCTTCCACTGTTCGAAACATTTTTTTAGTCATCTTTAGAAACGGCTGACAGCTCCTCCCTCTTTTTTTTTCTTGACTTCTTCAATGTTGTCAAATCGGTGTCCTTTCATGCCCCTTTTCATGCGTGGAAATAAGAAAAAGTCGCATGGAGCCAGGTCAGGCGAGTAAGGTGTGTGGGGCAGCGGAACCATGCCATTTTTAGCCAAAAACTGTCTAACAGAGATGGCTGTGTGTGCAGGTGCGTTGTCGTGGTGGAAGAACCAGTCTCCTGTCTGCCACAAATTGGGTCTTTTTTGACGAACACTGTTGCGCAATCTTCTTAAAACTTCCAAATAAAAGGTTTGATTGACGGTCTGACCTGGGGGAACAAACTCTGAATGAACTACCCCCTTGGCATCAAAAAAGCAAATCAGCATTGTTTTGATGTTTGATTTGACTTGACGACATTTTTTTGGACGGGGTGACGATGACGTCTTCCATTGGCTTGACTGTTGCTTTGTTTCTGGGTCGTAACCATAGCACCATGACTCATCACCTGTAATGACCTTTGACAGAAAATCTGGATCAGTTTCAAGCTGTTGTTTCAAAACATGACATGTTTCAACTCGATGTTCCTTTTGATTGTCAGTCAGAACCCGAGGAACAAACTTGGCAGCAACCCTTTTCATTCCCAAATCTTCCGTTAAAATTCGCTGAACCTAGCTCCAAGATAACCCACTAATCTCTGACAGTTGATCAATTGTCTGTCGATGGTCTGTGAGCACAAGCTCTCTAATTTTTTCAATATTTTCGTCGATTCGGGCAGTTGATGGACGCCCAGAACGAGGTTTGTCATCAATCGACATGTCGCCATTTTTAAACCGAGCAAACCACTGGTACACTTGACTTTTTCCCATAGCGTCATCTTGATAAGCTGTTTTCGACATTAAAACAGTTTCAGCAGCATTTTTACCGAGTAGAAAACAAAATTTCACAGCTGCACGTTGTTCACTTAAACTTGTCATCATAAAAAAAGAAACAAGAACAAAACAGCGCTAGCAAAAACAATCACTGCAGATGAACAGAACAAGCCAGGTCGACAACACAGGCGGCACTGAACTGACAATGAGTTGCACTATACACGCCTAGCGGCAGAAGTGTGTACTATACAAGCTCCACCCACGGCAATGTTATTCCTGGTTTTTTTGGGTACCCCCTCGTATAGTAAATGACAGCGGATAAAGACCTGATTGTTCCATCTAGTCTGTCCAGTGAGGTGGTGAGGGTTGTACATCGCTCCATGTAGGGTACCCTCTCTATGTTTAGCTTTGAATCTGCCACTCCTTGTATGTTACCTTTTCTGTGCCTTTGTTTAGGCGGATTGTACCCACCTGTCCTTGCAGATTATCCCCTTCTGTGCCTTTGTTTAAATCCCTATTTCAAAACTGTGCCACAGAGGGTTTTTTGCTCTTTGCTTGTCCTACATCTGCCTATAACTTAAATCTGACCCCTAAATCAGAGGCAGATTTCTCAGTAATAAAGGCAACTGCCTAAAACCCAGCACCCCATCCCTGCAAGTCTACTTCTATCTATCTTTAATTTAGGCCAGCCCATCACTGCAGCAATTAGAGAAAACCCCGTGCCCCCCCCCCCCCCATTAATTGTGATTTTGGCTGGGATCCTCCTCAGTCAGCTGTTCCGATACCTAGGAGCAACCAGAGGGTTAAATCTACAATTGCTCAAAATGTTTCTTTGAAAAAAGAAAAGCCTATGTGGTTGTGTGCTGTTCATTCTCTTTCTTTAGTCGTCCGGATAAATGGTGGTCACTGTTAGAGTGATTTCCCATTTATAACTACCTGCCATAAATGGCCATTCTGGACGTGTTGTCAGCGTTTCGCAGACAAACCTTGATTGATAAGTAATCAATGATGCATTGTGTTAGCCTATTTACTTTGTGCCCAGTATGCAGTTTAATTGAGCAGTGGCAGGCTTTATTGCTAGATACATTTAGTTGTCTTGAGGTGACTGCGGGGGCATTAAAGCAATGGGTGAAAGTACTCATCTGGAAAGGGCTGCTGCCAAAACATCAGTATAATTAGAAAATACAATTACTGCTATTATTATTATTATTACTGTCATTTCTATAGGATTACCAGATATACGACATAGCAGATAATCCCTGTTTCTAGAAGCTTTCAATCTATGTAAACAAGAAAAAAGTTAATTTACCTAGAGAGGGAGCACAGATGTCTAGGAGTGTCTCAAGGCAGTGTGGGGCCAAACAGCAACCCCAGCAACTAAAAAAGGGGAAAGGTAGCACCAATATTCCAAGTGAGGCCTTACCAGTTGTACAAGTCGCTTGTGAGGCCTCACTGGAATATTGTGTTCAGTTTTGGAGACCATATCTCACAAAAGACATAAAAAGGCTGGAAACAGTTCAGAGGAAGGCAACCAAAATGACTTGGAGCCTGCGTCAGAAGACGTATGAGAAGAGACTTGAAGAACTAAATATGTACACTCTGGAGGAGAGGAGGGACAGGGGAGATATGATTCAGACATTTAAATACTTAAAGAGTATTAATGAATAAACAAATCTCTTCCAAAAATGGGGCAGCTGTAAAACTAGAGGGCATAACATGAAGCTGCAAGGGGGTAAACTGAAAGGCAATGTGAGGAAATACTTTTTCACTGAAAGGGTGGTGGATGCTTGGAATGCCCTCCCGATGGAAGTGGCGGGGACCAATACAGTGACAGAATTCAAAACGGCATGGGACAGAGAAAGTGGATCCCTTTATAGCAACAAGATAAGATCAAAATAAACATAATTATCTCTTATATCTCAGCAAACAGGGGTGACCTACACGGAGCGGTGGGTACACCCCTAAACAAAGGCATGGGGAGAGGTGACCTGCACGGAGCAGCAGGTGCACCTATGCTTGCTGCCCTGCTGGGCAGATTAGATGGACCATACTGGTCTTTATCTGCTATCATATACTATGTTACAGAGCCAGGGTAGCCAAGTGAAAAGGAAGGTCAAGCCCAGATGTTCCCCAGTAGTAATAGGAGCAAAAGGTTAAAGGTTCCTCTAGTGCTGCCAGCCTTCTAGAACAGTGAGTTCCTCCCGCTTCATCTCCCCAAGGAGGGTTGGACACAAGAAGCAGCCCGGTGGAACCTTGTGGCAGAAAGCCATGATATCAGAGCAGCAAGTCCCCCCCCAAAATCAGGAGAAGAAAAGAGGCATCAATGACCATATATATAAGCTCACAGAAGAAGATTAAGATGCGTGACTGGCATGTGTGAATCAGAGCCTGCCACTGAAGAATATAGAAGGCATGTGCTGAACAGACAGAAGATCAAAAGGCCCATGTGCTGTGAAAACAGAAGTCCATGGAGCTGGGAGAAGCTGAGCTGAAGGAGCCCCTCATTCTCCTTACACAGAAAGAGAGCGAGAGAGAGAAGAGAGAAGCCCAGAAAAAAAAAAGCAGAAGAGTAAGTGAGAGGGCCAGAAATCTGGGAAAAGCTGGGATTCAAAGAAGAAAGTTTAACACAGCATAAGGAAGCCAGACAAGCCAGAAGAGAACAGCCAAGACTTTAGCTTTAGTGAAGTGCCTGAGGGAAAGTAGATCCTTGAAAGGTAGCCAGAGTGCCTGAAGAAGAAGCTAACAGCTAAAAGGTAAGCACTGGGCATGCGTATGACCGGAGCAGACAGTGCAGGGAGAAAAGAGGCATCCAGCTGCACCAGGGAGAGAAAAGTGACAGGAACAGTTGACAGCTGCTGAAGGCAGAGAACAGACCAAAAGATCCAGAGATAGAGAGCCCAGGGACAGCAGCATCTGGGACTCCAGCTGGTTAAGAAAGAGACACGTTGTGCAGGATCCCATTGAACCTAGCAGAGAAACTGAACCTAGCAGAAAAGGGAAGCTGACAAGAAACAGACCTCAAAGCTATCCTTGGAAGGGAGACAATTGCACCAGTTAGTAACAGTCTGCCTGCAAGGCCTGCCGCAGACAGGAGCAGCCCCTGGGAGAGCCAGGAGATGCCACAGCTATATGGGAGCCACTGAAGCCGTAGTGAGCTCCAAGGACTCTAAGAGCCCCTCACACCCAGAAGGACAGCAACTATTATCATTGTCAGTCTCCTACTTGTTAGGGACAAAAATAACAGAGACTCTAACAAGATGGAGGACTCAAATTCTGTTTTATTTTCAGTTTAGCCAGAACACAATTTAGAGGTAGTGCACACAATGAGTTCAGGCCTACTCATAAGAACATAAGAACATAAGATATGCCATACTGGGTCAGACCAAGGTCCATCAAGCCCAGTATTCTGTTTCCAACAGTGCCCAATCTAGGTCATATGTACCTAGCAGTTTCCCCAAAAGACACAGGTTCCGCAATGCTTGTACTGGGTCAAGCATTGATTTCTTTGGTCACTTCTTAATAATGGTTTATGGACCTTTCCTCCAGGAAGTTGTCCAAACCTTTTTTAAACCCAGCTAAACTAACAGCCTTTACTACATCCTCCGGTAACAAATTCCAGAGTTTGATTACACGTTGAGTGAAAAAATATTTTCTTTTATTAGTCTTAAATAGTTTACCCTGTAGCTTCATTGCATGTCCCCTAGTCTTTCTATATTCTGATAACGTAAACAATCGATCTACGTTTACCCGTTCCACTCCGTTCATTAACTTATAGACTTCTATCATATCTCCCCTCAGCCGTCTCTTTTCCAGGTTAAAGAGCCCTAACCTTTTTAGCCTTTCTTCATAGGAGTATCCTTCCATCCCCTTTACCATTTTGGTGGCTCTTCTCTGAACCTTTTCTAAAATCGCTATATCCTTTTTAAGATACGGCGACCAGAATTGCACACAATATTCAAGGTGCGGTCTCACCATGGAATGATATAGAGGCATTATAATATCTTTTGTTTTATTTTCCATTCCTTTCCTTATCATACCTAGCATTCTATTTGCTCTCTTGGCCGCCGCTGCACACTGGGCCGAGGGTTTTAACATGGTATCCACAATGACACCTAAATCTTTTTCCTGGGTGGAGGTTCCTAATGTGGAACCTTGCATCGTGTAACCATAGTTTGGGTTGTTCTTCCCTAGGTGCATAACCTTGCACTTGTCCACATTAAATTTCATCTGCCATTTTGATGCCCAGTCTTCCAATTTATCAAGATCCTCTTGCAATTTTTCACAATCCTGTTGGTTTTTAACAACTTTAAATAGTTTTGTGTCATCTGCAAATTTGATCACCTCACTCGTTATTCCACTTTCCAGGTCATTTATGAATATGTCAAAAAGCAGCGGACCCAGCACAGATCCCTGGGGTACACCACTATTCACCTTTCTCCATTGGGAAAATTGGCCATTTAGCCCTACCCTCTGCTTTCTATCTTTTAACCAGTTCCTGATCCACAATAGTACACTGCCTCCTATCCCATGACTCTTTAGTTTTGCCAAAAGTCTCTGATGAGGGACCTTGTCAAAGGCTTTCTGAAAGTCCAGATACACAATATCAACCGACTCACCTTTGTCCACCTGTTTATTCACTCCTTCAAAAAAACATAACAGATTAGTAAGACAAGATCTTCCTTGTCTAAAGCCATGTTGGCTGTCTCCCATTAGGTTGTGACTATCTACATGCTGATTAATTTTATTCTTTATGATGGTTTCTACCATTTTTCCTGGGACTGACGTCAGGCTCACCAGTCTGTAGTTTCCCGGATCACCCCTGGAGCCCTTTTTAAAAATTGGTGTTACATTGGCGATCCTCCAATCTTCAGGTATTAGAGATGATTTTAATGATAGTTCACAGATTACTGATAGCAGGTCTGCAATCTCATATTTCAGTTCTTTCAACACCCTTGAATGTATACCATCCGGCCCAGGTGATTTGCTACTCTTCAGTTTATCTAATAGTTGTAAGACATCTTCCCGATGTATCGATATTTCCTTCAATTCTTCCGCACCTTTAAATACCACTTCAGTCATGGGTAACATCCCTACATCTTCCTCAGTAAAGACCGAAGCAAAGAATTCATTCAGTCTCTCCGCTATCGCCTTGTCGCCTCTTAGTGCTCCTTTAACCCCTTTATCATTTAATGGACCAACTGACTCTTTCATAGGTTTTTTGCTATGAATGTACTTGAAAAGGTCTTTATTTTGCGTTTTTGCTTCCGCAGCAAGCTTCTTCTCAAATTCTCTCTTTGCCTGCCTTATCAATGCCTTGTATTTGATTTGCCAGTGCTTGTGCTGTTTCCAGGTTTCGTCGTTTGGCTCTTTTTTCCATTTCCTGAAAGATGCTTTTTTGGCAACAACAGCCTCTCTGACCTCACCTTTAAACCATGCTGGCAGTTTTTTGGACTTCCTTCCACTTTTCTTTAAGCGTGGAATACAGCTGGTCTTGGCTTCCAAGATAGTATTTTTCAACAACACCCAAGCTTGATGTACGTCTTTAACCTTTGCAACTGCTCCTTTTAGTTTTTTCTTAACTGTTTTCCTCATTTTATCATAGTCTCCCTTTCAAAAGTTAAAAGGTAGTACTGTGGATTTCCTTACTATCCCTCCTCCACTAATTAAATCAAAAGCGATCATGCTATGATCACTATTGCCAAGTGGTCCCAACACCCTTATCTCTTGCACTAGATCTGGTGTTCCACTATGGACTAGGTCTAATATGGCTTCCCCTCTGGTTGGTTCATGAACCAGCTGCTCCAAGAAGCAGTCATTTATTTCATCTAGGAACTTTATTTCCCTAGCATGTCCTGACGTGACACTGACCCAGTCGATACCGGGGTAATTGAAATCACCCATTATTATTACTGCGCTGTAACTTTTGTTAGCTTCCTTGATTTCTTTGAGCATTTCATCATCCATTTGGTCATTCTGGCCAGGTGCTCGATAGTACACCCCCACTGCCATTGCCTTCCCCCTTTTATATGGAATTTCAATCCATATAGATTCTACAGCAGATTTTGTTTCCTGCAAAACTTTAATCCTTTCTGAGTCAATGCCCTCTCTAATATAGAGCGTAACCCCTCCACCAATTTGATCAGCTCTATCATTATGATATAGTTTGTACCCTGGTATCACAGTGTCCCACTGGTTGTCCTCCTTCCACCATGTCTCTGATATTCCAATCATATCTAACCTTTCATTTAGTGCTATATATTCTAACTCTCCCATCTTATTCTTTATACGTCTAGCATTTGCATACAAGCATTTTAGAGAATGTATTTTATTCATGTTAATTTGGCTATTGTTAGACATGGGTAAATTGGGATCTTTAAGCTCTGTCTGCTCCATACTTGAGGGCATTTGGGCTACTTTACTCTTTTGTGGAACCTGTTTTTGGTTAGGGCTTAGAGAGGACTTTTTCTTACTTTTTATATAGTCAGGTATGTCAAGGGACAAGGGGGAGTGATTGCCTACAGAAAGGGATTTCCACAGACCATCATGGAATCTGTCAGACAAAGACATTTGCCAAGCAATGGAGACAACATATCAAAGATGCCTAATGGTATCATCTGCAAAGAGGCATACCTTTCCTGACAGATGACCTGCAATATTGCTTACAAAAATATTAAAATGAACAGAATCTAGGACCAATCCCTGTGGCATGCCACTGACAACACCCCTATCTTCAGAGTGAACTCCATTTACTAGTACCCTCTGTCGTCTTCCATTCAACTAGTTACATACCCAGTCAGTCACTTTAGAATCATAAGAACATAAGATATGCTATACTGGATCAGACCAAGGGTCCATCAAGCCCAATAGCCTGTTTCCAACAGTGACCAATCCAGGTTACAAGTACCTGTTAGGTTCCCAAAGATATTCAGATTCCATGCTGCTTGTCTCAGGCGTAAGTAGTAGATTTCCCTGTTCTTCTAATAATGGTTTATGGACTTTTCTCCAGGAACTCATCCAAACCTCTTTTAAACTCAGCTACACTAACAGCTTTTACTACATCCTCTGGTAATGAATTCCAGAGTTTAATTATGGGCCCGATGCAGAGATGCGGCTTGCAGGGCTGCACGTCCTGGTGGGGCATGCAGCCGCGCAAGCCGTCCTTGCCTGATTCCCCCTCTGGCTCTCCCCACACATCTAGAGCAGCAGGACGGGGAGAGCTGGCAGGGGGCAGGAGGGGGCGTGGTCTGGGCAGAGCGGGACGGGCCAGCCTTGCAGGATGTACAGGGATGATTCAGGTCACAGCCTGGTATGTTCTGCAGGGTCAGAGGGGACGTGCTGATTATTCCATCTTCGAGGTGAAATAATCAGCACTGACCTGGAAATTGGGCCTGGGGATTCCCGCCGGGGGCTGGTTGCAGAGGGGTCCCTGCTGCTTGATCTAGGCCCTGGCTGGTTAGATGTGGGCCAAATGGTGGGGAAGGGAGAGCCTAGGAACATTTAGTTCCTATGGTCCAGAATCAGGTACTAACGGGCCCATTTTCCTCAGGGACATCCGGATGGCCCAGACGTCCCCCTGTTGGGATCGGGCTCCACATGTTGAGTGAAAAAATATTTTCTCTAGTTAGCCGTAAATGTGCTATACTGCAGCTTCATTGTGTGTCCCTAGCTTTTCTACCTTTTGAAGGAGTTGTTGTTGTTAAGTGCCGTTGAGTTGGTGTCGACTCCTGGCGACTCTCTGGATAGTTGACCTAAACTTTGTTCAGTCTTCAGCCAAGCAGCTCATTGTTGATAGTAATGTGGTATCATCAGCATAGCGAAGGTTGTTGATGAGTCATCCACCAATCTTCACACCTCGTTTGTCTTCATACAGTCCTGCTTCTCTGATGATTTGTTCTGCATATAAATTAAACAGGTAGGGGGAAAGTATGCAGCCTTGTCTTACACCTTTGCTGATTTTAAACCATTCTTTTTCTCCTTGTTCCGTTCAAACTGTTGCTTCTTGATCAATGTAAGATTGTGCAAGAGAACGATCAGATGTTCCAGTTTACCCATGCTTCTTAATGTGACCCAGAGTTTCTCATGGTTTACATAGTCAAACCAGGAATGGTTGTAGTCTGTGCTGAATGATCTCAAGTAGAATCTTGCTGGCATGTATGATCAAAGTGATTGTGTGATAATTTCCCCAGTCAGTTGGGTCAACTTTCTTCAGTATTGGTATAAACTCAGATCTTTCCCAATCAGTTGACCATGAATTTGTCTTCCAAATTTTATGGCAGAGCCTTGTAAGTATGGTAACAGCTTCAACTGATTGATGTATACTTTAGTGGAAATGCCATCAATGATGGTGCTTTGTTCTTTGATAAGGCTTTCAATGCTGCTTCAACTTTTCATCACCAATGGTTCCTGATCATAAGGTACAGGTTGAAATGGCTGTTGGTTCACCTGATCTTTATGGTATAATGACCCTGTATATTCTTTCCACCTTTTCTTGATCTTCTCAGCATTATTCAATATGGATCCTTGAGCAACCTGTAGCATTCCAATTCGAGGCTGGAATTTTTTCTTTAACTCTCGTAACTTTAGAAAACTTTAGATCTGATTCTATTTCCTTGCATGTGTTATTGTAATACTTCTCCTAGTCTTGTCTTGCTGCACGTTGGAAATCTGTTGAGTTCTGCAATTGCCTCTCTTTCTCTTCTGACTTTAGCTTCTCTGCATTTCTGGACAATTTTCAGAGTTTCTTCAGTCATCCATTTTGGCCGTTTTTGCTTTTTCACCTTATGAGGAAACATCTCGCTTTCTTCCAACACAACCTTCTTGATGTCATCCCATAACGCTTCTGGAAATCTGTCATTTGTATCTAAAGCAGCAAATTGATTTTTCAGGCAGTCTTTAAATTCCAGTGGTATATTCTCAAGGTCATATTTTGCTACACTCATGAGTGGCTTGCTCTTTTTCAACTTTAGCTTGAGTTTGTATGTGGTGATCTGTACCACAGTCAGTTCCAGGTTTTGTCTTTGTTGATGTTATCAAGCATTTCCATCGTTGTCTTCCACAGATGTAGTCAATTTGATTTCTGTACAATACATTGGGTGAAGTCCACATGTACAGTCAGTGCTTGTGTTGCTGGAAGAAGGTGTTTGAGATGAATAGATAATTGTTTCTTACAGAATTCTATCAGTCTTTCTCCAGCTTCGTTTCTGTTGCCAAGTCCATATTTTCCAACCACTTTGCCTTCTTCTTTCTTGCCAACTTTTGCATTCTAGTCACCCATGACTATCAGGATATCCTGTTTGCATGTTCTGTCAGCTTGTACTTGTTCATAGAACTCATCAACATCTTCTGAAGCTGTTGTTGTGGCATATACCTGAATTATAGTTGTACTGATGGGCTTTCCTCATAGAGGAATAGAAATTAAGTGTTCACTGACTACATTGTATTTCATTACAGTTCTTGCAAGTTTCTTCTTAATTATAAATGCAACACCATTTCTTTTTTGTCTTTCATTTCCAGCATAGTAGACCATGTGATCATCACATGCAAAGTGCCCAAAGCCAGTCCATTTCAGTTCACTGACACCTAATAGATCGAGTTGTACACATTTCATTTCATTCTTGACCACCTCCAACTTCCCTTGGTTCATGCTTCGTACATTCCATGTCCCAATATGTAAGACATCTTTGCAACTTCTGACTCTCTTTTCATGCGCAGCTACATCAGCAGATCCAACCACATCATAAATGCTGGCTTTACTCTGAGACATTTTCAGCTCACTCCCAGTAGCCATTTGAATGCCTTTGAAGGAATAAACAAATGATCTACATTTACCTGTTCTACTCCATTCATTATTTCATAGGCCTTTTATCATAAGTCCCCTCAGCTGTCTCTTTTTCAACTTGAAGAGCTCTAACTTTTTAAGCTTTTCCTCATAGGGATATCCTTTCATCCCCTTTACCATTTTGGTTTCTATTCTCTGTACCTTTTCTAATTTTGCTATATCCTTTTAGTTCAACTGATTTTTATTAGAAGATTTAAAAAAAATGCAAAAAACACAAAAACATAAGTGATCTTAACAAAGCTAAGAGAGGACAAGGCCATAGTGGAGAGATTGAATGAATTATTTGCTTCAGTCTTTACTGAAGAAGATGTAGGGAAGTTACCCATGACTGAAATGGTATTTAAAGGTGATGCACTGGAAGAAATGAATGAAATATCGATAAACTGGGAAGATGTATTACAATTATTTGATAAACTAAAGAGTAGCAAATTACCTGGACCAGATGGTATACATCTGAGGGTGTTGAAAGAACTCAAATATGAGACTGCAGATCTACTAATCTGTGAACTATCATTAAAATCATCAGTGATACTGAAAATTGGTGAATGGCCAATGTAACACCAATTATTAAAAAAGGGTTCCAGGGATGATCCGGGAAACTACAGATCAGTGAGCCTGATGTCAGTACCGGGCAAAATGGTAGAAACCATTATAAAGAACAAAATTACTGAACATGTAGATAGTCATGGTTTAATGGCAGAAAGCCAACATAGTTTTAGCCAAGGAAGGTCTTGTCTTACTAATCTATTATATTTTTTTGAAGGTGTGAATGAACAGTTAGAAAAAAGGTGAGCCAGTCGATATAGTGTATCTGGATTTTCAGAAAGACTTTGACAAGGTCTCTCATGAAAGACTCATGTTGAAATTAAAAAGTCATGGGATATGAGAAAATGTATTGTGGATCAGGAACTGGTTAAAAGATAGAAAGCAGAGGGTAGGGTTAAATGGCCAAGTTTCCCAGTGGAGAAAGGTGAATAGTGGAGTACCCCAGGGATCTGTGCTGGGTCCGCTGCTTTTTAAAATATTCGTAAATGACCTGGAAATGGGAACAACGAGTGAGGTAATCAAATTTGCAGATGACACAAAATTATTCAAAGTTGTTAAAACCCAAAAGGATTGGTAAATTGGAAGATTGGATGTTCAAATGGCAGATGACGTTTAATGTGGACAAACACAAAGTTATACACCTTGGAAAGAACAACCCTAACTATGGTTACATGATGCAAGGTTCCTCATTAGGAACCATCATCCAGGAAAAAGATTTAGGTGTCATTGTGGATAACACGTTGAAACCCTCCACCTAGTGTGCAGCGGCGTCCAAGAAAGCAAATAGAATGCTAGGAATCATAAGGAAAGGAAAGGAGAATAAGACAAAGGGTATTATAATGCCTCTGTATTGTTCCATGGTGCGACCACATCTTGAATATTCTGTGCAATTCTGGTCGCCATATCTTAAAAAGGATATAGCGGAATTAGAAAAGGTACAGAGAAAGCCACCAAAATGGTAAAGGAAATGGAAGGATACCTCTATGAGGAGAGGCTTAAAAGGTTAGGGCTCTTCAACCTGGAAAAGAGACGGTTGAGGGGAGATATGATAGAGGTCTATAAATTAATGAATGGAGTGGAACAGTTAAACATAGATTGATTGTTTATGCCATTGAAAAATAGAAAGACTAGGGAACATGCAATGAAGCTACAGTGTAATCTGTTTAAGACTAATAAGAGAAAATATTTTTTAACTCAACGCATAATCAAACTCTGGAATTCATTACCGGAGGATGTAATTTATTTATTTATGTGCTTTTATATACCACCCTTTCCAGAGATCAAGGGCGGTTTACAAGTAACAAGAACAAAAACTATTACATTAAACTTTTGGTAAAGAACTAGAACAGAGAAATTATATTGAACTAAGGGGCTTGTTTACAAAGCCGCGGTAGCGGTTTGCGATCGTAATCGGAGCCGCGGCCCCATTGATTTCAATGGGGCTGCGGCTGCGATCGCGATCGCGAACCACTACCGCGGCTTTGTAAACAAGCCCCTAAGTCATGGAGTATGTACAACTGATTATGCTTATTTCCAGAAACTATATTACAATTAACATATTTATATATGTGTATGTACAAGGGAATGTATGATGATGGCTCTTATTTTGTCTAGAAGGGTGTTCCAAAGAATAGGCGTGAAATGTGTGAATGCTCTAGTGCTGGTTGAGTGGTTTGTTTTTCAGTAATTAGTTGCAGGGCTGGCGCTACCCTGTAAGCCAGGTAGGCACGGTAGGAGGGTGCCGGCAGCAAGGAGGGTGCCATTGCTAGCCGCCCACTGCTTCAAAAAAGAAAGCAGCTGCAGGAACATTTCTCTGTTCCCATAGTTCTGCTAACTTTTAAACTGCTGGGTCGCTGAGTTTGTAATAGCAAGAATAAGCATTTCCTATTTCTTGTAAGACACTTCTTCCCTTTTTTGATAGGTGGATGCCACCTCTGCTCAGTAGCCCTTAGAAAATTATGCCATGATTCAGGAAGCCAAAATGGCATATCTAACTGCTTCACCTTTGATAAGCTCAGGTGGGTGCCCAACAGTATCATTTGTGCCAACATGGATGAGTGGTATTAGATAATAGTTAGTAGGCTTGAGGAATCTTTGCAAATTCTTTTTAATATTTTGGATCTTGGCAACGGGCAGACAGTACACCTCACTGGGATAAAAATTGAAGATTCAAACAATTTGACAACGACTTCTTCCTCAAATTAGTCATCCCTCAACTAGAACTTCTCAAACATGATAATGCTGACCTTGACTCACAGATAGAAGGATTGAAGAAGATCATGGCATCTGCAGCTCAAGCACCATTTAAATCTATTTCGACTAAATGCCGTAACAGAGCCCCATGGTTCTCAACATCACTCCTGGCTCAAACACAGGAACTATGGTGTCGGGAATGCTATTGGAAATGATCAAGAGACCCTTTCATCCATGCCACCTATATAGAAAAACAACACGCATATTGTGAAGAAACACTAAGACGGAAGAGAGAATACTATGAAAACATCATCATGTGTTCATTAAGCAAACCCAGAGAACTCTTCTCTAGTGCAAAATCTCTCCTGAATGAACCAAACAATCAGATGTCTCAAGACAAAATATCTCCACAGAACATAGCTGACCACATTCACTCTAAATACCATTCAGCTCCCCCCTCCCCTCAGAACTCATCATCCAGAATATCCAAACACCAATATCGCCTCTCAGGCCACATGGTCGGAATCTGATCTCCCATCTCTTGAAAATGTCGCGACCACCATCAAAAATCTCAGTGCAACTACTTCAGCCCTGCCCAGTTACTTGGCTCAAAAGCACTAGAGAACACCTCAGCCCCTACATACAGACCATAGCACAAACATCCCTATCTATGGGAATAATGCCTACCACACTGAAGAGAAGCTCAATTCATCCAATCCTAAAAGGAAACAAACTTGACAGCACTTCACCAACTTCTTATAGACCAATAACAAGTATCCCACTCTTATCAAAGATAATAGAGAAACTGGTACAAACCCAACTCCAGAATTTCATTGATGACCATGCTCCCCTTGATCCTTTCCAACACGGATTTAAACAGAACCACAGAGTTGAAACACTGCTCACATCCATACTAAACTTAGTCCTCACTTACACGCAAATAGCCACCCTAGGCTGTCTCCTAATTTTCCTTGATGTATCTTCCACCTTTGATTCCTTACCACACCACCAACTCCTAGAAAGGCTACATGACATCGGCCTCAGAGATACCACCTTGAACTGGTTCCACTCCTATCTAGAACACAGGATCCAACAAGTAAGAATTGGAGACAAAACCTCCCACCCATTCCTCCAACAACAAGGAGTGCCTCAAGGCTCAAGCCTATCCGCCCTCTTATTCAACATTTTACTCCAACCCATATGCGAGATATTCCAGGAACATAAGATACAGTACCAGCTTTATGCAGATGACATAATGTTCTTCACCCCATTCAATATTTCAGCACCAGACTTCAGTAATAATGGCTCAAACAGTACAATCTTATCATTAACCAAACAAAGACAGAGGTCCTTCACATATACTCTGATGCATCTTATTCCCCTCTACACACATTAGAACTTGAAGGCTTCACCATCATCGTGAAAAGTGAAGTCAAGTACCTAGGTATAATCCTTGTTTAGAAACTCAACTTCCAAGAACAAATAAAAACGAACAGTGCAATCTGTCTATTATAAACTAAGAACTCTGAAGAATCTCCGCCCCCTACTTTCAGATTCATTCCAAACTGTTTGCCAAGCCTTAACCACTCCCACCCTTGACTTCTGTAACATTATATAACACAGCCCCCCTAAACAAACCTTACACCCTCTCCAAATGGCACAAAACACCATAGCACGTAAAATCCACAGAGCCCCCTGACAAGCTCACATCACCCCTGTCCTAAAACACTTACACTGGCTACCTATCCATGCCAGAATAAGATATAAGGCACTCACCTTGATTCAGAAAATCTTACACAATGAATCGGCAACCTGTCTTCACCCTCTTCTGTCCAGACAGACTGCGGAGACCTAGCTCCATCAACCTCCTTAACATTCCAGTCCAAAAAACAAAAAGCAAACAATCCGCATGTAGTGGTGCATTCTCCTTCTTTGCCCCTACTGCATGGAATGCCCTCCCACCTGAAATGAGAGGATGCACCAACCAATCAAACTTCAGGAAGAAACTCAAAACCTCTCTTTTCCATGAATATTTTAGCACAACCACAACATAGCACCTACGTTCAAGTGTGACTTAAAGAACAATTGCTCCAATCCACATCAAATGTCACAGACCCGTACTATCCAATGTAGCTAGAATACCCCCACTGATCTCCTGCATTATGTATATCCCCCCGTCACAATTTTGTACATAGTTACTGTACATCTTGCTCATAGTTATATAACTCACCAAATGGTTGTGCATACTCAGAGTTCTTGCTCTTTGAACAACTGTTGCACCCCTGCACTGTTACCAGTTTTATTATCTGTAAACCTTCTTGAATAGTAGAAAGACGGTATATAACTAAATTTAAATAAACAAATAAATAATGTCCGGATGGCAAACGGATGCTGCTATATCCCTCAAAAGGGAGTCACCAACCATCACTACCCTTTGCTTCCTAGTGGTTGCTGATCCTAATGCTTTGGGGTTTTTGAGCTCTGATACCTCCTGTCCCTGGGATGTTGTTGCCTCTTCTACTTCCAGGGCTGCATACTGGTTCTTTAGTTCTAGGGAAGGTGGAAACAGGGTGTGAAGTCTCCAGGCTCTGGTGATATGTGCCCAACTAACAACTTTTCATACAGTGTCATCTCCCCTTCTGCTGCAGATCTTAGACACCTCTAGAAGCATTTCATCAATGTAGCTCTTGCTGCCACAGATGCTTCTCAGCCTTGTCACCTCCTCTCTCAGTTCCTCAACTTGTTTCCTGAGGGATTCAACCTGCAAGAGTCTTGCACACTGAACTGGTTCCATGCCTTTGATCTGTCTCAGTCTGTCTGGATGGATGTAGAAGAGGCACCGTGGTGTTTCCCGGCCATATTTCTGCTGTTCAAGCTTTGATACCTGTTGGAAAAAAAAGACCTACAAAGTTCCTAACCATTCCTCTGCTGTTCCTACTTTTCAAATACACATCCCTTTTCAGGCTTAGAGGGCTGGCTCAACCATTAGACAAGACTAAGCAGTCACCTAGAATGGCAGCTTCTGAGGACCAGCAAAGAGCAGCCGTAGTCAAAGCAAAGCAATAGACTGACAACCAGAGAAACTCCTAAACCCTCAGCACATTATTTTACCTGCAGGGAGAGCAAGCACACATATACATACAAAGCTATTTTTGTTACATAATATTTTTTGCTTCTTAAGTTACTGGTTTATTTTTTTCAGCTGTTTGCAGAAGGGGATTTTTTCTGTTTTAGGCAAGACTTTCCTTTTTGCTGCTGTTTTTTCTTCTTTCCTCTAGCCTTCATGTTCAAAGAGGAGGAAAGGTAGCAAATACACTTTGAAGTTGTTGCACTGAGGTGTGGGTGTTCTTAATGAATTTGCCTAAGAGTCAGATTGCTGAGTGTTTTAGAAACATCAATACTATACTGCTGAGGTGTCAGATCCCTCCCTTCCCACCCCGACATTGAATCTTGCTATATAGACTAAATCCGCCAATTAAAGTTCTAGATTAGATTATAGTTTTATTTTTCCGTAGGCAAATTAGGGAGTTAAGGAAATAGGCCAAATTTAGATTTGATTTATTTGGTAGTATTTAACTCCTGCCTTTCCTGTAGTAGGTCAGTTACAATGATGTACGGTAGGTATTTCCTTCTCTGAAAGGGCTTCCAATCTAAGGGGCCAATGTAGCGTTTTGCTGGGTGATTTTCCACGCTAGTCTTCTTCTCCAATGCAAAAAGCAATCTAGCTCAGGAAAATCGCCCATAAAAGCACTGCACTAAAGCATATGGGCATGCTAATGACATGCAAAAAACATGAAAATGTAATTGTGCCCGATATAACAGACTGTGCTGAAACTTAGCACCGTTTTTTAAATGTTTATTTTAATGCTGGATCTCTATGCTTGTTTGAAAACAAAAGTTTTCTCTAATAGTTTATGGAGGTCCTGTATTGCCTCTGTTGAAATAAACCAATATAGCTTATTTCAGGGGTCTTTGATTAGTAATATCTTAACACGTTTTGGACCAAGGTATGTTTTACATACATCCATTGCCTGTAGATTAATCCTGCTACCTTGCCTGGACAATCCATTGCCTGTAAGTTAATCCTGCTACCTTGCCTGGACACCTGGACAATCCATTGCCTGTAGATCAATCCTGCAACCTTGCCTGGACATTCTATTGCTTGTAGATTAATTCTGCTACCTTGTCTAGACACTCCATTGCTTGCAAGCTAATTCTGCTACCTTGCCTGGACAATCCATTGCTTGTAGATTAATTGCATAGAACTTGCTACCCACTGTTGGCATTGTTTGCATTGTAAAACAACTCACTCTGCATAGCCTATTAGCTCTATTAACTCCACTACTACCACATAGCTAGACTGCTAATCAACCACAACACACAGAGTAAAGATACCACTACCAATGCAGAACTACACCTATAGGACCCAACAAGTTGAACCCAGGTCAGTAAACCACAAACCTAATCCCAGGTCAATAAAATACAAATTACAAAATGTACTCCACTACCCACTACCTCATGGCCTACCTCACACTCCTCCATATGTTTGCACCCTGCACACATAGCATCAAACTCAACGAGCAAATCCCCTTGATCAACCTACATACCACCCAACCCAGAAATACACCAACATCATACCTATCTAAAGAATGCCAACAACCAAAGCATACAGCCCACAAACCATACAATGCCACACGTAATACATCCACACACCACAAAAATAACGAACACACAAACCCAATCATAACAACAAACATCAGGTGTGCTCTTCTAAACGCCAGATCTATCAGGAACAAACCAAATACTATCCTTGACCTCATCCATGACAAGAAGCTGGATATAATATGCATCACCGAGACCTGGCTAGACCACTCAGATCAGGTCATATTAAACCAAGTAACCCCAACAGGATACTCAGCATTTAACTGCCTCAGTGCACAAAAGAGAGGAGGAGGAGTATTAATACTTACCAGAAAGGAATATAGATTCAAAACAATCGCCACCACTAACACAATTGAATCTAACACACTCACTATAGCCAACAAGTACCTAAGCATCTCCCTCACATACAGACCACCTGGAACCATAACTGAATACCTATCCACAGTAATCAAAATGATATGCGCACATAACAGAAGACACAAACCTCTCATTGCACTAGGAGACTACAACCTAACATCCGCACCCACCAGAGAAACCACAACATTCTTAAAAGCCATGGAGTCATTAAAATACTGCCAGACAATTAACGCCCCAACGCACCAGCCAATGCAATTAGTGGGACAGAACAAGACCACAAAACCAACAATCATGCCAGTCCCTTGGTCAGACCACCATGTGATTGAATTCACCATGACCCTGAACAACCCCACCCAATGCAAAGAAGATGAAAGAACAACTAGACGGTTCAAAACATTTAACAGAGACTCATTCATAAACGAAATCACTCCACAACTTCAACAGGAACACGACACCCTTGACCTTAACATAGAAGAATGGAACACAATAATATCCAACGCAGCATCTGCCCCAGCCATCAAAGAACCACAAACACGCAAGAGATCCAATGCCCCATGGTACTCATATGAAATCAGAGTTGCAAAACGCACATTCAGAAGACTGGAAAGAAAATGGAGACGGAACAAATCACACAACCTCCTAACCCAATACAGAGACAAACAAGAGGAATATAACAATCTAATAAATGAGCGTAAACAGCAACACCATACCAACCTAATCATGAAATCTACTAATAGACCAAGAGAACTTTTTAGCATTGTCCAAAAGCTCACCAAGGACGTCACACAACAAAGCACCCATCATCTTGACCCACAAAAATATGCAGACTACATGAAGTCAAAAACCACCAACCAAATATGCTCTACTACACCACAAACAAACGATCACACGATAAAAAAGCAACATCAAACATGGGAGAGCTTCAACATACCAACAAAGCAGCAAGTAGAAGACATTATATCTGGACTAAACACAGCAACTTCACCGTCACACCCATGCCCAGTGACATGGCTCAAAGCTACAAAAAGTCAACTCTCTCATCACATTCACTCTCATCACATTCAAAAAATAGTCAAAGATTCACTCCAACAAGGATACATGCCGCAACCCCTAAAGCATACAATGATACGACCAATACTTAAAAGTAGCAATCTGAGCCCCTCCGAACCAAAATCATACTGTCCCATCTCCAGCCTGCCATTCCTTGCTAAAATCATGGAAAAGGCAGTGCAAAGGCAACTTCAGGACCATATTGATATAAATGCCCCACTGGACATACATCAGCATGGATTTAAGCCCCAACATGGCGTGGAAACACTACTCACCTCCCTCTTTGACAATCTCCTAAGAGGCATGGACAACATAAAAAACGGCTTCCTGCTAGTGTTGATGGACATCTCGGCGGCCTTTGACACAGTGTCCCACATCAAGCTATTGCAATGCTTACAACAGATAGGACTGTGCAACAACACCCTGAAGTGGTTTACATCATACTTGGAAGGGCAAACGCAACAAGTCAAATGTGACCAAAAGAAATCACTACAATTCCCCATCATGCAGGGAATACCTCAGGGCTCAGCTCTATCATCAATGTTCTTTAACATCTACATACAGCCCATATGCAACATTATCAAGCACCACAAACCTCACTATCACATTTATTTTATTTATTTATTTATTTATGTATATATTTCTATACCGCCCCTTCCAGCGATCAAGGGCGGTTTACAAGGAACATTTTAACAACTGTACACAGATGTATACATTTACATTGAACAATTAGATTTAACTATTTACAATGAACGGTTGAGTATAACTATTTACATTAAACAAAACTTCAACTTCAAGGTGTATTAATAATACAAACATCCATTAACTTATTTACATTGGATATTTACATTTA
Organism: Ichthyophis bannanicus; assembly: GCA_033557465.1. NCBI lineage: Eukaryota > Metazoa > Chordata > Amphibia > Gymnophiona > Ichthyophiidae > Ichthyophis > Ichthyophis bannanicus. The sequence goes on along the minus strand of CM066050.1, from coordinate 80,504,809 downwards.
TTTACATTGGATATTTACATTGGATATTTATATTTATTCTGACAACATCATGGTGTATGCTCCAATCAACCTACTAGCACTAAACACCACAACAATAACCAAATGCCTCGAAGACATGAATGACTTTCTCATAGCCAGCAACTTAACGGTCAACTACGATAAAACTGAGGCAATGTTCGTCACCAGGAACCCCACCTTCATACCTCTCACATAGTAGTCAAAGAAGAAGTTAAGTATCTGGGCATCACACTAGACAGAGCTCTGAACCTGAAATCCCACATCACCAAAACTGCAAACAAGGCCTATTAATGATTGAAAACAGACAAATCAAACCAATGCTCCATCAGGACCACTTCCGCACAGGGTGCCAAGCACTCATTACACCATTGCTTGATTATGGAAACTCACTATATCAAGGCCTTCCTCAGCAGACACTCCACCCACTACATATGGTACAAAACACCACAGCACACATCATTACAGACACACCAAGGACCGAGTACATCACTCCCATCCTACAACTGCACTGGCTCCCAATGGTAGCAAGAGCTAAATACAAAATAATCATGATCACCTTCAAAGTCATTCACCATCTCTCAGCAGACGTACTCCAAAACGTTATAACAAGGGATATCAGCATCAGACCAAGAAGAACCAATAATGACAACATGATCGGCACACCTGCAGGCTATCACAAAACCAAACAAACAGCTTCAAAAAGAGCACCATCACTACTGGCAGCCACACTATGGAACTCCCTCCCAACGAGCCTGAGGGCATTAAATGACCTCACGGACTTCCGCAAAGACCTCAAAACATTTTATTTATAGAAATATATGAGCATCCAGACATCATCCCATATCCATACTGAAATACTACTTTTGCCACCAACTAAGCACGCACCCATCCTATCCACACACACGTTTATCATACCGCGTTATTAAATACCCTCATGTTAAATGTTACCTTCAATTGTACTGTCTAAATGCTGATAAGTAACTGTACTGTCTAAATGTTTACACGTACCCTAATGTTAAATGTAACCCTCCAATTGTGATGTGACGTGACCACCTTGATTGAAGGATAAGGTGGCATACAAATCTGTCTAAATAAATAAATAAATAAGGTTTCCATACTTACTACTCAACTGTTTACTAATTAATGGTTATAAATTCAATGGAACTATGTTTAGCTATTATCGTTATGTCAAAAAGCGTTATATACAGATTTTTTATCTGAGATCTAGTTAGTTTAATAGGCATTCGAAGTATGCTGATTTTGATGGTACTGGTGGCTCAACATAAAAAGATCACAAAAAATAGTAAGTAGCTTATAATGCTGTAATACTTTTATTTGCAAAATAGTAGCTATTTGTAGACTTTAGAAAATAGGTTTAGATAACTGTAAGTTACTTAGGGGCTTGATTACAAAGCTGCGGTAGCGATTCGCGATCGTTATCGGAGCCGTGGCCCCATTGAAATAAATGGGGCCGCGGCTCCGATAACGATCGCGAACCGCTACTGCGGCTTTGTAAACAAGCCCCTTAGTGTCAGAGTTATTGGTGCGTATATTGGCCTTGTATGTTTTTCATACGCTGGGCTAATATGTTGTCGAAACTAATTGCTGTCAAGCATTCTGTTCTAGGTGTTTCAATGGTGCAGTATCGACGCACTACATTAGAAGTGTTTTCACGTGTATCATATTCCGCCGTCAGAATGGACTGTTGACAAACTATATTATATCATAATAAAGTATTTTAAATGAAAACTGCAGTTTCAATAGTATCATACAGTATGTTTATGTCAATGAATATTGGAACTGAATCCTATCTTTTCTGAAGACGGACAATATACTATATTGGACCAGTGTATGAAAAACATACACTATATGAAGCTTCTATTTTCTGCAAAGTTTTAATATTTTTTATTATTGCTGGTATTTCATAGTTGTTTGAGTGTAGCAAATCTAATAAATCATCCAGAACAGAGAAAGAATATGCGAGCTGTCCAAAACAGGTTAATTAACCCTTGAGGCAATTCTACAAAGGGAACACACTATACTACAAACACAATTTTTAGTCTGAAAAGATAATGTAAACTACTGTAGACCTTGATATTAAATGGGCAAACAGAATCTGAACAAAGGTATTGGCTTTCACATAAAGATTAGGTTCTTTTGGGTTTTGGAAGGGGGGGTTACTGATAGGAGTATGGGATTTTAGATAGGAGCTATGTTTTCTCTCTCCTTCTAGGGTAGCATGGTTTGTAGTATGCTAATTCATGTATGATTCCGGCAATTACAACATTTCAAACACAAATAAATTGACTTATCTGGCATAGGTTCTTTCAAGGCAAATTTGTTCCCAGAGCAGGAAAGTAATAGGTTTTAAAGAATATAAAATATATGTTAAAAAAATTCTATTAGTTGGAATCTTTTTGGCTTTTTTTTAGCTACCGAATAGGCAGCATGATTGATAGGCATCTGCCGGTCAATGGTTGCAGGCTCTGGTCATCAGTTGCTAGTGGATACATTACACTTTTCAATTGATCATAAAATATTAGAACATTATAGCCAAAAGGGGACGTCCTCCACTTCCAAGCAAGCAACACTGAACCTAAAGCAACTCAAAGAAAGCTTTCAGTTCTTAAAAGCCACCACCATTGATAAAGGGAGCTAGTTCATTGCAAGTTTTGTTAGCATGAATCCATTCCTTAGAAGAATTCAAAGATGTAATCTTTTGGAAAGAAAGTTATAGAACAAGAGGTTATGAGATGAGGTTCAATGGAGGTAGACTCGGTAGCAACACTAGAAAATAGTTCTTCACAGACAGGGTGATGGATGCATGGAATGGCCTTCCAGTAGGGGTGATTAAGGATAAAGCAGTTACAGAATTCAGGAAGACATGGGATAAGCAAAGAAGCAAATAGAACATTAGGATTTAAATGGAGTCTACGATGTTGCAAAAGAAAACATATTAGGCAGACTAGATGGGCCTTCTGGTCTTTCTCTTCAATCATATTCTGTTACTGTGATGCACTGTATGAAAAGAACATGACTTTTGCGAAGCCATGATCTCAGAAGAAGTGGAACTGAGCTATGTGACATCAAGAAGTTTTATGGGACAAAATAAAAAATATTGGTCCAGGAGATAAAACCACTTGGGACAAAATTACTACGTCAACAAAACTGATTTGTTTTTAGGTAATAAAATTTCACGTGTCTTCTCTTATAAAAACACCTTAACAATTAAAATATGCCTTTTCCTCTAATCCTATCTCACTGATCGATACGTGTAATCACTGATCGATATGTGCAAATAAACTTGTGGGTAAGGGTAAGGGGGTATATCTGAACTTTTAGAGGTGTATGTCAAAATCTCTGATGAGACTTCTCAGGGGCTCAAAAAAGTCATAGGATAGGAGGCAATGCTATACTATGGGCCAGAAGCATGTTAAAAGACAAAAAGCAAAGCGTTGGATTAAATGGTTCCTTTTTCCTATGCAGTGTCCCGGGAATATGTACTGTACTGGGAGCAGTACTGCTTAATATTTACTTCAGTTATCTGGAGAACAGAGCAATGAGTGAGATGATCAGATTTACAGATGACACAAAATTATTCAAATGGTTCACTCTTCTGCCATTGTGGTCAGCTTTTTTTTTTCAATGCCAGCCATGATGGCTACATAATAGATGTCTACCCAGTGCCGGAATGCAGACTGTAGACATGCGCTGCACTTGGTGCCAACGCTATGAAGAAAGTGTTGAGACTCAGCCTGCTATCCGGAGCTCTCTGGATAAAGTCGGGAAACTTTTTTTTCACTCTCCTGACTTTATCCGGATAGCTATATGGATAATTTGCTGCTCCACCCTTGTGCCATCTGCATATCACTCCCTATACTATGCAGATACTGACGAGACAGTCTGTAAAGATATTCAGCAACAATATCCAGATAGTGGTGTTTAATATATATAGATAAAGCTGGCTAAGGCATTTATCCGGATAGCGCTGGTTGTTATCTGGATAAATGTTTGATTAGTCCCCCAAAAACTGTTGCTAAAAGATGAATGGACTGTGAAAAACGGCAGAAGGGCCTGAACATCTAAATGACTGACGAACTCTAATGCGGACAAGTGTAAAGTGATGTTCGTAGGGCAAAATCATTGTTCTAAAGTACACAAGGCTGGGTTCCATATTTGGCCTTGCCACCCAAGAATAACCATCTCAGAATATTTGTAAATAATAGATCGAAATCCTGAGCTCTGTGTGTGGTGGCAGTCAGAAAAGCAGATACGGCATTACTAATTATTTGCAAAGGAATGGAGAATAAATCTGAGAATGTCATCAAGTTTCTTCACCAATTAATGGTGTGACCACGCCTTGACTACTGTGTGCAGTTCCGGTCTCCCCATCTCAAAAGAACATCTCACAGAAATAGAAAAGGTTCAGAGAAAGGCGACAGAACGGTGCAAGGATAGAATTTTCTCTTTATGAAGAAAGGTTACACAGGCTGAGACTCTTCCGTGTTGAGAAGAGGGGATATGATAGAGGTTAGGACACTGAGAATGGGGTGAAATAGGTCAGCAAGGAATGGTAATTTGCCCTTTCAAATAGTACCAAGACAAAGGGATGTTCCATGAATGTAATAGGTAGCAGATTTAAAACAGATTGGAGATGGTGCTTTTTTTTTCACACAAGAAACAATCAAGCGGTGGACTGTGTTGCCTGAGGTTGTGGTCAAGGTGGTTACCGTAGCTGGATTTAAAAAGGGTTTGGAGAAGATCCTGGAGGAAAGGTCCATAGAGAGCCAGATAGACGTATGGAAAGCCACTGCTTATTCCTAAGATCAGGGCTTGCCGAGAGCAGCAGAGTGTGTGTGTGTGTGTGGGGGGGGGGGGGGCCAGCAAAGAGCAACAATAGATTCCGATGGCCACACAAACTTAAATTGCCATCAACACATTCTTTTACCTGCAGGGAGAGCAGGCACACACACATATATATATGCAAAGCAAAGCTTAAAATAAAAGACTGGGGGCTGATATACAGAATCCTTAGCCTGTCTGTGAAGGGTGCTGACTGTGATATTTAGTGGCATTATCCACAGATTGCCTCGGTACTATCCGGCTAGTGCAGGGGCGGTCCCTGGACAGAGTGAGGTGGTGTCAGTGCTATCCGGATAAATGCCAATAGGTCCGGATAGTGGCAGTGTTTAGTCAGAACTTAACTGGATAACAAACAACAGAATGTTCAATAAAGCACGAACTGCTTACTTGTATATAGTTATTGTAACATAGTTTTAGCTACCAACCTTAGTCTGTTAATGAGTTCAGTTATTATTATAATCTAAAGTTGCTTGCTATGTTCTCTGTAAACCGCCTCTGATCGCTGGAAGAGGCGGTATATGAACATTTGTAAATAAATAAATAAATAACTTAGGTCTCGTGAAACACAGATAAGTACCTATAAAAAATCCCCACGATTTGGATGTCAGCACTTATCCAGATAGTGGTGCTCAGTCTGGATATTAAACGGCAGCCACTATCTAGATATTGCTGCTGATTATCCGGATACTGTGGGCGGTGTTGTGGTTGCCGGACAGTCCATTGAATATCGGCCTTTTTGAAAATTGGTCTAGTGAAATGGAATTTAACAAATGACGTCCAAGTCAGAACGTCTGAAAAAAAGCAGGCTCGTTCAATTTCAGGTCAGGCACCATTGCACAAACATGGACACGCCGAGCATGCTCCCATCCAGTTACCATGGGGAGATGCATCTCACCGCCCTAACAAGCAAGCAAATTTAGTGCAAGTGCCCTTACTGCCAGCCATCAAGGAGGCAGTAAGTGCATCCGTGCTAATGGTAGTAATCGCCCTTGGCGCACACCATTGATGGCTGTGATAATCACGATGTGCCATCAATGCCCATGCTCCGCCCCTAATCCTCTCAGTCATCGCCCCTTCCCACTCTAATGTTTAGCTTGGGACATTATTGTGCTGCCCTACACTATCAGCGTAGCAGCCTTTGTGAAAGGAAAATCTGGTGCATTAGTGCAACTGAGTAAAATGTCCCAGAGTGAAAATAAACTGGAACAACAAATCAATCTGCAAGTTTAGTTTCACCTGCTTCAGCACTTCCCCAATGTTCAGAAAGAAAAAAGGGGACTCTCCAAGCTCACACTCCAAACTCACACTTCTTGAGCACTCCGAGAATTAAATCAGGGTGCCTCCCCCTGTTTCTTTCCAGAGACTTTCTTTTCTTTTACCCAGCAAAAGCAAAGAAAGCCATTCTCTCTTCTCATTTACAACAAAACACTTCTTCATCTTGTGAAAGTCACTAGGAATGTGCATAGGCAAAAACTTTTTAGTGTGACTTTTTCCCCCTGATATTCAGAGGGAGGGGGTTGAGAGTTGGGTTCATTTCATTTATTCATTTTCATGGTTTTTAAAAAATGTTCTTTAAATCTTTATGCATGTGTAATGGCGTATATAGAATGTTACCCGCCCCTCTCCAAAGGGATTATTAACAGTCCCCTTTAAGAGAGTCTGCAGCCCAGAGTTCAGGGCTGGAAGGGTATAGCTCAGTGACAAAGGTTAAGAACCAAGCAGGTTGCAGGAGGGAGAGAGGCCTATGGAGTCAGAAGTCCTTCCAAGGCAAGCTGTGCAAAGGAGTTTTGAGGTAGAAACTTTAACTGGGGCTGGAAGAAGGGGTGTGAGAACCGGCTTGTGGAAGTTTAACAAGCTGGGACAGAAATAAAGCTGCTTTTGTTTTCCCTGAACTATTGTCTGTTCTGGGTTTTGCTTTGTGGAGGTTTAACAAGCTGGGACAGAATAAAAACAACTTTTATTTTCCATGAACTGCTGTCTGGGTCTATGTTGTAAAGAAAACCCCTTCCCACTGCATACCACACGACCACAGCATTCAAATCAGTTATACATGCATTAATTCATAGGTTAATGCATGTTAAATTGATTTTGCGAGCACTCAAATTTTTAAGGTGCATTAAAAAACTGAATGTGCACTGATGAATTCACTTCCCTTGAAAATGCTGCCCCAAGACCAATGATCCTCTCCCTGAATGCCAGGAATTGTCACCCTTCAGAACTCTGCTTTTCTGATGTGGTCACTCTTTCTTCTCCAAGTAGTTGGAAAGACATCCTCTCTCCAAACTGGAAGGAGAGAGGTCCCTGTCTTTCCCTTCTGAGGAACACTGCTTCTCCTGGACAATGACACTCTAGGGATAGCTGACTCCCCTTTTTATAAGATTCCACTCCCTATGGGGTTGGTTTAGAATATCCATCTTCCTTACCTCATAAACTGGGACTGTCCCAGCTCTGGAGGGTTCCTTCCGTTAACAAATACAGCCTAAATAAATTACCCTAGAGGAAAGTCGTTACTTATCCTAAGCAAAAATGCCTATTCTATCATCCAATATTTTCAAGTCCTTTTTTCTGACCTGTACCTACATATGGATAAACTTTTATCGAAGAAATAGCTCTCACATGCATCTATGAGCTGCTTTTTCTCCCCTGAAGTGCTGATTTGGAATTTCATTTTCATGTCTCACTCCACAATTCTGCATCTTTCCAACCTCACACAGTGCACATTAAGTGCTCTGAATGTTTTAGCATATATTTGGCCGAGTAAAAGACTTTGCATCACAGCACAATTATGTCATAAAATCTGGAAAAAAATGATATGTATTGGAACTTATAGCCACAGATTATGCATCAGTTCATACACTAGCAGCAAATGTACTGACTTTTTTTGTGATATTACATAAACAATACAAGAAAACTTAAATTGCAGTCTGTGTGCCATAAGGCAATGGAATACTAGCAGTTGTGATGATTATATACTATATTAGTCCAGTGAGGACAGTATTGTATTGGTGCAGAAATCTATTTATAGTGCTGGACCAGTGGCCAGAGGTTACAGGCACAGTGGAAGTATCATATTGTTCTCTGCTAGTAAGAGGGAAGTAATCCACAAAATAGATCAAAATCAAGATTTACCAAAATTTCTAACAGACCGACAATAATCAAATCTTGAATAAATAATTTTTTGTTGGCTCTTTTAGCACCAATCCAACCCAGATACAGCCAGTCCCATCTGGTCTATTGGAGTGGCCTAGTGGTTGGGGCAAGTTACCTAAGGTCGGGGGTTCAAATCCCACTAGAGGACAGCAACCTTGGGCCGGAAGGACTGGGGTTTCTAGTCCCACAGGTGCTCCTTGTGGTCTTGGACAAGCCACTTAACCCTCCATTGCCCATGTTCCCTGTAAAATAGTTATCTCCAAGTTATAATGCCCTGTTCAATGTAATTTCAGTTTGTTCAGTGTAAACTGCCTTGATATCATGAAAGGCAGTATATAAGAATGTTAAATAAATAAAATAATTAATTATTGTATTTTTGCATTATTGTATTTTAACAGTTCCCTAAAAATTCAAAAGATTAAAACATTCAATTCATTTCCCGACACAATGCCGTTTTTCGAACCATATCCAGATCAAATAGTTCTGCCTCAGGGTAAATTTAACATTACTTATCTGCAAAAGGGGCTTCTTTTCAATGCAGTTTCCCAGTCACAATCATGGCAAGAAACAATCTTCATTGGGTGAACACTTTCTCCAAATGGGCATTGGGTTGGTTTTTACTAAAGGTCCAACAAACAAACATTATTTTCTGTACATTGTCTTCTGGGAATTTGATTATAGTTGGCATGGTGGGAGTAACATATTTAGCTTCTACCTTTCCAGTAGTAGATCAAGGCAAGTTATAGTCGGGTACTGTCGGCTTACAGTCTCATGGGCCGATGCAGAAAGACTAGCGGGTCCTTTGTGCGCAGATAATGCAACTCATGCGTGCGAGTTCAGTCACGCCAAATGCAGAAAAGAGCTTGATGCACGCATAAAGAGGGAGTAAAAGTAAGCGTATACAGCAACGCCAAGCGTATTTAGATTAGATGCAAATGAGCTGTATGTATTAAAATGAGATAGTAATAAGGTCTATTCCTGATGCAGAGAAACGTGTAGAGGATTACATAACCAGCAAGAGCGCCAATATCTATACGCCTGGTCTGAGGTGACTTAAACATCTGTTTCAGGGCATGTACTGGCGAACAGTTACCTTAGATGTGAAAATTTTCTGCGTGTATCTTTCAGCGTATAAGCTTTTGCCTCTTAGCCTCGTGTGGTTTTTAGACTCACTTATATCATTCTCCATTTACTGTTGTGATTTCATAAAAAAAATGGTTTTGGGCAAAATAGTGTTCATTATTATGGGCCGAGCGCCAAAAGAACCTGCACATTGTGTGCCTTTGATATTTACATGCATGTGCACGCAGCCGCTTGTAGTAAATCTGTTGGCTCCCCTCTTTTCAGCTTTACACCGAAGTTTTGTGCACAGCTCATTTGGATACATGCCCTTTGCTGCATACCAGCACTGACGTCTCATGCTATTAACATGTACACCACTAATAGCCCAGAACTTCAGTGCTGGCTTTCTGCATCAGCTTATAAGTTTGTACCTGAGGCAGTAGAGGGTTACGTGACTTACCCAAGGCCACAAAGAGTACTGGTCTTTATGGCCCCAGGCTGCTACCCTAACCACTAGGCGGCTACTACACTCCATAGTATATAGAGGATTAGGGGTTATGGTTTTTGTTTGAAACAAAATATGAAAACAAAGACATTTATTTGTTTAGACAGTTTTGTATACCACCTTATCCTTCAATCAAAGCGGTCATTGAGCGAGAATGTTTTTTGCACAGGGCCCCGCGTTTCAGGGGGCCCCGCGCAAAAAACATTCTGATCCTAAAGTCAAATTAAAAAAAAAAAAGCTGTCTTCTCCCGCTGCCGGGGCCGCCGCGGCAGAATCGAGTGTGCCGTGGGGCCCCCCCTGCCCAGCAGAGCCTGCCCTCCCATGTATCCGCTCTCTCGTACAGCTGCCTGCAGTCTCACGCGCCGACTTTCAGAGCGCGAGGGGAGAGTTTCTCCCTCGCTGCTCTGTTAAGCCCGTGGGGGCTGATGGGAAGTTCGCATCAGCCTCCGCGGGCTTAACAGAGCCGCGAAAGGGAAACTAGTCCCTTCGCGCTCTGAAAGCCGGCACGTGAGACTGCAGGCAGCTGTACGAGAGAGCGGATACAGGGGAGGGCAGGCTCTGCTGGGCAGGGGGGGCCCCGCGGCACACTCGATTCTGCCGTGGCGGCCCCGGCAGTGGGAGAAGACAGCTTTTTAAAAAAAATATTTGGCTGGGGTGGGCTGGGCTGGGGGGGTTAGGAGTGCTGATGGGCTGGGGGGGGGGTTAGGAGTGCTGATGGGCTATGGGGGGCTATGGGGGGCTGGGGGGGGTAGGAGTGCTGATGGGCTGGGGGGGTAGGAGTGCTGATGGGCTATGGGGGGCTCTAGGGGGCTGGGGGGGGGGTTAGGAGTGCTGATGGGCTATGGGGGGCTGGGGGGGGGTAAGGAGTGCTGATGGGCTATGGGGCTGGGGTGGGGTTAGGAGTGGTGATGGGCTGGGGGGTTAGGAGTGGTGATGGGCTATGGGGGGCTGGGGCTGGGGGGGTTAGGAGTGGTGATGGGCTATGGGGGGCTGGGGGGGTTAGGAGTGGTGATGGGCTATGGGGAGGCTGGGGGGGGGTTAGGAGTGGTGATGGGCTATGGGGGGGCTGGGGGGGTTAGGAGTGGTGATGGGGGGGCTGGGGGGGTTAGGAGTGGTGATGGGCTCTGGGGTGGGTGGGGGGGTTTGGTGTGGTGATGGGCTTTGGGGGGCTGGGGGGTTAGGAGTGGTGATGGGGGGCTATGGGGGGGTTAGGAGTGGTGATGGGCTATGGGGGGGCTGGGGGGGTTAGGAGTGGTGATGGGCTATGGGGGAGCTAAGTCTTTATATGGGCTGATGGGATTAGGACTGGAAGTGGGTTGATGGGGGTTAGGACTGCTAATGGGCTATGGGGGGCTTAAACTAAAAATTGGGTGATGGGGGATTAGGATTGGAAATGGGCTGGTGGGATTAGGACTGGGAGTGGGCTTATGGGGAGGTTAGGACTGGTAATGGGGTATGGGGGGCTTAAACTGAAAATTGGGTGATGGGGATTAGGACGAAATGGGCTGATGGGGGGGGTTAACACTGGAGGTGGGCTGATGGGGTTAGGACTGGTAATGGGCTGTGGGCTAATGGGGGGTTAAAACTGGTAATGGGCTATGGGGGGGTTAGGACTGATAATGGGCTATGGGGGGGCTAGGACAGGAAATGGGCTGCTGGGGAGGGGTTCGGCCTTGAGGTGGGCTGCTGGGGTTAGGACTGGTACTGGGCTGTGGGCTGTGGGCTGTTGGGGGGCGGTTAGGACTGGTAATGGGCTATGGGGGGGGGGTTAAGAAAGGTAAATGGATGTTGGCTGATGGGTGCTGTCTTGTAATGGGCTATGGGGGGTTAGGACTGATAATGGGCTATGGGGGGGCTAGGACAGGAAATGGGCTGATGGGGCGGGGTTAGGACTGGAGGTGGGCTGATGGGGTTAGGACTGGTAATGGGCTGTGGGCTGATGGGGGGGTTAGGACTCGCAATGGGCTATGGGGGGCTGACTGGAAATGGGTTGATGGGGTTAGGACTGGAAGTGGGTTGATGGGGGGGCTAGGACTGGTATTTGGTTGGGGGGTTGCTAGGACTGGAAATGGGCTGATGGGCTAGGACTGGAAATGGGCTGATGCAGGGACTAGAAGGGAATGGATGCTGGGTGAGGCTGGAAGGGAGCTGATGTTGGGGGAGGATTAGAATGGGATGGGGCTGGGAGAGTAAAATGGAGAGGGGAAAAATATTTTGTGTGGGAGGGATAAAAAATCTACAATTGGCCGGGTATTGGGAGAGTAAGTGGGGATTGAGGATGGAGGGGTAAAATTTGAGTGGATGAAATAGGAATGAGGAAAGAGCAAAAGGAGAAAGATTAGTATGTTAAAGCAGATGTAGAGAGAGAGAATGGAAAAAAAACTAGAAGAGAGAAGAAAGGACAAATGGACAGCAGATGATGGAGAGTTAGCAGAAAACATGAAGAAACCAGAAGAAAGTGGCTGGAGCAATAGCAACTGAAAAAAAAATGCACAAAAGGTAGAAAGACATCTCTTTATTTTGAATTTATTAACTGGAATATGAAAGCTCTGGGAAATGTGCATCATTAACGTCTGCGCTTTGTTTGGTACAAGAGGAAATTAATTTATAGTTTTATTTCTACAGTGTTGTTGTACATTCCAAGTTTGGCTTTTGGGGTTCCCAGTTTAATTATTGCCTTCCTGTTTCTAAATTGTGATTCCTTGTTTGGTGATGGTCTATGTTCTGCATGTGTAACTGAGCTGAGGTATTCTGTTTATGTAATTCCTATTTGACATTGCCACTTGTTCTCTTTCCCCAGTAGGTCATGTATTGTTGTTCTCTGAAATGTATTGGTTTAATATTTGCAGTGCTGCCTTTTGATAGGTAGGGTATGGTGCTTTGTGAGTCCTGGTAGTGCTGTTAGGATACGGCGGGTTTGCTATTGGTTCTAAATGGGCAGTGTTTGTAGTAGTTCCTAATGTGCCTGGCGGTTGGCACTGGATTATAGTAATGTAGAAATCTTTTAGTCTGTCTTTATCCATACACTCATTAAGAGACATGTTTACTAAAAGTTAGTGTATGTTAGCATTATGCAAATATTTATGCAAATGAGGCCCCGCACCGAGTCTCCGCACATGGCCCCGCACCCCCCTTGGGCCGCCCCTGGTCACAACACAATTGGAGGATACATTTAACACGAGGGGATATGAGACACATACGCTGATATTTACAGGGAACACAGGCTATGGAGGGTTAAGTGGCTTGCTATAAATTTACTATAAATTTTGAAATGAAACAAGAAAAATGAATCCAATTTTCTTTGTTTTTGTTTTATCTTGCTTTGAAAGGGCACCCTGCTCCTACCCCCACTGATGAACTAATATAAAATAAAACATAAAAACAAATCCCGGGCGCCAGGTTGCCATGGCACCTAAAAATAATACCCTGGCTCCTGGGATTTCATGCCTCTGCATTTTTGTCTGGATGCAGCTGCTGAAAAACTTGGCTTTTCCAGTTTTCCCATTTTTATCATGTCTGCGCTGCACGGTGGAGGACGTTCAGGCCGATCTCATGGGAAAGAGAGAGAGAGAATGGATGAAGGTAAGGTGCCGGGGCATAAGAGGGACTTCTTTTGTTTCACATATCACCAGGCTATGGTGCTATCTGAAACTAAAAAGGAAGTTGCCTGAGGTGAAGCTATGAAGGGTCATTGGAGGTGCTGGGAGAGGGAGGAGGAGAGCGACCACTGCCTTCCGTTGGCATTGGGAGGTGGGACATGCACGGTGACTTAGGTCTTGGTGGCCGGTTCCTGCATTTTTAGGTTGGCTCCTAGATTCTAAGAAAATTTATCTACCCATCAATAAACTAAACCTACCACCTGAACCTCTTGTGCCCCATCTTTACCCCATTTGTGGGTTGCAATAGCGCAGGCGCAATACACAGTTGTTCCTGCATTGCTGGTGCAGTATTCCACAATGGTGCTAGCCTCAGATCAGCTGGCCCATTGGCAAAAACAAGGGATGGCTCCTTCCTCATTGCGACCCACAGATGGAATAGTAAAGGGAGGGTCCAGAGCTCTGGAAGTTATCATTAGCCTAAGTGGGGGGAGGGGGGTTAATGTGAGTCATTTCAGTGTGCACTATGCCTTAAATAAATGAATACAAATAGGACCACACCAAAAATGAAACAAAATAAAAATGAATGAAACAAAAATAACTCACCTATAGACTCTTAGTGAGGATAACATACTGCAATACTGTGGGATGATGACGATAACATTCTGCACGATACCGCTGTAATGGGTCTAACATACATTCCTAGTGCATACTGGTATTGTGAGGCTATGCAGTTCTGTACTGGTATAATGGAGATAACACTACATTTTACTAGCACAGTGGTGACATTACATTGTGCTATAGAGGGAGGATATGGTTCTGTAGTGGTCTAGTATAGTGCTGCTATCTGATTTGATCAGTGCTCTGAGCACTCTTTGTGAAAGCTTCCTGCTCCAAGCTATGGATTCAGTTTGTTTTATAGGGTATTTTCCAAAGAGTCCATTTGAACACATTTCCCTGTGCATATCAGTAACATTTTAGCCAGAATTTTGTCTACCAGGGCAGCAAGCAACACTGGTTTAGTCCTTGAAATTTCTCCTTCTGTTACCAGGGTTTTTGCAAAGGGGGAGAGCATGAGAAATGTGCGAAGAGAAGGGGCCAAAACAAATGAAATTGATTTTTTCCCTTTTAGCTTGCAGAAAATTGCATTGTTAAAAAAAAAAGATATTACAGGCACAAATATTTCGGTTCTGCTTTCTTCATCTCTCTGGGGGGAAGCCATGAATGTCAACTATGAGATTTGAATGTTTTTCTCCCCACTTTAGTTCAGCCAGAGGTGCTATTAGGTCAGCAGGAGAGACAATACTGAGAGCCGAGGCTGTGAGCTGGAGCCTGGAAAGGAGGCGCCCTAGGGCACCTAACATAGACAAGCAGAGGCAGGAATGGCAAACGAGACGCATAATAAATTGATTCCATTAAAAAGTAATCTCAACTTTAATAAAAGTTATGATTTGATTACAACCCACACAATCTATGGGCAATGGTAGAGAATGTCGGTTTTTTCTTTTTTTAATTCTTTTAAACAAATAAAATGCAAAAAGAGAGGGAGCGAGAAATGCGGATTTTTTTTTTTTTTGGTAAATGCTCTGGAGATGGCTTGTCTTGTGCTTTAGAGAAAGTGGTGAAGTCCAGAGACCTGCAAAGCATTCAGCAGCTAGCTAGATGAGAAGGGAACAGCAAGAGCCAAAAGGTGAGCTGGGTCTGGTTAAATGTCTGGGATTTGTAAGAACACAGAGAGATGGTAGATCAGGGTAAAAGAGAAAAGCAGCGAGGTGGCGTGAAGTCAGTTTTCATTGTCCCGAGGTGCCTGAAGGATCGGTCTACGGCCCACCATCTTCCTAGACATGATGAGGGGAATGAGGAGAGTTCTAAGTGGCAGCAGTAACAGCACTGATGTGATTTTCTTCTTCTTTCTAATATAAAGTATCATTTTATTCCCATCTTCTTTCCTTTCCTCTGGGGACTTCTGCAGAAACAGAATATGACGGCAGATGAAGACAGCACAGCCTCTCCAGTTTGCTGTCTCCTTTTCCCAGGTTTCAGACCCTTCTTAGGGGCTTGTCTACTAAACCGTGTTAGATTTTGGTTTCTAACGCACTGCGTTAGCAGCCGAAACCATAAGATAAGCAGAAAACCTCTGCGGTATCTGCAGGGGGAGTTCCCAGGGCAGGCCCTGCTGATACTGCAGAGGACTGGCATTACCCACCTCGGCAGATTGTGGGATTTTTCCTAAGCAGTGTCTGCCGAAGCATTAATCACAGGCACCCATGGTAAATCCATGGGGAGGGACGATAGTGATCGAGGGGACAGAGCTGTCAGCAGCTCTGTGCCCTGTTCGCTACCATGCCTCCCTAACAGCCATGATCACCCTCCCTGCCACAATATGTTGGTGCCACAGTGCTGCAATCCACAACACCGACAATATATAAAAACCAAGTGCAGGCTCTCTTGCAGCACCGATCTCCCCTGGACATCTCCTGATCCCCATCGCGAGCTGCCCAGGGAGATCGGTGCAATCCCCCAAAGTAAAAATCATCCCAGCTAGCCAGTCGGGCTAAGGCCCCATCCCTCTTCCTTTTACTATTCAAAGGGGGGGGGGGCAGCAGCTCCTTTTTTTTCTTTGAAAATAGCCTAAGTAAAAAGGACCCACAAAAGTTTGCACTTCTTTTTTTTGTGTGCAGGACCTTGTTCCAAATAAAATAGCATGCATGCTCTGGAAAACACAAAAGCACTTTTATTGTTGTGATATTTGCCCTAATCCTATTCCTGAGAACCCCCCTCCCCCCACACACATTGTGGGTAACTTTAACTTTAACTTTATTTCGTACTTGATAGACCGCTTGCGTTAAAAACATTTAAGCGGTGTACAAACAATATAAAAAAAAAAAAGGCAGCACTGCAAAACTACGGAAAAGAACGCCAAAAATGATAGGAAAGAAAAGAAAGCATGACAATACAAAAGACGATGAGTAAAAATAAATAAAACATAAATTTAAAACCATGTACATCATTAAAACATAAGTTTAAAAAAAAATTATACTATAAAAACCATAAAAACAGCCAGCAGTTAACAATATGCAAATTTAGAAATAATAATTAACAATAGTAAAATAAACAAAAAACATGGACAACAATGCCCAACAGAGAGTAAACTGCGAGCAAAATGCTTACCTGTTCCGGAACACCACCCTCGTCTAGGGTGAACTATTTCCAGGCAGCTGACTTACACAGATAAAATGCTTTTTGGCCATGGAAATTGCTTTGAAAATTGCCCTTTTAAGGGCTGATTTTCTAGGCTATTTACGTACATAAGTTCCTATTTTAAAGGCCTTACAGGTGTGAATGGACACTTAGGCATGTGTTTAGTCAGTCGCTATTCTGTAAACTCGCACATGCATACTTTCAGTGTGGAAGTTCTCAGGGGCAAAGTGGGGGCATAGCAGAATTTTACACACATGTTATAAAATGTAACTTGGGTGCATTTCTGAAGAATCTACGTGTGGGCATAATGGCACGTCTTTATGCCTCTGTTTTATAAAGTAAAGTACACACGCATCTCACTTTATAAAATAGGCCCCAAATACGTATTTGACAATGCGTGTAGACTGCTCAGGAGTTCATGAAATTACCCTCCACGTGCTTTGGAAGTTCATCATGAGTCATAGAACAGCCCGTCTTATTGCGTTCAAGTCTTTATTGACAAGAATAATCATTAAAAGGAGATTGTTTTAATCCAAGATTAGAATTTATATAATAGCTGTGATTCTCATTATCTCTCATACAGCAATCAGAAGCGACGCTCACTTTCTCACATATTTCACAGCGTTTGTATCTGTTAAGAAAGGAAGATAGTGGGTTAGAGATGTGAGACTTATGTCACTGTCCTTATCCCTGGTTAGGAGATGGATGTAGGGTGTTGAGTCAGCTGTGAAGAAATTATAAATGTCTAATTTGTAGTGGAGTGAAGAAGGGAAATGTGCCCAAAAAGCCTTTGAGGTCCCATTGCCGAGTGACAGTTAAGCACTTAGCCCTTTTCAAACTGACAAATGACAGTAATGCAGAAACCCTTGTGAGAGGCTGAAGGCGCTGATCTGGAATGAGGAACATCCTTTCTAATGTGCGACAGCAGAGCAGCGCATGCTGGACATGTTGTAAGAGGATGCTGCTGTCTGTGGGAACCGGCCTACGTCTGAGCTGTCTCATCAGTCTGCCATCTGTCATGCTGGAGCCTTTAAGCTTTATTTAAATCTACTAGCCGCTGTGGTGTCCCTCGACCTTTATTCTACACTGTCTCCAAGACACCGGGATGGTGCTATGACATTTAGTGCACTGTAACCTCTTCCCCCACACTTCCTCTTCTTTGTCAGCCTTAGTTAGGAAAAATCAGTGGCTTAGGAAAGTGGTATTTAATGTCATTGTGTTGGGTCTGAAATGAAAAGGTTAAGTGCGGCATTGGTAATTCTGCAGGAATCATCTTTATCGCAGTTCTGAATATTTTACAGTGGTTGGGAGATGAACACCCCACTCGGTGCTAAGAAAGGACCTCGATTTCAGAGCCAGAGAAGCAGCCGAACATGCACTTTGTAACAGGCTAACCACTTCTGATGCCATGTCATCATGTTTTTAGAGGTGGCTTTAAACTCCCTTATAGTCACAAGCAGGATTCAGCCTTTGATGGTGAATATCTGGCTGGGGAGATGAACCGTCTCTGGAGTACATCCTGCTCTTTGAACAAAAGGAGAGCCATACACATGATATGTGGAGAGGAGAGTGTTAATTAGGAATTACTATGAAAGCTGAGCAGGAAAGGATAGTGTGCCCAGCTGGAAAATGAGCTGCAGTAGAAGGGGAGAGGGAGTAGTAGAAGGAATGGGGAAGACTGAGATTTGTGAAAATCAATGTGTTGCAAAAAGGCTTGGGGGATACACACATAAAGCATGCACGTAGGGGCAAGTTGACTAAAGCTCATGACCAGCAATGTGAGTTTGTGCTGCATCACCAGGGTGGAGAGCCGAGCTAACTGCAAGGAGGTGCACCCATCTCCCTGAAGTTAGTGCAGTGCAAAGATGCAGCACTGTGCAAGTCAGCGCTAAGCGCAGTTAGCGCAAGCGTGTGGTAATGGTGACTTGCCATCAATGCCTCTGTTCTGCCCTTGACCTGCCCAGTGCCCATGCCGTCATGTGCTATCCGGTTAGCAGAGGACCATGCTATTTTTTAGTGTGGTGCTCCTACCTGAAGCAAAACCCCACAATACTAGGTAGTGCATTTTAGTAAACACGTCCCTAACAGTATGTTGGAGCATATGTTTACCTGGAATGAGCGTAGTCATTCATTGGAGCATTTTATGCACCTATTTTATAAAAGAGATGCATAAAATAAATTGTGAAAGTTGTGCATGCCTCAGAACAGGTGTAAATGCATGTGGCAACTAATGCGTACAGACATTAATGGGCAAGATAAGTAATATAGTAAAAAATAGTAAGATACAAAGCTTGTAAACAACATCCAGCCACTTACGCAGTGAAGTGTTTAATAAGTGTTGAATACAGTGTGCTAGAGATGTGAACAAAGACAAGTGCATTGGATGAAAGGCACACGGTGTTTATGCCCATGAAGTTTAAAAAAAATAATCTTTTAGGGGGTAGATGAAGACAAAGAGCGGCAGATGTGGCTGAAATAAGCTACGAGGCGGCAATTGCCAGTGCGTCTTTTTAGATATATTAATAGCAGAGATGTGAGGAGCACCAGAAAGAAGTTCTACGGTGAAGATAAGAGGACTACAAACTTACTAGCCTAGTACCCAAGACATCAGACTTCAATTCCCACTGGCACTCCTTGTGACCTTGGGTAAGTCGCTTTACCCTCCATTGCCTCAGAAGAAATGGTCTGGCAATCTACTTCTGGTCATAATTTGCCAAGAAAACCCAGGGGCTGTTGGGTTGCCAGGAGTCAGCACTCACTTGACAGCACTTAAAATATTATATAAGGAATATGCTTACTAAGCTGGGCTAATGGCTAACAAGACCTGGTTACAAATAGCACAAGTTAATGGTTAGCCCAGCTTAGGAAACATACTCTTAAACGAGCGCCCTTCTAAAACAGGAAAATGTTATGTGCATATCTTTGCACAGGTTGGACACCCTCATATCAAATTACCCGCTAAATAGCTTTTTGACTCTATTCCTGTGTTGAACTTTCTGTAGCATAGATTAGCAACCAATCTTGTCTCTCAGAAGCTATAGAAAAAGTGAACCCTGCCGTTCAAACACACATGAGATTCAGCTGCTACAAATCATTTCTATAACACTACTGATGTGAACAGAACTGTACAACTGTTATTAATGTCTAGATACATGCCATTTGAACCTTGACCGGTCTGATATATGGCAAATAGACTCAGAGTGAGCTAGTGGAAAATGCTGACCCTGAGAAAGGGCGTAGTGACTGAGAAAACATATATTTCTCAAGATAGAAGGGAATATTGTTTCTGGAGGTCACAATGACTCCTCAAGAGGAGGTGGGAGGCAATGTGTTTGTGCTCTAAGGCAACTGTCAGACTGCATGTGTTGTAGGAGCTAATTTTGACTGAACAGTGAACTTTCGCCCTCTTAGCACACTATAATGCAATCCATAGTGCAGGTCTCGCTTATCTTTTCTGCTCAATGAGTTTTAACCCCAACTTCAAAGTGAAAGATGAATCGCCATGGAATACGTTTGAAACCAGTTACAAATAAATTTCAAGAAAGTATTGTTCCATGGTGCCACTGCACCTTGAATATTATGTGCAATTCTGGTCACCTTATCCAAAAAAGGATATAGCAGAATTAGAAAAGATACAGAGATGAGTGACCAAAATTATAAAGCTAGGAGGATGCTTGGGTGCATACGGAGAGGAAGGGCCAGCAGAAGAAAGGAGGTGATAGTGCCTCTGTATAAGTCTTTGGTGTGACCTCATTTGGAGTATTGTGTTCAATTCTGGAGACCACACCTTCAAAAGGATATAAACAGGATGGAGTCAGTACAGAAGGTGGCTACTAAAATGGTTAGTGGTCTTCATTATAAAGCATATGAGGACAGACTTAAGGATCTTAACATGTACACCTTAGAGGAAAGGCGGGATAGAGGTGATATGATTGAGATGTTTAAATACCTCCGTGGCATAAATGCACAGGGGGAGAGCCTCTTTCAATTGAAAGCAAGTTGTGCTATGAGGGGACATGGGATGAAGGTGAAAGGGGATAGATTCAGGAGTGATATGCGGAAATATTTCTTTACGGAAAGAGTGGTGGATCTGTGGAATAGTCTCCCAATGGAGGTGGTAGAGATGAGGACAGTATCTGAATTCAAAAAAGCATGGGACAAACACAGAGGATCGCTAAAGGAAAAAGGGGGACTGTTGTAGCTGTTGATATGGAAGGACAGACTAGATAGGCCATGTGGTCTTTTTCTGTCATCATTTTTCTATGTTTCTATGGAAGGATAGCCCAATTAGGAAAGGCTTAAAAGATTAGGGCTCTTCAACTGGGAAAAGAGACAACTGAGGTGAGATATGATAGAGGTCTATAAAATAATGAATGGAGTGGAATGGGCAAAGACAGATTGGTTATTTACTACTTCATGAAGTAGAAAGACTAGGGGACACGCAATTTAAGAATAAGAGAAAATATTGTTTCACTCAACACATAATCAAACTATCAAATTTGTTACCGGAGAATTTAGTAAAAGCTGTTAATGTAGCTGGATTTAAAAGAGGTTTGGAGAAGCTCCTAGAGGAAAAGTCCATAAACAATTATGAAAGATGACCCAGGAAATACACTGCTTAACCTGGGATAAGCAATGTGGAATCTGTGTATCTTTTTGGGAACCTGCCAGGTACTTGTGACCTGGATTGGCCACTGTTGGAAATAGGACACAGGACTTGCTGGACCTTGGTCTGACCCAGTATGGCATTTCTTATGTAAACTAAACTGAGGACCACATTATATTTTTATTAATGTTATATGCTGTACATATCCAGATTGATATTTTACATTTAGGGAAATTATATATGTATTTTTCATATCTTAGGTGCTGTGCAGAGGGTTTTGATTATTAAAATACAGGTGGAAATGGGTTCTAAGAGCAGCCCCTCCCTTGCTGCCCCCAGCACATTGCTGCTGCTAGCACTGCCATTCCCTCCCCTGGCATCCATCTTCTTACCTGGGTGATGAGGGTGGCATGGAAAGTCCTCCCTACATTGCAGTGGCGGCTTCAGTGCTGCAGAGAGCTTTGAGGCAAGCGCACACATACTCACGGCCCACCACTCCTGCTCCTCTCTAATGTAACTTCCTGTTGTAGGGGGCAATAGTGGCATGCAGTGATGGCACACACGTGCGCAGATCCCTTAAGGCCCGCCATGCCACTGAAGGAGCAGCCATGCTGCCCACCAGGTCCTGCCTCCCCTTGGCAACTGCTTAGTTTGCCTACTTGATGGGCCAGCCCAGTCTATGAGGAGAGAAGATTCAGTACAGGCCTGTGGTGGGTGCCCCTCTCCAGACCAAAAGGGAAGAAATGGCAGAGTGGCTCAGTTAGCAGAGACATTAAGGGGTAATTACACTGGTCAACACTGAAATCGTTACTGATTTTAAAAGGCCCTAATCTGTAGTATCTTGGTGAGCTGAACACAAATATAACATTAAAAACATTTTCTTGGCTCTCGTTTTGAAGATATTGCATGTAGTTCATTTTTGACGTTTCACCGTGTAAATTTATCCAGTAGGACATCAACAACATCCCAAATAAGCCTTGAATGATGTAATATTGCATCACATTGCATAATACCAGCATGCACACATCATCCAGAGTTGATTGCATCATTTTCTGATGCAATGCAATACTACTGCCAGACGGCTGCTGAAGCCACCTCACGTCAGCAGTGTACTATACGCAGTCTTAAAGGAAAGTAATCTGGTATTCTGTTCCGATATTGAAAGCCTCATAAATCACTCATGACCCACAAGACTGGAGACTATTTATAGACTCTTTGAAACTGAGTCTGAAGGCTATGCTTTTGAACAATGGAAACCGTCTTCCATCTATTCCAGTAGCGCATGTCGTCCACATGAAAGAGACATACGATAACTTAAAGCATCTACTGACTTCCATTAACTATAACAAGTACAGCTGGCACCTCTGTGGTGACTTGAAGGTAGTTGCCCTTTTAATGGGACTGCAGCAGGGATATATAAAATACATGTGTTTCTTATGTGAGTGAGATAGCCGAGCAAGGGATTGGCACTACTTGCGGAAGGAATGGAATCGCAGACAAAATGTAACAGCTGGAGAGAATAATATCCAGCACCCAGCTTTGGTTGAGGCTCACAAAATCCTGCTACCACCCCTTCACATCAAACTAGGTTTGATGAAAAACTTCGTGAAAGCCATGGACCGCACTTCGCCAGCTTTCCGATACCTGCATGAAAAATTCCCTCGACTCAGCGAAGCAAAGATTAAAGAGGGAGTTTTTGTGGGTCCTCAGATTCAAGAGCTCTTCAAAGATGACCTGTTCCAACAACTTGCTGCAGGGTGATGCAAAACAAGCATGGAATGCTTTTCGCCTAGTGTCAACAAACTTTCTCGGGAATGTTAGGGCAGAAAACTACAAGGAACTAGTAGAAGACATGCTGATGCAGTATCAGAAACTTTGCTGCAATATGTCTCTAAAGATCTATTTCCTTGATTCCCATCTCGATTTCTTTCCTGACAACTGTGGTATGGTTAGTGATGAACAGGGCGAACATTTTCACCAGGATATCGCAACAATGGAACAAAGATACCAGGGAAAATGGTCCACTACAATGCTGGCTGACTACTGCTGGACACTCCCCAGAGAAGCTGCCGAACAGCTGTACAAAAGACAGGTGAAAAAATCTAAGAAGTAGTCTATGACTTGTTTTTTTACAGGTATGAACCGAAGGCCTATTATATATTTACTATTGACATGCATTTCGTGATGTAAACATTAATTCTTGTAGATTACAAAAAATCTAGAGCCAACTTTGCAATTTCACTGTCATATTCGTGTTCAGCATATAAAAATTGATAAGAAATGACTATTTTTATTTCAGTAACATGACTTTTGTAAAAATTTGTTGACCAGTGTTATATAAGGAGCCATCTAGATTTACACATGAAAGCCATGGCCAGTACAACCACAAAGAAAACTACGCAGTCGCCTGGTGTGCAACTTCTAGGGATGGCAAAGAGCAGGGAATTCAAAGCTAAAATAGATTTTGACAGTCAGGGAGGGTTGTAAGGCTTAAGGTTTGCCTAAGGTGCCAAAACATTGAATCAACTAAATACTTCTGTAGAAATTGGTAAAAGGGGCAACATCTGGAAAGCAGTGTACATAAATGCCCATAGTATGGGAAATAAGATCCCAGATGTTGAGGCTTTAATGGAGAAGGCTGACTTAAATTTAGTGGTGATTATGGAAACATGGTTCACAGACAATCATGACTGGGATGTAATTAAACTGGGCTATACTTTATTCAGGAAAGTCAGGTTAGGAAGAAGCGGAGTAGGAGTGGTAATATATGTAAAAAAATAATATTAAAGCTACAGAATTACAGGGCTTACAAGAGAGTGGTAAGGCACTGTGGGTTAAACTAGAAAGAGGGAATGGGAAATCCATTTACATTGGTGTGATATACAGATCTCCTTCACAGGCAGTAGTGGTGGACATAGATTTAATAGAAGACATACGCAGTATTACCATGAAAGGCAATACTGCGTATGTCTTCAATATGTTGGATGTTGAGTGGCACATCCCTGCTGTGGTGTCATCTGAAGAGAACTATTCCAGGAACTGGTAGCAGACCCTACACAACGTTATAGTGGGAGATCATCTCACATCCAGTGATCACCAGATGGTGTGGTTCAGTATTAGGGATAGGACTTATGAAATCCATTCAAAAATGAGGTCCTTAAACTTTATGAAAACTAACTTTGTCAAGGTGGGACAATACCTCATGAAGTCATTAGCTGGTTCGGAACAGCTGGGGGATGTGCAAAAGCAATGGGCAAAACTGAAAGGGGATATTTTAAGGGCAATAAACCTTTTTGTTAGAAAGGTAAATTAATGTAAGAGGAAAAGGAGACCATTATGGTTGTCTAAAGAAGTAGCTGAAAAGGCGAAGAAAAAGAGGTGTAGCCTTCATAAAATACAAGATATCACAGAAACCGAAAAACAAGCATAAATATTTGGAAAAACTTAGAGAAGCTCAGAAAGTAGTCAGGAAAACAAAGATATAAAAATAAGAAATAGACAATGCAATAAAATAGGGGGGCAAGACATTTTTCAGATATGTTAGTGAGAGGAGGAAGTGCAAAAGCAATATTGTCAGACTCAAAGAGGAAGGGGAGGAATATGTAGAAGCTGATAAAAATAAAGTGTAATTACTTAACAAATATTTTTGTTCTGTGTTCACAGATGAAGGGCCAGGAGCAGGACCTCAGAACACACCAACAAATAGGAACAGAAGTGAAGGGGATCTTGAAAGATTTTCAGAAGACTGTTCTTGAGAAACTAGCTAAACTAAAAGTACACAAAGCGATGTGGCCAGATGAGATACATCCGAGACTATTGAAAGAACTTGGGGAGGTTCACTGCTCACTCTGAGGAGAAGGATATTACCAGTAGTATGCCGCAGGGATCTGTCCTTGGTCCGATTCTTTTTAACATTTTTGTTAGTGATAACATGAGGAGGGGGTCTAGCTAAACTTGAAGAATGGTTGAGAATTTGACAGCTGAGACTTAACGCTAAAAAATGCAAGGTCATGCATTTGGGCTACAAAAATCTAAAAAGCAGTACAGCATAGGGGGTGAAATACTTTGGTCCATGAAAGAAGAGCTGGACCTGGGCAAGATTGTTTCTATTGATCTTAAAGTGGCTAAACAAGTAGAAAAGGCATGACAAAAGCCAGAAGGATGCTTGGGTACATAGGGAGAGGAATGGCTAGCAGGAAAAAGGAGGCGATAGTGCCTCTGTATTAGTCTTTTTAACATTTTTGTTAGTGATAACATGAGGAGGGGGTCTAGCTAAACTTGAAGAATGGTTGAGAATTTGACAGCTGAGACTTAACGCTAAAAAATGCAAGGTCATGCATTTGGGCTACAAAAATCTAAGAAAGCAGTACAGCATAGGGGGTGAAATACTTTGGTCCATGAAAGAAGAGCTGGACCTGGGCAAGATTGTTTCTATTGATCTTAAAGTGGCTAAACAAGTAGAAAAGGCATGACAAAAGCCAGAAGGATGCTTGGGTACATAGGGAGAGGAATGGCTAGCAGGAAAAAGGAGGTGATAGTGCCTCTGTATTAGTCTTTGGTGAGAGCTCATTTGGAGTATTATGTGGAATTCTGGAGACCGCACCTTCAAAATGATATAAACAGGATGGAGATGGTGCACAGGGAGGCTACCAAAATGGTTAGTGGTCTTCATTATAAGCTATAAGGAGACAGACTTAAACATCTCAATCTGTATATTTTAGAAGAAAGGCGGAAGAGAGGAGATGTGATAGAAATGTTTAAATACCTCCATGACATAAATGCATAGGAGGAGAGCCTCTTTCAATTGAAAGAAAGCTCTGTAATGAGGGGACATAGTATGAAGATGAAAGGAGATAGACTCAGGAGTAATATGCGAAAATATTCCTTTAAGGAAAGAGTGGTAGATGCTTGGAATAGTCTCCCAGTGGAGGTAGCAGAGACGAGGAAGTATCTGAATTCACGAAAGCATGGGTCAAACACAGAAGGTCTCAAGTAAAAAAGGGACTATAGTAGTTGATATGGAAGGGCAGACTAGATAGTCCATATGGTCTTTTTCTGCCGTCATGTTTCTATGTAACTTTGGGAGCGGCTCTGGTGAAAGTGTGTATATTTTGGTATTTTATATTTACCCACATAAATGACCTCTAACTTACCAGCTAGAGTGAAAGTAATGTAATGTGCATTCTATGTACTTTTACTATGGGTGTGCACATGGGTGGAGCTTGGAAGGAGCCCGGGCAGTGCCAGCAATTGCATGAAGAGATTATAAAATTCTGTAATTTATACATGCAATTGCAAAAAGTAGGTGTGGTCATTTACACCAGTTCTAGGGCTGGTATAAGCGATCACGCTTTAACAGAGCATCCACTATCACAAGCATAAAGCGTGTGCATGAAAATACACGTTAACTAGACATCAGTTCATAAGATTATCCTCAGTGAGGAATCTCTTCTCTGGGTGGAGAGAAATGTCAGGGTAGTCTAAAGTGTAGGAATAAATTAAAAACAAGCATGCAATTTTAGTAGGTTATGTTTTTGCAGGTTCCCACTGTTAATGATAACATAGCAGCATAGTAGCTGTTGAAAGAAAGAGACCAGCTGACTTATTCAGTCTGTTCAGCAACTGCTATTCATACTGCAAGGATATATCCCAGCTTCCAACTGTACAGTGTGATCACTTAGAAGATATTTCTCCTTTTTGACATCTTCTTCTATGCCAGAGGTACTCAAATCCAGTCCTGGAGGGCCGCAAACCAGTCAGGTTTTCAGGATATCCCTAATGAATATGCATGAGATTATATTTGCATGCACTGCCTCCATTGTATTTGAATGAGGGGAAAGAATTCCCCATGATTTTCAGAGGACTTATAGGAACTAAGGCATGGAAGAGTAGCCTAATGGTTAGAGCAACAGCCTAGTATCTATGAGATCAAGGTTTGATTCCCAGGGGCACTCCTTGTGATCTTGTGCAAAGCGCTACACCAGAGGTACTCAAATCCAGTCCTGGAGGGCCACAAACCAGTCAGGTTTTCAGGATATCCCTAATGAATATGCATGAGATATATTTGCATGCACTGCCTCCACTGTATTTGAATCTATCTCATGCATATTCATTAGGGATATCCCAAAAACCTGACTGGTTTGCGGCCCTCCAGGACTGGATTTTGAGTACCTCTGTTCTATGCCCCTACGCAGGTGGGCTTAGAAGTCAGCCACTTACTTCATACACAGCCTTTCTCCCTTCCCATGTCTATGCACAAACCTTTGTAATAATTTTAATACTTACACATGGTAGTTTGGCATTTTAGAAGGGGTGTCTAGGAAGAATCTGGGACGTTTAGAGCAGAATGTTGAAAACTCTGGGGGACTGGCACAGAATTGAAGAGGGGGAGTGGGGGCATGTATGCCTTCTGAAACTGTTCCATCTCTGCCCTAAAAGAATTACATCCCAGTAACTGGTTCTGACAATGGGCCTGCACAGATAGCAAGGCTGGGTACATGCATGGGGGGTGTAGGCCATTTCACAAATGTGGACATCCCCGAATTGCACGCCTGCAGAACCGGGTATGTGGACGTGCTGGTAGGGGTATGTCAGAAGGGGGAGGGGCAACTATATTATTAGACTTGCATGTCCCAGCTGGCCATTCAGATATTCAGATGCGTGGCGGCGGGCCAGGAATATCTTTGGAGTAAGGATTTACACGCAGGTTTCATTGGTCATGAGATATTTTGCTGTGGCAATAAACGTGCATTTTGCTCTGTTTCCTGCTAGCATTTCAGCCATGAAAGGAGCCCATTTTTGCACCGTATTTGTGCTCCTGAGCTGGTATATGCATGGATGCTTCGACAACCAGGATGGACATGCTTGTGCCATTCTCTCCAACCATACCTGTGCTTCTCCATTGTTCTGCCCAAACTATGCCTCCTCCTCACCCCCGTGGTCATAGTTCTGCTTATGCTGAGGAGGTTTAAAAAGGGTCTGGGGATGTCTCTGTGATTTGCATCTCTGAATGCCCATTTCAGACATCCAAATTATGAACAGAGCCTCTAAAATAACCCTTTTCATCTCCCTAGGCCCTCCGTGTAACCTTCTAGACCAACCCACCTAGGTGAGTGCCTGTGTTTCTACTAGTTATTGCTGTTCTTGCAGCCAGTCAGACCAATTTCTAGTTTTGTTCTATCATCTCAGTCTAATCCAAATAGCTACAATACTACTATGGCTCTTGATGGAACATCTGGTCCTCAGCAAGTCTGCCAAACCTGCCTGGTTACATGAGCATTTGCATTTCCTCTAGAACTATTGTTCACTGTCACAGTTGCAGTCTACTTGACAGATCCAGCAGCTGGTCAATTCTGCCATCACCTCCAGTCAGACAGGCCCAGCTACTTCCAGTAGGTAAGGTAGACAGCTGCCTAGGGGAAGCAGCCCTTAGGGGGCCAGCAGCCCTGATAACAGAAGACTGCCCGGTCACCAGAAGCTATTTTCTGACAGCCAGCCAATGTGACACTGAGGGTGGACACATCAGACATGCCGCAGCGTGCCATTTTGTAACGCAAGTTGGCTGTAATTTCAAAGAAGTACCTTCACCTGACCAGTAGGAGGCAGACAACTGTCGCAATGCCAAGAGAGAGCCATAGTGTTAAATCGGCCATTGTCTGCATTTCTGTTAGGACTTCATAATTTCTACTTTGCCATCATTCTGGTCTCCCAAAATTAGTTGATGAATTTTCTAGTATGGCACTTCAGACACTTACACATATGCCAAGAGGTCTTTCTCCTGCTCAGATTTAGCAATCAAGGACCCTCTATGTTTATCAGACATCTTCTTGAAGTCTGTCACCATTTCGGTCTTATACTCATCCACATCCGTTTCGGTGAAAAAAAAAATTCCCAGAAATTGCTCCCGAGTCTGTCTCCATGGAGCCTCATATCATAACCCCTTGTTCTATTTTTAAGCAAATACATGTTTGTTTTAAAATCTAACTCCTGCTTCTTAAAAGTACTTAAAATGTACCCATCCCCAGTAATAGTCTAATACTCCTACACCTCTCTTGCATGCCTCTGCAGTTCACGGCGCTCTATGTCCTCTTGAAACCTGCTTCCCCGTGGTTGAGAAAGCTTCACTTATGCATCCGATTGCTTGGACTAAATCAAAGTGTAACTTTGGCAGGCCTCCAGCCTTCAAGTATTCATGTGGCACCCCTTACCAGCTCCGGGTTCCTTGCATAGCATCCATCTCTTTGTCTAAAGCTAAAAGGCATTGTGCTGCGGCAAGTGACTCCTGCAGCTTTTCTGCTCCCAAGCTGTGTTAGGTCTTTTGAATTTAATTTTGTATTTGCTTTCTGTTCATCTCCCTAGCCTTCCCCTTTTCAGAGAGGCAGCACACACACCAAAGTTTTGCAGCCCCGTAGCTTGTTCGTAACCTTTGATATGAGCTGCCCTTCTGAATATGGGTAAATGTCAGCACCAGAATGATACCAGGGGAAGAAGGAAGGAGGGCTGCGGGTGCAGTTCCAATGTTTGCTTTTCATAAAAGAAGAAAGAGCAGTTTTGAATGGGGGCGGGGGAGAATGGGAGAGAGCAGGGTCATAACTTGGTAGTTATGGGGAAGAATCACATTCGCCTGTTTAGGCACTGTTATTTTAACTGTTAAGCTGTCAGAAAAGCAGAGCCATGAATCCATTTTTATTTCAATTCCTTTTAGTGTTTGCAAATGTTTCTTTTCATCTGAATATCTAATAACGCCACAACAAAAATGTGCACCACTAGACGAATCAGAATGCATTTTGTTGGAAGCTAAATGTCAGGAGTAGGGCCAATACATTAGCATAGGTTATTCGGGTTTGAGTTTGTTTCTCTCCCATCAGGGCTGCCAGGCCCCAGACATGTCACAGAGGTGATACGCTCAAGCCGCCAGAGGGAGTCATGGTAACAGGTGGTACTGCAGCATCCCCTGCTGGTGAAAAGAAGCAACTTCCCTTCAAGGCCCCTGTAACTGAGGCAACCAGCAGTTGACTGGGTCTATTAAATGGGGATGAGTAAAAGAGGAGGTGTGTAAAATAAGGACAGAACAAGCAATTAAGTGAAGTCAAAGCTGGATTAAGCTAAGTCTCTTGAGGACATTCAACGATAGTATGGTGTATTAGTTTCTCTCTCTCATGTTTTAGGAGGAATACCATTAGAAAACATTCTGGCTACAGCTGTCTCAGATATACAGTAGATTTTGCAGCTATTTTAATCTACACATCTTTGAGTGTGGACGAATATAGATGAGGATGGAGGCTGCCAGGAAGCCATGTCAGCTCTGTGTACCAGAGGGGAAACTGGGGTCCAGTTCAAAATGTTATGTCGCAAACTTGCTGATTCAAGCTGTGAAGCTGAAAATGAGAAGTAAAAGGCCAAGTCAACAAAGGAAAGTTTAAAAAGTCCAGTAATGGGAAAATATTGGCAGAGCTGAGTGGGGTGCCTGGAGCAGCTCCAGGTCATGACCAGCATGTGCTGACAGAGCTGTATAAGAGACCAGTAATGGAACAGCGGTAGGTGCTGAGGGCTGAGAGAGAGGTACATTTGCAGAGATGCAGAGCTCTTAAGTGGGAGGTTTGGAGTCAATAATAAGATACTATAATCCCTCACTGAAATGCATTAAAGTAATAGAATTTTCCGGAAGCAAAAGTGTGGACGTGGTCATAGTTTTGCTCAAACGGGTACTTAAAAGGGAATACTGGGAGCACCACGAGAAGAACAAGGCATATTAAGAGGATTGTGTAGGGTTTATAAGACAAAATAGTGCTAATCATTGGGCAGGCACAAGCTACCCCTCAGGCATGTTGTTAATGGGCAACCCAAGCCTTTTAATTAAAATTACAAATAGAATGAAGATTTGGTCCAGTTGCTAAGGAAAACATCTCTGTGTCAAAAAAGCAGGGGTTAAATCAATAAATTTCAAAACTCTAATCAACTTAAAAGAACTGGATGACGAACTTTGCCCTATACTTTCATCAGTTTATTGTGGGGGTGTGGAGATCACTACACAGATGCTTTCAGTGATACTGGCTGAGGAGGAAAAGAATCCTACTTCACCGTTGAAATTAATTTCTGAATCACATATAACAGTATTTGTGAGTTATCTAAACTTGTGAACTACATCACTGTTTCTTAAGGAGGTAATCTTACAGCAGGACACTTATGTGACATGCCAAAAAAGGGTCTGTTTTCTAAAGGCAAATGGGTGCCCCTCTGCCTTTAAAAAATAAGTCCCCTATACAAATTCTCTTGCATGAATTCACACCTGACGTGAGGAAAGGGTAAACATGTGCATCTGACATGGGCATGTATAGGCATATTTAGTATAGCACACAGATACATACATCAGAACCGCTCCGCCCTGTCCAAGCCCCCAGGAATGCCTACATGCTGATCAGGTAAAGGTAGGCACTATGGAGCCAATTCTGAGAGGCAACTTGCGAGGCGGCATGTCCCTGAACGCCCTGCAAGCCGTCCTGCCTGTATTCCCTGTATGACTCTCTCCACACAGTCAGAGCAACAGTACAGGGAGAGCTGGCGGGGGGCAGGAGGGGGGCAGAGTGAGGGCAGAGCAGGGGCGGGCAGAGGTAGCAGGATGTACAGTGCCGATTCAGGTCATGGCCCTGTACGTCTTACGGGGTCGGGGGAACGTGCTGCTTATTCTACCTTGAAGGCTGGAACACCCCCTTGAGGACGGGGCAGGGGCAGATAGGTCCCCATCGCCCCATCCTGGCCCCGGCTGCCAAACTTTGGGTCGGGCAGTGGGGAAACATAGGGTCGGCACTGCAGGAATCAGGGGGGCCTGTGGGGAGGACATCCCCGCAAATCTGCAGAGGCATGCCGGGCCATCCTTGGGCCCGATTCTGAATGCCATGGGAACGTATTGCTCCCATGTTACAGAATCAGGTCCTAACAGGCCTGTCCTACTCAGGGCCATCTGGACAGCACGGATGTGCCCCTTTCTGAATTAGGCTCCACAGGTGTCACTTTGGAAACCCTATTCATGGCTTTGGATGTCTAAAAATGCGCATAGAGCCATTTTAGAAGTCGGGTCTGTGGAAGCCCCCAGTGTGAGGATGCCCAAGCCTGAACAGGGGCGTGATGGAGGCATGTCTGAGGCATTCTCAGGAACCTGGACATCTTTGCCTAATATCAGAAATGTCCTGGATGGCCGTCCTTGTGTCTAAGATTAGACTTGCTCCAACAAAAGCGCTTGTTTTGGCTGAAAAACATCCAGAGAAGAAAGCACACCATCATCCCCAGTACTCAGCACAATCGATGATATCAGCAGTGGGATTTGAGCCCTGTTTTCCCTGTTCTTTGCAAGCTACTTGAACCATTAGCCTATTCCTAGGCATCCAGGTTCTGGAATACTGTTCTGAGGAGATCTATCTAGATGCTCCCACAGACATCCACTGTTATGAAATCATGTCTGCACCTGGATGTGCCTGCTTTAAAATGGTAAAGGGGATGGAAGGATATCCTTACAAGGAAAGGCTTAACAGGTTAGGGCTCTTCAACTTGGAAAAGAGACGGCTGAGGGGAGATATGATAGAGGTCTATAAAATAATGAGTAGAATGGGTAAATGTGGATTGGTTGTTTACCCCTTCAAAAAGTAGAAAGACTAGGGAACATGCAATGAAGTTACAATGTAGCACATTTAAGACTAATCGGAGAAAATATTTTTTCACTCAATGCGTAATCAAACTCTGGAATTTGTTACCGGAGGATGTAGTAAAAGCTGTTAGGGTTGCTGGATTTAAAAGAGGTTTGGACAAGTTTCTGGAGGAAAAGTCCATAAACCATTATTAAAGAGGATTGGGAAATCTACTGCTTACCCAGGCATTAGCAGCATATAATCTGTTTACCTTTTGGGAACCTTACAGGTACTTGTGACCTGGATGAGCCACTGTTGGAAACAGGATACTTGGCTTGATGGACCCTTAGTCTGACCCAGTATGGCATGTCTTATGTTCTTTTTTTTTTTCCCAGATGTTCCAGCTTAGACAACCCTTCTAAAATTCCTGTCCACTTTTCCATGAGCCTACTTTGAGTATGTATATGCTTATATCATTTTATTAGAGCCATTTTCTGCATGGACCTCCTCCTCTCACAGGCTCTCTCACAGTCATCAATTACCTTGATTTGCACCAGACAGACTGTATAGATGTTAAAAGTAGAAGCCAGTATGGAGATCTCAATAGATCGTCAAATAATCCAACCGTAGCTGCAAAATAGAAAAAGCACTGCATTCTCCAGATCCGCTGCTCCCAGCTTCTTCGTGAGCTGAACAGTGACCCGTGGAATGCGGTATGAACAGTCACACAGGACAGAGATGTTTCTTGCCAGCTCCTATGACCACCAATTCTCATCATTCTGCACCAGCTCCCTTTCAATGCAGCATCGTCAACAGCAACACCCGTGGCCACGGAGTCTATTTGTCACCAGGCCACCATTATTAAGAACCTCAAAGATATCGCAGGGCTGAGCCCCTGAGTGACCTGGCCTAGGACTGTTAGGGAGAAGGAGCATAGATTTGGCACTGTGGCCACAGCTGACAATTGGTTTCTCAGCTAAGAGGGAGGGAGAGAAGGAAACTCTGAAACTTCCATGGTCAACGGAGAGGGGACATGAAGGAGTCAGCACCACAAGGAGAGCGAGAAAGCTGCAGCTGAAAACTTTCCTCAGCTGACTGCAGTCACCTGGTACACACGGGAAAGAAGCTATGGAAGGTCAATGCTTGCAATTATATCATAGGCAACCCAGACATAGGAGCAGGGAAGCAACAGAGGGAAGGTGTTGCTCCATCTCTAGCCGGCTGGGGCCCAATAGTCCCACTCTTTTGGCCGATTTCTCTTCAGGTGCTAGAACTGGTTTACCATTTTCTGCATTATTAGTGTTTGGGATCATGAAAGATACTTCTAGTATTCTACATTATGTTTATGCATAAATACTAAACATTTTTCTGTCCAGACAGATGCCTAATGAAGGGAATTGAGCACATAAGGAATATATTGGTCTCAAAAACTATCAGTTTCAGGGCAGTGTATTTGTGCTGGTGTAATCAGTGCTGAAAGTGTTCATAACTCATTGTGATCCTGCTTAGTTTTTCTGAACCTGGGTCTAATGAAAGATATCAGAATCATCAGCAAATCCAATTTATTTCAGATTTTACTCCACAGCCTGGTCCCATGAGATGCAGCATCTTGTTTTCATGACAGGTCTACGGAAATTCATTTGATCAGCTTTGTGTGTAGAATCCTAAATTATTTGATACTTGTTCTTTGTTTGCTAAGACAGGAAGCATCGAGACGCAGAAGGACCAAGAACATAAATGAACTTCTAAAGGGAAATTACAGAGCACCTTTACTATCGGCGCAGCGAATGTGGGTTATGAACCTTTCACTGCCAATATACCGACATAAAGACATGGAAGGGGGAGGGAGGAGAAAGGCTATTGACAATCCGTAATGCCAGTGGAGAGAGGAGAATACCCTGGAGCCTATCCTGGGCGTGAAAGATATGGCACAACTCCATTTTAGAGGCAGGTCGGGCCCACGGGTTTTGTGTGCCTTACTAGTGCTTCAAAAGCAAGTCACTTCTGTAAGCTAGAGAGGGAGACATGCTATAGATATATGCAATCATTTGAAATAACATAAATGTCAACAACATGTCCTATATTGTTTCATGTTGTTTTCAAGTGGAAAGGAAGTAAAAAAGACAAAGGGGCATCTCAACTAAATGTGTTAGCTATTAACGCGGCATTAATGTGGGAAAAGCGCGCTATGGTAGCAGCTACCATGGGCCAAATGCAGATAGCACAAGGAATTTTCTGTGCTATCCACATAGCATGCATTAGCTGCATTTGTGGCAGGGTGTAGACATAAAGTGGGCATGTCTGCAATGAGTGGTTTCTGCAAGTGTCAGCAGCGCATGGTAAGCACAAAGTTTTGCAGACATCAGAGTGCAACTAACGCCACCTCAAAGGATATTGCGATCTCTGCATTTTTGCAGCATTATCTACTGGAGAAATGCTATGCATACCTCCAACAGATAACGTGTGGCTTTGCAGTTGGTGCGGTGCTATTTGCACTAACCCGCCGTTGGATGCTGTTCCAAGGGTTTCAGAGCAGAGATGGCATCCATCTGTCCAAGAAAGGTTGACGTGTCTT
The DNA here is from genome assembly GCA_033557465.1 of Ichthyophis bannanicus. Taxonomy (NCBI): domain Eukaryota; kingdom Metazoa; phylum Chordata; class Amphibia; order Gymnophiona; family Ichthyophiidae; genus Ichthyophis; species Ichthyophis bannanicus. Next base: position 80,469,612 of record CM066050.1, on the reverse strand, counting down.
CAGTAGCAGACTTGCTAATCTACCGAAGAGGGTTTTAAACTAGATTGGTTGGGGATGGGTGAAGAAAGTCCCCAGGTAAGTAAAAGCCCCCAAGTAAGTGAAACATTAAATACCTTTATGGAAATGGGTAAAAGGGGGCAACATATGGAAAGCGGTATGTATAAATGCCCGTAGCATGGAAAATAAGATCCCAAATGTTGAAGCTTTAATGGGAGAGGCTGACTTGGATTTAGTGGCAGTTACAGAAACATGGTTCACAAAAAACCATGAATAGGATGTAACTATACCAGGCTATACTTTATTCAGAAAAGACAGAGTAAGAAGACGGGGAGGAGGAGTGGCACTATATGTAAAAAAATAATAAAGCTTTCGAATTACAGAGCTTAAAAACAAGGAGAGAAGATGCACTGTGGGTTAAACTAGAAAGAGGAAAAGAAAACTATTTACATTGGAGTGATATACAGACCTCTCTCACAAGAGGAAGAGGTGGATGGAGAGTTAATTGAAGACATACTCAGCATTGCTAGGAATGGAGACGTGCTACTGTTAGGGGATTTCACTATGCCAGATGTTGATTGGCACATTCCTGCTGCAGTATCATCTAGAAGTAAGAAGATCTTGGATTCTCTACAGAGAGAACTATTCAGGCAATTGGTAACAGACCCCACACGTGAAGGGGCCATACTGGACTGGGTGCTTACCCATGGTGAAAGTGTTTCTGATGTTATAGTGGGAGATCATTTTGCATCCAGTGATCACCAGATGGTGTGGTTCAGTACTAGGACTAGGGCTGATAGAATCCATTCAAAAGCGAAGGTCTTAGACTTCAGGAAAACTTACTTTGCCAAGATGGGCCAATACCCCAGGGATTCATTAGCAGGATGGGAACAGCTGGGGGATGTAGAAAAACAGTGGGCAAAACTGAAAGGGGATATTTTAAGGGCAACCAACCTTTTTGTTAAAATGGTAAATAAAAACTAAAAGGAAAAGAAGACCGCTATGGTTTTCGAAAGACGTAGCTGAAAAGGTGATGAAAAAGAGGGAAGCCTTCATGAAATACAAGAGATCACGGAGAGAGGAAGATAGGCTTCTATATTTGGAAAAACTTAAGAGAAGCTAGCAAAGTAGTCAGGAAAGCAAAGATTCAAAAAGAGGAGGAAATAGCCAATGCAGTAAAATGGGGGGATAAGACATTTTTCAAATATGTTAGTGAGAAGAGGAAGGGCAAAAGTGGTATTGTCAGACTCAAAGGTGAAGGTGAAGAGGATGTAGAAGCTGATGAGGATAAAGTGGAATTGCTTAATAAATATTTCTGTTCTGTGTTCACAGATGAAGAATCATGAACAGGACCTCAGAAAATACCCACAAACAGCAACAGAAGCAAGGGGCATCTTGAAGAATTTTCAGACGACTGTGTGAGAAACTAGCTAAACTTAAAGTAGTCAAAGCAATGGGACCGGATGGGTTACACCCTAGAATACTGAGGGAACTTGGGAACGTTCTAGCAGCTCCACTGACTGACCTTTTCAATGCCTCGTTGGAGTTGGGAGTGGTGCCAAAGGACTGGAGAGAGGCTCATGTGGTCCCTTTACACAAAAGTGGAAGTAAGGATGTGGTTGAAAACTACAGGCCAATTAGTTTAACTTCGGTGGTGAGTAAATTATTGGAAACGCAACTGAAACAGAAAATAGTGAGGTTTCTGGAGTCCAGTGGATTACAGGATCCGAGGCAGCATGGATTCACCAGAGGCAGGTCTTGACAGACAAATTGAAGGGTTGCGCTCTATGTGGAGGGGTTGCGCTCTATGTTAGAGAGGGCATTGAGTCAGAAAGGATTAAAGCTTTGCAGGAAACAAAATTTGCTGTAGAATCTCTATGGATTGAAATTCCATGTAAAAAGGGGAAGGCGATGGCAGTGGGGGTGTACTATCGACCACCTGGGCAGAATGAACAAATGGATGATGAAATGCTCAAAGAAATCAAGGAAGCTAACAAAAGTTATCGCGCAGTAATAATAATAGGTGATTTCAATTACCCTGGTATCGACTGGGTCAGTGTCACAGCAGGACATGCTAGGGAGATAAAGTTCCTAGATGAAATAAATGACTGCTTCCTGGAGCAGCTGGTTCATGAACCGACCAGAGGGGAAGCAATATTAGACCTAGTCCTTAGTGGAACACCAGATCTAGTGCAAGAGATAAGGGTGTTGGGGCCACTTGGCAATAGTGATCATAGCATGATCGCCTTTGATTTTATTAGTGGAGGAGGGATAGTAAGGAAATCCACAGTACTACCTTTTAACTTTCGAAAGGGAGTTAATGATAAAATGAGGAAAATAGATAAGAAAAAACTAAAAGGAGCAGTTGCAAAGGTTAAAGACTTACATCAAGCTTGGGAGTTGTTGAAAAATACTATCTTGGAAGCCCAAACCAGCTTTATTCCACACTTTAAGAAAAGTGGAAGGAAGCCCAAACCAGCTTTATTCCACACTTTAAGAAAAGTGGAAGGAAGTCCAAAAAACTGCCAGCATGGTTTAAAGGTGAGGTCAGAGAGGCTGTTGTTGCCAAAAAGCATCTTTCAGGAAATGGAAAAAAGAGCCAAATGACGAAACCTGGAAAAAGCACAAGCATTGGCAAGTCAAATGTAAGGCGTTGATAAAGCAGGCAAAGGGAGAATTTGAGAAGAAGCTTGCTGCAGAAGCAAAAACGCAAAATAAAGATTTTTTTCAAGTACATTTGTAGCAAAAAACCTGTGAGAGAGTCAGTTGGTCCATTAGATGATAGAGGAGTTAAAGGGGCACTAAGAGGCGACAAGGCGATAGTGGAGAGACTGAATGAATTCTTTGCTTCGGTCTTTACTGAGGAAGATGTAGGGATGTTACCCATGACTGAAGTGGTATTTAAAGGTGCGGAAGAACTGAAGTAAATATTGATACATCGGGAAGATGTATTACAACTATTAGATAAACTGAAGAGTAGCAAATCATCTGGGCCGGGTGGTATACATCCAAGGTTGTTGAAAGAACTGAAATATGAGATTGCAGACCTGCTATTAGTAATCTGTGAACTATCTTTAAAATCATCTCTAATACCTGAAGATTGGAGGATCACCAATGTAACACCAATTTTTAAAAAGGGTTCCAGGGGTGCTCCGGGAAACTACAGACCGGTGAGCCTCACGTCAGTACCGGGAAAAATGGTAGAAACCATCATAAAGAATAAAATTACTCAGCATGTAGATAGTCATGGCCTAATGGGAGACAGCCAACATGGCTTTAGACAAGGAAGATCTTGTCTTACTAATCTGTTATGTTTTTTTGAAGGTGTGAATAAACAGGTGGACAAAGGTGAGTTGGTAGATATAGTGTATTTGGACTTTCAGAAAGCCTTTGACAAGGTCCCTCATCAGAGACCTTTGGCAAAACTAAAAAGTCATGGGATAGGAGGCAGTGTACTACTGTGGATCAGGAACTGGTTAAAAGATAATAAGCAGAGGGTAGGGCTAAATGGCGAATTTTCCCAATGGAGAAAGGTGAATAGTGGTGTACCCCAGGGATCTGTGCTGGGTCCGCTGCTTTTTGACATATTCATAAATGACCTGGAAAGTGAAATAACGAGTGAGGTTATCAAATTTGCAGATGACACAAAACTATTTAAAGTTGTTAAAACCCAAGAGGATTGTGGAAAATTGCAAGAGGATCTTGATAAATTGGAAGACTGGGCATCAAAATGGCAGATGAAATTTAATGTGGACAAGTTCAAAGTTATGCACCTAGGGAAGAACAACCCAAGCTATGGTTACACAATGCAAGGTTCCACATTAGGAACCACCACCCAGGAAAAAGATTTAGGCGTCATTGTGGATAACATGTTAAAACCCTCGGCCCAGTGTGCAGCGGCGTTCAAGAGAGCAAATAGAATGCTAGGTATCATAAGGAAAGGAATGGAAAATAAAACAAAAGATATTATAATGCCTCTATATCATTCCATGGTGAGACCGCACCTTGAATATTGTGTGCAATTCTGGTCGCCGTATCTTAAAAAGGATATAGCGTTATTAGAAAAGGTTCAGAGAAGAGCCTCCAAAATGGTAAAGGGGATGGAAGGATACTCCTATGAGGAAAGGCTAAAAAGGTTAGGGCTCTTTTTTTTTTTTTTTAAATATTTTTATTGCTTTTTGAACAGACTTAGGAAAAAACAGCTTGTCAAAGTGAAACAGAACATTCAGTACAGTACCCAAGACTGTAGCTAACTAAACAAAAAGAAATACTAACTAAAATCAGAAACCCCCATTACCCCCCTCCCTCCCTCACCCACACCCAACCAATCCTCTGGAGTCAACGAGAAAGCAAAGAAAGAAAACAAGTCTGTGGCAAAGGACGCTCTAAAACGGAATTCACGAACCAATAGGCGAGACAAGGTGCCTCATAGGAGAAGAGCAACGAAGGCTTAATTAGGGGACAAAGACATATGCTCGTTTAACAGCTGCCATTTGGAAAGAGCGGACGGTCCTCTGGGTACACCTTTTCTTGGCAGTTGTTCAAATTTGCTGTAGCAACAGACGTGTTTCCACCAATTTTGTGGAGTAAGGTCGTAGGTGCAGTTCCAGTAGCGAGAAATAAGATACAATGCAATTCCCAGCATAAAATCCAATAGGAAAAAATACCGTTTTGACAATGAGGGTATGGTACATGCTGAACGTAGACTAACAATGCCCCAGGAGAGAGGCTCACGAAAGTCCAGTATCTTTTGGATCCGTTTCCAGACTTTTTCCCAGAAAGTTTGGAGACAGGGACATTGATAAACAATATGAGCAAGGGTACCCAATTGCTGCTTACATGACCAGCAGTGCCCATCAGCTTTCGGGCCCCAAGCAGCCATCTTGACCGGGGTAAGGTAAGCTCTGTGTGCCATGAAAAATAAAGCTTGAGTAACAGAGGCAGATTTTGAGATGCGGACTTGCTTTGCCCAAAAACCGTTCCCATTGTTGGGGCGACAAGGCCAGAGTTGTGTCATGCTCCCACACCTTTTGGGTGCCAGACATGGCTTGTGGTATACCAGAAAGCAGTACCTTGTAAAAATGGGACGCCCTACTGGAAGAGACTACTGCGTCACTGACGGGATCCGAGTGTTCCGGAGGTCGGAAATGTGGCATTGATTTAGTTATACAGTGCCGAAGTTGCATCCACTGAAAATAAAAAGAGCTCGGTAGGCTATACTCTTGCTGTAGTTGCGGGAAGCTCTTCCAGACATCACGCTCCAGTAGCTGATCAATTGTCCAGATACCCCTTGAGTACCAAAGTCGCCAAGCAAAGGACTTACGTTGAATCTTAAGATGAGGGTTGTACCAGAGTGGCCAACATCGAGTGAGGGAGGTAGCATTAACCAAAGAGCCCCGCAGGGCCACAAAGGCTTTCTGCGTATCAGTTATCATGAGAGGGTATTCTTTATCCAGCGGCATCTGCATGTAAGACAGGAGCGGCATGGGAAAAGGCGCCACGATTGCCTTTTCTAGTTCTAGCCACACAGGAATTAATGGGCCATCCGATGACAGCCATTGTGCACCTTGCCTTAACAGAAATGCTTTGTGGTATAGCTGAAAATCTGGGAATTTCACTCCGCCCAGTTCCTTACAAGCTTTAAGTTTCTTAAGAGCGATCCTAGGAGTTTTGTTATTCCACAAAAATCTCACTAAAACTCTTTCAATTTGTTGATATGTCTGCGGGGGCAGTAAGAAAGGCATCATTTCCAGAACATAATTAATTTTCGGGGTTATCGACATCTTAATTGTTTCAAGTCTCCCCCACCATGATAAGGTCAATGGGAGCCATTTAGTAGTCAGAAGATGTATTTTTTCTAAGAGCATTCTCACGTTATAACTCATCGCATCGACCAAAGGATAACCATAGTAGGCCCCAAGATACTTGAACAACTTAGGCTCCCAGACGAATTGGTAGTGTTCCATATCTGCTTTATAAGTCTGAGCATTCAGAGGAAAGGCAATTGACTTGTCCCAGTTAATTTTATAACCAGATAACTGTGAGTAACGCTCTATGCAAGTCAAGATCTCCGATACGGACTCCGGGGAGGTGAAGAGGAGAAGGTCGTCCGCGTAAGCCGATAGCTTCACTGATTGACCCGCTATCGACACCCCTGATATCTGTGTATGCTGGCGGATCATAAGCAGTAGAGGCTCAAGGGCCAAATTGAACAATAGGGGCGATATGGGACAGCCTTGGCGAGTTCCTCGTGATAATCTCAGCTCCCTCGATTGCAATGAGTTGACCCGGACATGTGCCAGAGGCCGAGCGTATAACACATTCAACAGACTGATAAAGCCATCGCCAACCCCAAACCATCGGAGAGCATCAAAAATGAAAGACCATTCTACCCGGTCGAAAGCTTTCTCTGCATCAAGGGATAGCCCTACTAATGGGCTGTTGAGTCTTTCTCCGGCCACCAAGACATGACACAGGAGGCGAGCATTGTCCGCTGTCGATCTCCCTTCAATAAAGCCACATTGGTCCGGGTGGATCAGCTGTGTCATGACCCCAGCAAGGCGAGTAGCCAATATCGTAGCATAGATCTTATAGTCGGCATTCAGCAAGGATATCGGGCGATAATTACTGACTAGTTGAGGATCTCTGCCTTTCTTTTCCAACACAATCACCCTCGCTGACGCGAAGTTCCCTACTGAAGGAGCATCTTGCAGGAGAGCCTGAAAGTAGACACGCAGATGTGGGCTAAGTTCTTTGGAAAAGGTTTTGTAAAATTCAATGGGGAGATCGTCCGGTCCAACTGCCTTGCCGGAAGTCAGTGTCTGGCTTGCTTGATGGATTTCAGAAAGGGAGATTGGGGCCGCCAGCATCTCCACAGATTCACCGTCCAGTGTAGGCCTCTGAACCCCAGCGATCAGCTCACCGAAGGTCAACTGGGAATTCTGAGCCTCGGAGGAGTACAAATGCGCATAATAGGAGCCAAAAGTTTCCGCAAGTTCCTCGTCTGTGGTCAACAGGCTCTGACCACCAGGATCTCGCAGGGCTTCCACACGCCGCGCTTCCTGCTGACCCTTTAGGGCATGTGACAGGAGTCTGCCCGCTTTATTGCCTTCCCAATAGTACGTTCCGCTCTGAGCTCGAATACTCTTTGTGACTGCGTCCGTAAGCAACTGATTATAATTAAAGCGGAGCTTTTGAAGATGTACTAAGATGCAGGGCTCAGAGCGTCGAGTTAAGATCCGTTCCCCAGCCTTGATCTGATCCTCTAGCGCTTTTAAGCATTCCTTCTGACGCCGGGTCCTGAGGATCATGCAACTCGTGATGACAGCTCTCATAGAGGCCTTAAAGCCTTCCCACCAGGCCCATCCACCCGTATCTCGCGGCAGGTTGAACTGAAAATAATCCTTTATAGCTGCATGTATACTGGACCGAAACTCCTCATCACCCAAAAGGGATCTATCAAAAGCCCAGTGGAAGGATTTAGCATCAGTCGGTGAGTCTTGCAGCTCTAGACAGATAGCAGCATGATCCGATATATGCATCGCCTGGATGCCCGAACTTGTACAGGACGGTATCAGAGATTTTGAAATCAGGAAAAAATCGATGCGTGACGAGGATCGATGAGGGTTGGAGAAAAAAGTAAACTCCTGATCACTTGGATGATAAAGGCGCCATATATCTACCAAGCCCCTGTCTCTCATCAACTCTTTGAGGACGGTATACGACTTAGAAAACGAGTTAGGCTTCGGGGGACTTTTATCGACCAAGGGGTCAAGAACCAAATTAAAGTCACCGCCTAGTATGACAGGTTCGCCACCCACGAGGAAAGCTTCCTGAGCCAGGATACGAAAAAATTCTGGATGATCAGCATTTGGGGCATATACATTTACCAGTGTGAAAGATAGCCGTCCCACTTTTAAAGTGGCACTTGTCCATCTGCCCTGTGTATCCGAGAGTGTCTGCGTGATAGTTGGCATGAGAGACTTCTTAGCCAAAATGGCCACTCCATTATGCTTATGGATCGCCGAAGAATAGGACACCAAAGCGAAGGGCTTAGTACCAAGTTTAAGAGATTCATGATTGTTCAGGTGTGTTTCCTGTAGCAGGAGTATGTCTGCCTTCTCCTGCTGCGCGTAATGTAAGATTTTTTTCCGTTTTATCGGACTATTAATCCCCTTGACATTCAGGGAGAGCAGTTTAATCGCACCGGACAGCTAAGGAATTGTATATATACAGCAGGCATACTCCCACGTAACTAAATTGAGCTAGACTTCCTCTGCCCCGTTGCTCCACCATATAGACACCTTGTAGCCCTAGCACCAATGTCACAGACTGCAAATAACAAAATACCCCCTTAGACTCCAGAGGACTATAACCCACCCCGCAAAACATGGTGAACCCAATGAGAACAGGGACGGTACAGAGGGACCCACCACTAACAGAATCCACAGTATACTCAGCACAACTTAGTACAAAACTCAATACAGAGTTGCAGCAGTAAATGTAAAAGATTCAGTATAGGAGATAACAAGCAACATGTCAATTACCTAGTAAGTATGTTTTACAGTCAGAGAGAAAGGTATTGTGACAACATGCTACATAGACCTGAAATCATTACTAGTGCAGAGAACTACTCATGAGAGTGAAATGCTTTATCAGCGCATATGCATACGTTCTTTGTCTTCAAGAAACTGTTGGAGCAACTCCGGATCATCAAAAGTTTTGGTGTGGTTGTGAAGCGTGACCCTCATGCGAGCTGGATAGAGAAGGCCAAATCTTGCCTGAAGTTGAAGTAGGCGCGGCCTCAGCGAAAGGAAGCTGCGACGGCGGTCTGCGGTGGCTTTTGCAAAATCCGGGAAAAAATGAAGCTTGCTTTTCTCAAATTCAGCGGTAGGGCGTAGACGGGCGGCTTCTAGAATTTGCACAGCATGTTGGTAGCGTAGGGCACGCAGAATAATCGGGCGAGGTCTTTTATGGCCCTGAATCACTTGCGAGGGCACCCTATGAGCTCTGTCTATCTCGAATGGGAGCAGAAAGTTAATGTGCAAAATCTCCGGGATCATTTTGCCTAAGAAAGCAATCATGTCGCCACCCTCAGCTCCTTCCGGGACCCCGAGAATTCTAACATTGTTGCGTCGCGCTCTGTTATGCCTGTCTTCAATCTCTCTTTGCATGGCCCGAATCTGCTGGGTGTGCTTGTCTACTATCTTTAGCTTTTCCGCATGCACAGCCATAACATGCTCAACATTATCCTGCCGAAGGGACAGCCCCTCAAGGCTGGAACGGAGAGCCGCGGTGTCCTCGCGCACCACCGACAACGCTTCTCCGTTAGCTGCAATCAGGTCTTTAATCCCTCTCAGTTCCGTCAACACCTCTTGCAGGGCCTCCGGTCCGTCCAGTCGCGCCGCCATCTTTTGAGGTGACGGAGGTTCAGTCTTTGACCGTTTAGCGCTCGCATTTTGCCCCGAGGAGAAATCTATTCTGGCTGGCTTTATTACTGACATAACTGCAGATCTTCCAATGCAATATGCTGGAGTCGCCGCACAATACCACAAGATTATCACGGTTTTGTTGGCGGGTCCCTCTGGAGCTCACGCTCTAGCCGTCCGTCCTGCTCGGCATCAAGCTCCGCCCCCAAGGTTAGGGCTCTTTAACCTGGAAACGAGACAGCTGAGGGGAGATATGATAGAAGTCTATAAATTAATGAACGGAGTGTAACGGGTTAACGTAGATCGATTGTTTATGTTATCAGAGAATATAGAAAGACTAGGGGACATGCAATGAAGCTACAGGGTAAACTATTTAAGACTAATAAAAGAAAATATTTTTTCACTCAACATGTAATCAAACTCTGGAATTTGTTACCAGAGGATGTAGTAAAGGCTGTTAGTGTAGCTGGGTTTAAAAAAGATTTGGACAAGTTTCTGGAGGAAAGGTCCATAAACCATTATTAAGAAGGGACCCAGGATATCAATGCTTGACCCAGTACAAGCATTGCAGAACCTATGTCTTTTGGGGAAACTGCTAGGTACGTATGACTTAGATTGGCCACTGTTGGAAACAGGATACTGAGCTTGACGGACCATGGTCTGACCCAGTATGGCATATCTTATGTTCTTATATATGATTGATTTCTTTGACTGGGTGACCAGGGAGGTGAACCAAGGGAGAGCCCTAGATGTGGTGTATTTAGATTTCAGTAAAGCCTTTGACACTGTTCCTCACAGGCGACTTATAAACAAACTGGGCACCCTAAGGATGGACCCTAAAATTACTGTTTGGGTTAGAAATTGGTTGAGTGGGAGGCAACAAAGGGTACAGGTAAATGGAGCTCACTCTGAGGAGAAGGAAGTTACCAGTGGTGTACCCCGGGGATCTGTCCTTGGTCCAATTCTTTTTAACATCTTTGTTAGTGATATAGCGGAAGGGCTGTCGGGTAAGGTTTGCCTCTTTGCGGATGATACCAAAATCTGCAATAGAGTAAACACCCAGGAAGGTGTAGACAACTTGAGGAGGGATCTAGCTAAGCTTGAAGAATGGTCTAGAATTTGGCAGCTGGGATTTAATGTTAAAAAATGCAAGGTCATGCATTTGGGCTGCAGCAATCCAAGGAAGCAATATACTATAGGGGGGTGAAGTACTTTTGTCCACTAAAGAAGAGCGGGATCTCGATGTGGTTGTGTCTGATGATCTTAAAGTAGCTAAACAGGTAGAAAAGGCGCAAAAGCTAGTAGGATGCTTGGGTGCATAGGGAGAGGAATGGCTAGCAGTAAAAAAGGAGGTGATAGTGCCTCTGTATACGCCTTTGGTGCGACCTCATTTGGAGTATTGTGTGCAATTCTGGAGATCACACCTTCAAAAGGATATAAACAGGATGGTGTCGGTACATAGGGTGGCTACTAAAATGGTTAGTGGTCTTCATTATAAAGCATATGAGGACAGACTTAAGGATCTTAATATGTACACCTTAGAGGAAAGGCGGAATAGAGGTGATATGATTGAGACATTTAAATTCCTCAGTGGCATAAATGCACAGAGGGAGAGCCTCTTTTGATTGAAAGCAAGTTCTGCTATGAGGGGACATGGGATGAGGGTGAAGGGAGATAGATTCAGGAGTGATATGTGTAAATATTTCTTTACGGAAAGAGTGGTGGATCCGTGGAATAGTCTCCCAGTGGAGGTGGTAGAGATGAGGACAGTATCTGAATTCAAAAAAACCATGGGACAAACACAGAGGATCTCTAAAGCAAAAAAGGGGACTGTTGTAGTTGTTGATATGCTCTGTATTGCATTTTGTAAATAGTTTGAGGGTTCCCCTCAATTAGACCGTTCTATGTACAAAGTTCTAAACCTGTTACTGTATATGTAACTGTTACTGTTAAAGTTGATTGTTATAATGTAAACCGCTCCTGATCACTGTGTTTCTGCCCTGGCAGAGCCTATGATTATTTTAGTCTTACATACTGTCCATACACTTCATTTTTAGATTTTCTAATCTGAATGTTTCTGTCAGTATACATTTCATGCAGCTTTGGACTCTGGTGATTTCAGTCTCCAAAGGTAATAGGACAGTTTACAAGATGAGAGTAACTCTGACCCCCTGGTGATTTCAGTCTCCAAGGCCTGTCTGAAGCCCCTCCTTGCTAAATCAAGAATGGCAGACCTTAAAGGGAGTGGCTAAAAACAATAGCAGACCTCAAGGGGAAGTGCTGGAGAGGATTCAATTCACTATAAAGGACAGAAACACTTCCTCTCTCTCTCTCTCTCTTCCACCATTCATCGGACATGAAGGACAGGAGGCTCTGATAATCAATTCCCTTCACCCCTCCCCCACTCTCTCTCTCTCCCTTGCCATGAGGCTCTGACTCACATGTTCTGGCCTATCTCTCTCTCTCACACTTCACACTTGCACATGCACACACAGATTCATTGATGCACACTGAAACAGTTCTGTAACAATCACTATATACCTCTGTTCAATACCTATGTAATAAGCCTATTTCTACATAAAAAACCTTTCTCCAAGCCACACCTGTTTGGTTGTTTTATTTCAAACCCTACTGCCTCTGTGAAGTGAAATGAACCCAGGACCTAAAGGAAAGTAACCTGACCAAATCTTACATCTTTATGGGGGCTGTACATACAATTCCAATTTCAGGCCGTTCTATTCTTCAGTTTCTATTCGGTTATGTCAATCATTATGACGTTTGTAGTGGGAGATTCCCCTCCAGTGCTTTTATTTCTTTTCTTCTGCACTTGTGCGGCGTTTTCCCGCCTCAGCAGTGCTGTTGGTAATGCTCTCTACTTTCACTTCTTCTATATTATTTTTAGAATTCTTTCACTTTTTAGAGTTTGGATTTAATGTTGTTTATGTGATGTATCCATATTGTTAGCTATTTCTGATTTAGGTGGATTTTGATAGCAGCTCACCCTCTGGTCATTGTATGTATATTGCAAACGGCTGTACAATGTAATTGTTTGGATTCTCACAGTGGCTTTTTTATCTTATGTTGTTGTCAATTGTTTTTACTATGAGAGAGTCACTTTTATATTCTTTGTTCTTATTTACAAGGATTTGTTACCAATAATCTGTTCCATGCCGTGTAAACATAATAGTTTATTTCTACCATTAGGGATTAATTTTACAGTGTTTTTGCCCTTTTGATTTATGTCTTTTATTCGGGATGTTGCCAATTGCCTAGACAGTTTTTTTGTTACATCCTTTATCTTTATTTTTAAAGATCTCTTTAAAGATTTATTCTTTTAAAGATCCCTTTAAGGATTTGTCATTAACAGATTGTTTTACGTCCCTATTTATAATTATATTTTATGGCATCTTCATCTCATGGTGTTGTTTGTTTTTAGACAGATAATCTGATACCTTTTGTTTCCATTTATAAGGATTTGCTATTAACAGATTGTCCTATGTTATCTTCCATGATCATATTTTATCTATAATATTTTTTATGGCAACTCCATTTATACTGTAGCCATAGTTTTTTGGGCAACATCATTTTTTGGTCCCTTGTTCTCTCTTATGTTTAGTAAGTTATACTGATACATTGTTTCTTGTATTGTTATGCTTTCCATCCTTTGGTGATTGTGTAAAAGCCTGCAATACGGCTTTGCTAGCGGTATATTTTTTTAAAGTTTTGTGTTTTTATCTATACTTTACTGTATTTTTTATCATTTTGCTTTTCTTATTATTATTTATGAACTGCATTTTTTATATATATGATACATATAGTATGTTATATCATTTTATGTTTATTATATGAATTATTTTTATGAATATTTAGTATGTTATATTTATTGTTTCTGTTTATTTGCCATAGAATGAGAAGAGTGGTTTGTTCCACCCCTTTGAAGTTGCTTTTTGTCTTCTTTGGTAATGTATTTTATGTATTATTTAAACATTTTTTTAAATGTTTATAAAATGTTTATTTTCCGTTAGTTTATATTATATTTTAATTTTATGTTTGTGTCTCTCTTTAGACCACTGAAGAAGGCCTCAGGCCGAAACATTTTAGTTGGGTCTGCTAATAAGGTTTTTTGGATATTCCTACTGTGTCTAGCCGTGTTTTTGGCTTCCGCTTCTTTCTACTGTATCCTTTGCGGAAGACCTTCTTCTCCTTTTGTTTGGTTTCTTCTTTGAAGAATACCATGGCCTACACGCAATGGGACAACATCTTCAGGTATTCAGAAGACCATTTGAATCATCTTTTGAAAGAACCACCTTTAGTTGAAGATGAGCCTGAATAGGCCAGTTTTGCTGATCATTTGATAGATTTGATTCGTACCAAGAAAGCAGTTATTAGATATGAGCTACATTATGCAAGTATGTTGCAATACTGCAGGGTTAAATGAATCCCAAGAGGACTAATGAATGACAAGAGAACCTAATATGTTCCGAGACGATAAACCCTTCATGGACAGATGGTGTGCCATCTTAAACAAATGTTCACTTGACCTTATGGTCCTACTGGCTGAGACTGCAAAAAAGAAGGCTGAAAAGATCAAAATAGAAGATGAGAGAAAAATGGACTCTCTTAAGTCTGATGATAGACATTTTGAGAGACTTATTGGCGATTATAACAAGAAGTTGGATGAATATCGCAGAGAAATAAAACAAGGGAAACTTGACAAACACAAACGTGATGAATTAGATTATAAGAATGATAACGTAAATTTATGGTTAAAACCTCGGGCTCCCTTCAATAGTCAGCGTCAAGTTAGTTTTAAGGGGGATAATCATAACAATCGCAGTAATGATTATTCAAGGGATTATCATAATAATGATTATTCTCGTAAGTATGATAACTATAATAACCATAATGATGAGAATTCTAAAAGATACGAATATTCTAATCATAGATATGATGATTTTGCTACATCTAAAAAGAAAAATTCCCCTATCAGTAGATATGATGATACACAGGAAAGGAGCAAAAAGCATATAAGAAGTGAGTCGGAGGAACTCTTTGCTTCTCCCGTCTCTACCCCTCTCCCTACATCTCCTGGTACTTCCAGGGATTTTTTATTCGAAGATCTCTGGGAAAAGGAATCTGCACAGTGCAAGTCCAAGAAACCACCTCCCCATTGGTTAGAGTTCAGAGGGAGAGGAAAAGGCAGAGGCAATGTTTATCGGTCTTTCCAAAATCGCTCTCACGATCCCTATTAATTCAGGATGAATTTACAAATGCACAGAGTTCCTTGCAAGTTGACTTACCCATTTTGAACCTTTTCTCTGTTTCTCTAACTAAATCAGAAATTGATCTTTTACAAAAAGGTCTGTCATTTGTTCCTACAGCATCATATGATGCATTTCAGACTCGCATTGATCTTCATAAGATATCTCGTAAGTTACAGATAAATTTTTTTTTTTTCAGATAAACCCTGTGTCTCTAATGATCCTTCTGTAATACGTAGTAAATCTCGCCGGTATCCTCCGGGCCCCATCGATCCTACTATACAAACCTTTATGGATTATGTCCTACGAGATGTACACTTGATGGAAAAGAAATCAAGATGTAGATATTTCAATCTTACATGTGATGAAAGATCTGCAATACGGAGCCTTAGGGAACGGTCTGATATTATAAAACCTGCGGATAAAGGTGGTGGTATTGTTATTTTAGATCGTTCATATTACATTCATGAACTTTCTAGTCAACTTAAAGATAAGAATTTTTATCAAACTCTAACCCGTGATCCTACCTTTTCAATCAAACAAGAGATCGATTCTCTTCTGTCTTATGGCCTTAATGCAGGTTACCTCACACAGTGAGAATATTCCTTTTTATTGGTCACACATCCTGTTGTTCCAACAATATACACCATTCCAAAGATCCATAAGTCCCTCACTTCCCCTCCAGGTAGACCTATCGTATCCGGTATAGGATCTGTCCTTGAACCGCTCTCAAAATTTATTGATATTTTTCTACGGCCCTTTGTTCCTCACATTACTTCGTATATTAGGGATTCTGCGGATGTTATTTCCTTCTTAGATGGGTTTGGTGACGATGTCTCTAACATCATTCTAGTGACATTGGATATTGAATCTTTGTACACCAATATACCTCAAGACGATGCTCTTGCAGTTATCACTAAATATTTGAATTTACGCCCTCTACCAGTTCATATACCAACGCATTTCTTGATAGAATTAGCACAATATGCTTTGACTTGTAATTATTTTCTTTTCAACAATCAATTTTATCAACAAATCAAGGGCACAGCCATGGGAGCTGCTATGGCACCAGATATAGCTAACCTATATGAGGCGGAATTTGAAGAGAGTCATTTGAATGGATGCCCTTTTTCTCCTTTTCCTATGTCTTGGAAGAGATATATTGATGATATCCTCATATTGTGGAAAGGCACTGATACTCAGTTACATGAATTTCATGACTGGTTGAATACTTTGGATACTAATCTCAAATTTAAGATGCAATTTAGTTTTACTGAAATATCTTTTTTGGATATCCTTATTAGGAAATTTCCTACTGGTTTTAATACTACAATTTTTCATAAACCTACAGATAAGAACAAGCTGCTCCGTTTTGATAGCTTTCATAGCAGTCACATAAAGAAAAATTTACCGGTTTCACAATTTCTGCGCCTTCGAAGATTATGTACAGATTACAAGGAATTTAAAAATAGGTCTCATGACATGGCTGAGCGTTTCTACGCAAGAGGATATCCTATAGATTGTATTAGTAAAGGGTTTAGTCGTGCCTGTTCTACTACCAGACAAGATTTACTTTTACCCAAAGATAAGACTTTAGATTACAAGTTTGTTTGTATTTTACGGTTTTCACACTTTTCTTGCAAAATACAAAACATTTTGAAGGCTCATTGGCACATCCTTCAAACCAGTTCCTGTTTTCACAATCTATGTTTGACCATTGCTTATAATAGGGAATGCAATTTAGCTGATAAACTGGTCTCCTCCTATATGTCTCCGCTTTCAGGTTCCACTTCAATACAAAAGGGACATTTCAAATGTAACAAATGTTCTGTCTGTAAACATGTCATTGTGTTATATGATGTTTTCATACATCCTGACACTAATAGACATTATAAATTACATACTAGGACAAACTGTTTATCTACACATGTGGTGTACGTTATTATCTGTCCCTGCTCTCTTTTATATGTTGGTAAGACCATCCATGCCATTAAGACACGTATCCAAGAACAAGAGTTGTATTAAAAGGAAAGTTATGACGGCCCCTTTAGTGGAACATTGGAATTTACTTCAACACAGCCTTGATGACCAAACATTTTTTGTCATGAAAAAAGTCACTGCTTCCCCTCGGGGCGGGGATCTTGATCATAGAATAGTTCAAGAGGAACAGAGGTTTATTTTTCAATTAAACACAGTGGTTTCAGGAGGTTTAAATAAAGAGATTGAGTATCATGCCTTTTTATAAGCTGTTATATAGTGGCGTATTCCATTTTTGTTTTTATCTTTTTTCTGCAATTATGTAGTATTCCCTGCCTTGGCAGTGTTGTTGACTATGTTCATTGCTTGATGCTTTTATCTTTTAAATTTTATCTTTTTTAGTTTGTATTCATATGATTTGTCTTTGGTTTCCATGTTTGCCTTAACTTTTACCACTTACAATTATGTCCGTAGTGTGAGTATCTTTCTTTTCTTCCTTTTTAACTGTTTTTTTATCTTATTTTTTTATCCTGGTATAGCCTATGGTATGTCTATGGTATGGTATAGCCTATGGTATGGAGTGGAGGAGTGGCCTAGTGGTTGTGGCAAGGTACTTCAGGCCGGAAGGTCGGGGGTTCAAATCCCACTAGAGGACAGCAACCTTGGGCCAGAAGGACTGGGGTTTCTAGTCCCACAGGTGCCTCCTTGTGGTCTTGGGCAAGCCACTTAACCCTCCATAGCCCATGTTCCCTGTAAAATAGTTATCTCCAAGTTATAATGCCCTGTTCAATGTAATTTCAGTTTGTTCGATGTAAACCGCACTGATGCAGAATAGCACGGTATATAAGAGAATGTAAATAAATAAATAAATAAAAATGTCCGTGAAAAAGGGTCTTATTTTCACTTTTTTGTATCTGTACTGTGTTTCTGCCCTGGCAGAGCCTATGATTATTTTAGTCTTACATACTGTCCATACACTTCATTTTTAGATTTTCTAATCTGAATGTTTCTAATTAATGTATGTTTATGTTTATGTTTATTGAACTTGATATACCGCTGAGGAAAATACATCACAGCGGTTTACATAGTAAGAACAGGCTCAGAAAGGAAAGGAAATTACAATATGAGACAGGAAAGCAAACAGGCAGAGTCATACAACAAGACTGGATGGGGAGGGGACGGGGGGACAGAGAGAGGGGGTCACACAAAAGGATCAGGCAGGTCGAAGGCACGGGCAAAGAGGTGAGTCTTGAGGTGTTTCTTAAAAGTAGGGTGTTCAGATTCAAGTCGGATGGAGGAAGGCAGGGAGTTCCACAGAGCGGGGGCCAGGAAGAAAAATGCAGAGGAGCGGGTGGACTGGAGCCGAGCAGCAGAGGGTGAGGGGAGGTAGAGGTGGTTGAGGTGGAAAGAACGGAGAGCGCGAGCGGGGGCATGTAGGCGTACAAGATTAGACAAATACTGAGGTATGCGAGTGTGAATAACGCGGTGAAGGAGTACCAGGATTTTATAGTGGATACGGAATTTGATGGGTAACCAGTGCAGATGGATAAGGAGAGGTGTGACGTGATCGCGGATGGAGGAGTGAGAGAGTAAACGGGCTGCAGTATTCTGTATAAGTTGGAGGCGACGGAGGTGAACATTAGGAAGGCCAGCTAGGACAGAGTTACAGAAGTCGAGGCGGGACATGATGAGAGAGAGGAGGAGAGTGGTGAGGGCTGACGTAGAGAGGAAAGGTCTGATAGCCCAAATTTGGCGGAGATGAAAGAAGGAAAGTCGTGAGATATGCGCAACATGATCACAGAAAGTTAGAGCAGGGTCAAAGAGAACACCAAGGTAGCGAAAGGAGGAGACTATAGGAACTGGTGAGCCAGAGAAAGAGGGGGAAAGCGAGGGCGGGGAGGCATCGCGGGTGAACCACATGGCAAGGGTCTTGGTGAGGTTGAGATGCAAACAGTGAGTAGTGAGCCAGTTAGCAACAGCGGTAAGACAAGTGTCGAGAGGAGAGAGGTCAGGTGAAACGGGGGAGGTGTGGTAGAGGAGAAGTAATTCATCGGCATAGTAATAGGCAGATATCCCGTGCTGTTGAACTAGGAGGGCAAGGGACGTGAGAAAGATATTGAAGAGGAGGGGAGCTAATACTGAGCCTTGGGGGACCCCACAAAGAAGAGGAGTGGGCTCGGAGGGAGTAGAGGAGGAAGAGTGGACAGAGAAGGACCGGGAGTAAAGAAAGGAGTGAAACCAGTGAAGGACTGTGCTACATAATCCCACTTCACGGAGGCGAGCTAGAAGAAGGGAATGATCAACAAGATCGAAAGCGGCTGAAAGATCAAGGGAAACCGCCACCGAGAGGTCACCCCGGTCATGAGCAGAGTGGAATTCCAATTTCAGGCCATTCTATTCTTCAGTATCTATTCAGTTCAGGAAGGCACTCAAATACCACCTCTTCCTTCAATACTACCCTACCAGCAATTGAACCAGAGGAAGTGACCCACTCATGAACACACCATGCCGTTCTTGATATTATTAAGACTCTATTCTGTTCTATGTAATTATCTCATGTATATAGTTTACCCCGGTTCTCCAAGTTTGTACTCCTGTTCGATGTAAACCAAACAGCTTGTTGTTATGGTCTTTATGTTATAATGTAAACCGCGCTGATGCCGAATAGTGCGGTATATAAGAACTTGTAATAAATAAAATAATAAAATAAATGTCAATCATTATGACGTTTGTAGTGGGAGGTTCCCCTCCAGCGCTTTTATTTCTTTTCTTTTGCACTTTCCTGCCTCAGCAGTGCTGTTGGTAATACTCTCTAATTTCACTTCTTCTATATCATTTTTAAAACTCTTTCACATTTTAGAGGTCGGATTTAATGTTGTTTTTGTGATGTATCCATATTGTTAGCTATTTCTGATTTAGGTGGATTTTGATAGCAGCTCACCCTCTGGTCGTTGTATGTATATTGCCAAAGGCTGTACAATGTAATTGTTTGGATTCCCACAGTGGCTTTTTTATCTTACGTTGTTGTCGATTGTTTTTACTATGAGAGAATCACTTTTATATTCTTTGTTCTTATTTACAAGGATTTGTTACCAATAATCTGTTCCATGCCGTGTAAACATAATAGTTTATTTCTACCATTAGGGATTAATTTTACAGTGTTTTTGCCCTTTTGATTTATGTCTTTTATTCGGGATGTTGCCGATTGACCTAGACAGTTTTTTTTTACATCCTTTGTCTTTATTTTTAAAGATTTATTCTTTTAAAGATCCTTTTAAAGATCCCTTTGTCATTAACAGATTGTTTTACGTCCCTATTTATAATTATATTTTATGGCATCTTCATCTCATGGTGTTGTTTGTTTTTAGACAGATAATCTGATACCTTTTGTTTTCATTTAGAAATTAGGGCGCGGGCAGGGTCCCGGCGGTCAGATGTAACCGGGGGCGCGCCCCAGTGCGGGACCCTGCCCGCGCGAAAAGCAGAGGATTCTGAGGGTGGGAGTGCACACAGAGGGCGTGATGACGCGGGGTGCATCATTTGAAGGGATTGGCTCAGCCGCAGACTTTGCAGCGGCTGGAGCCAATCTGAGGAGAGATGGGCCATGTGCTTCGGTGGCACGGATGCTCGCCGAGCACATGGTGTTGAAGGAGGGCGAGTGGCTGGTGTGAAGGCTCTGCGCGGCTTGCAGTTGCGGTGAGGGCTGTGTTGGAAAGGGGGGGACCGGGTGGAGCGGACAGAGACGTGGCTCGGGGCAGTGCCAGGCAAGTGTATTTTCTTTGCGGGGGGGCCTCAGGAGAAAGTTGGGGCAGTTTGGTGGCAATTGTTGGGGAGTGAGTTGCTTTTCGGGAGACGGGGGGGGGGGGGGAAGTTAAAAATACATAGGTAGAAAGGCAATTGAGGGGGCGAAAAGTAATATAAATTCCAATCGGGAAAAGAAGAAGTATAAGGTTTCTGCTGGGGTTTGGCTGTGGTGCAGTGGGAAAGATGCCAAGGGAACAGAAGAGGCGAAAAGGGGGACGGGGGAGTACCAGAGTCGAGTTGCAGGGGGTGGCTGGGGCAAAGAGAGGCAGGGGGGAAAAAAGGGGGCAAAAAGGGGGTTCTGTGATACACGGGAGGGGTGGGTTTGGGGGTAGGGGGGGGTCGGGAGCCCTAGGTCCACTGATCAGGGGCCCAATGGGCTCCGGGCGGCGGGACAGAGGTCTAGAGTGGGGCGCAGACTGAGGGGGCATGGGGCATCTGGTACCAGAGGGGGAAGGGAGGACATGGGCAACGAAAGGCTGATGAATTCTGAGGGGGGGGGCAGCGATGACGGGCGAGGGGGGGAGAGCATTAAACCTACTATGGGGTTGGGGGCAGGGAAGAGGGGGGGAGTGAGTGGGGGGGGGGGTTTGATGCAGCGGGGTGTGGGCTTCAAGGGGGAGAGTGGAGAATGGGGATCTTCCCTGGGGGAGGGATGGTGAGTCCAGGTGGTATCGGGGCTTTGGGGCCTCAGGTGTGGGACCAGTGGCAGAGGGGTGGACTGGGCCCTTCGAGGGCTGATTGGGCAGGGGCTTGGCAGCTGGTTTGGTCCGGGGTTGCCCCCTCTCCGCTGTTGCCTTTTTTGTCTCCACAGATTCCCTTTATGGCGGCGACTGGACCGAGCCATGGCATGGGACAGCATTTCAGGTTGCCGGTTGACGAACAGCGCTTTTTGGACACCCAAGGAAGTCCGACTGTAGCGGCTGCAGTGTGGGAACCCGGAACACAGCAGTCACGGAGCCAGATCTCGCAGGAGCGGCCATGACCAGCAAGGAGTGAGACGGTGGCGGCGGCTGAGGATGGTGAGTTGCTCGAGGAGCAAGCAGTTGAGGTGGTGGAGGAGAGGGGGCGGGTTGAGCAAGCGGGGAAGAGGAGCAGAAAGAGGAGGCATGTTTGCCGGAGGCGGCGTGATTCGGGTTTGTCTTCTTCTACGTCAACAAGTTCCTCCTCTCATTTGTCGAGTGCTGACGGGGGTGGTACAGGGAGACGGGGTGCAGTTTCGGTGGCGACCGCAACAGTTGGGGGGACAGCAGCAGTGACAGTGTTGTCCGAATTGTGGGAAGGGGTGCCTAGGAAGCTGCGGAAGAAAATTAGGAACAGACGTTACATTGACACATTCCGTTCATTGGAAGGTCGTAAGCGGTCGGGTGATAGTAAAAAAAAACGCAAGGAGGATGAAAAGGCCGGGAGGGTTAGAAAGGTGTCGAGGACGGTGGTGAACTGGGTCTGGGCTTTTCTGCGTCTGGTGAGTGTATGGGGTCAGAGATACCCGGAGCAGTATGGGATGCTGTTGTCTTATGCGGACTCGATCCTGGAAGCATCGCAGTCCCATGACGGGTGGTCTTGGCTCAATTACGATGAGAAGTTTAGAGATAAAATGGAGGAGAACTAGTTCTTAATGTGGGGCATGCAAGATATTAATTTGTGGCTCACTCAGATGTCGGTACGATCAAATGCGGGGGGGGGAGGGGGCTTGGGGGCGGATTGAAGTTCGGTATGGGGGCTAATGCACCTGGGGGCCATTTCTTTCGTGCGGGAGGGGTCGGGTTGCCGAGTAAGCAAGGGACAGTCGGAGCAGGGGACGTATGTTTGAGGTTCAACAAGTCATCCTGCCCATTTCCGGACTGCAAATTCCAGCATGCCTGTTCCGTGTGTGTGGGGGGCACTCGGCGGGAAAGTGCATTAAAAAAGGGGTCTCAGGGGCCGTCTTACCAGCCTCTAAGTAAGGGTGCTTTTCTCGGTGTGGCCCCATCGTCCATACGGGTAGGAGTTTTAAGGGAGTGGCTGCGCCACTACCCGAAAAAGGGGGATAGAGAGTTTTTGGAGAAAGGGTTCTCGGCGGGGTTTGTTATTCCAGTTCGGGGCGGGGTGGATGCACGAGTGGCAAAGAATTCACCATCAGTGGGCCATTTCGAAGCGATCGTTTGTGACAAGTTGGCGAGTGAGTTGCAACTGGGCTGGATTGCCGGTCTGTTTTCAGAGCCACCGTTTGAGAATTTTGTGGTGTCGCCCTTGGGGATTATCCTGAAGAAGGAGCCGGGTAAGTTTCGGCTAATTCATAATTTGTCTTTTCCTTTGGGGTTGTCCGTTAATGACCACATTCCACGTGAGTGCTGCACAGTGCGTTATGCTTCATTTGACAAGGCGGTTCAGTTGGTGAGAAGTGCAGGGAAGGGGGCATTGTTGGCGAAGGTGGACATTGAGTCCACCTTTCGCTTGTTGCCGGTGCACCCGTCCTCTTTTCACTTGCTGGGCTTCCAGTTTGCAGGGGAGTTGTATTTTGACAAATGCATGCCGATGGGCTGTGCAGTCTCGTGCGCCTGCTTTGAGAAATTTAGTACCTTTTTGCAGTGGGTGGTTGTGCAGCGGGTTGGTTGTGCTAACGTCGTGCACTACCTGGATGTTTTTTTGTTTGTGGGGCCAGCGCAGGTGTGCACGTGTGCGGCGTTGTTGAAGGGTTTTGTGAGCATCGCAGGAGAGTTGGGGTGCCATTGGCTGATGGGAAGATGGAAGGGCCGACAACTAGGCTTACATTCCTGGGTATTGAATTGGATTCAGTGGAGATGGTGGCCCGATTGCCATCTGAAAAGGTAGTGAAGTTGCGTGTCTTGGTCGCGAATGCATTGGCTTCATCGAAATTCACGTTGAGGGAATTACAGTCTTTGATAGGGTCGTTGAATTTTGCGTGAAGAGTGCTACCGATGGGGCGGGTATTCATTCGACGACTGCCGGCAGCAACGGTGGGTGTAAGTAAACCTCATCACCGAATCCGGATTTCAAAGTGTATCCATGAGGATTTACGAGTGTGGGATGTGTTCTTGAAGGATTTCAATGGGTCACCTGTTCTCATGGAGGATGAGCGTTCTAGCCAGGAGCTGCAATTGTACACGGACGCAGCTGGGGGCATTGGGTTGGGAATTTACTTTGCGGGGGCATGGTGTGCGGGCAGTTGGCCAGCGTCCTGGCGTGAACAGGGGCTGGTGAGGAATATCACATTCTTGGAGCTGTTTCCTATCCTAATGACACTGGAGTTATGGCCGGCCAGATTGCGCAACAAGAAAGTGGTCTGGTGGTGCGACAATGCAGCGGTTGTGAGCGTGGTCAATCACTATACGCCGCGGTGTGTTCAGGTAGCAGCTTTAATGAGAAAGGTGGTGTTATCCTGTTTGCGTTTGAATGTGGGGCTGAAAGTGAGGCACATTCCAGGGCTTAATAATGGCATTGCTGATGCTCTTTCCCGTTTACAGTGGGATCGGTTCCGGCGGCTGGCACCGGAGGCGGATGCAGAGGGGCTGGCGGTCCCTTGGAAGTTATGGAACATTGGCCGGCTGAGATGAGAGAGATGTTGAAGAGCTCAGTGACAGTGAAAACATGGGGGGCATATTGCAGAGGCTGCAGGAGGGTGGTTGAATTCTTGCGGGGGCAGGGATGGCAAGGGGGGCAGTTGCTGATCAGTTACTGGCGAGGTACATCCTCACGGCAAAAGGACATGGTGTGACTCGGGCATCGGTCCGGGGGCAGTTAGCAGGCTTTGCGTTTTTTGCCAGTGCAGTGGGCTGGGGCCCATCTGGAGGAGGGTTCTTAACTCGGAAGTTGATGCAGGGGTGGGGGCGGGAAAACCCTTCTCCGGCGGATCAGAGGCGGCCTGTAACGCATGAATTGCTCAGAGGGCTGTGCGAGGTGTTGCCAGTGATGGCATGGACTGGGTACGAGGCCGTGCTATTTAGGGCAATTTTCTGTTTGGCCTTTTTTGGAGCATTTCGGGTGGGGGAATTAGTGGCAGATTCTAAGGGTGGGGAAAAGGGGAATAGCCTGCAACGGCAGCATGTGCAGGTGGAGGGGGGACAGTTGAAGGTCCTATTGAGAAGGTCGAAAACAGATCAGCAGGGAAGAGGCATGTGGGTAGTATGGGATAGGTGGACCCACGTGCCCGGTGGCGGCCATGCAGGCGTATCTGGGAGCTCTCCCGTTGGCGGAGTGTGGGCTATTTGTTCATGGGGATGCACGGTTGGTCACGTGATATCAGGTGACAGCGGTATTGCGATTAGGGTTGCAGCGGATGGGGGAGGACCCTACCCAATTTGCTGCGCATTCCTTTCGCATCGGAGTTGCGATTAGTGCGGCTGGTGCCGGACTGTCAGGATTAGAGATACAAGCTATAGGCCGTTGGAGGTCAATGGCTTTTCGGGGTTATGTCCGTTTATGAGAAAATGGATATGGGACATGTGCTGTATTTTAACTGATGTTTCTTTTACAGATGGGGGCGGAAGTGTGCAGGGATGTTGGATGCTGGGGCATTCGTTTGTGTTTTGGATTGGTCAACGCGCAGAAGTGCGGCCTATCGGGCGGAACCTTGGACTGGAGCCAGAGTTGGTGTCGATTTTATGGCTGGGCGAGAGGGGGCTGCGATGGATGCAGCTCATGCCTTTGCTTCATCACCACACGCGACTGAGGACACCGCGGGGATTGTGCTGTTGCATCTGGGGGGGGGGGAATGACTTAGCGGCATGGACTTGCAAACAACTGATTAATGCGGCTAAAAAGGATTTGGCTCAATTATGGAGGATGTTTCCAGGGGTGGTGCTGATTTGGTCGGATGTCATCCCGAGGCCAGCGTGCTGGGGGCAGAGGCGCTGGTCGCGGGGGTTGACGAAGATCAATAGGCAGATTGGGAGATGGGTTTGCGAGAATGGGGGTTATCAGGTGCTGCATGATTGGGTGGATGTGGCTTGGGTTTGTACAGAACCTGTCTCCAATCGGGGTGGATTTACTCCTGAATGATTGGCAGGAGGCATTGGAGCAGGTGTTGCGGGACAGATGGAGCAGGTCGCAGCTTGAGCTCAGGTTGGGGGGGGGGGGGGTGGCAAAGGCACAGTGATTTGCCTGTGCCGGTGGCAGGATCCCGGAGGTTTCTGGGGTCCGGAGCCCTAGGCTACTTGGGGCGGGGGCAGGGTGCCCGCAACCCGGATAACCCCTAGCAGACTTTTGCTAGTGATATGGCGAAGTCGGGCAGGGGTGGTAGGAACGTGACCGGTGGTTTGACCGGCGCAGGTGCGGTAGTGTGGTCACCTTGCTAATGGTATGGCTGGTGAGGTAACAGTCCGCGGGGGGGGGGTTGGCTGTTGGTTTGTTACTTATGTTCAAATGTTAATATGTTATTGGGCAATAAAGCTGCGACCTGTTGGTTTACCAAAGTAGGTGTGGAGTGAAGTTTGTGGGAGTACCCAATGGGTAAGGACAAGGTTTGGGGGGGGGGGGTCGGGCAGGGGAAGCGCTGGGTGCAGCTCCCCGGTTATAAGGATTTGCTATTAACAGATTGTCCTATGTCCTCTTCCATGATCAGATTTTATCTATAATATTTCTTATGGCAACTCCATTTATACTGTATCCATAGTTTTTTGGGCAACATCGTTTTTTGGTCCCTTGTTCTCTCTTATGTTTAGTAAGTTATACTGATACATTGTTTCTTGTATTGTTATGGTTTCCATCCTTTGGCGATTGTGTAAAAGCCTGCAATGCTTGTTTGCTAGTGGTATATTTTCTTAAAGTTTTGTGTTTTTATCTGTGCTTTACTGTATTTTTTATCATTTTGCTTTTCTTATTATTATTTATTTATTTATTTATTTTTTTTTATTAAAGTTTTAACATCATACAATGAGGCCAATAATTCAAGACAATCGAGAAAATACAAGCATATAAACCAATAATCAGTAACATGAAATGATCAAGTCCACATCACCGGGACCCAGACGTGAATTTAAATACAAGAAAATAAACCATCATGAAATCAAGGCTTAACAAACCCATAACACGGAGGCAATCACTATATACTCACTCATCCCGACTAACCTCAACAGAGCCCTGCCGTTCCAAAATAAACTTCTCTAAATGTACAACATCAGAAAATATAAAAACAGCTCCCTCATAATTAACAACACATTTGCAAGGAAAACGGAGAAAAAAAGTAGCACCCAACTTTAGGACTCGAGGCTTTAACGTCAGAAAAAGCCTCCTCCTAAGTTGCGTGCTGCGTGAAACATCAGGGAATATATTTATCTTGTGGCCACAAAAGGGGGTCGTCTTTTTTTTAAAGAAAGCTTTAAGAATACGATGTTTATTTTCTAATGATGTCAAAGATACTACCAACGTAGCACGAGAATTAATAGTGTCGGTGGAATCTTCCAAAAAATCAGTTAAATTGGCAAGGTGGAGGCACTTGAAAACACCTTGCGTGCTGTTAATTTACGTTTTCTAAATTTTCCGCAGACCCCTCTTCTTTCACCAAAAATTCTTTTTGACAAATATTGCAAGGAAGTGCTGCTTTTTTCAGATCCTATGGAAGTGTCTCAACTGTTTTATATCCCCACTGGCCTAAAGCGAAGTAATCCGGTAGAAGGTGGGCTTGATGTTATCGAGCCCTCTCTTGCCAATTTAACTTATTATTATTTATGAACTGCATTTTTATATATATGATACATATAGTATTTTATATCATTTTATGTTTATTATATGAATTATTTTTATGAATATTTAGTATGTTATATTTATTGTTTCTATTTATTTGTCATAGAATGGGAAGAGTGGTTTGTTCCACCCCTTTGACGTTGCTTTTTGTCTTCTTTGGTAATGTATTTTATGTATTATTTAAAAAAAAAATTAAAATGTTTATAAAATGTTTATTTTCCGTTAGCTTATATTATGATTTTATATTTTAATTTTATATTTGTGTCTGTCTTTAGACCCCTGAAGAAGGCCTCAGGCCGAAACTTTTTAGTTGGGTCTGCTAATAAAGTTTTTTGGATATCCCTACTGTGTCTGGCCGTGTTTTTGGCTTCCGCTTCTTTCTACTGTATCCTTTGCAGAAAACCTTCTTCTCCTTTTGTTTGATAATGTAAACCACTCCTGATCACTGGAAGGAGAGGTATAAAAATGTAACCAAATAAATAAATAGATATTTTATTTAAAAGGATTTATATACCACTTTATCCTGAAATCAAAGAGGTTTACACTTCATCCAAATCAGAGTTCACTGTGTGTAGGGGGCATGCAGTGTTAATCGAGGGCTTGTTTGTGTGTAAAGGTGATGATTTCTTGGTGAGCTATTTACAGAATGTGCTGTGTACAAGGGGCTATATACATTGTCTCAGAAAAATCCAATTTATCAATGTCTGGGGGGGGGGGTAAAGAGGGGGTCAGGAGGATTGGGAGGTAGATCTTGGGCCATTGGTCAGTTCATGTGATACCATTATAGTGTTCAATGAAGAGCATGGTTTGAGCTGCTTCCTGAAGTCCTTGAGGTCCAGAGTTGAACGTAGATGGAATATGGAAGGACAGACTAGATAGGCCATCTGGTCTTTTTCTGTCTTCATGTTTCTGTGTTTCTATTAGACATGCCTCAAAATTTCATCACTTCCCATGTGTTGCTACTAGCACACTATTGCTCCATGGTGCATGCTAATGGGCAATAGTGCACACTCGTAAATACTGCATATTATTTGTGCATGTGTGTTGTCGCAGGACACCCTCTGTAGAGGGGTAGTAGACCCGGGAGGGGCCCGGACACAAGAAAGGTTAGGGTTGAGGTTGACCTATGCTGCAAGGGCCAAGGGTGGTTATTCCTTGTGGCTTCCTTGTAACCAACGCTCAAAGAACGAATGCACAGAGTGGAGGGAAAGTTAAAGGCTTTATTTCCCTTTCTTGCACAAAACGGTTCAAAAGGATTAGCTATGGTAACAACTGAAATGTCCTTACTTCAGGATAGGGAAAAATAAAAGCAAGCAAATAAAGTAAAGGCTGTTATCTTCACAGAACATTTGTACAAAAACAATAAACTTCCTTCACTTAGTTATCTGATACATTGGGGATATATTCAACACTCCCCGATGCACAATATGTACAATCCATTGCATTATCTGATTCTTCCCCCTCTGATCCTACTTGCATGGATTCAACCTCAGAAGCCTCCGAATCTGTAGCATCAGGGTAAATGTAATCGGGTTTCTTATATACTTGTTGCACTATGTCCCAATGCCTAGCATTTAGCTTTGGGCGTCGGTCTCCAGGAGCTTTGCAGTACAACGGTCCCTCTCTGATTAGAGGTTCAAAAGCAGATTCATAAAAAGATTTCCCACTCAAAGTTCTCTTCTTAGACAAACTTCTTTCATAATCTTGCTTACAAAAATGTTTAGGGTAACAGTAATCCTCTTCCCACTGTCTTCCCCATACTTTAGGCTTCTGAAGGTAATTATCAGTAATAAGAGTTTTACCTCTGAGGCTTCTCTTCCTTCTTTCTAGTAAGGCTTGAGGCCTACCTTGGTTTGGCTTCAGTGCAGCAGTGCTCAGGCTCTCCTGTGGTCTTTCCTTAGACTTCAGACCATAGTGGTAAGGATGTTTTCTTTCCTCCAAACAAACATTTCCCACCTCTGAAAATGGACGAACCTCTTTATTCCACAGTTGCTGTGAGGACCTTCTGCCAGGTACTCCCTTGCGGTCCCAGTACTTCTCTTGGCTTTTTCTCTGTTCCTTATTCCACTCCAACTCTGGTTGAAGTTCCTGCTTGGCTTTCTGCTCAGGACTCTGCTTCTTTCTGCTCTTGCCAGTGTATTTGCCTTCCTCTTGGCCTCCTCTACTCTGGTTCTGGCTGCTGCTTCTGCTTTGGCTGCTGCTTTGGTCCTTCTCCTCCTCCCTCTCCAAGTCAGACCTGCCTCTGTTCAAAAAGAAGCTGTCTGGGCTTGTGTCCTGCCCAGAGGGGCGTGGTTTCTCGGTCTCTCTCTCAACTCTCCTGCTCCCCCTAGATGGATCCTCCCAATATTGCAGGTTGTGTTTGCCTTTTTCTGGTTTTAAAACTTTTTCTCTCTCTTCAAGAGGGTCCGCTGCATCACAGTGTGCATGCATAATAGTGTGAACAAATCTTCAACAGCACATCACTATTGAGTGATAATAGTGTGCACTAACAACATTTCCTCCCAAAATAAAATTTTAAACAAAAACACTGCACTAAACTAAAAATCCTGCAAACAACACAGGAAATGAAACAAAACAAACACTTTTGCCTTGCACACCGCTAAAATGCTATCAACCATCCACACTACCAGAATGCACTATAACTTAACCTGGGAGTGAGAGATTTGCCACAACTCTGGTAGGGACCCTGTGAGTTTTGTGTGTCCTGCCAGTGTTTTGAAAACAAGCTGCTTCTGCAGCACACAGCCACAGGCTCATGCCTGAAGGGGTTGCCCCTTTGGATTATCGGCAGAGTAGTAGTGGAGGATTTTGCAGTTGTACTAAAGTAAGACAATGGGTCATGAGTATTATGGAAAAGAGGAAGATTAAAGATTAGTCTAGTGGTACTTCCTCCTTAAAGGTCCAATGGATAGACATGCTTCAAAAAAAGTAGTATATAGCTGCGTTTAGTTATTCTGTACATAGTTGCTTTTTGTACATAGTTATTATGTTCCTCTGTTTATGAAACCTGTTGAATGTAACCTGTTTAATGTATACCCAGCTGTTCATTGTAAGCACTGATCAATTTTTGAGAAGTGTAGTTTCTGTTCATTGTAAACCGCGCTGATGTCGAATAGTGCGGTATAAAAGAAACTGTAAATAAATAAATAAATAATAAATAAATAGTATGGCAGATATGGAGCTCTCTTTCTTTTAGCTCTTGAAGGCGATCCTCGCTCCCACCCACAACCTTCTTGGATAACTCTCAGGAAGATTAATCTGGAGCACTTGTGATAGTAGATGTGACTGCTATTTCTGTTTTTTTCTGCAGTTGCTGGTGACTCTCTTTTGCCTAAATGATGCCCCGTCTACTTATATGTCTAGTTCCAAGGGGCACAATGTACAAGACAAGATGTGTCTTTTTTGGACATGTGGGGTGTAGTCTCTAGGACTGAGGAGATGCTTCTTGGAACTATTCAACAGCAGTGCAATTCTACCAGACTGTGTGCAAATGAAATTGTCTCTACCTAGCTAGGCTTAAGGTTCTACTGTAGAATCAAATCTTGGGTGCTGTTACTAAGGCTACTGGGGTTTCTAGAAACAAGGAGAAGTTTATGATTCATAAGTTAGAGGCTATGAAAACTTAGTTGAGAACAAGGAGCCTTCAGTTTTTCAATTTTCCTTGTACTCAATTATTCAGTGAAAATTTTCCTTATTAACTCATAGATATTTTAAGGAGCTCTTGAATAACCCCAATGGTGACAGTATTATTCTACTGAAATACGATTATGGCTCTAAGAATGTGGATGATGCAAATGAGTGTGAGGACGTTTTTGATGTACTGGCTTTTTTGAAGCATTACAATAAAATTTCCCTTCTTGTCTCCTCTGCAACTGAAAAGGATAACGTGTTCATTGTAAAATCTTACTTTAAAACAAGATCTTTTATTTTGTGGTCAGAAGGTTGCTAGAGGTACCCATTGCAGAGAAGGCTTTTAAGGAACTGAAGAGGCAACTTCTTGTTGTGTCAGCTACTTTTATTAAGGTTTCCCTGCAAGTGTCTTATTACTTTATGGGTAATAATTATATGTTTCAGGATCCTATATGTTTGGAAATATTTCTGCTAGATAAAAAAAACTTTGATGGGCATTGAGACTATCGGAGGATATAAGGGGAATATAGTAATGGGTTATTTATAACTTTTATTTTCCATAAATGTTGTTCTTGAATATGATGCCCATTCTCTCCCCTTGATATAGGCTTGACAGTTCTTTTTCCTTTGGTTTTCCTTTTTATTTTTGTGCGAATAGTTCTTTGTTTCAATGTATTTGAATGTATGCTTAAATTTCATTTAAGAAACAAGACATAGAATTGGACATCAGAGACGGGCCATAGAGCTTGTCTAGTCAGATAGAATGAAAAGACAGGTTGAGGTCTTGAAGTGACTGAATGCAATTGTAGATACAGTTGAAGTCAACATTATGGGCACCCTTGAATTTCAAACCCTTAATGTCCAATATCTCCTAAAAAAGGTGGTGAGGATCAAAAGAATCAAATAAAACAAGACTAATTAAAAAAGGAACTAGTATAAAAACTGGAGATAGGTACTAAAGGTAGGAAATTTTTAGATGTTCACCTCATATATTGGCGGACATGATTATTGGCACCCTTATAAACAATTCAAATCAATTTGAACAAAAGAACCACATTCCCATTGCAGTAAAATTAGACGCACCTGTGATTAATTGTCAGAACTCACATGACTTGAATCAATGAACGAATGATGGCTCTAATGTTTAAAATGGCCACATTCATTCCCTATTCCATTTTCACAATGGTGAAGAAAAGAGAGCTGCCTGAGACCATCAGAAAAGCCATTATCGCTAAACTTCAAACTTCAAAGGGGTAAGGCTATCTCCAAAGACCTTGGGATTCCTGTGTCTACAATTTGCAATGTTAAGAGGTTTTCAGTTCATGGAACTGTGAAGAACCTCCCAGGACGTGGTGGGAAGAGGAAAATTAATCCAAGAAGTCTTTGAAGGTTAGTGCAAACTGTTGAAAAAACACCATGTACAACATCCAAAGAGCTTAAGACTAACCTGGAGCAATCTGGAGTGGTGGTTTCAACCCTCACCATATGCCATGCACTAAACAAAGGAGGACTTCATGGGCGAAGGCCAAGGAGGAGTCCACTGCTGAAAAATGGACATAAAAAGGCACGCCTGATCTTTGCCCAAACCCACCTTGAGAAACCACGATCCTTCTGGGAAAATGTTCTATGGACAGATGAAACCAAACTTGAGCTCTTTGGCAATGCAGATCTGCAGTACATTTACAGGTGAAGAAATGGAGCTAATAAGGAAAAGAACACCCTTCCTACACTTAAATATGGTACATAAGAACAATGTATGCCATACTGGGTCAGACCACGGTCCACCAAGCACAGTATCCTGTTTCCAACAGTGACTAATCTAGGTCATAAGTACCTAGCAGTTTCCCCAGAATACACAGGTTCCACAGTTCTTGTATTGGGACAAGCAGTGGGTTTCCCAGATCTCCTTAAATATATGGTTTATGGACCTTTCCTCCAGAAACTTGTCCAAAGCTTTTTTAAACCCAGTGACACTAACAGCTTTTACTACATCCTCCGGTAATGAATTCCAGAGTTTGATTATGTGTTGAGTGAAAAAATATTTTCTCTTATTAGACTTATATGGGTTACACTGTAGCTTCATTGCATGTCCCTTAGTCTTTCTACATTTCGATGGCATAAACAATCGATCTTCATTTACCAGTTCCACTCCATTCATTAATTTATAGACCTCTTTCATATCTCCCCTCGGCCATCTTTTTTCCAAGTTTAAGAGCCCTAACCTTTTTAGCCTCTCCTCATAGGGGTATCCTTCCATCCCCTTTACCATTTTGGTGGCTCATCTCTGTACCTTCTCTAATTCCGCTACACCATGGAACGATACAGAGGCATTATAATATC
Source organism: Ichthyophis bannanicus (assembly GCA_033557465.1). Taxonomy (NCBI): domain Eukaryota; kingdom Metazoa; phylum Chordata; class Amphibia; order Gymnophiona; family Ichthyophiidae; genus Ichthyophis; species Ichthyophis bannanicus. The sequence goes on along the minus strand of CM066050.1, from coordinate 80,436,494 downwards.
CTTTGTTTTATTCTCCATTCCTTTCCTTATGATTCCTAGCATTATATTTGCTTTCTTGGCAGCCACTGCACACTGGGCAGAGGGGTTTCAATGTGTTAACACCTAAATCTTTTTCCTGGGTGGTGGTTCCTAATGTGAAACCTTGCATTGTGTAACCATAGTTTGGGTTATTCTTTCCTAGGTGCATAACGTTACACTTGTCCACATTAAATTTCAACTGCCATTTGAATGTCCAGTCTTCCAATTTATTAAGGGCCTCTTGCAATTTTTCACAATGGTAGGGGTTCCATAATGTTATGGGGCTATTTTGCTGCCTCAGGAATTGGAGGCCTGGAACGTATTAAAGAAATCATGAAGTCAGAAGACTACGAAAGTATTTTGGAGTGAAATGTGCAACCTAGTGTCAGAAAGCTAGGTCTGGGTCAAAGATCATGGGTATTCCATCAGGACAATGATCCAAAACATATCTAAAAGTTAAAAAATGGTTAAAAAGGAAAAAATGAGCTCTATTAAACTGGCCAGCAATGAGTCCTGATCTCAATCCAATTGAGAACCTTTGGAGAGAACTGAAATCTGCCATTGGTAAAAGGAGCCCTGGAAACATTCATGAGCTAGAACAAATCACAGTTGAAGAGTGGGAGAAATTACCAGCAGATAGATGTAGAAAACGTAAAGATAACTACAAGAAACGTTTGGAGGCTGTCATCACTGCCAAGGGTTGTGCAACAAAGTATTAGCGAAGGGTGCCTTTAATCTTATCCAAGTAATTTTTTTTCTCAGAAATTACTATCTCTAAGTTACAATGACATTTTTTCTTGTATACCTTTTGAACATACCTTCAAAGTATTATAATGATATACAGTTGTAATATTTCCAATTATTTCTCAAGATATTGAACACAACATATCTAAAATTTCAAGGGCACCAATAATGATGACTACAATTGTGGGTGTTCATTTTAACTGACTGAGTGACACATTGATGATGTAGCAATCATGAACACACAATGTGGAAGTTACTGGCCCAATTCCTAAAAGGGACTTGGTTGCAAGCAAGGTAATACTGTGTGGCTTTTAACTACAATCTCTCTGCCTGAAAGCTCTTGAAGGGGTTTTGAGTTTCATTTTAACATCTAATTCTTTTTTTTTCTATACTGCAAAGAAGAAATTGTTTATGGGCAAAGCTCTGTCAGAGTTCATTGTTTTTTGTTCCAGATTGCTAGCTCTTTGAAGCCACTGACCTCATCAGGTGTTAGGTCTCTTCCTACCCATTCCAGCTTCCACCCACCCCATGTGAGCATTCTTGCTTTATAGGGCAACTCCCCAATTAGAAACACACAGGGACTTAGAACAGTCCTGTAAGAGCACACTTAAAAGAGGTTAGCTGATTTTTCTCTTAAAGGACAGCTAAGGAACAGGCAGGGAATTTGGCAGGTCTCTTTTACTTCAACAGGTACCAAAACTCCTCCAACTGAACAATGGCGGGAAAAATCATATTGCCAAAACTGTTACCTACATTACAGCTTCTGCCTCTGTCCAGACAGAAATGCCAATGCCAGTTGAAGCTCTGGTTCCATGTGCAGGGTGCCTGCATGCTGAAGCACTCAAAAACAAGCGGAGGAGCTCAGAGAAGAGGTGGCATGGCTGAGGAGCATTCAAGACAGTGAGAAGTACATTGATGAGATGCTTATTGAAACATCCAAGCTCTCTAGCAGAGGTGAAAATGGGAGCCTACAAAATGATGAAAGTTGGAAATGAGTCACCAGAGCCTGCAGAATCAGCAATTCAACTCCTCCAGCCCTTGAATTGAAGAACCAATATGCAGCCCTGGAAGTGGAAGAGATGGAAGCATCCCAGGAAAGGGAGGAACCACAGCTTGAACACCCCAAATTTGCAGAATCAGTCACCACGAGGAAGGGAAAGGTAATGGTGGTTGGTGATTCTTTTCTGAGGGGTACTGAGGCATCCATCTGCAGACCAGATTTGATGTCCAGAGAGGTCTGCTGTCTGCCAGGTGCCAAAATATGAGATGTTATGGAGAGTTTTCCAAGACTCATCAAGCCTACTGAATATTACCTGACGTTGCTCATCCATGTTGGCATAAATTATACTGCCAGGTATCCTTCTGAGCACAACAAACATGACTTCATGGCTCTGGGACAAAGGGTGAAGCGGACAGGTATGCACAAGATGTTCTTTTCAATCCTCCATGTTGAGGGTAAAGACCAAGGCAGAGAAGCTTGCATCCTGGAGATAAATGCATGGCTGTGTGGATGGTGTAATCGAGAGCATTTTGGTTTCCTGGACCATGGGATGATTTTCCAAGGGCTGCAGAGCAGAAATGGCATCTATCTGTCCAAGAAGAGTTGATGTGTCTTCAGTAGCAGAATGGCTAATCTACTGAAGAGGGCTTTAAACTAGATTCATTGGGGATGGGTGATGAAAGTCCCCAGGTAAGTGAAACATTACAAACCTCTATAGAAATGGATAAAAGGGGCAACACCTGGAAAACGGTGTATAAAAATGCCCGTAACATGGGAAATAAGATCCCAGATATTGAGACTTTAATGAAAGAGGCTGACTTGGGTTTAGTGGCAGTTATGGAGACATAGTTGATGGACAACCATGACTGGGATATAATTATACCAGGCTATACTTTACTCAGGAAGGATAGGGTAGGAAGAAGGGGAGGTGGAGTGGCACTATATCTAAAAAATAATATTAAAGCTATAGAATTACAGGGCTTAAAGGGAGAGAGGAGGCACTGTGGTTAAACTAGAAAGAGGAAAAGAGAAATCATTTGCATTGGTATGATATATAGACCCCCCCCCCCCCTTTACAGGGAGAAGAAGTGGATGGAGATTTAATAGAAGATAAATGCAGCATTGCCAGGAAAGAGGAAGTGCTACTGATAGGTGATTTCAATATTGGCACATCCCTGCTGCGGTGTCATCTATAGGGAGAACTATTCAGCTAACTGATAACAGAACCCATCTGTGAATGGGCCCTACTGGACTTGGTGCTTACCAAAGAGGAAAGTGTTTCTGATGTTATAGTGGGAGATCATCTTGCATCCAGTGATCACCAGATGGTGTGGTTCAGTAGGACTAGGACTGATAAAATCCATTCAAAAGCATGGATCTTGGACTTTAGGAAAACTAACTTTGCCAAAATGGGCCAATACCTCAAAGAGTCATTAGTGGGATGGGAACAACTGGGTGATGTAGAAAAACAGTGGGTCAAACTGAAAGGGGATATTTTAGGGGCAACCAACCTTTTTGTTAGGTAAATAAAGACAAAAGGAAAAGGAGGCCACTATGGTTCTCAAAAGAAGTAGCTGAAAAGGTGAAGAAAAAGGAGAAGGCCTTTATGAACTATAAAAGATCACAGAAAGAGGAAGACAGGCATCTCTATTTGGAAAAAAAACTTAGGAGATAATGATCAGAAACCGCTACTGCAGTTTTGTAAACAAGCCCCTTAGAGAAGCTAGCAAAGTAGTCAGGAAAGCAAAGATACAAAAAGAAGAAATAGCCAATGCAATAAAATGGGGGGGGGGGGGGGGGATAATACATTTTTCAAATATGTTAGTGAGAAAAGGAAGGGCAAAAGTGGTTTTGTCAGACTTGTCAGACTCAAGGGTGCAGGGGAGGAATATGTAGAAGCTGATGAGGATAAAGCGGAATTGATTAACAAGTATTTCTGTTCTGTGTTCAGATGAAGGGCCAGAAGCAGGATCTCAGAAAACACACACAAATAGGAACAGAAGTGACGGGGATCTCGAACAATTTTCAGAAGAATGTATTCGTGAGGAACTAGCTAAACTAAACGTAGACAAAGCGATGGGAGTGAATGGCAGACATCTGAGAATACTGAAGGAACTTGGGGACGTTCTAGCAGCTCCACTGACTGACCTTTTCAATGCCTCTTTGGAGACAGGAGTGATGCCAGAGGATTGGAGAGAGGCACATGTGGCCCCTTTACACATAATAGAGTAAGGGTGTGGTTGAAAACTACAGGCCTGTTAGTGTAACCTCTGTGGTGAGTAAATTATTGGAAACGCTGCTGAAAGAGAAAATAGTGAGGTTTCTGGATTCCAATAGATTACAGAAACGGCAGCAGCATGGTTTCACCAGAGACAGGTCTTGTCAGAGAAATCTGATTGATTTCTTTGACTGGGTGACCAGGGAGTTGGATCAAGGGAGGGCCCTAGATGTGGTGTACTTGGATTTCAGTAAATCCTTTGACACTGTTCCGCACAGGAGACTTATAAACAAGCTGAGCACCCTAGGAATGGACTCTAAAATTACTGATTGGTTAGAAATTGGTTGAGTGGGAGGCGACAAATGGTACAGGTAAATGGAGCTCATTCTGAGGAGGAGGAGGTTACCAGTGGTGTGCTGCAGGGATCTGTCCTTGGTCCAAGTCTTTTTAACATTTTTGTTAGTGATATTGCAGAAGGGCTGTCAGGTAAAGTTTGCATCTTTGCAGATGATACCAAAATCTGCAATAGACACCCAGGAAGGTGTAGATAACATGAAGTGGGATCTAGCTAAGCTTGAAGAATGGTCAAGTAATTGGCAGCTGAAATGTAATGCTAAAAAATTCAGGGTCATGCAATTGGGCTGTAATAATCCAAGCAAGCGGTACAGTGTAGGAGGTGAAGTACTTCTGTCCACAGAAGAAGAGTGACCTGGGCATGATGTTGTCTGACGATCTTAAAGTAGCTAAACAAGGAGAAAAGGTGACGGCAAAAGCTAGAAGGATGCTTGGGTGCATAGGGAGAGGAATGGCCAACAGAAAGGAGGTGATAATGCCTCTGTATAAGTCTTTGGTGCGACTTCCTTTGAAGTATTGTGTGCATTTCTGGAGGCCACACCTTCAAAAGGATATAAACAAGTTGGAGTTGGTGCAGAGGGTGGCTACTAAAATGGTTAGTGGTCTTTGTTATAAAGCATGTAAGGATAGACTTAAGGATCTTAATATGTATAAGAGGAAAGGAGGGAAAGAGGAGATATGATAGAGGTATTTAAATACCTGTGTGGCATAAATGCACAGGAGGAGAACCTCTTTCAATTGAAAGCGAGCTCTGCTATCAGGGGACATAGGATGAGGGTGAAAGGGAATAAACTCAGGAGTACTATGCAGAACTATTTCTTTATGGAAAGAGTGGTAGATGCGGGGAATAGTCTCCCAGTGGAGGTGGTGGAGATGAGGACAGTATCTGAATTCAAAAAAGCATGGGACAAACACAGAGGATCTCTAAAGGAAAAAAGGGGACTGTTGTAGTAGTTGATATGGAAGGACAGACTAGATAGGCCATGTGTTCTTTTTCTGCCATCATGTTTCTAATTTAATGGCACTGTGTCCCAAATAAGTAATGCAAATTCTTATAATATTCTCAGTTTTTTTTTGTTCTCCAGGATTTGTATTCTTTTCATTCAGTTTAGAAGTAGGTTATCTGGTTGAAAAACTGTTCTTTCTCCTTTTTAAAGATTAATGGCAGCAGCCTGGTTCCACCCTGGTTAAGGCCAAGCCCATCCTTTCAGAAAAGCCCATCCACTTCCCCAGAATGTTGTCTAGCTCCTAATAAATCCAAAACCCTCTTCCTTGCACCATCGTCTCATCCATGCATTGAGACTCTTAAGCTCTGCCTTCGTCTTGGGTATTGCGCATTGAACGCGAAGCATTTCTGAGAATGCTACCCTGGAAGTCCTGGATTTCAGTTTTCTACCTAAAAGACTAACTTTAACTGCCAGAACTTCCCTCCTACATTTTCCTATGTGATTGGTACCAATATGTACCAAGACAGCAGGCTCCTCCCCAGCACTAACTAAAACCTTGTCTAGGTGACACGTGAAGTCTGCTATCTTTGCACCAGGCAGGCATGTTACCAAGTGATCCTCATGTCCACCAGCCACTCAGCTATGATCAAATTACCAATTTTAATGGCTGTTCTAACCCTTCCCTCATGGGCACATGGCCTTGCAGACATATCCTCTGTGCAAGAGGGCATTACATCTCCTATAGGACAGATCCTAGCTACAGGATCACTTCTTGCTACACACCAAGGTGATGCTCTCCTTTCATGTGACCTCTCTCCTCATGGCAGCAGAGAAGTTGCCAGACTGGAGGTAGAACATCTCTACTATATCATTGTAGGTCTCATCTATATACCTTTCTGTCTGCCTCAGCTCCTCCAAGTGCACAACTACAGCATCCAGAGATCGGACCCATTCTTTGAGAGCAAAGGGCTCTTTGCACTTAGTGCACACATAGTAACATAGTATATGATGGCAGATAAAGACTAGTATGGTCCATCAAGTCTGCCCAGCAAGATGGCAAGAGTAGGTGCACTTGTCACTCCGTACAGGCCACCCCTCCCCATGCCTTTGTTTAGGGGTGTACTCACTGCTCCGTGTAGGTCACCCCTATTTGTTCAGATATAAGAGATAGTTATGCTTATTTTGATTTTATCCTGTTGCTATAAAGAGATCCACTATGTCTATCCCATGCCATTTTGAATTCTGTCACTGTGTTTGCCCCCACCACTCCCATCGGGAGGGCATTCCATCCATCACCCTTTCAGTGACATTGCCTTTCAGTTTACCCCCTTGCAGCTTCATGTTATGCTCTCTAGTTTTATAGCTTCCCCATCTTTGGAAGAGGTTTGTTTGTCCATTAATACTCTTTAAGTATTTAAAGGTCTGAATCATATCTCCCCTGTCCCTCCTCACCTCCAGAGTGTACATATTTAGGTCTTCAAGTCTCTTTTCATAAGTCTTCTGTCGCAGGCTCCAAATCATTTTGGTCGCCTTCCTCTGAACCGCTTCCAGCCTTTTTATATTCTTTGTGAGATATGGTCTCCAAAACTGAACACAATATTCCAAGTGAGGCCATGAAATGGGAGAAAATCGTACACAGTACAAAAAACTGGATAGCCCCCATCTCCCTGTTGGACTGAAGTCAACATCTTAGATTTAAAGGTTTCTTTTAGCTATTAAAGTTAAGTTATGTAAATTTGCTAAGGGAATAGAAATATTTGAACCAGTAAAATTATAATTAATCAGTATAAAGGTCTTTTAGGGTATGATATTCGAAGGCTTAGCATCAGGTGTGTTGTGGGCATTCCGGGGCATGTCATGGGCGGCGACAGAGGCTAACTGGATAGCGGCGATATTGCACCGCTACCCAGTTAGATTCTATGGGTAAAAGGCGGCCAGCTTTTGCAGCAACTATCTTTTACCTGTAAAAGCTAACTAGGTAGCGGTGCTTTATCGCCGCTACCTGGTTAGCCTCTGTGGTTTCTGGGCATGTGCGGCGACCTCGGATATCCAATGCTGGTGCTGCATATGACCCTGGCATTGAATATCCGGGGTCAGAGGATGGTGGCAATGGCTAGGCACTGTACTCAAGCATAGCCATCCTAACTCAATATTGGGCCCTTAGTGTTCACCTCAAGCTGAACTGCAAAGACGTAATCTATTCCTAAGGGCTAATAACCTGCTGGTGCAAATAATCAGTTAAACCTGTAATTGAATAAGATCACCTCCTTCCTCTTAACTGGTTTAGGAGGCTTTAAATCAAGGATTATGCTTGGAGTGTGCAGGAGTTGGGATGGATGGGAGGGATGTCCTATTTATATTGGTGCTTCTAGGACAATCTCTTAATTTCCTAGATGATTCACATTTTCCTTGGTTTGCTAGAGAGAGTCTTTTAAGTTGCCCCTTTGAACCGTCACTTGACTTTAACACGTGTTTAAAACAATTTTACAGTTTTCTTGCCTCCTAACTGGTAGGCCTCTTTGTAAAAGGTCTCTAGAAAACAATTTTTCTCTATATACTCAAAGAATATTTACCATATTCTATTTTCTCTGTTAAGATGTATCCTAACTTGCTTTAATTTAAGTGAAAACTGGCTTGTAATACTACGGCCCAGCTGGCTGTAATTTCACTGAAAGCTGGCTTGTTTATACTAAGCCCTTATTGGCTTTAACTTAATTGAAAGCTGGCTTGCAGTACTATGCCCTAACTCAATTAATAAAGCACTGAATTTTAAAATACACAGATTTATCAGTTTTACCCCAAAGCCTTCCCTTTTCCCCAAGATTTAGAGAATTTCACAGGATGTAAGTACTTACAAGTGCAGATTTCTTCTCAGTAGTAGTGAAAAACATCCTGAGGGTGTAGAGAAGAAAGCATTCTATCATCCCCAGTACTGAGCACAATGTCAACGATAGCAGAAGTGGGATTGGAACCCTGGTTGCTCTGTACCCAGCCCACTAATCTAACCATTTAGCTATCTGAGTCATAATTACCTGGGGGATGTTTATCTGATTATTGCATGACCAATATATAGTGTGTGCTCTACTGAAATTGTAATAATTTGTTCCTGTGAAGCAATCTTTCATTTTTTTGTCTGGTTATAGATTTGAGCAGCAGCGCATGGTATATGCCAAAGACAGTACTATTGTCTCATGATATTTAAAAAAATACTTGTAGTTCCTAAACAGGTGGTGCTTGCAGTTTCCTTGATCCTACCATTAGTTCTAATGGATTTTCTAATATCAGAATATCTAGAGGACCTTAAAAAAGACTTCCAAGCCCTTGTCAGGAACCCAACAGGTACTTGTGACCCCGATTGGCCACTGTTGGAAACAGGATACCAGGCTTGATGGACTTGGGTCTGACCCAGTATAGCATTTCTTATGTCAGTCTAATAGAGAATTAATAACTTGCATGAGTTCATTTTTCCACGTAGTCAAAACTATGTAAGTTGCTTATATGGTGTGATGAGTTTACTAGCAACATGAAGGGGATCACGTATTTAATTTATTTTTTAAAAGATTTACTGCCTTTCTATGGTTCAAAGCGGTTTACTGTTTAACAGCAAATCAACATGACTATAAGGTGCAATGTTTTACAGGGAACTGGAATAGAATAAGAAAGTAACAATGTAACTGTATAACATTTGGTATTAACAAAGAACTAGTTACAGTGGGCCCGATTTTCATTTGGGCGGCGCTATGTGCTGTGTTGGCGCATAGCCTGCCTACCATTCGTCTAACCCGGATTTTCAATGCTGGGGTCATATGTGGCCCCGGTATTGAAAATTCGGTTCTCGTTGCGCGACCCAGAAGCCGCAGGAGCTAGTCGGGTAGCAGGAAAAACCTCACCTATCTTTAAGGCAAGAGGGCTAAGCGGGTAGCATCGAAAATCACTGCTACCCATTTAGCCCTTTCCTCCACCCCTGCTCCACCCTATAATGCCCCCAACACACCCCGATGCTAACCGCATAGTATCTGGGCATGTTAGGGACTTATCTGGGATTTTTGAAAGGCACTACCCATGTAGGTGCCTTTCGAAAATCCCAGACAAGGCATTTACATGGGTAACTAGGGCAGTTACACGTATAAATGCCTTCAAAAATGCCACCCATTGTTTATATGGTTATCTTTCTGAATCCTTAGTACCTTGTTGGTATTTTGTTTAGTTGAGTTGTGTGTTTTTTGGAGTACAGATTTATGGGGAGTGTGTCTTTATGTCTGAGGATTTGTTATATTCTTCTTTGAAGAGGTGAGTTTTTAAATTTCTTCCTGAAGTCGGACAGGACAGAGAGAGCACTTAAAGTTGGTGGTAGTTTATGCCATATTGATGGGGCGAATAGAGTGAAAGTCCTATTGCAGGTGACCTTCTTACTTTTTGACTTATTGTGGTACTGCGAGCAGGTTGAGACTATTTCTTCATAGTCTCTCGTTATTTGTACTTGAGATTAGGGATTGGAGGCATGTGGCAGATTCATTATGCAGTATTTTGAATATTGTGATCAGAATTTTGTATCTGATCCTAGCAGAGATGGGAAGCCAATAAAGCTGTATCAATACGGGGTGATGTGTTATCGATATGAAGCACTAGTAATTATTCGGGCTGTAGTGTTTTGGGCCATTTGTAGTGGGTGGAGAGTTTGTTTAGGCAGAGCCTGGAAGATGATATTGCAGTAATCTAGTACTGGTGTAATCATTGCCTGGCACACTGTTCAGAAGAGGTCTGGGGAGAGTAGGGGGTGGAGGTGCTTCAGGATTCTTAGTTTGTAGTAGATAGAAGTTGTTATTCTTTTATATGAGGTTGGAAGGTTAGTTGCTGATCTATTGTTATGCCCAAATATTTTGTCTTAGAGTTGACTTTAATTTTTATATCTCCAGATTCAATTGTTGATGATGGGATAAAGTTTGGGTTGGTAATTGTGTAGAGTGCTTCCGTCTTCACTTGATTGATGAGGAGGTTGTGTCTACTGAGCCAGCTTTTGACCTACATGAAGCATTTATGAAAGCTGTCCAGTTGTGAAGAGAGGAGGTTAATGGGTGTGAAGAACATCACCTGCTGCAGAGATCATTTCATGAAGCTGTTAGTACTGTTAGCCTGGCATGTCATAGCCAGCCTGTTTGAAGGAGTGTGCCTTATTCTTCAGACATGAGAGGAAGGAAATGCCCTCCTATGGCAGTTTTATAGCGGCTGATTGTGGGTGATGTTGGAGAAGGCCATAGTAATAGTCCTCTCTTTTGGTTTGCTGAGGTCAGTGGCAGAACTGTTTTGGCAGTGCCAGCTTGTACTGATTTTGGAAGTAGCCAAGTGATAGTAAATTCAGGTCCTTGAAAGCTGCAAACAGATCTGGTTTATTAGGATGACCAAAGCATAGAAAAGCATCCCGTCCTTATTTGTGTGACTAAGATGTCACTGACAGTCCTTACATCTGAGGTGAGGATTATCTTTTTATGCCCATGCAGGGGTAGAATTTCCTTCTAAGTAGCATCGATGGCTAAATCCTCAAGAGTGTTCTAGCTGGGTGCCCAAAGGAGGAATTAGCTGAGCTCTTTAGTTTATTTAAGGCCCCAGTTTTGGAGCAAAAGCGTTTTTTGTCACGTTTTTGCCAGCCAGCAATAAGCAGGTTTGAGTTTTGTTAAGGCAGAACCCTGAGTACTATTCAGGTCACAAGGGAAAGGAACAGGGAATCACCTCAAGAGGAGTTTTGCCTTCTCTGTTGCCTCATGTATGTTTTGGCTGCCAGGTAGCAAGAGCAAGCCTGCACCCTGCAGTCCTACGCCTTGCTCATGTTGGGTCCTGAGTAATCGCCCAAATCTCAGGGAACTAGATGAATTGAGGATCCTCATAGAGGATGTTAATGGTTCCCATATTCCTGTCTTCCAGTTAGCAGATTGAGCTCTGATCAGGAAAAGAGTTGCAGATCTTCTGATGGGAGATATTCTTCTTAACCAACCCTTCTTGAAGGGGTGAGGAAGGAACCAGGACTGGGTAACATTGAGCTAAGTAAGCCCATCAGGTGAGCTGCAGTGATGGCTTCCTTACAGGGATTACCCTGAACATTGGTACTGGACTAGGAGGAGAACTACAAAAGATAGAAGAGTGAAGTGGAGCGTGCTTGTGATTCAAGATCATAGAAGCACCATACACACAGTCCCGTAGAGCTAAGTAGGAGAATTTGACTTATGCTATTACTGAGAAGTATGAAAGAGTAGATGGAAAGGAGTTAAATATTTGACTTATGGACAGAGTCTGAAATATCATTTGAAGTGTCTTCTGAGGTGGTGCTGTACCAAGCTTACTTTGGAACACCGGGGCAAACTTAAGTTGGCATTTCAGTTACTGTGTGCCATGGACTTATTTCTAAATGACCTTTTTACAGAAACGTCGAGGGTAGTGCAGAATGGTTACGGATTGAGTAGTGGTAAAGGGCCTTGAAGAGAAGTCTCTATCCCCCACTCTAGGGAACAAAATACAAAATCTATTGTGTAGTCTCATGAATCTGCCTCTCCACCTCACCTTACACCCACGGCAATCTGGTTTCTGCCCCGGTCATAGCACGGAGTCTGTACTTCTTTCTCTCCTAAATGAATTGCACACTGCCCACGATCGCGGTTCCTTCACCCTTGCTGTCTCCCTTGATCTTTCTGCTGCATTTGACCTTGTCGACCACTGCACTCTCCTCTCACATCTACGCGATGCCGGCCTTGCCGGCACCGTTCTTCACTGGTTTCACTCTTTCCTTTCCAGCCGGTCTTTTTCAGTTTCCTCTGGTTCTCTTTCTTCCCCCTCCACCCCCTCCCTTGTGGTGTCCCCCAAGGGTCTGTCCTCGCACCTCTCCTGTTCAATATCTTCCTAGCTCCTCTTACTCTCTTGGTTCAGCAGCACAGCATCTCTGCCCACTAGTATGCTAATGACATCTTTCTTCTCCATCACACTGACTCAGCTACCCCCGATATCACTCCTCTTAATGACTGTCTCTCTTCTGTGGTGTCCTGGCTTTCCTCTAATTTCTTACACATCAACCTTTCCAAAACCTCAGCCATTTGGTTTACTGCCGGTAATCCTGCCCCTCCCCTTACTCTTCTGCTCTCTTCCTCCCCGATCCTTATCGTAACCTCTCTGTGCTATCTTAGTGTGATTCTTGATTCCTCGCTGTCCTTCAAAGCCCATATCTCTTCTGTTGTCCAACGCTGTTACCTCACTCTAAGACAACTTTGTTCTGTTCGCCCCTTTCTTTCTCTCTCCTCTATGACCACCCTTCTCATCTCCCTTGTCGTTTCCCTCCTAGATTACTGTAACGTTGCCCTGGCTGGCCTCTCCCAATCTCAGCTTCAACGTCTACAGCGAGTCCATAACACTGCCGCCCGTATCCTTACCTGCTCCTCCCGCTTCAACCACATCACCCCCTCCTTATTCGTCTGCACAGGCTTCCAATCCCTTTTCCTATCCAATACAAATTCCTCATCTTTATTCATAAGTCTATTCACACCAGCACTCCCCTCTATCTCGCTGATTTGGTACACCTCCACACTCCCCACCGTTCCCTCTGCACCATTCACGTGAACCGCATGACCCTACCCTCCCCATCCCAAGCTCACCTAGAATCTACCCATTCCTCTGCTTTTTATTTCCTTGGCCCCCATCTCTGGAACTCGCTCCCCCCAGACCTCCGCCTAGAGCCATCCTTCAAAACTTTTAAAGCAAACCTAAAAACACACCTCTTTTGCCTAACTTTGGACCTTTCCCACCCCCCTCCGCTCTTTCTCCACTTCCCCGGTGATACTTATCAACCTGCCTAACTCCTGCTCTCTCTATATGATTTCTAACCTCGCCTCTCCTATCCAATAATATAATTGGTGTTCTTTTCTTTTTCTAAGAAGCCTTTTCTTGATGTATTTTGTAAACCGCTCAGACGCTGTTGTGATGGGCGGTCTATTAAGCACCCCAATAAACATAAACAAACACCCAGGGGGCTCATCGGGGACTGGCTGCATTTAAATTTGCATCAAATACACATGTCTCAAGATATTAACTGTGACTATCTGAAAACCACATTCGCTTGAAAAACTGAGTTGTCATTCCTGCTCTAGCCTAAATGCTTAATCTCATTCAGGTAAATACTATAATTCACCAAAAAGTGTAAAAGTTTGTCAATAAAAGAGAGAACAGAGAATAAGTGTGCAACATCTTTTGAGAAAGTTTGATTTTTTTTCCTTTGATTTAAAGCCTTTCAGCTACTCTTGAGAGACTATATAGACTTTAGCTTAGAGCAGTAGCAAACAGCTTATTTTGCAGGTAATGGTTAACATTAATCCCTGCATTCACAGTGCTTGATACTGTAAATGAGGATTGTCATACCCTCAGGCTTCAACTGATGTTTAGTGTAAGACAATAAGGGGTCTGTTTACTAAAACACATTAGGCTTTTGCTGCTAACATGGCAAAAACGTTCAAATAGCATGGCATTAGCTGCAAAAGCCATGTGTTATCAGTTAGAGGAGGTACACAACATTTCCACAGCAGACAACACACTGAATTTGCAGAGAGCCTGGATGCAGCTAATGCCACCCATTGAGATGGCATTAGCAGGACCATCCCGTCCATTGTACAGGAATGTTGTTTGCACAGGGCCCTGTGCTTCAGGGGCCCCTGCGCCAACTTCATCTCAAACATGCTGTTCGGCTCCCAAGTCCCGATCGTTTACAGGGCCGGCTTCAGAGGAACCGGAGAGGGCTGAGTCCCCGGCTCACCTCTGTATAGCTGCTGGACTGAAGAGTGGGGTTTTCCTTCACAGAGTCCAGTGGCTGTGTTCTCATGGAGCCCGCTGCCGCACCAGAGCTTAAATGGCATTTCCTGTTTCCCGGCACTCAGCAGGCTCCATGAGAACACAGCTGCCAGACTCAGTGAAGGAAAACCCCTCCCTTAAGTCTGACGGCTATACAGAGGTGAGCTGAGAACTGGAAATGGGCTGATGGGGGTGCTAGGACTGGAAATGGACTTATTGGGTGCTAGGACTGGAAATGGGCTGATGGGGGGGCTTGAACTGGAAATGGGCTGATGCAGGGGCTTGGACTGGAAATGGGCTGATGCAGGGGCTAGGATAGGACTGGAAATGGGCTGATGGGGGGGCTAGGACTGGAAATAGGCTTATTGGGGAGGGCTTGGACTGGAAATGGGCTGATGGGGTGCTAGGACTGGAAATGGGCTAAAAGGGGACTAGGATAGGACTGGAAAGGGCTGATGGGGGGTTAGAACTGGGAATGGGGTGATTGGGGGGGGCTTGGACTGGAAATGGGCTGATGGGAGGCTAGGACTGGAAATGGACTGTTGGGAAGTCTAGGATAGGATTAGAAATGGCTGATGGGGTGCTAGGATTGGAAATGGGCTGATGGGGAGGCTTGGAATGGAAATGGCCTGTTGGGGGGGGGGCTGGGAGAATGGGACTAGAAGGAAGTGGATGCTAAGTGAGGCTGGAAATAGAAGGGAGTTAGAAGGGGATGGGGCTGGGGATGTGAGAATGGTGAGGGGAAAAGATATTTTGTGTGGGAGGAAAGAAAAATCTATGATTGGCTGGGTATTGGGAGAGCAAGTGTGGCATGAGGATGGAGGGGTGAAATATGAGTGGATGAAAAAGGAATAAAGAAAAAATGGAGGAAAGAGAAAAAAGGGAAAGATCAGTATGTTGGAGCAGATATAGAGAGAGAAAATGGAAAAAACTAGAAGAGAGAAGAAAGGACAAATGGACAGCAGACGATGGAGAGTTAGCAGAAGGCACGAAGAAAACAGAAGAAAGCGACTGGGGCAGTTGGAATGGAATTAATAAAATGCCCAAACAAAACGGTAGAAAAATACTATTTTATTTTGAATTTATTAACTAGAATATGTCAGCTCTGGGAAATGTGCATCACTAACATCTTTGTATTTTGTTTAATACAAGAGGAAATTAATTTATAGCTTTATTTCTCCAGTGCTGTTGTACATTCCAAGTTTGGCTTTTGGGGTTCCCAGTTTAATTATTGTCTTCATATTTCTAAATTGCGATCCCTTGTTCTATGTTTGCTGACGGTCTATGTTTTGCATGTGTAACCGAGCTGCAATATTCTGTTCATATAGTTTCTATGTGACAGTTCCAGTTGTTCTCTTTCCCCAGTAGAAGATGTATTTATATTCTCTGAAATGTATGGGTTTAATAGTTACAGTGTTGCCTTTTGATAGGCAGGGTTTGGTGCTTTATTTATTTATTTAACAGGTTTTATATACCGCTTTATCATTTCAATCAAAGCGGTTTACATTGAAACTTAAACCCTATCCAGGCCGGTCCCAAAACTCTCGGGATCCAAAATTCTGAGTAAATATTCCTATCAAATGGTATATAATACATGACCATAGCAGAAAGAAAATCACTGTTAGAACATATTGAATAAGACGGGTACAATTTTCCTGAAATATGAAAAAATGAACCCAGCTGCAGAATGTGGATTAAAAATTTTAAGTAAGCCTTCAAAGGATTGTACATTAAACAGGGACACTGATAACTTGGATTTTTCTTTGTGCTTTGTGAGTCCTGGTAGTGGAGGAGTAGCCTAATGGTTAAGAGCACTGGCTTGGGAACCCAGAAACCAGGGTTCGTTAGTGGGATGGGAACAGCTGGGGGATGTAGAAAAACAGTGGGCAAAACTGAAAGGGGGTATTTTAAAGGCAACCAACCTTTTTGTTAAAATGGTAAATAAAGGCAAAAGGAACAGGAGACCGCTATGGTTTTCGACGGAAGTAGCTGAAAAAGTGAAGAAAAAGAGGGAGGCCTTCACGAAATACAAGAGATCACAGAGAGAGGAAGACAGGCATCTGTATTTGGAAAAACTTAGAGAAGCTAGCAAAGTAGTCAAGAAGGCAAAGATTCAAAAGGAGGAGGAAATAGCCAATGCAATAAAATGGGGGGATAAGACATTTTTCAGATATATTAGTGAGAAGAGGAAGGGCAAAAGTGGTATTGTCAGACTCAAGGGTGCAGGGGATGAATATGTAGAAGCTGATAAGGATAAAGCGGAATTGCTTAACAAATATTTTTGTTCTGTGTTCACAGATGAAGAACCAGGAGCAGGACCTCAGAAAACACCCACAAATAAGAACAGAAGCGAGGGACATCTTGAACAATTTTCAGAAGACTGTGTTCGTGAGAAACTAGCTCAACTTAAAGTAGACAAAGCGATGGGACCGGATGGGATACACCCTAGAATACTGAGGGAACTTGGGGAAGTTCTAGCAACTCCACTGACTGACCTTTTCAATGCCTCGTTGGAGTCGGGAGTGGTGCCAAAGGACTGGAGAGAGGCTCATGTGGTGCCTTTACACAAAAGCGGAAGTAAGGATGTGGTTGAAAACTACAGGCCGGTTAGTTTAACTTCGGTGGTCAGTAAATTATTGGAAACGCTGCTGAAAGAGAAAATAGTGAGGTTTCTGGAGTCCGGCGGATTATAGGATCCGAGGCAGCATGGATTCACCAGAGGCAGGTCTTGTCAGACAAATCTGATTGATTTCTTTGACTGGGTGACCAGGGAGTTGGACCGAGGGAGAGCTCTAGATGTGGTGTATTTAGATTTCAGTAAAGCCTTTGACACTGTTCCTCACAGGCGACTTATAAACCAACTGAGCACCCTAGGAATGGACCCTAAAGTTACTGCTTGGGTTAGAAATTGGTTGGTTGGGAGGCGACAAAGAGTACAAGTAAATGGAGCTCACTCTGAGGAGAAGGATGTTACCAGTGGTGTGCCCCAGGAATCTGTCCTTGGTCCGATTCTTTTTTTTTTTTAATTTTTTTTAAAGTCTTTATTTATCATTTTAATACATACAAATCATACATTCAAACAACAAGAACAACTGACCAACCAAACTTGACTATGTGACACATTATGAAAACAAAAGGATGGCCCAATATACATGCACCTATAAGCAGCTTGATAGACACACAATCTTATACATTACATTACCATCCTTGTGATTAACAGTACAGCCCTCGGCGATGGACAGAGGATCCCGATATCATTCACTATGAACTGGGAATAATCTTGGAGTCCAGGACAGCCCACTTTAACATCTTGCAAGTAAGATAGGGGTGTCGCTGCACATAAAGTCGCTCATACGTGCAATGGACACACAGCAAGTTCCACCATTGCTCATAGTGCAAGGAAGCAAAATTTTTCCAATGGCTCATTAGGGCTTTTAACGCCAGTCCCAACAATAGATCCAAACTGGGATAATCTTCTTTGGATAGGCCTGGAATTCCCGCTCGCGAGCGGTAAATTATTATACGAAATGTCAAAGGGACATGGATACCTAGCAACAGAGAGATTCTATCCCACACTTGTCGCCAGTACCTGCGCAATTTGGAGCAGGTGTATAACATGTGCTCTAATGTACCAGGTTCGGCTTTGCATGACCAACAGAGATTATCAGCTTGAGCTTGCCACTTTGCCATTTTGTTAGGGGTCAGATATGCCCTATGCGCCAGAAAAAACAGTGTTTGTGTTAAGGAGGCGGAACACGCTATCCTAATCTGAGACTGCCAAAAGTACGTCCAATCTTCCTTTCCTTCCAAGCATCCAACTTCCGCTTCCCACCTGGTTTGTACGCTTGCACATGGCTTGCTCTGTCCCTCGCGTAGAATAGAGACTATTTTTGAAACAATCCGCGATCCCTCTCGCAACGCCTGCACCTTTATCTTCCAAGTGCTGGTCGCAGGAATACCAACTGGTGTGACTTCAGCCATCCCCAGACAATGCCGCAACTGGCACCATTGGAACATCCCACTATCCGGGAGACCAAATTCCTGTTGTAACTCTCGATAGGTTTTAAACCGATCACCAACCATCAAGTGCCCCAGAGTGTATATACCGTGCTGGAGCCATTTAGGCCAGACAAAACATTCCCCCGCTATCTTAAATCTGCAATTGAGCCAAATAGGGGTCTCTGCAGTGAAACCCTGCCATCCTGGATCAGAGTTTTGTAGCACTTGAAAGGCTTGCTGCGTCGCTTGAATTACTGGATTGGATTTCCCCCCGGGGACCCCATTCGCCTCTATACAGTGTATCAGTGGAAATGGTTCACAAATTGCGGATTCGATTTGTAGCCAGTGAGGTGCAGTTGGGTCCACAGTTTCATCACTCCACAGACACCCTTGCCTGAGAATAGCTGACGCATGATACCAATAAAAATCTGGAAATTGCACTCCTCCATCCCCCTTAGCCAGCTTGAGTTTCCATTGTGCAATCCGAGGAGTTTTATTACGCCATAGGAAGGCAAACAGCATCTTACTCAGGGTTTTATAGAAACCGGGTGAGAATAACACTGGTATCATACTTAAAATATAATTAATTTTTGGAACTATCACCATTTTTATGGTCTCAAGCCTGCCCCACCACGTCAAGTGAAGGGGGTTCCACTTTTGAATGCATTCGCGCACTAGCTTCTCACAATGGATCTCATTGTGCCTCACAGTTTCCGACAGGGTGATATAATATTCGACTCCCAAATACTTGAAATGACTCATCTCTACCTTGAATGGAAAATTCTCTAGCTGGCTGTCCGTTACCATGCTGTTGAGCGGGATAGCCACTGTTTTGGCGAGATTCAGTTTGTAGCCAGAGACAGCTGAATAGAGTGCTATAATGTGCAATAGGGCTTCAATAGATTCCGGCTTCACAAATATGAATACATCATCGGCATATGCCGACAATTTGTAGTGGTGCTCATATATTTCAATACCGCGAATGGCCTCCTGCTGCCTTATACGAATAGCCAACGGCTCTAGAGCGAGATTAAAGAGTAGCGGTGATAAGGGACACCCTTGTCGTGTACCCCTGTATAAACGGAAGGCAGAAGATAGGGTCCCATTTGCCAATATCCGCGCACTAGGATGGGCATAGAGCATCTGTATACGTTTCAAAAAAAGGTCTTGAAAGCCAAACCATTGCATGGAGCGAAAAAGATAGGGCCATTCGATCCTGTCAAAGGCTTTTTCTGCATCCATTGCAAGCCCCACAAGCGGGTGTTTTATTCGCTGAGATTCCAACAGCACGTGAGCCAGCAGTCTTCCATTATCAACTGTCGATCTTCCTGACATGAAACCGGACTGATCCGGGTGGATGAGAGTATTCAGCACTTTGTTCAATCTATTAGCCAGGACTTTGGCATAAATTTTATAGTCCGAATTGAGAAGGGAGAAAGGTCGATAATTCTCAATCCTTTGAGGATCTCTACCTGGTTTTGGATGTATAACAATCGTAGCCTCTGAAAGTGCTCCCGTATCTGGATATTCCTCATACAGTCGACTGTAATAGATCTGCAATTCGGGAATCAAAAGAGCAGAGAAGGCACGATAGAACTCCAATGGTATACCATCGGGACCACATGCTTTACCGTTAGCCAACTGATTCATGGCTTTATTGATCTCCGCACAAGTTATCTCCGCTTCTAGCCCCAATATCTGCTGTTGTGTCAACTGGGGTCTCTGAACATCGGAAACCAGATCTTGAAAAGTTTCTTCCTTCCAGGTTACTTCTGACTTATAAAGGTCTTGATAAAACTCTCTGCACTTCTCCAGGATATCCTCATCTTTCACCAGCACATGACCTTGCCCATCATCCAATCCAGCAATACGGGTACGCGATGGCTGTGCCCTCAGTTCTCTTGCTAAGAGTGGGCCAGCCCTGTTGTTCTCTTGATAGTACACACTTTGTTGTATTTGCTGCAAGCGCTGAGCTTCGCCACTCAGGATGACATTATAGTGATAACGAAGGCGCTGCAGCCGAATCAATACCATCGGGTCGGATTTCCTGGCTAGGAGTCGCTCCCCTACCCCTATTGAAGTTTGCAATTCCGTCAGCTTTTCCCTTCGTAATTTCTTCTGTCGGATATCATATGTTATCATGTGGCCACGAAGAGTCGCTTTAAAAGCTTCCCACCAAGCCCATGTAGCCGTATCTTCAATCTTATTACATTCCAGATACGTATCAATGCATGTATGCATATAGTTAATAAACTCCGCATCTGCAAGCCATGCTTTATCCATTCGGAAATTCATATGCGATTGTCCTGTAGCACTGACTCCCAACCTCAGGACAATAGCTGCATGATCTGATATGGTTTTAGGTAAGATCTCAACCTCACTGATTCGAGGCACAAGTGTCTTGGATATCAAAAAATAATCGATTCTAGTTTGTGATTGATGTGGCATGGAATAGTATGTATATTCCCGAGCACTGGGATGCATTAATCGCCAGGGGTCCACAAGATCAAATGTCTCCATAAGTCCGTGCAATACTCCAAGCGCCTTGGGTTTATTCTGGGGCCGATAAGGGGTTCGATCCAACAGCGGATCTTGGATCATGTTGAAGTCCCCTCCAAGTACCAGGTGCGCAGAAGTTGGTGCCTGCAGTTCATCCGCTAATTGTTGGAAAAAAGTCGGATCTTCAATATTGGGGCCATAAGCCGCCAACAAGACATAGTCCTCAGTGCCAATCTGTAGTCTCGCCTTAGCCCACCGGCCGCTAGGATCTATCCTAGTCCCCAGAATGATTGGCTGCAGAGTTCTCCGAAGTAGAATGATAACTCCACCCTTCTTATGTGGTGCAGGCGATGCCAAGATATTCTGATATGTACCACTGCAGACCTTACAGGACTCAGCTAGGGTCAAATGTGTTTCCTGTAGGTATATGACATCCGCCCCCTGCTTCTGACAGTACAGTAATATTTTTGAATGTTTGATGGGGTTATTAATGCCCTGGACATTCAAAGTTAGGATTTTAAGTCCCCCAGTCGCCATGATATAAACGATTCTCCGGTATCTCTATCCATCGCCAAGTGCTGACAGGCCAGTCCTGTTTACTGCACAGATAACATACACATAGCCAATGAACAAACAAAACTGTTAACCACCATCCCATTTGTGTAGTGGAGTACTCTCCCCTCTGCAATCAAACCACCCATCCTCCCCCCCTGCATTTATCCCATAACAGTAACAATAAAACATGTCAATACCCCTTTCTTCCCTTCTATTCTTACTTCCTCATGCAAATAAACATCATTACCATTTATTACTATAGGCCTAGATCTGAATACCTTCAGCTCCCCTCCTGCCCCACATCCTTAGGAACAGAGAGAGAGATCTGAAGGACTAGGGACATGAGGTTGTGCTCCCTGCAGATCTTCAGCCCATCATCATCATTACCGCCAATTCAGGCCCAGAAAGGCCCCCCAATTCCTCCGGCCTCCTGAAGAAACAATCTCAATCCGCCAGTGCGGGCAAGTTCCCTGGTGGCCCATCTCAACGGCCCACATCCATCCGGGAAAAGTCCTGCAGAAAGGCCCGCAACGTCGCAGCAGTTTCAAAGTTCCTGGTGACGTTATCCACTGTTACCCGCATTTTCGCTGGGTAGAAAAGTCCATATCGTGCCTGTATTTTTTGGAGCATTGGCCGACACTCAAGTAACTCCCGACGCCGGTCTACCGTTTTTTTTGACAGATCTGGAAAGAAAGCGATCTTGTTGCCGTTCAACATTAGGGAGTTCCTCTGTTTAGCAATTTGCATGATATGCAGCACTTGGGGATACCGGAGTACCTTAATTAGCATTGGACGAGGTCTTTTCGCTGCCGACGAATTCAAAATGGGAACCCGATGCGCCCTTTCTATTTCAAAGGGGGCTGAGAATTTGATTTGAAGGAGCTCCGGGAGCATTTGCTCCATATATCCAATCGGGTCAGTGCCCTCGATTCCCTCCGGCAATCCGATAACCCGAATATTGCTCCTGCGGGATCGATTACTCTGCTCCTCCAGCTGCCCTTCAAGGATGGTCACTCTCTTTACAAGTGGGCCTAGTTGCAAGACCACGCTCTCATGTTTTTGTACCAAGGCCTCAACTTTCTCCAATCGACCGCCCATGTCCCCCAGCTTCTCACGTACTTCATGCAGCTCATCTTGTACTTGGGTTAAGGTTTCCCCGTTGTTCACCATCATCTCCTTCATTACTCTCAACTCCGCAAGAATTTCACGCACCCCTTCACCAGCTTCCTTATCGGGCTTAGTCTTTTGCGGGGAGGCCGCGTCCTGCTTTAAGCGTTTTGTAGCTTGCCCCGCTGTCGGCGAAAACTCTAGCTTTGCCGGTTTTAGTGTCGCCATGCTCACAGACTAGCTCAATAGATTTAAATTGTTTATTCACCTCTGTATGTGGGAAGAAAGGGCGGATTCCGTGATACTAGGCAGGAGCGAGATTTTAAGCGGCCATCACGCTTCGCGGCTAGCTCCGCCCTCCGGTCCGATTCTTTTTAACATCTTTGTTAGTGATATAGCGGAAGGGCTGTCGGGTAAGGTTTGCCTCTTTGCGGATGATACCAAAATCTGCAATAGAGTAGACACCCAGGAAGGTGTAGATAACATGAGGAGGGATCTAGCTAAGCTTGAAGAATGGTCTAGAATTTGGCAGCTGGGATTTAATGTTAAAAAATGTAAGGTCATGCATTTGGGCTGCAGCAATCCAAGGGAGCAATACGGTATAGGAGGTGAAGTACTTTTGTCCACTAAAGAAGAGCGGGACCTAGGCGTGGTTGTGTCTGATGATCTTAAAGTAGCTAAACAGGTAGAAAAGGCGACGGCAAAAGCTAGAAGGATGCTTGGGTGCATACGGAGAGGAATGGCTAGCAGAAAAAAGGAGGTGATAATGCCTCTGTATAAGTCTTTGGTGCGACCTCATTTGGAGTATGGTGTGCAATTCTGGAGACCGCACCTTCAAAAGGATGTGAACAGGATGGAGTCGGTGCAGAGGGTTGCTACTAAAATGATTAATGGGCTTCATTATAAAGCATATGAGGACAGACTTAAGGATCTTAATATGTACACCTTAGAGGAAAGGCGGGATAGAGGTGATATGATTGAGATGTTTAAATACCTCCATGGCATAAATGTTCAGGGAGAGAGCCTCTTTCAATTGAAAGCAAGTTCTGCTACGAGGGGACATGGGATGAGGGTGAAGGGAGATAGATTCAGGAGTGATATGCGGAAATATTTCTTTACGGAAAGAGTAGTGGATCCGTGGAATAGTCTCCCAGTGGAGGTGGTAGAGATGAGGACAGTAACTGAATTCAAAAAAGCATGGGACCAACACAGAGGATCTCTAAAGGTAAAAAGTGGACTGTTGTAGTTATGGAAGGACAGACTAGATGGGCCTTGTGGTCTTTTTCTGTCATCATGTTTCTATGTTTCTATGTTTCTATGTTTGTTCCCACTAGCACTCCTTGGGTAAGTCACTTAACCCTCCATTGCCTCAGAAAAATCCAAGTTATCCTCACTGCCCATGCAAATGGTATTCAGACACTCATTAAAAGGTATGTTTACAAGTTAATGCGCATTCACAAATGTTAATGTGCAGAAAGATGCATTTATTTCTATTGGCGCAATGGTACTTAACGCACATTAATATTTAGTAAACATGTCCCTAAGTCATTGCCAGGACAAAAGAGAGGCTTGTGAAGGGCTCTTTTGAAAGCCGTCTAAAATTTTAGTCAGCAAAATATACATTTTAAAATAAAATAAATTAAAATTTATGCAAATGAGGTCCAGTGGATATGTATATGAGGTCCCTCAATGAGTCTCCGTACATGGCCCCGCACCACCCTTGGGCCACCCCTGGGTATTAGAAGGACCCA
Organism: Ichthyophis bannanicus; assembly: GCA_033557465.1. NCBI lineage: Eukaryota > Metazoa > Chordata > Amphibia > Gymnophiona > Ichthyophiidae > Ichthyophis > Ichthyophis bannanicus. Next base: position 80,412,482 of record CM066050.1, on the reverse strand, counting down.
CATTGTTTGCAAATCTGAAAGTTACTGTATGCTGTTGAGGCCCACAGTAACCGCATATTTCAGACATGCCCAATCTTCACCCTAATCCTATCTAGCCATGTAGACAATGCACATTCTGTAGATAGCGCAGAAAATCGCTGTAGTATTACATTTTGATATCGGTATTCTGCATTTGACTTCAACTTCAAATCCATCTGATAATGAAAGAGCCACATTGTTTACTAATGACGTCATTGGATGATATCCTTTATTAGGTTTGCCATTCAATGAAGCATAATGGTGAAAAAAAGAAATCATAGCACTCCCACAGATCAGAAACATGTCCCTTAAGAACAACAAATAGTAAAACTGTAAAAAAAAAAAAAACATGAAAAGCTAGACAATTAGCAAAAGATATAAAAATATTTATTAAAGTATAGCTGGTTTTTGATAAGTTATCTGACATGGCCACGTGAATTGTTAAATCACTGAGCTAAATAAATTATATAGTTGATCTTGGGTGGCAGGAAAGGCAGTAAGGGGTCTATACAATAAAACTTGCTCAAATCAATTTTATTATGGGCTTGCAAAAAAATATATATATATTAAAAAATCATTTAAATAATGATAAAAATGATTTAGGGTGCTAGTTCCTAACCTGTAGTAAAATGGCCCATTTTGCTGTAGCTTAGTTTACTGAGGCAGTCACTAACCTATGATAATTCAATACCATAGGTCAGTGACTCTCACAGAAAAAGAATAATTGAGCTTGCCGTGATCACCACAAGCCATTCTGAGGGAAAAACAACTCCACCCTAAATCTGGTGCTATTTTTCCTGGCTGAGAACATTGAGCTACTAACATGTGGCCTGATGTTCAAGGCTGCACTCTTAAAGGGGTCACATTGTTAAAATACAAGTGACAGTCCAAGGGTCTCCTCCCTCTGGCACCACCAAGGGAGCCAGGTCCCCCTCCAAATAAACATCCCTTCTCTAAAAAGATCCAGTTACTCCCAAAGCCAAAGTAATAGACCCCTCTAAAAGACTCCTATCCTATTCCCTAAGGCCACTCAGGCCTACCTTTACTACTCCTTGGCAGTCTAAGGGTAGACTAACAGCAATAATCACGACTTGCTCCACCAGTGTCAACGCTGGATTTGAAATGACACCTGTGACCCCCATCAGTAGTCTACTGCTAGGGGTCAACCTACTGCTATTACAACACATCTTGATTACTGTTATGCAATTTATAGTGGCCTCAAATAGGGAGACACAAAGAAGCACATTCCAAAAGGTACACGGCCGGGCTGTTGGGATGCCCAAAATGGATGGGCCCGACTTTTACTCAATTTTGCAACTGCAAGAGCTGTACATTCCCACGGTTGCAGAATCGGGCCCAATTTAATGCTGGAAGCAGTCCATGAATCTGCCCACCCAACCTGCACAATACTCTGGCTGGTGTGCCGGTGCAATGGTGTCCCATCGTCATGGCAACAGCACATCCAGCCGGAGGCACCCAATGCCTGGACGCAGAGCAGGCCTACTTCCCCACTCTCTGACCTTCAGTGGGGGCAGCCAAGGCTGGAATCGGGTGGTGGGAGCTCTCCCACGGTGGCGCAATGTGGAAGGGGGATGCCAGCCACAATCCCTGCATTGCCCGGCACTTATTTCATCATTGGGGTGAAATAAGGTGGGCGTCCATCCAGGTGTTGTGGGATATACAGAGGCCTGATCTGAATGGCCATAGTTATTTAGCCTTGTAAGCCACGTTCTACTGTTCAAATGTAGATTTTATGCATTCCTTACAACTATATATAGTTAATAATTCCCTGTAAATCAGTTTCAAATTGTTTATTGTAAACCGCTTTGACCCAGTGAAAGGCAGTATAAAAATCTTGCTAAATAAATAAAAATAAAATAAATATTATGTCATTTATGTAAATATGATCATGCATCCCCCCTGCAGGTGCAAGATCTCTGGCTGCCTATCTTTTATCACATTAAATTTAAGTTTCTAGTTCTAGCACAGAACCCTTCATACGGGAACTCCTGTATATCTTGGTGCCCCGACTGCTCTACCTGTCCGCTTGTACGCTCTGCGCCGAGACTGAATGTCTTTTGATGACTCCTTCAGTTGCTTGCTCACAGCATCAATCCTCTAGGCAAGCTACGTATTTCTTTAGGGAGCCTTTCTGGTGGAATAATATGAAAGTAAATGTGCAGATTCGGTCTACATCGTCAAACTTGGACAAGTATTCTGACGACTAGAAGGAATGAGTATGAATCTACAAGCATACACAGGAAAGGAAGCAACAGAATTTGCAAAATGAGATTAAAAAACTCTTCAAAGAATTAGATCAACAAATGATAAAAAACAAGTGCAAAATGCACAAATACAGTGGGAAATACAAAGTGTTACTCCGAGAACCCTTTGTCAATCAAAAACGGACACATGAATGATTAAGGAGAGGTGAACTGAAACCAAAGGATGAGCCCAGGACAGCGGGTTATGGCCGAGATGGTTTACAGCGAACATTAAAAAAAACCCTGTTGATTCTGTAAGAAAGACCTGAAAACAGTGACTCATCTCATAGCTGGCTGGAAAGTTCTGATGATGGAAAATTTCTATATAGAAAGGCACAACAAAGTAGCATACCTCATCCATTGAAAACTCTGTAAACACTACAACATCACTGTGCTTGAAAAGTACTGGGATCATGACCCTAAGAGAAATGCAGATAATGAAGAGGTTATAAACTCCTGGGACATTTCCATTCCAATGGATAAGAAATTGAATGTGAGGAAACCTGGCAGTGCTAAAGGAGAAGACCACCACCAGAACGGCACTGACAATAGAGGTGCCAGTTCAGAGTGATAATTCTGTGAATCGCATGGACAGGCAGAAGATCCTGAAGTACCAAGAAATGCAGTCACAGACAAAGAAAATGTAGCAGAAAGATAAAGAAATATTTCCCATTGCACTGGGAGCCACAAGCTTGATAAAGAAGGATTTCCAAGTATATCTTGACATCATATTACACTTTATGAACTCCAGAAGGAAGTTCTCTTTGGCATGATGCAAGTATTATGCTGAGCATTAGCAGTAAATTTGAGAGACTGAGATCACACTCCACATACTCTGGCTTAGAAATAAGGTTCATGACTGTCATAGTATGCGCAGAACTAACCCATTTGGAGAAACTGCACTGTGACAATGTCTGTATGTAGACACCTCCAGGAATTTAGCATGTTGTGCAGGTGTACCTTGAGGTATTCAATTCTCCATCTGCATCAAGGCATGCAATGAGTTGCACCATCCCCAAAAAGAGGGGACCTCAGGCACCACCTACACCAGGAGAATCCCCTTTAATCCAAGCAGGCAGAACTCCAGCCGGCTGTAGTCAGACAATTGTAACACCATGCCTATATACCCTTGGATATTATTCCAATAAGCTTTTATCTGCACACTGCCGCAGAATAGATGTTCCGGTGTACCTCAATTAGCTCAGCATTTGTGAAAGCTATCATCCATTATCACTCCTGCCCGAACACTCAAACTGGTGTCAAATAACCCCTTAATATTATCTTACAATGTACTTCCCTCAGAGACACATTAGTAACTAGTGGGCAACCTGTGTTATGCTTGTCACTATATCCTTTCCAGTCCAGCAAGTCCCCAAGTCCTCATTCCATATGGCAGCTGTTTCCACATGAAGGAAGCAGCAATCGAAAGCAGCCAATGTCCTGTGTAAACAGGAAACTTACACCCTATCTCTGCTATCTAGAATTGGGCCACTTGGCCTGCAAAATGATCTATTCTTTTCTCCAAAGATGTAGCATAATGTCACATCTACAAGAAAGCAAGTTAAAATCCTTCTGCAGTTCTTGAAAAGACATTGGCTCCCCATCATCTCATATTAGGTCAGCCAAAACCCGGATTCTCTTATGCTCCCACTCAAAATAGACTCGTGAATCCATGCCTGGTACAAATCTTGACAGAAAGCTTGTCACTTGTATAGGCTGATCTAATTTACCATACAGCTGCTGTCAAAGCCATCATAGACGTCAACAAGTAGTACTTCCTAAACTCCGCAACATACAATATGTACAGAATATTCTTTGGAAAAAATAAACCCTGCTAATGCCCAGGTCTGGTGCGATATTTTATTTGTTTCCAGAAGGCTTTAAGATTTGCTGCGTCCCTTTTGTCACTATAGTCTGCATCTTCCCTCGTTCTCTTTTTCTCGTTCATTTTCTCACCCTCTGTTTCCATCTCTCCCCTTTGTCCCTTTCAGCAACTCTCTTGCTACTACACTCAAAAGTCCTGGGTGCATTCTGTGGCTAGTAGCTGCAGCAGTAACCTGAGACTGAATCAGCCCGTATTCATAGTTACCTCAGTGGCTCCCTTTTCCTCTTTTGCATTTCATGTTTGGACAGGACATATGGGGGGTGACCTATTAGTGGTGGCAGTATTCATGTGGAGGAGAGGAGGGTGGACCAGTAAAGAGCAGCAAGACTTATTGGAAGGGTGTAGGGGGACCTAAGATTAGTGGCAAAACCTGTGGGGGAAATGCAGGAAGTGGCGAGCAGCAGTAGGACTTGTGGTGGGAGAATGGAGGGAGCTGGGAGCATGTTTTAAATTCTTTGCAGGGTGAAATATGTCTTGGGATGATCCCGATTTAAGTAGAACATTGAAGATATGCAAAGCAATAAGGGCTTGTATTCTTAAGGGCTTTTCTCATTATGTACGATAGGCAAATATTTTCTGAAAGTATAAGATCTATTTATTGTGTATGCACGAAAAGGGGAGTTTTGATATGTGGAAAGTCAGAAAGGGTTAGAATAATTGAACTAAGTTGTAGAGGAAGAAATTAGATTTAGCTCAAGCCTTTTTTCCAATAGTAGCTCAAGGCAAGTTATATTCAGGTATATTAGAGATTTCCCTATTCCCAGAGGGCTCACCATCTAGTTTGTACCTGACACAGTAGAGGGTTAAGTGACTAGCCCAACACACAAGCAGCATTGTGGGATATGGATCGCGATTTCACCTAGTTCTCATCCTAGTGTCCTAACCACTAAGTACTCTTCCACTTCTGAAGTGAGATGGGGCAAAGCCACTGGGCACAAAAGGAAAATAGGTGTTCCAAAGTGGAGAGAAGATTTTAATAAATAGTAAGATATTGGCGGAACATTCTTTATTTTCTCATTTTATAGAAGGAATATGTTGGTGATAAACTAATAAAAACAGAGCACCGTTTAATGGTGGGGATGTCAGGATAAAGTTAAAAATCAAGTAGAATTTGCAGTATTACTACTAATAATAATCATTTGTATAGTACTACAAGGCATATGCAGGAATGTACATATGTATACATGTAAGAGACTGTCCCTGCTCATCATTGCTTATAATCAACTCATGACACACAACATCACAAAACCGGGGACTAGGGTATGGTAAGATACACATAAGCGGTGAACAGGAAAGTGAGGGATCAGGATCCAAAAGTAGCCTTGAAGAGGTGCGTTTTAAGCCTGTATTTGAATAGGGCCAGAGAAGGTGCTTGATGTACTAGCTTGGGTAGTTTGTTCCAGCAAGGTGGAATGAAGTCTGGAGTTGGCAGTGGCAGAGAAGGGCACAGATAGAAGGGATCTGCCAGAGGAGTAGAGTTCCCGAGGAGGGGTGTAGGGTAAGATAAGAACGGAAAGGTCACGAGGAGCCACAGAATGAATGCACTTATAGATCAGTAAGAGAAGTTTGAACTAAATGCAGAAACAAATAGGGAGTGAATGAAATGACTTGAGAAGAGGAACTGCATAAGCACAGTGACGCCGGGGGAAGATTAGTCGTGCAGCTGAGTTTAGAACAGATTGGAGAGGAGAAAGATGATTCAGAGGGAGACCAGCGCTAGTCTAGATGGGAGATGACTCGAGAGTGGATGAGGGTCTTAGTAGTGTGTTCAGAAAGGAAGGGATGAATTTTGCTGATGTGATAGCAAACGAAGCAGCATGTTTTAGCTATTTATTGGATTTGTGCAGAGAAAGAGAGAGTAGAATAAAAGATGAGCCCCAAAGTTGCAAGCCAAGGAAACAAGGAAGAGTTTAGTGTTATTCACAGAAACAGAGAAGTAAGAAAAAGGGGGAGGTGGGTTTAGGGAGAAAGATAAGGAGGTCAGTTTTGGCCATGTTCAGTTTTAGAATTGCAGTAGGAAAGGATAATGAACAGATGAGCAACAGAGAAAATGAGAGCAGATAAAGACCTTATGGCCTATCCAAAGTGCCCATTCACACCAACTGTTCAATACCTCTCCCCCAGAGATCCTCTGGGCTTGTCCCTGCTTTCCTGAATTCAGATAATGCCTTTGCTCCAACACCTCCGCTGAGAGGCTGTTTCATGCATCCACTACCATTTATGTTAATCGCGGTCACCGGAATACCCCCGGGTGCCGCAGCTGCATACCGCGATGCTAGCCAGCAAACATCAGAGCCTTCTGGGGGCAGCGCTGTGGGTTACCCAGGCAGCAGTGACAGTCATCCACTGCATGGCTACCCTAACTGGCTAAAGTTTGGACAGCTGAATGGCTGTCCTAGCTGGCTGGTTTTGCAATCTGGCAAGACATCTGTGTTGGAAGGGGGAGAAAAAGGCTGAGGGTAGAGGGCAGAAACAGTGAGGCAGCTCTGGTGAGTTCAGGTAAGTGCCTCCTCACAGCTTCTGAGCTTTTGCCACTGCTGCAGGCCCCTGTGTGTGTAAATCATGCTATTGGATTTGGACTTTTTTTGCCCATAACGTTTCTCAGGAGTACAAGGTACAGTAGGCAATTCCCTGTCCCCAGAGGGCTCACAATCTAAGTTTATATCTGAAGTGATGGCGGGTTAAGTGGCTTGACCAAGATCACAAGGAGCAGCAGTGGGATTCGAACCCTGGCTTTCCTGGTTCTAGCCCACTGTTCTAACCATTTGGCTTATTCATGGCATGGGAATGAGCATTCACACGTGTACTTTAGCTGGCTTTGATTTCACACATGTAAGCATGGGCAAAGTTTGGACGAATTGTGGACAGTGCAGGAAAGTACGGGCCCAATATTCAGCGGCATTGACATGGTTTGCTAAGTGGATAATCAGTGGCATTGACATGGTTTGCTAAGTGGATATTCAGCGGCATTGACGTGGTTTGCTAAGTGGATAATCAGCGGCATTGACGTGGTTTGCTAAGTGGATATTCAGCGGCATTGACATGGTTTGCTAAGTAGATAATCAGCGGCATTGACGTGGTTTGCTAAGTGGATAATCAGCGGCATTGACGTGGTTTGCTAAGTGGATATTCAGCGGCATTTACATGGTTTGCTAAGTGGATATTCAGCGGCATTTACATGGTTTGCTAAGTGGATAATCAGCGGTATTGACATGGTTTGCTAAGTAGATAATCAGCGGCATTGACGTGGTTTGCTAAGTGGATAATCAGCGGCATTGACGTGGTTTGCTAAGTGGATATTCAGCGGCATTTACATGGTTTGCTAAGTGGATATTCAGCGGCATTTACATGGTTTGCTAAGTGGATAATCAGCGGTATTGATATGGTTAGTGACGCTGAATATCCACAGGTACTTCTGTTACATGCCATGATGCTAACTGGCTAGCACCGGGGCATTGCAGGGGCGGTACCTGGAGATCACCAGTCAATGGTAATATTCAGCCACTAACTGGTTATCCCTTGGCGGTGAAATGTAAGCACAGAAATGGCTGCCCTAACATTCCCTGCTGAAGTTAACCGGATTGCAGCTGAACATTGCTGTTGCCTGGTTAACAACGCGTGCCACCTCTGCTCCGCCCTAGAACACCCACAACACGCTCTGATGCTACATGGTCAGTGGCAGAACCCATAGATATCCCTCTAAGTGGCATTTACATGCTTTACAGGTCTTTGAATCTTGAGTCCGGTATCTCTAGAAGAGATCACTCTATACTGCACGTGCCTGGAGGAACCCCAGTTTTGCCTATTTGACCCTGCATAACACTCCCTAAGGTGCCGTGAGGGTCAATGTGTCCCTTCTCTCCTCGCACTAATTTTGATACCCACAGACAGATGAGATCCTGCCTTACCTAGTGATGATGGTGAACTCTTGGCATCAGCCGCATTCACTTTAAAGAAGGCTCCAGGGTTGCATTGCCTCTGCTCAGAACTGCCATGTGTTTTGGGACACATAATAGAAATCATTGCACATTTATGATAAGGGCACAATGCTTAGTCCTTTTTCTGCAGTCAATTACTACAACCTGAATGACGAGAACATGCCAGTTTACCAAGGTCTTAAGAAAGCAAACACTGGATCAGGCAGCAGGAGATGATAATAAATATGAAACACCGAATAAGCTTGTACAGTAGATGGCACTGTGAAGTCTTCACTTCATACAACAGTCAGATATATCAGCCAGCAGAAATACATAAGAGACCCGCAAATGAAGTAATAAAGGTAATTGATAGAGTCAATTAACCAGCAACTTCCAATATAAAAGATCAAACAATATAAACAAACACAATATATCACTGATACCTTAACTGTTTCTCCAGGGCACACCTGGCTGCACCCCAAAATTCGCTTGGGCTCAGGATTCAAGGCACATAAGCACAACAATATTTTCTTTCTCCAAAGGGTTTAAGGTCACAGAGGATTGTTATGGGCATAATTAAAGTTCACCCTGGTCTTCAGCTTCACAGTTGTTTTTCCTTCAGCTAGGAAATGCTGCTGCAGACTCTGCCACCGTTTACCTCACCCCCTGCCTGCCACGTGGCCTATATTTGTAATGAGGTAACATTCAATGGAGAGTTTTGCCGTTAACTCTGCAATTTGGTCTTAGCTGTCGGGCTGCTGTTTTGTGGCTCAGTATTACAATTCTGGATGCATGAACGAGTCGAAGCCAGCCTCTCCCTCCCTGGGATCTTTCGGTGAAGAAAACATGCTGCAAATGCAGAGTCCTGGGAAATAGAGAGGCAGGCAAAAATCTCACTGCACCAACACACCTTACAGACCCACGAAGAGGGCAAGTTTCAAATCTATTTACCTATGCACATGGATGTTTATTAAGGGTAAGCACCGGGAAAACAGTCTGGTCATATTCAGTCGTCTGAATTTATTTTTTCATTTTTTAAATGGTTTTTTATGGCTTTTTTCACACATTTATGATGATAAAAATATTTAAATAGCATTAGGACATCTTACTGCATACAAATTGACTTTATTGGGGTCATTTTGTAAGGAGTCAGCTAGATTTAGGTGGCAAGTATGCATACGAATATCGGTATTTTAGTCCTTTACGTAACTGACCACTTACACACATAAATTATGCTCTTACAGAACACCGATTAGCATAAATGTGGAAGGAGTAGCCTAGTGGTTGGGGCAAGGTACTTCAGGCCGGAAGGTCGGGGGTTCAAATCCCACTAGAGGACAGCAACCTTGGGCCGGAAGGACTGGGGTTTCTAGTCCCCAGATGCTCCTTGTGGTCTTGGGCAAGCCACTTAACCCTCCATTGCCCATGTTCCCTGTAAGTATTAGTGTATGTGTCTCATATCCCCGCGTGTTAAATGTATCCCCCAATTGTGTTGTGATCGCTTTGATTGAAGGATAAGGCGGTATACAAAACTGTCTAAATAAATAAATGTGCACATTGTTTGCATCACAGGTACTGTCATGGTAGGCATGCACATGGGTGGGGTTTTGGGCAGACTCTGGGTGGGTGCAAGCAAGTTTGTGCATAGATTATTTTTTATTTAGACAGTTTTGTAAACCACCTTATCCTTCAATCAAAGTGGTCACAACACAATTGGGGAATACATTTAACATGAGGGGATATGAGACACATGCACTAATATTTACAGGGAACATGGGCAATGGAGGGTTAAGTGGCTTGCCCAAGACCACAAGGAGCACTTGTGGGACTGGAAACCCCAGTCCTTCCAGCCCAAGGTTGCTGTCCTCTAGTGGGATTTGAACCACTGACCTTCCAGCCTGTGGTACCTTGCCCCAACCACTAGGCCACTCCTCCCTCTATATAAATCACTATAATTTATGCCAGTGGTTCTCAACCTAGTCCTTGAGACATCCTTAGCTAATCGGGTTTTCAGGACAACCACAATGAATATGGATGAGAGAGATTTGCATACACTGCTTCCAGTCTATGCAAATCTCTCTCGTGCATAGTCTCTGTGGTTAGCCTAGAAACCTGGCTGGCTCGGTGTGTCCCGAAGACTGGTGTGAAAACACCTGCTTTACACGCATACCTGCAAAAAGTAGGTGAAGTCATTTACCCCAGATCTAGGGCTGGTTTAAGTCATCACAGATTAATTTAAGGTGCATTCTTTGCCATGTACTCTAGTAATTCATAATGTACTTAACCTTATCAACTAGGCATAAAATATGCTTGTAAAGATGCACGTTAACTAGAGGTGACTTTATAAAGTTACCCAAATACACATTCTATGCGCGCTACACTATTAATACTTTACATGCTAAAGCTGTTAATGTGTTATTTTACTGCAGGTTGCATTATTATGCAATGGCACCTAGTTACTACAGACGCACATTAATGCATTTTACTAACTCTAGCTGTACATATTTTAAGATGCGCTAATGAACCAAATGCTTGCTAACAAATGCATACACCTACTACTTACTCAGAAAGAAGTGCTTTTTGAAACCTGCCTATATTTCGGGGAGGTATTGCCTGGGAGGTATTGGTGTGGGGGAGGCAGTAGTGTATGCAGTTTTGCATTTTGAATACGATGAACCTTGTTTTTTGAAGGAAAGGGATCCACAGAAAAGCAGGTGCAGATTTCTGTGGGGGTTTCCCCTTAGGCAGTTTTCAAAGGGAAAGTACAGGCAGACTTTGCACACATTGAAGAAAGGTGCACTTACGGCAGGATTAGCGGCAACACCAGTGCGCAGTAAGTGCCTCTATCGTGTGCTATCTGGGGTGGGCTTAGCAACCTCTTTGCCGTTAATGCACAATCGTGAATTCTAATGTGCTAGTGGCAATGTGCTCGCCATCCCAACCTACCCACTGCGCCCTAGAGCATGATGTCTGATTACTGTGCATTTTAGTTACCAGCAGCTGGTATGCAGATTCACCATTGCCAATGACTACATGCTGAAATGCACATTAACTGGCTAGCAATGTTTAGTTAAAGGGCCCCATTGTTTTGAAAAATTGCCCCCACAGTGAGTGAAGGCTCGTCTCTAACTAAAATAAATATTAAAAGTCTGGAAGAGCTCGGGACAAATTTTGAGCAGCTACCCTGGAATGACTCTGCTGAAGAGCCTGGCAGTCATTCTCCTGACAGTGGTTCATATCAGCTGGGTTCGAGCTGGCTGATTTGCAAGTCCTTATTGGTTCACGTGGACAGACTTGAGAACAAATGGCAGGTGAAGTAAGAATTTAGAAGGCCACAAAAGGGGCTCTGACCTTCGCCAAATATAGTCCATTGCAATATGAGTAAGTTATTGAAAGGTCTTTATGGTTTGCACTGAAGGTAAGGATACCCATTCCAAGAAGATTAGGAGCAAATTTTAGATCTAGTTTGAGAGTCATGAACTGAAGGTGGCTTTCTCTGTTGCATTATCCTGAGGAAAGCTCCTCTTACCAAATGCACCCACGCATGCACCCACAAGAAGCCCCACCTATAGCTCCATGTCAGGGAACAGGCCGAGTCGCTCCTGCTTTTACTCTAATTGCTTCTATGGTATTCTAGTCCTCCAGTTTGAGTCTGCGCATGTGAAAGACATACATTCAGGATTGGCTCTTGCTGCCCTTTTGCTAAGAAGCCACAGTGACCTCCTATCCCATGTCTGGTCTTGCCCATTGCATTTATGGATTTGTAGTTTCATTTTTTCTAGGCAAGGCACAACTACAATCCAGAGAGGCAATGGGGGGAAAACCATAAACGAATCACCCTCTCCAGACTGAACTGGGTCAGATGGCAGATCTACATGGAACCCTGTCGTCAGTCTTCCCTGATCTCCTTGAGGAAATCAGCTGGGAGAAGGGCTATTCCCTGTAAATGCACCTGTGTGCTCCTGAACCAAGCCAGCACCAGCTGAACGTTCCTGAAGGTGACACTGTAGACCATAAAGCTCAGCTCAGGACAGCAGGAGGCTTCATGAGACAGAAATAAACATTCATTAACAAATTCATCTCTCTCATCATCGAAAAAGAATTCAATAAAATGTTGTTCTATCCTTGTAAATTAACATGTGATTCTAAAAGAACAGCTGGAGGGGAGGGATTGCAAAGACAGCTCTAGAATTTATGGCTGAGAAATTGTATCTGCCAAAAATTAAATACATAAAAATACTGTAGCTGCCATGGTTTTCTGCATTTTGAGCTCTGCAAACCGCAGCCAAGTCTTTTCGGTGCTACAGGACTGTATGATTACAGTGTCACTTGCTGGCAGTGTTCAGCGCCCTTTTACTTTATGATACTGACAGTCTCACCAAATATTTCTGAGAAAGGTTACACAAACCTCTCATGCTTGGCTCAGTGGATCCTGGGCAAGCGAAACTCATAAATCAGCTGCTGTACAAGCTATAACGGATCGTCACCAAAATTTTCCGCAAGCGTGCCTTTTCCATTCTATTCCACTTGTTACATTTCTTAATCGCTTTTTTACAATGCACCTCAAAGCCTTGTACAAAAAGATTAAAACAGATGAACATACAACACAAACATATTACATAGAAACATGACAGCCTATGTAGACCTTAAATCTGAATGTGTATCGGAACTACCTACAGGGCTGGTGTTACCATTAGGTGAACTAGGTGATTGCCTGCAGTGCCAATGGTCTAAGGGTGGCCTATTGCCACCTCTGTTGCCCCTCTCTGGGACCTGAAGCAGCAGCAATGCCTTTAAACCTCTGGTGCTGTGGTACTGTTTGTGCTTCCCCCCCCCCCCCCGAGGCAGATTTCCTGTTTGCAGGGGGAGAGAAGCTGCTAGACCAGTCGCTTCTATCTCCATGCTAAAGGAAATGGAATTGGAGAGGATAGAAGCAGGAACAAACCACAGCACCAGAGGTTATGGTAAGACCTGTGGTGCAGTCTTAAAAGCATTACCGCTACTGCATGTCCTAGAGAGGGGCGAGGGCAGGAGCAGGGGGTGCCAGGAATGAGGTTCACCTAAAGAGTCTCATATACTTCAACCAGCCCTGCCTACTTGCTACTATGCCCCTCCCCATGACCTTTGTTCATTTTATAAGCTGCTCATATTTGGACCCTTGTTGCCCACTGCCAACTCTCAACTCCTCACTTTTCACCTTGCTGTACCATATACCCGGAAGAATCTTCCCGAGATGGTGCATCATGTTCCATTTCTGTCCATATTTAATTCCTTCCTAAAAACTACCTTTTTGCGGTCACCCTTAAAATTTAAACTCTTGCTTTTCAAAACCTTAGCTGCCTCGATTTTAGCCATGTTCCTTTTTTTTGTCATCTATGGGGCATGTTTACCGAAGTGCGGTAGGCTGTTTTGCAGTTACCGGGCAGCATAAGTAAAAATGCTGAGCAATAGCTGCAAAACCAGTGGATGTTTCCTAGAAAAAAAAAGGTGCCAGTACTCATATGCAGGTTTCTTTCATTAATACATGAGGACTATGGGTGAATTTTAGCAGGCAATGAAAAATGTGCCACCACCGAGTACCCCCTCAAAAAAAGCCATGGTAAAAATCTGAGTATCTGCAAGGTGTGGCCAGAACTAGCCCTGCTGATACAAACAGGGCTAGTACTTGCCAATGCAGGGATTGTGGGATAAAGGGTGGGAGCAAGGGGAGGACAGAGCAAGTAGTTGCTCTGTCCTCCCTGGTTGTAGTGGTACCCTACTGATCCCCTCCTCGGCCCACAGGTCCCCCTAGCTAAAGCCGGGGCACCGAAGCACTGGCACCTTTGAAGGTCGCCTCCCATTTTATTACGCCCATGGACAGCACCCTACCCCTAAGGAATGCTGCTGGCAGGGGGGGGGGGGCCTGGCTCCCTTTTGATGCAAGCCTTTCAACTAGCAGTTAGGCTCCACTTTCCCCTCCCCAACTCATGTCTCCTGGATAACCAGTAAGTGACCCTCCCAGGCCCCACACCCCTGTAACCCCCAAGGCCCTTACCTTAACAATCCATGGCAAGTCTAATGGGAAGGGGTCAGGAGTGGTTCCTCCCTGCTTTTGCCCTCCTCATTTCCATCACCATCACTATACAAAATGGAGCCGGTCTTGTGATTCTGCCACCTAGTGATAAGATGTTGACACAACAATCTTTCCTACCTTAGTGCTGTGGGGGGTTGTACGGGGAAGCTAGACAAGGAAGGGTTAAGGGGCAAATTGGGGGCGGCATCAGGGCAGATGGGGGTTGTTGGCCCAGGACATACAGGTCCATTCCAATGTTGACCCTGTACAATTGGAGCCGACGGCTTGGAGGTGGAATAAGTTCCCCAGTCAGGTGCATCTAGCAGGCCTGCGGCTGGGAAGCAGCAGGAAGGGGCATAGGAGCTTCCCTGCAGCACAACCCTGGTCGGGCTGTGGGGAAAGCACCTTTTCAGCTGGCGGCCGAGGATCATGACTTTTAAATAGAGCTGCGGTGCCAAGCAACCGGACATCATGGTGCCACGATGGCTCCATTTAAAAGCCCTGACTCAGTTAATCGGGCAAGGTCTGTACGTGCAGGCCAGACTGAATCGCAGTCCCGGCCTGCACATACAGGCCTGTTCGTGATTCTGATCCCGTGGGGCTAGATGTGTCCGGCGGGATCAGAATCACGACTCCCTCTATGTGTCTGGTTCTGACAGGCGCACAGAGGGCCTGTATGTCCCGGATGGAATTGGGCCCCATGTGTCTTGGCTAGATTGTAATCTCCACAGTGAAGGAACTGCCTCCACAGTGCTGTCTAGGTCTAGTAATTGTTTGGAAACGAAAACATGTAGTAGTCGTAGTGGTGGTGGTGGTAGTGGCAGTAGCAATATTGCATCAAAATACCTTCAACCACAATAGATCTAAAATTTCCAGTTTCTGTTAAGACCTTTAACCTAAAGTTAGTGATGGAAGTCCATGAATTTGTAGGTGTCTCTCGCCCGACTGAATGCACTGTCTATGACATAAGTTACAGGGACAAATAAGGATGGCTATCATCAGATTTTTTTTTGTTCATGCCAAGGGAAATTTTCAAAACTATGTGGGCAGGTACAACGTCCACAGGCACTCTTACCCCCATTTTGAAAAGGAAATTAGTGATGGTTTGCATCTTCTTTTTCTGTGGCTACTTCTTTTGTGAAAAATCATGTGCAAAACAATGGAGGCAATTTTATAAGGAGCCGTGCAAAGTTTTATGCACTATCAACACATGTAAGTCATGTATTTTCAGTGACTTACACGTAAGGCTTGGTCTTTACCTCAGGTCGATGGCACATACTTTTGGTGTGAGCATGCACAGAGGCGGAGTGCACATTTACACATGTAAATTATAAAATACTATAACTTACGCGTGCTCCTTAGAAATCTAGGTGCAGGCATATATGCCAGCCTTAGAGCTGGTTTAAGTGCTCGCGCCTCTGCACTTATGCCCCTATTTTATAAGGAAAACTATGCACCCACTTTTTTTTTTTTATAAAATAGGCCTTAGATAAGCATTTTCTAGTTGCCTAAAACTAGGCGCCCGGTTATAAAATTACCCTTCACATGCATTGTTGCTTCCTCCAGCCCAGCTCTGCCCTGGAAACGGCTCTGCAAAAATGTAGGTAAAATTAATCATGCTGCTGAACAACGCCCCTTATGTTTACCTCTCTAGAGATTTGGCAGTTTTCAAATAGTCCGTTCACCTATAAGTAGCCATTCACATGGGTGAATGGCTTTGGAACGTCGCCTTGCCCATAGCAACAATACGATGGTATCTCATTACAACAGATGAGCTGATGTTAGGGAAGACGTTGAAGTGCTATATCAATCAATGTACAGGACTCACTTTGGAAGAGGTGATTTCAGTTTATTGTAACTAAAGGCTGCTGGAAAGAAGGATTGCTGTAAAATAATCCTAATTATTGCATTTACAGACTGCTTAAGCCAAAACCGCCACGAGGTACAGCACAAAATAACAAAACAATTAAATTACTGTATCAAATTAACAAGACTGCCAGCCAGCCGAATCAAGAACTGGGGGAGAAAAAAACCTGAGACAGAGCTAGCAAAAAAACCCAAATTATAACAACAAATAAACCAAGAAGCAGACACAAACAGCAGAGCGGCGAGAAAACAAAGACGTTTTCAGTGTTTTGCCTGGTTGCATGCCAAATGTTGTTGTGGGATGTGATCTCCAGGGGAAGGGAACTGAAGAGGTGGGATCAGGCAAATGGAAAGATTTGCTGCCAGCGTCAACACAACATAACATGAGATAGCATAGCATAAAAGTTTGGGGCCAATATTCAAAGCCCACAGCAGTCAGCTGTAGCCCTTACACGCTGGCAGGACCTTCAGTGGTTATATCTGGATAGGAGCTGCTGCTGCTGCTGAACACTGGGGCCGTGGCGCTAGCCGGATAAATAACGACACTTATCCGATTCATGTTTTTTCGATCCACACTTATCCAGATTGCAACTTAATCCAGCTTTTCATGTGGCTTAAACTGCCCAGATAGGTGATGACTGAAAATCTGCTAACCGGATAGGTATGGATAGTGCTGACACTTTGTCCCTAAATTGGGGCGGACTGGGGGGATATTCACTAGCACTGAATAAATAGTGTCCCTGAATATTGCAGTCAGCATCTTTAGCTGTTTGGTTTCCTGTTGGCCGACTAGCTAAGGTTTCTGAATATCGACCCCTTTATTCCTAATACGCCATACCGTTGAGGAGCTCAAGCTATAGCACATCAACTTAACACATAAAACTACAGCAAGACCGAGGCGCTAATCATCACACGAAACTCCAACTTCATCCCCCCATGACATCAAGATAGGCACCACAACCATACCCATACAATCAGAAGTGAAATACCTTGAAGTGACAATGGACAAAGAACTTAACCTTCAGTCCCACATCAGCAGAACCACCAAAAAATGCATACCACAGGATGAGACTAGTACGACGCCTCAAGCCCCTCCTCACTCAGGAACACTTCCGCACAGTTTGTCAAGCACTAATAACCCCAAGCCTAGACTTCTGCAACCCAATCTATCTAAGTCTAACGAAACAGACACTAAGACCATTGCAACTGGCACAAAACACTGCAGCACGCGTAATTGCTGGTACCACAAGACAAGAACACATCACACCCATCCTAAAAGAGCTCCACTGGCTGCCTATCAGTGCCCGCATTAGATACAAGACAATCTTAAACATTTTCAAAATCAAACATCAATCATCAGCTTTCAGCCTATACCCACTCATACAACCAGACAACAGCACAAGACCGAGAAGAAGAGGCACATCCAACCGTGTCAACACACCTAAAGATATCAACAGAATATGCAAGGACACCGAAAAACGAGCCTTATCAAAGGTGCCACCAACAATCTGGAACACCCTCACCGACGAACTGCGTTCAACAACAGACCTTAAGGAGTTCAGGAAACTACTGAAGACAACCCTCTTCATAGAACACTATGGTGACATTACTTAAACCATGCAACGGACACCTCAAATCCCCCCACATGTCACTATAATTGTAATTAAGCAAGGAACTGATACCCATAGCATTGTAAATAGCGCACGCTGTAAATAGCACCACAAGAATCAACGTCCAGACACACTTACACACATACACTACTCACTGCATGTGCACACTATGCACTGTATCTTATTGATTGTTTGCTGTTCAGACCACCTTGATTGCAGGATAAGGCGGTATAGAAATATGTTTAAATAAATAAATAAATAAAAGGCCACACACAGTTTCCTGCCTGTTAACACAGCCAAGAGGACAACATGCTTACTTTCCATATATCCCAGCACACCCTAGCTCAAAATAGTGGCCTGATCTCTGACCATGGACCAGTACAGGGTCAGCAGGCACAGGGTCAACAGGCTTGCTCTAGCTGCTGTGGGCTGGGGAAGGACAATGCAGTGTGTTTAAGAGGGTCAGGCACATGCCAGATGAACGTCTTTGACTGTCTCTAAACCCCCCCCCCCCAACAAAAGAATTAAAAAGCGTGATCAAGTTATTCTTCTCAAAGCAGAATCTTCTGTTCGTTCTTTGCAAGAGTGAAAATTGTTAAAGGCATAGGACAACAAAGAATAATTTTATAAAGCTTTTCCATCTGTAAGCCTGTTTTATACACAGAAATAGGGCTGTACCAAGGGTTATGCAAGCTGTGTGACTGCAGAGATTGCAAAGTACAGAAAGGGCACCGATATCATCACTGGGCTTCCAGAAAGCTCAAAAAGAGCGAGTTACTACACATGGCTGGGACAGAGGGGAACATCAGATTCGTTAATTGCATAGAAAAGGGCTTTTATAAAATTGTGTGATGCTATACTCACCTAAATGGGGCTCGCTCAGCCTGTCGGGGGCTCGCTCAGCCCGAAGTGACTCTGTCCCGGTGGTTGCTGCTCTTTATGCTGGTCCCTCTGCCCTGATTGGGCTCGAGCTTAGGCGGGGCATGGAGACGACTACTCCAAGAAGCAACGCAACAAGGATCCAAACACTAAGCAGCCACCCCGGAACAGAGCAGAGAGGAAGAGGAAGCAAGTCCACACCATCGCGTCCGGAATGGTGAGCAAACTGAGTCAAGCAAACCACAAGCATGCATCCCAGCTATCAGTACCTCTTGGCCTACCTCACAATCCTGCACACCATAGCACCTTACACACATGGCACCTATGCACAGACACCATCACCGATCCTCCTCCTGCTTACACCGGCCCACACAAATGCCCTGGCTGCCCTTCCCTCTAGGGTCCCAGCGCACTAAGCCAACAACATTCAAACTGCACAATACCTCATGTACTCCACCCATTCAGGCCACCCACAGCACCCGCACCAACCCAGTCATAACATCCGCTATAAGATGTGCACTAATAAATACAAGATCAATCTGAAACAAGCTGAACACTATCCACGACCTTATACTGGACCAGAAACTGGATTTAATCTGCTTCATGGAGACCTGGCTTGATGATTCTGACCAGGTTATCCTGAATCAAGTCACTGCATCAGACTTCTCGGCATTTAACTGCATCAGAGTGCACAAGAGGGGAGGTGGAAGCCTTATATTAGCTAGAAAGGACTTCAGATTTAAACTGAGTTCTATCAGCAATTCAACTGAATCCAGTACAGTCAGCATATCCAACAAATACCTTCGCATCTGTCTCACCTACAGGCCACCTAATGCCGCGGCCGAGCATCTCTCCACGGTACTAGAAGCAGTATGCGCACACAGCGGACAGCACAAACCTCTAATTGCACTAGGGGACTACAACTTAACCTCCACACCTACCAAAGAAGCTACAGCATTCCTTAGGGCCAACACACCTGGTGGATCAGGGCAAAGTTACAACCCCAACAATCACCCCGGTCCCATGGCCAGATCATCATATAATAGCCTTCTCCTTGATCTTGGACAACCCCTCTCGGCACATGGAAGAGGAGAGCAAAACCAAACGATTCAAAGCATACAACAAAGATGCCTTTCTAGAAAACATAATACCAAAGCTCCATCAGGAGTGTGCCACCCTCAACAAAACCATAGAGGAATGGCACCAGATTATAGCAAAGGCAGCATCAGCTCCCAGCAAAGGGATTCCACATGGACACAGGAGACCCAGTGCTCTCTGGTACTCAAACGAAATCAGGGATGCAAAACGCATACTCAGAAGACTGGAAAGGAAATGGAGGCGTACCAAATCACAGGACAATATGAACAAATACAGATCCAAGCAAATGGAATACAACACCCTTATCGATCAGCACAAGCAACAGCACCATACCAATTTAATCATAAGATCAGCCAATAAGCCCAGGGAACTATTTAACATTGTGCAGAAGCTAACCAAAGATTCCACCCAGCATTGCACCCACCATCTGGACCCACAAGAATTTGCAGATGACCTAAAATCAAAGAACGCTACCCAAAAATGAGCACCCCTCCTACCCAGTCTTACAACCTACAAACAACAGAACTTCAGCAATCTTGGGAAGACTACAGCATACCATCAATACAACAAATAGAAAACATAGTGAACAACCTTAACACAACAACCTCGCCAGCTGACCCATGCCCAGTGGCATAGATCAAAGCCACTAGGAACCAATTATCTCACTATCTCTACAAAATCGTAAAAGAATTCCTCCAGCAGGGCCACATGCCGTGAGCCCTAAAACAAGCCACAATATGTCCGACCCTCAAGAGCAACACACTGAGCCCCTCTGAGACAAAATCCTACCGCCCCATCTCCAGCCTACCATTCCTTGTAAAAGTCAAAAACAACTACAGGACCACATAGATTTGAATGCCCCACTGGACACCCACCAACATGGCTTCAAACCATGACACAATGTGGAAACTCTACTCACCTCCCTCTTCGACAATCTCCTAAAAGGTATAGATAACATAAAGAAAGGATTCCTGCTAGCATTCACTTTCTCTGTCAGGCCTATGACCTTCCTGCTCCTGTTGGTGGCTCGGACTCCTCCCCTTCAGGCCCCCCTCACTGCTAGTTTTGTGACCCCCTACCTAACTTACCAGACAGCTCCCTCCCCTTGCCCTGTATCTCAGTTTCTCCCATGTTGTGTCTCATCTCTGTCATACTTTTTCGTTCCTTTTTCTCTTTTACTTTCCTGTCTATTAATGGCATTCCTTTCTCCCCTTTATTTTTTGTACACTGCCCTGACGCTACGGCAAGGGCGGTATATCAAGTTCTGCAAATAAAGATAAACATAAAGACATCGCAGCGGCATTTGACACAGTGTCCCACACCATATTGCTAAAACGTCTTCAACAGATTGGAATAAGTAAGAACATCCTGAAGGTTAAAGACTTACATCAAGCTTGAATGTTGAAAAATACTATCTTGGAAGCCCAGACCAGCTGTATTCCACGCTTTAAGAAAAGTGGAAGTCCAAAAAACTGCCAGCATGGTTTAAAGATGAGGTCAGAGAGGTTGTTGCCAAAAAAGCATCTTTCAGGAAATGGTAAAAAGAGCCAAACAACGAAACCTGGAAACAGCACAAGCACTGGCAAGTCAAATGCAAGGCATTGATAAGGCAGGCAAAGGGAGAATTTGAGAAGAAGATTGCTGCGGAAGCAAAAATGTGAAATAAACTCTTTTTCAAGTACATTCATAGCAAAAAACCTGTGAGAGAGTCAGTTGGTACATTAGATGATACAGGAGTTAAAGGGGCACTAAGAGGCGACAAGGCGATAGTGGAGAGACTGAATGAATTCTTTGCTTCGGTCTTTACTGAGGAAGATGTAGGGATGTTACCCATGACTGAAGTGGTATTTAAAGATGCGGAAGAATTGAAAGAAATATCGATACAACGGGAAGATGTATTACAACTATTAGATAAACTGAAGAGTAGCAAATCACCTGGGCCGGATGGTATACATCCAAGGGTGTTGAAAGAACTGAAATATGAGATTGCAGACCTGCTAAATCTTTGAATTTTCATTAAAATCATCTGTAATACCTGAAGATTGGAGGATCGCCAATGTAACGCCAATTTTTAAAAAGGGTTCCAGGGGTGATCCAGGAAACTACAGACCAGTGAGCCTGACGTCAGTACCGGAAAAAATGGTAGAAACCATCATAAAGAACAAAATTACTCAGCATGTAGATAGTCATGGCCTAATGGGAGACAGCCAACATGGCTTTAGACAAGGAAGATCTTGTCTTACTAATCTGTTTAGTTTTTTGGAAGGTGTGAATAAACAGGTGGACAAAGGTGAGTCAGTTGATATAGTGTATCTGAACTTTCAGAAAGCCTTTGACAAGGTCCCTCATCAGAGACATTTGGCAAAACTAAAGAGTCATGGGATAGGAGGCAGTGTATTATTGTGGATCAGGAACTGGTTAAAAGATAGAAAGCAGAGGGTAGGGCTAAATGGCCAATTTTCCCAATGGAGAAAGGTGAATAGTGGTGTACCACAGGGATCTGTGCTGGGTCCGCTGTTTTTTGACATATTCATAAATGACCTGGAAAGGGGAATAACGAGTGAGGTTATCAAATTTGCAGATGACACAAAACTATTTAAAGTTGTTAAAACCCAAGAGGATTGTGGAAAATTGCAAGAGGATGTTGATAAATTTGAAGACTGGGCATCAAAATGGCAGATGAAATTTAATGTGGACAAGTGCAAAGTTATGCACCTAGGGAAAAACAACCCAAACTAAGGTTACACGTTGTAAGGTTTCACATTAGGAACCACCACCCAGGAAAAAGATTTAGGCGTCATTGTGGATAACATGTTGAAACCATCGGCCCAGTGTGCAGCGGTGGCCAAGAGAGCAAATAGAATGCTAGATATCATAAGGAAAGGAATGGAAAATAAAACAAAAGATATTATAATGCCTCTATATCATTCCATGGTGAGACCGCACCTTGAATATTGTGTGCAATTCTGGTCGCCGTATCTTAAAAAGGATATAGCGTTATTAGAAAAGGTTCAGAGAAGAGCCACCAAAAATGGTAAAGGGGATGGAATGATACTCCTATGAAGAAAGGCTAAAAAGGTTAGGGCTCTTTAACCTGTAAAAGAGATGGCTGAGGGGAGATTTGATAAAAGTCTATAAATTAATGAACGGAATGGAACGGGTAAACGTAGATCAATTGTTTACATTATCAGAATATAGAAAGACTAGGGGACATGCAATGAAGCTACAGGGTAAACTATTTAAGACTAATAAAAGAAAATATTTTTTTACTCAACGTGTAATCAAACTCTGGAATTTGTTACCGGAGGATGTAGTAAAGGCTGTTAGTGTAGCTGGGTTTAAAAAAGGTTTGGACAAGTTCCTGGAGGAAAGGTCCATAAACCATTATTAAGAAGGGACCCAGGATATCAATGCTTGACCCAATACAAGCATTGTGGAACCTGTGTCTTTTGGGGAAACTGCTAGGTACGTATAACCTAGATTGGCCACTGTTGGAAACAGGATACTGGGCTTGATGGAACTTGGTCTGACCCAGAATGGCATATCTTATGTTCTTATGTAAGTGGTTTACCTTCTACTTGAATGACCGGACACAGCAAGTCAAATGTGTGCAAAAGAAATCAATGCAGTTTCCCGTCACCCAAGGAATGGAGTAGAGGAGTGGCCTAGTGGTTGGGGCAAGGTACTTCAGGCCGGAAGGTCAGGGGTTCAATTCCCACTAGAGGACAGCAACCTTGGGCCGGAAGGACTGGGGTTTCTAGTCTCACAGGTGCTCCTTGTGGTCTTGGGCAAGCCACTTAACCCTCCATAGCCCATATTCCCTGTAAAATAGTTATCTCCAAGTTATAATGCCCTGTTCAATGTACTTTCAGTTTTGTTCAATGTAAACCGCACTGATGCAGAATAGCACGGTATATAAGAGAATGTAAATAAATAAATAAATACCACAAGGTTCAACACTATCATCAATACTCTTTAATATATACCTCCAACCCATATTCAACATTATCAAATGCCACAAGATACTCTACCACCTCTATGCTGACGACATTATGATATACACCCCAATTAACCTACAATCTCCTGACATGACAGCAATCACAAGATGCCTTGAAGACATGAACGCCTGGCTCACCACTAACAACCTGACAGTCAACTTTGATAAAACTGAGGCGATGTTCATCACTAGAGACTCCACTTTCAATCCACCACATGGAATCAGCATCCCAAACAAAACTATAATGGTCAAGGAAGAAGTAAGATACCCGGGCATTACCTTGGACAGAGTGCTGAACCTAAAGTCTCACATCACGAAATCTGCAGCAAAAGCCTACCACCACCTGAGGATCATCATCAGAAAACTCAAACCGATTAATGACCAAGACCACTTCCACACAGTCTGCCAGGTGATCATCACCCCACTGCTAGACTATGGGAACTAATTATACCAGGGCCTCCCCCAACAGACTATCCTCCCACTTCAATTGGTGCAGACATGGCGGCTCGAGTCATCACAGGCACTGCAAGATCTGAACACATTACCCCTGTCCTGCAACAGCTACACTGGCTACCAATAATTGCAAGGGCAAAATACAAAACGATCCTGGACATCTTCAAAATCTTCCACCACCACTCAACTAATGCACTCTAAGACACAATAACCAGAGATGTCAGCAGCAGGCCCAGAAGAACCAATAACAGCAACAGGATCAACACACCCGCAGGCTATCACAAAACCAAGCAGGCAGCTTCTAACAGTGCCCCCTCTCTACTGGCACCTAAACTATGGAACTCCCTCCCTATGGACATAAGGACCCTAAATGACACCAAAGACTTCTGCAAGGCACCCAAGACTTCTCTTTTATTGAGACCTACGACCAGCCACCTTATGTGGTCGACCACTAAAATACCACCCAACTGTTCTAATAGTGACACACACCACATGGCCCCAACTACCCTCGTCCAGTTGGGCCACCAGGCGCTCAGTATCTACGTATGTGAGTCATACCGCCTCTTGTTAAATGTTCCCCTCCAAATTGTCTAGTAACCACTTTGATTGAAGGATAAGGTGGTACACAAATCTGTCTAAATAAATAAATAAATAAAATGGTTCATGCATAGAAAGAGCATACCTATTTTTAAACAATCTGTTTCTAGGCTTTTCTGGGGGTGTAGTATGGGCGGGGCAGAGGTGGGATTCCAAAATACAAGCATGTTTTATAAAATACACAGGTACATGTGTAGAATAAAACCTTTTCCAGAGCAGGTGTAAATTTCTGTGTGGAAATTTGTACAACCAGGGCTGCCTTTTCTGCCCTGCAGTTGCTTAAAACCTATAGGAGACAAGCCCCAAGATGCCTTCAGGAGGTTGGAGTTTTTTGTTGCTTAGATATGTGCTTCAGCCTCTGGAAAATTTACAGGGTTCAAATGATTTGTATCAGATCTAGTAAGATTGGTTAACTCTAAATGAAATAGTGGGTACTGAGCCCTTTGGTGTAAGGTACTGTGTTCAGAATAAAAGAAGACAAAAAATATTTGAACCATTAGGGTGGATTGTGGTGCAACAGGATCGGCATTGGTCACCCCTGTCCTACGGCCTGGCTGCATTTTACAAATTCTTTTGCAAAAACATGGAGTACATGAGACAAAGTCAATGCGGATGCAGTTAATGGCACCCACTGAGGTGGCAGTAAGTGAACCTGCACTGATTGTACCACATGAACGGGGAGCACTTGCCAATAGTGCCCGTGTTACTCATGTTATGGATACTCTGCCCAAGAACAACCCATTCTCTATCCCAACTCACATTGTTCATGTAGTGTGGAATCTTTAGTGTGGCTGCATTTTCAGTACATGATGTTTTTTGCTGTGACACACTTGCTGTATGCTGACCTCTGCACTACCTGGGAGTGCGCTTTAGTAAACATAGCCCCAAAATGGCAGAATTGCAGGGTTTCTGCATGTTTCTGGGTATTTTGTGTGTTTTTTCATGCATTGTGCTCTTTCACAAAAAAAAAACGTCTCCACTTTACTACATCAGACTCTAAAAGAGTCCAAATGACTGATGAAATTTAATGTGAACAAGTGCAAAGTTATGCGTCATCATGGATAATATATTGAAACCCTCCACCCAGTGTGCAGCGGCAGCCAAGAAAGCAAGTAGAATGCTAGGAATCATAAGAAAAGGAATGGAAAATAAAACAAAAATATATAATGCCTCTGTTCATTTCATGGTGTGATCGCACCTTGAATATTGTGTGCTTCTGTGGAAAAGGTACAGAGAAGAGCAACCAAAATGGTAAAGGGGATGGAAGGATACTCCTATGAGAAAAGGCTTAAAAGGTTAGGGCTCTTCAACTTGGAAAATAGTTGACTGAGGGGAGATACGATAAAGATCTATAAATTAATGAATGGAGTTTAATGGGTAAATGTAGATCAGTTGTTTACTCCATCAAATAGCAGAAAGACTAGGGGACAAGCAATGAAGCAACAATGTAACCCATTTAAGACTAATAAGAGAAATTAATTTTTCACTTAACATGTAATCAAACTCTGGAATTCGTTAATGGAGGATGTAGTAAAAGCTTTTAGTGTAGCTGGGTTTCATAAAGGTTTGGACAAGTTCCTGGAGGAAAGGTCCATAAACTAAAGAGGACCTGGGAAATCCACCACTTGCCTCAGGACAAGCATTATGGAACCTGTGTTCCTGTTTTGGGAACCTGACAGGTACTTGTGACCTGGATTGGCCACTGTTGGAAACGGGATACTGGGCTTGATGGACCTTGGTCTGACCCATTGTGGCATTTCTTATGTTCTTACTGTATCTTAAGAGTCTCATGCATCTGAAGATATTGGTGAGTCCAAAACATCAGTCTTCAGATTAGTCAGAGGTCTTAGAGTCCTCTTCAAGATCCTAAATGCTATTTGTGGGGTGATAGTCTTGAAATGGTTATGTGCAAAGGTTACCAGACTAGTCACTTTGGAAAGTCTACACTAAAACTTAAGACCCTACGAAAATCAATTTGTCCTTTTACAAGGTTGTTATGAAACAAGTGCTTCATACATTCAGAAGTAGCTAGGAGAGACGGGACTGTTTTATCAGGAAGATAGGAGCCCTAAATAGAGCTCAGGGAAACATTATTTTAAGGGTAAAAGAAAAAGCATATAGAAGTTGGTTAGGGGATTATAAATATAATATAAATATAAAAGAAATGGAAAGAAGAGACTGCTGGGAAATATGGTTTGGAAGACCTTTGCAAATAACTAATTAGGAAGAAGACAGTGCTCACAAAAGAGGGTGGTAATAAGTGGGAAATGCAACTGAGACTAATTAGTGAGCTATTGTGAGGAAACTGCTAGGAGAGAGACAAAATCAGGGAGCCAGGGGTGATCTTACCCATACTCAAATGCGGAGATGTCGTAAACTTTGGGTTATAAATTAGGAAGTTACTAAAGTACAGTTAAGGAGGAGGTTTAATCTAGCTACTTTACGAAATTTATGCCAAGTTAAACATAGACCAATAATGGATATCAAGCAAATGACAAACACCTAAAGCAATAGAGCAACTTTTAAATTAGATAATGGGGAAAAGCTGACAGTCACTCAAGAGCACATGGTTCAGAATGATGCATCTTTGAAGGATACTAGCAAAATAGAGAGATTAGAGCATCCCTATAGAGAGGTTCCACTAAAGGTAAAAGTAACCCAGCAGCCTTTTCTAGATGAAAGTTTCTAGGTGAAATAAAATGATAGCTCCCCTTCATGTTGGTTCCTGAACCAGCTGCTTCATGAAGCGATTTACACCTAGTCCTTAGTGGAACTTTGAATCTCTTGTGAGAGGTAACAGTGTTGGGACCACTTGGCAGTAGCAATCATAACATGATCACATTTGTTTTAAAAAATGAAGGCAGGATAACAAGGAAATCCACAGTACTAGCATTAAACTTTCAAAAAGAAGACTGTGATAAAATGAGGAAAATGGTTAAAAAAAAGAAAAAGCTAAAAGGAGCAACTGCAAAGGATGAGAGTTTACATCAGGCCTGGGTACATCAGGTTATTTAAAAATAATACTATCTTGGAAGCCCAGATCAGATGAATTCCACACTTTAAGAAAGGTGGAAGGAAGGGCAAATGACAGACAGCATGGCTTAAAAGTGAAGTCAGAGAGGCTGTTATAGCTAAGAGAAAAATCATTCAGAAAATAGAAAAAAGAACTAAATAAAAACAGAAAATAACATAAGTACTGGCAAGTTAAATACAAGGCATTGATAAAGGAGGCAAAAAGAGAATTTGAAAGAAGTTTGCTGTGGAAGCAAAATCACATAATAAAAACTTTTTCAAGTACATTCATATCAAAACACCTGTGAGAGAGCTAGTTGGACCATTAGATGACAGAGGGGTAAAAGGTGCACTAAGAGGACAAGTCTGTAACAGAGAGACTGAATGAATTATTTGCTTCAGTTTTTACTAAAGATGATGTAGAAAATTTACCTTGATAAATTGGGAAGAGGTAATAAAGTTCTTTGTTAAACTAAAGAGCAGCATATCACCTGGACTGTTTGGCATACATCCCAGGGTGATGAAATAACTGAAATATGAGATTGCAGACCTGCTTTTAGTGATCTGTGAACTAACATTAAAATCATCTGTAGTACCTGAGGATTAGAGAGTTGTCAATATAACACCAATTTTTAAAAAGGGTTCAAGGGTGATCCACGAAAATCCAAACCGGTGAGCTTGACATTTGTACCAGGCAAAATGATAGAAACCATTATAAAGAACAAAATTACTGAACATGTAGATAGTCATGGTTTAATGGCAGAAAGCCAACATGAATTTAGGAACATGAAGGAAAGCCTTGTCTCACTAATCGCTTACATTTTTCTTAAGATGTGAATAAACAGATAGATAAAAGTGAGGCGGTTGACATAGTGTATCTGGATTTTAAGGAAAGCCTTTGACAAGGACTCTCAGGAGAGACTCTTGGGGAAATTAAAAAGTTACAGATTAGGAGGCAGTATATTATTGTGGATCAGGAACTGGTTAAAAAATAGAAAACAGAGAATAGGGTTAAAAGACCAATTTTCTCAAAGGAGTAAGGTGAATAGTAGAGTACCTCAGGGGTCTATGCTGGGCCTGCTGCTTTTAAACATATTCATAAATGACTTGAAATTGGAATAATGAGTGAGGTGATCAAATTTGCAGATGAGACCCAAGTTGTTAAAACCCAAGAGGTTTGTGAAAAACTGCAAGAGGCCTTGATAACTTGGAAGATTGGCTTTCAAATGGCAGATGAAATTTAATGTGAACAAGTTCAAAGTTATGCATGTGGAGGCTGATTCAGAGCCCTGAACATTGGGTACAAATGGACGGGGCACATTGGTACCCGATTCTGCAACCCGTGGGAACTATAGGTTCCCGCAGTTACAGAATCGGGCACTTAGACAGCCTGGAGCGTACGGCATTCAGAACGAAGAGACATACAGCATGTTGCCTATCTCCACCGCACAGTGCTCCTACTGGTTTGCTGATGCTGTGCCGTTCCTTCGCCCTGGCACCAGGATGCCCAGTAGGAGCACACAATGCCTGGCAGTGAAATTGCTCTCCTTTCCCCTCCACCCGACCCTCGGTGGGGGCAGCCAGGGCTGGGATTGGGCAGCAGGGGCTCACCTGCAGCTGATTCATGTCTGTGGGGGGGGGGGGGGGGTCTGCATGCCCCGATTTCTCCCACTTCTGGGTTTATTCCACCTCAAAAGGTGACATCTGACGTCTATCCTGCCCCCACCAGACGTACAGAGGCCTGCCCTGAATGGCCTCTGGAAACAGCAAGAAGTGAAGCGGAGTCAAACCACCACAAAAGGTCAAAACAGCTTTATTGTCCCCAAAAAAATATGTTTTGACCTTTTGAGGTGGTTTGACTCCGCTTCGCTTCTTGCAGTTTCCTGTTTGCCTGTGGGTGGCTGTGCCTATTCTGACTCTCTGAATGGGCTCTGTACACTTGGGTGCCTGCCCCCCCCCCACTCCATTCTTGTTCCACCCAGGCGCTGCCCCCTCCCGCCCCCATCCAGCGCTCCCCACACAAAGGCCCTGTGCATATGGTGAGCAGGACCACTGTAATGCAGTCCCAGGCCTGTTCGGGGATTGGACATTCAAACCCGCTATTTGTGTGTCAGAATCAACCCCTTAGGGAAGAACAAGCCAAACTACAGTTACACGATGCAAGGTTTCACATTAGGAATCACCACCCAGGAAAAGGACGTAGGCGTCATTGTCGATAATACATTGAAACACTCTGCCCAATGTTTAGCAGCGGCCAAGAAAGCAAATAGAATGCTAGAAATCATAAGGAAAGGAATGGAGAATAAAACAAATGATGTTATAATGCCTCTGTTTTGTTCCATGGTGCGACCGTACCTTGAATATTATGTGTAATTCTGGTTGCCATATCTTAAAATGGATATAGTGGAACTAGAAAAGGTACAGAGAAGAACCACCAAAATGGTAAAGGGGATGGAAGGATACCCCTATGGCTTTAAAGATTAGGGCTTTTCAACTTGGAAAAAAGATGGGAGGGGAGATATGAGAGAGGTCTATGAAATAATGAATTGAGTAGAATGGATAAACGTAGATCAATTGTTTACCGCTTCAAATCATAGAAAAACTAGGGGACACACAATTAAGCTACAATATAGCCCATTTACAACCTAGGAGAAAATATTTTTTTTTCACTCAACATGTAATCAAACTCTGGAATTCATTACTGGAGAATGTAGCAAAAGCTATTAATGTAGCTGGGTTTAAAAAAGGTTTGGACAGGTTCCTGGAGGAAAAGTCCATAAACCATTGTTATAAAGGACCTGGGAAATACACTGTTTACCTCTGAAGTAAGCAGCATGGATTCTGTGCACCTTTTTGGGAACCTGACAAGGTACTTGTGACCTAAATTGGCCACTGTTGGAACAGGATACTGAGCTTGATGGACCTTTGGTCTGACCCAGTATTGCACGTCTTATGTTCTTATGTTTAAAATGGCTTAAAGTTAACAAAAATAATTGTAATAACCTCATCAAAAAATTAATAAAGATGCCATAAAACTGATTCTATATAATCATAAAGTGTTGGTTTGACCTAGAAGGGAACTACCACTATGCATCACTGTGCTATGCTGGTGTCTTAGTTCAGGGACTGGAAGCTAAGGCGATAATTTTGTAACAAGCTGTCTACATTCATGGTGTGGTGTGCCGGTGCCATGACATCTGGTCGCCTTGGCACAGACATGTCCAGCCTGAGCAACCTATGGCCAACTGCATAGAGTGACCCTTTCTCTGCCACCTGACCCCTGGTGGGGGCAGTCAGGGCTGGAATTGGGTGGTGGGGCACCTCCCGCAGCAGCTCAAGGTCTGTTAGGGGGCTGCAAACCCCAATCACCCCCACGTCCAGCACTTTTTCCGCCTTCGGGGTGGAATAAGGTGGGCATCCAGCGCTGTTCTGGGGAACGTACAGAGGCCTGTCCTGAGTGGTCTCTGTATGTCTGGGTGCCTGTCCCTGCCCTGCACTGCCCACACTCCGCCTCTGCAATGCCCCCTGCTGCCATGGGTCAGAATCAACCCCATAGGCTCCTGTGTGTCTTTAAAATACTAGCACAAATCCTGCAGATATTGTGCTGACATAGAAGGCATGGACATTCCTCATTCCTGAGAGCAGCATGAATGTTAGCATGTACTTTAAGCAGGTATTTTATAAAATATGCAAGTAAATAGTGACTCCACCCCTGCTTCCCTCGTTATCTGTTTTGAAGCATGTCCACAGTACAAATATGCGCCTGCTTGTACTGCATCAACTTTATATATGACCTATCCAGAGGGTCACCATGAGCCGACATCTACTCAATCAATAACATAAAATTACCGAGCCAGCCCCTCCAAACAAACAAAAACGTGGTTCACTTATCTTTTTGTCGGATGAAGCCGGGGGAAGTCTGAACGACACTCTAACCCCTCCAGGCGGCAACATCCATTTTATTTAATATTAAATGTAGACTTCATCTAAAAAATTTAACTTAATGTTCATAGAAACTTCTTCAAAGTGCAGCACAACACAATCCACTTCAAGCATAGCACGACGTGCACGTTTCGGGATCCGCTCCCTGTATCAAGTGCAATCTCCTTCAAGCTGTGCTAACTGCCAAATGTCGCCGAGTTCACATACTCGGTATGTTTTTAGAAGGGATTATTTTTGGCTACTAACAGCCATCATTCACCTGAACAATCCAATCAGATGGTAGGGGCACCCCACTGTATTCATGTGCAAATGGTCATTTTAGGAAGGGTCCAATTTACATGTGCATGTCAATATCACGTCCAAGTTTCATGGGGACGTATCTGGGGAGTGACCTGGTCATGGCCTGGGTGGGAGAAAAATGTAGATATATGTCTATATGCCCTATTTCATATAGGGAATGCATGCGTAAGTCAAAAACAATCCATGTCCAAATTGACACCTGCCCCCTGACACGAATAGGGATTTGAAAAATGCTGGTTTTGGCCAGTCCTTTCTAGAAGGCATTAAGGGGGCTATCTCTCTTAATCCCCCAATGTTTATTTCCTCCTCAAAATCGAAATGAGGAACAACTTGAGACTTCTGTGTATGATTAAGAGTGGCTGCACATCTATGTTTGCAAAATGGCTCAGATACATGTGTTAAGTGCTGACATTTACACGTGATTGTTGTGAAATACCAGCGTTTGCATGTATAAGTCACTCGGCTTCCTCCACTGATATTTCCCACATCTATATTTGTGAAATGGCTCCTCCCACTGCATGTGGCTATGCATTTTAGAAACAGCTCCATGTTTAGCAAATCTGTTTCTGAAATACTGGCACAATTGTAAATGTGGTAACTCCAATTTCTTTGTGACAGCACGTCGGGTGAGGGCAGGGGTTGGTTATCCCCAGCTGATGCTACTTATGAGAGCTTATACATTAGGCACTAAAACAAGGCAGTCTAATAAAATCTTTGACACATAGTAGCAGAGAGCATTCATGTGCGGTTGCAGGGGCTACACAGCCCTTTGGTGATGCTCATATGCCACCGTGACCGTTTCCCACACATTTTTTGCCTATGCCTGTGTGTCATGATTATGTCACATGAAAATCTGTCACATGTGCTGGCTTCTCATGCCATGTTCACAGCCAGTCCTTCCATGATCCTCACAACTGTGTGCTCTGTCCTGGTGACCCAGCCTGTGTATCCATGATCTATACTTCCTCCCTGGCCACCAACCTCCCTGCAGCATCCCCTCCATATATTTGGATGAGCCCATCCCATGCTATATGGACCTTTGGCCTCTACTCTGCCTGTGGCTGCAGCTCTACAGGTCTCTGGCTGTGTGTCGCTGATCCTACATATACCATGCTCATTGTGGCTATGCATCTGCTGGCCCTGTGTGCCATTCCATGTTGTGGATGCCAGCAAGTGGTATACGTATCTTGTCCATGTGCTGTTCTGATGTTGCACTGGGGGGATGGAGGCATCTCTCATTGAAACCCTCAGCATCATGCATCATGACTTACCATACTGCTGATGGATCTTGCCATGTAACCGATGCAGCAAGTGGGGTCTGACCCGCCTCATGGCAGAGAATCAGTTCTTATAGACTCCAGGTCCCTCAGTATATGGAAGTATCTGGTGAAAGGAGGAGGATATACTGCTTAGCATTTACAACGGTCCAGCTGTTGACCCCCCGTTCTCTACCTGTTACGTATGCACCTAACTCTGGCTCTGTGTGGATTTGTGTTGGGGGTGGGGGTATTCCATACAGAGTGATCTGTGAGCCTCGACATGGAATCCTGCAGTACCTCCTGCTCCCAGATGCTGCCTGCATCCTGATTCCATCCTTGCTGACGTCCTTGTCCCCCACACAATCCATGGTTATCCCTCAGGGCTGTCAGTCTTTGTGTACTCTATGCTCATACTGTGGCTGCTCACCTAGGTTGCAGCTCTTGTGTGCCTGCTCTGCCTGTAATTATATCTACATTGTGTTGTGCACTGGGGTTTGTCTGGGGATGGCATCCTCATTGCTACAACATGGACATTTGGCATGGCAGCTGTGGCATTACCCAGATGCACCAGCGATCAACACCCTTCCCATGTGATAGTTGCTATGATTCCTATATTCTGCACCTATTCCTGTGTCACCATATGACCTGCCCATGTGTGCCGGCACCCCCTCCCTGGGTACTGAGTGCGTGTGTGTGTGTGTGTGTGCATGTGAGTGTGTGTATTTGTGTGTGTGTGTACATGTGCCTCTCAATTGGCTACTGTGATCTGCCAATCCTTGCCTTCCCCTGTCACAGTGGCTATATCAGAGAGGGACCACCCTTCATTGCTCCCCTTTTCACCCTGCCCTGTCTGCTTCAATTCCTTGCCTGCCTACTATATACCTTCCTGATACATGTCCCTCATTATGCTGTAGCCCTGGTTGACGAACCATGCCAGAGTGAGGCAGATCTGCTCACAGACCCTTTTTGCTGCAGCATGTGTGGGTCTGCGATATCATGAATGGAATAGGACCTACTCCTGCTCGATAACTAGCCTGCCTTGTGGCCATCACATGCCCTCTCCTCTCTGCAGAAATTTCACAGTTGAGGGTAGAGAGGGAGTTGGACACATCCTGCTTCCTTCTCCATGTGCACATTTCCCCTAATGCTATACATGTAGCCACATCTTACAATGGCGTACATATTTTTGGCAACAAACAACTGTCCAAGAGCAAAATAAAATCTAAAAATTACACAAACCGCCCTTGAAGAATAGATACACTCCCAAACAACTCAATAATTTCAATAATAAATTAACACATCACATTGGCACCAATTGACCTCAGGATGGCTAGAGCCCTACATTTAGTGATAAATCACTATAGGGAACAGCTGACGCTCATATCACAGGTCAAGTAGCCATTCTTTCAATCCTTACTTTAAGCACAATAACCAATTCTACAACCTCAGCATTTACTTCTGGGAAAATAGATACTCTAAACCACATTCATCAATAATCTCAATCATACAACTCACACACCATCCATTCATACAAAAAGCGTCATAGGCATCCCAGCAATAGGATGAGCGTTGCAAAGGCAATCATTAATATCCTAAAAAGGAAAAGAGAATAAATATAAGAAGCGGTTAGCCAAACCCGCTAATAGCATTAATAAACACTTATCTTCAAGAGTGCTGTGTATCACTCCATTCTTGCAATGAAAGTCCAACGCCCAACCGATATGCTGCAAAGGGCACCAACAGACAGCGCTACACAGAGAACTCTATAACTAATGCGATTCAATTCAAATAGCCTTCACCAAAAAACCCTACGAAAGCTCTCGTTTCGCCACTAAGGCTTCGTCAGGGGAAAGATGGCAAGTTTAAAAATCCACTGACTTCCTAAAGGAGTCTCTGCTCAAAAAACCATGGCGTCTGATGTCACATTTATACACCCTCACAACCAATCACAACCTGCCACATCAACATCTACAAACCAAAATAGGAGGAGCTCCACAGTGACACTAACCAATAAGCTAATGAAACAAAAATAATTACAAAAATAAAGACCACTCAATTCTATCGTTAAGGCCAGATGGAAACATTGTATTTAGCGAATATATCCATCACTGTTCCTTCTGCAACAGAAGTTTGTTGCGATCACCACGCCGGACGTTACTAGGAACATATTCTAATACTGTGCAAGAAAGAGTCTCAAAGGCATGTTCAAAATCCATACAATGCTGAATTAAAGGAGTATCCACACGAGATTTATGGAGACTGTATTTATGCTCAGCCAAACGGGTTCGTAAAGGACGAGTAGTCTTTCTGACATATAATAATGAACACGGGCACCAAAGTCCATAGACAACATGAGTAGTATTGCAAGTAGTAGCGCTCATGGATCTCCGTACCTTGACTCGATACTTCTCACAGTGATCGGGAACCATAAGCTTACAGAAGGAACAGCGTTGACAAGCCGCATGGCCCACAATTAAAGATGCTGAAACATCCCGCCGTGGCACTGCAGGACATAAGCGATCTCGCAAGTTCTGACCACGGCTATACGCTAGCCGTAGCTGATAATTAGATAAAACAGGATGTGCACTGAAAAGAGTCCATCTTTTACGAATCGCAGCTGCAATTCGGCGCGATAAACTAGAATATTGTAACACATAATTGTTATTTTTGTTTCATTAGCTTATTGGTTAGTGTCACTGTGGAGCTCCTCCTATTTTGGTTTGTAGATGTTGATGTGGCAGGTTGTGATTGGTTGTGAGGGTGTATAAATGTGACGTCAGATGCCATGGTTTTTTGAGCAGAGATTCCTTTAGGAAGTCAGTGGATTTTTAAACTTGCCATCTTTCCCCTGACGAAGCCTTAGTGGCGAAACGAGAGCTTTCATAGGGTTTTTTGGTGAAGGCTATTTGAATTGAATCGAATTAGTTATAGAGTTCTCTGCGTAGCGCTGTCTGTTGGTGCCCTTTGCAGCATATCGGTTGGGCATTGAACTTTCATTGCAAGAATGGAGTGATACACAGCACTCTTGAAGATAAGTGTTTATTAATGCTATTAGCGGGTTCAGGGCCGGCCCGTCCATTAAGCAAGAATGTTTTTTGCACAGGGCCCCACGTTTCAGGGGGCCCCACGCAAAAAACATTCTTCATCCCAAATTTAAAAAAACAAACAAAAAAAAACCAGCTGCTTCTGCCGCGGCAGCATCAAGAGTGCCGCCGCGGGGCCCCCCTCCTGCCCGGCAGAGCCGCCCAGTCCCTGCATCGTAGGCTGGCGTCATCCCCGAACGCGGGCTTCCCATCAGCCCCAGCGGGATTAACAGAGCCGCGAGAAACTCTCGTGGCTCTGAAAAGAAGCCCGCGTTCGGGGATGATGCCAGCCTACGATGCAGGGACTGAGCGGCTCTGCTGGGCAGGGGGGAGGCTCTGCCGGGCAGGAGGGGGGGGCCCCGCGGCGGCACTCTTGATGCTGCCGCGGCAGAAGCAGCTGAGTCTTTTTTTTGTTTTTTTAAACTTGGGATGATAGGGGGGAAGGGGGTTTAGGACTGGTACCAGTGGCTGGGGGGGGGGGGAGGCTAAGACTGGAAGTGGGCTGATAGGGGAGGGTTAGGACTAGTAATGGGCCGGGGGGGGGGGTGCTAAGACTGGAAGTGGGCTGATGGGGGGGGGGTAGGACTGGTAATGGGCTATGGGGAGGGCTGACTGGAAATGGGCGGAGGGGGGTGTTAGGACTGTTAATTGGCTATGGGGGGGGCTAAGACTGGAAATGGGCTGAAGGGGAGGTTTAGGACTGGTAATGGGTTGGGGGGGGCTAAGACTGGAAGTGGGCTGATGGGGAGGTTTAGGACTGGTAAGGGGCTAGGGGGGGAGCTAAGACTGGAAATGGGCTGATGGGGTTAGGACTGTTAATGGGCTATGGGAGGGGTTAGGACTGGTAATGGGCTGATGAGGGATTAGGACTGGTAATGGGCTGATGGGGGATTAGGACTGGTAATGGGCTATGGGGGGCTAAGACTGGAAATAGGCTGATGGGGGGGGGGCTAGGCCTGGAAAAAGGGTGATGGGCGTTAGGACGTAATGGGCTGATGGGGGGGGTTAGGACTAGTAATGGGCTATGGGGGGGGGCTAGGACTGGAAATGGGCTGATGGGGGTAAGGAATGGGAAAGGGCAGGTGGGGCTAAGACTGTTAATGGGCTGGGGGGTTGCTAGGACTGGCAATGGGCTGAGCGGAAGGAGGGCTTGAACTGCAAATAGCTGATGGGGACGGGGGCTTGGAATGGAAATGGGTTGTGAGGGGGAGGAAGCTAGGACTGGAAATGGGTGAATTGGCGGGGGGCTAGGACTTGAAATGGACTGATGGAGGGGCTAGAATAGGACTGGAAAGTGGCTGTTGGGGGGTGCTAAGATTGGAAATGGGCTGTGGTGGGGGTTTGGATTGAAATGGACTCATGAAGGGGCTAGAACTGGAAGTAGGCTCATGGGGGGCTTGGATTGGAAATGGGCTGAGTGGAGGGGAGCTAGGATTTGACATGGGCTGATGGGCTCATGGGGGGCTGGGATTGGAAATGAGCTGATGGAGGGACTCGGATGGGACTGGAAATAGATGGGGGAGCTAGGACTGGAAATAGGCTGATGGTGGGTCTAGGATAGGACTGGAAATGGGCTTATGGGGGGCTAGGACTGGAAATGGGCTGATGCGGGGACTAGAAGGGAGCGGATGCTGGGTGGGACTGGAACTAGAATGGAGCTGATGTTGGGGGAGGATTAGAATGGGATGGAGCTGGGAGAGTGAAATGGAGAGGGAAAAAATATTTTGTGTGGGAGGGAAGACAAATCTACAATTGGCCGGATATTGGGAGAGTAAGTGGGGATTGAGAATGGAGGGGTAAAATTTGAGTAGATGAAATAGGAATGAGGAAAGAGCAAAAGGAGAAAGATTAGTATGTTAAAGCAGATGTAGAGAGAGAATGGAAAAAACTAGAAGAGAGAAGAAAAGACAAATGGACAGCAGACGATGGAGAGTTAGCGGAAGACACAAAGAAACCAGAAGAAAGTGACTGGAGCAATTGCAGCTGAAAAAAAATGCACAAAAGGTAAAAAATATCTCTTTATTTTGAATTTATTAATTGGAATATGTCAGCTCTGGGAAATGTGCATCATTAACGTCTGTGCTTTGTTTAGTACAAGAGCAAATTAATGTATAGTTTTATTTCTACAGTGTTGTACATTCCAAGTTTGGCTTTTGGGATTCCAGTTTAATTATTGTCTTCCTGTTTCTAAATTGTGATTCCTTGTTTGGTGATGGTCTATGTTCTGCATGTGTAACTGAGCTGAGGTATTCTGTTTATGTAATTCCTATTTGACATTGCCACTTGTTCTCTTTCCCCAGTAGGTCATGTATTGTTATTCTCTGAAATGTATTGGTTTAATATTTGCAGTGTTGCCTTTTGATAGGTAGAGTATGGTTCTTTGTGAGTCTTGGTAGTGCTGTCAGGATACGGCGGGTTTGCTACGGGTTCTAAATGGGCAGTGTTTGTAGTAGTTCCTAATGTGTCTGGCGGTTGGCACTGGATTATAGTAATGTAGAAGTCTTTTAGTCTTTCTTTATTCATACACTCATTAAGAGGCATGTTTACTAAAAGTTAGTGTATGGTAACATTATGCAAATATTTATGCAAATGAGGCCCCTTATGCAAATGAGGCCCCGCACCGAGTCTCCGCACATGGCCCCGCACCCCCCTTGGGCCACCCCTGAGCGGGTTTGGCTAACCGCTTCTTATATTTATTCTCTTTTCCTTTTTAGGATATTAATGATTGCCTTTGCAACGCTCATCCTATTGCTGGGATGCCTATGACGCTTTTTGTATGAATGGATGGTGTGTGAGTTGTATGATTGAGATTATTGATGAATGTGGTTTAGAGTATCTATTTTCCCAGAAGTAAATGCTGAGGTTGTAGAATTGGTTATTGTGTTTAAAGTAAGGATTGAAAGAATGGCTACTTGACCTGTGATGTGAGCGTCAGCTGTTCCCTATAGTGATTTATCACTAAATGTAGGGCTCTAGCCATCCTGAGGTCAATTGGTGCCAATGTGATGTGTTAATTTATTATTGAAATTATTGAGTTGTTTGGGAGTGTATCTATTCTTCAAGGGCGGTTTGTGTAATTTTCAGAGTACATATTTTTGGCCCCATTTCCGGTAATGGCAATTTTGCATGTTCCCACAAGCCTATTTTCATGGGCACAGATGTCTACTCTTCCCCCCGGCACCCTCATCTACATTCCTGGATGGGCACACTGTTGTTTTACATGCTACATAGACATTTAGACATACATTTGCAAAATCACCTCTCCATCGGCCATGTTAATGTTTGTACATCTAAGTTTAGGCTCCACCCCCTATGTTTTCCCATTCTGAAAGTACACGTCACCCTGATGTGCATACTTACAGAATAATGTCTGCCTAACTATGTGCCCGTCCCCACACATTAGTGACTTGTGGCATTGTTGGCGTGTTACTTTCTGTGGCTCATTATAAAATTCCCTCCGATGTGCAGATCATACAACTTAAGGTCCCACACATGAAAATTCTTTTAAAGTGAATCCATACATCAGATCTTATGAAAATATGCAAACAGTTTTCAAATGGCAAGGCACACTTGGAACCAGAAACTCAATCAGAACTCAAAGTTCAAAGAACGTCTGACAGCAGAACTAGTTTGCCAAAAATATCTCAAAGTATAATCATTCCACAATCTTGCTCAAATAGAACATCTTCAAATTTTCAAATATCCAGCAAGAAATCTTATAAAACGTCACTGCTGAGTAATATTATTCAAAATATGTTTTAATTAATGTGTCTTTGGCATTGCCACTGTGAAGTTCAAAGTACAGCATGCAGGAGTGGTGGTGGTGGAGAACCAGGGAAACCAGCATTCAAATCCCACTTCTGCCTCTTGTAACGCTGGACAGGTCACATCACTCTCTGTTGCCACAGGTACACTTTTGCCTGTAAGACCCACTTGGACAGAGAAATAACTTCTGCTCCTTTTTGTAATTGACCTTGAGTTCAGATTTGGAAGACGACTAATTCCATCTCAGATCCAAAGTTCTCCCCAACCTGAGCCATGCTTCCTGTGAAACACTGCATTAAGGGGAATTTGCATATTCATACCTCGTTGCTGGTAGGTTTGTTAGTTTTACAGACACTTGCGCTCCCTTGGCCTCACTTTCCATTAACACAGAACAGTGCAGTCCTTCAAATACCGTTGTGTGATGCTGACAGATTATTTTTCTCCCCTGCATGGTACATTAGCTATAGCAGTGGCCTTAATCACCCCATCTGTGGGAACTACTGCCTGTAACCGAGCATGACAGACACCGTTTCTGTTCCAGTGGAGCTCTGGGGCAGAGGGGCATTGCTGTCTTGCTGTCCATGTCATGGAACCGCTTCACCCCAGTCTTTGATCCTCAGCAGTTGCTTTTCCCACTGATTAATGATGGGAAGACCAATGTTTTCTGCAGAGGTCTTCAGCCTTTTGAAATTATTCTTGCATTGGCAGTAGCAGCGATAAACTCCTACATGAAATGTTCAAGCAGGTATCTTGTTCTTTAAGCATTCTGGAATTTCTCCTGTATTGCTAGCAAAGCAAAAAGAGATCTACAGGAACAGGGATGATTTTATGTCAGTCTTAACCTGGTGTTGGCAATTTTGCAGTCGATGTGGACTAAATGATGGTTCTCCAAACCTAGCAAAATTTGGCTGTAGTCCACACTTCCTCACCAATAGAGAACTTGCAGAAAATTTGACTTCAGCATCAGACTGAGAAAATCTCAGCCTAACTCGTTTTGATGAAATGTTTGGATTTTCCTCACGTTCATTGACGATTTTCTCAGTGATTCGGGGGAAAGGTCAACAGATACAACAGATTCACAGATTCATAGGGATCTGTATTGAATCTGACAAATTCACGCATTGCAAATGAAGTTGAAGTGCTTGTTTTCAAACACGGACTCACCCATCTGAAGAATCTGCATTGATGTCTTTGGTAAAATTGTGATGTACCAGTTCAGTGAACCACAATCTTTCCTGTATGTGCTGCACACCCTTAAACAATTTGCATAATTCTAGGCATGTATTCCTTTTCGTGATACAATTGAAGAAATCATTAACCAGCTGAGCAGAGGCTAAGAAGGCATGGCCTGACCTTTCTTAAGCTGTTCACAGTGTGAAATAACTGCAAGTTAAAATTGGAAACTAGTACCAGAAATGGCATTTTCTTCCATTTCTGGCCAGAAAAAAACAAATGATATTGTCCATGAGGGTGAAGCTCTCTCATTTTCGTTGTCAGCACATATGATATCACAGCATTGAATGATAGGATTTGCTTTGATTACTAGCCAAGGAAGAAGTATTGCAGGATCCTTCTGGCCAACTTGCAAATCTTTCTCTTTCACGCTTGATGTGCTGCTATATATCAGCACCGGGACACTAATACAATCATCTATCACACATTCTCGATGTTTCGATTGGTCGGCTGGAAGTATCAGAACAGAAGCACATGTACAGCTTAAAGGCTGGGGTATTAACAGATTTAAAAACACAGCCCTACGAGTGCTGGATTAATTTGCTTTGTGTGTACTTCAGTCCTAGCTGGTTACCGGAGAGTTGACATTACTAACAACCTGTGCCCTAGGAATGATTCCTGAACGAATGGGACGATCTTCAGCTGCTATGCATGTTTTTAATAAATAAATCCTCAGCTTACAAACAGAATTTCATTGCCAGCTGAGGCTAGCAGGATGGTTGTTGCATGCAGTTTCCCTATCCTTTTAGGGCTTTTTTTGGTGCATTCTGATTTTAGGACTGTTATTCATAAATTAATCAAATAAATAAAATTCAATACCATACAATAGGTTATCTGAATAGATTTAGGCCTACTCAAGGCAGGCCTAAAGCTCTCTGGACAGTACCAACGTGGTCAATGATTAATACCTACTCGTATATTCAGCACTGCTCTTTAAATGGAAAGCGGAGCTGAGTATGCAATATTTAAGTGCAAGTGCCAGAGCTTAATTTCACACAGTGACCGCACTGACCATATATTCTAGATACCCTGTTATGAAATTCCACTCCAGGTTTGCATGGAAATGCTTACATTGCATGACATATGCTTGTATCTTGCAGCTCTGACTAACTTTCACCACATCAAAGTATGCATAGAAAGAATAGCGCGGTATATAAGAGAATATAAATAAATAAATAAAATAAATAAATAAAATTACCATATGGCCTATCCAGTCTGCCCTTCCATATCAACTACTATAGTCCCTTTTTTCCTTTAGAGATCTTCTGTGTTTCTACCATGCTTTCTTGAACTCAGATACTTCCTCATTTCTACTACCTCCACTGGAAGAGTAGTCCATGCATCTACCCTTCTTTCCATAAAGAAATATTTCTGCATATTACTCCTGAGTCTATCCCCTTTCACCTTCATCCTACACCCCCTCGTTGCAGAGATTTCTTTCAATTGAAAGAGGGTCTCCTCCTGTGCATTTATGCCATGGAGGTATTTAGACATCTCTGTCTTCTCTCTTCTCTCCCATCTTTCCTCCAAAGTATACATATTGAAATCTTTAAGTTTTTTCCCCCTATGCCTTATGAGAAGGCTCACTGACCATTTTGATAGCCACCCTCTGCACCGACTCCATCCTGTTTAGATCCCTTTGAAGGTGCAGTCTCCAGAATTGCACACAATACTCCAAATGAGGGCTCACCAAAGACATATACAGAGGCACTATCACCTCCTTCTTCCTGCTGACTATTCCTCTCCCTATGCACCCAAGCATCATTCTGACTTTCATCGTCACCTTTTCTACCTGTTTAGCCACCTTAAGATCATCAGAAACAATCACACCCAGGTTCTGCTCTTCTTTAGTGGACAGACGTACTTCACTCCACAT
Organism: Ichthyophis bannanicus; assembly: GCA_033557465.1. Taxonomy (NCBI): domain Eukaryota; kingdom Metazoa; phylum Chordata; class Amphibia; order Gymnophiona; family Ichthyophiidae; genus Ichthyophis; species Ichthyophis bannanicus. Next base: position 80,369,376 of record CM066050.1, on the reverse strand, counting down.
ACTGTACTGCTGTCTTGGATTTTTGCAGCCCAAATGCATGATCCTGCAGATTTTACCATTAAATCTCAGCTGTCAAATTCTCAACCATTCTTCAAGATTTACTAGATCCCTCCTCATGTCATCTACACCTTCCTGGGTGTCTATTGCAGATTTGACTTAGATGCTATACATTTGTATTGCATATGACTCCCTGACAATGTTTTCAATGCCTATTTAGTACACACACAAGGACGACTTATAAAATTACCACTCCTGTACCTGCCCAGTGATGGTATGTTTCATTGGTCCAATGCATGCACTTACAGAACAGTGATCACCTACATTAGACACATAAATGGCCATTTACACACATAAATCACTAAAACAACATTCCATGCATAAGCGTGTGTGTTAATCTAAACAACCCTTAGAAAATTACATAAATTACCCCTAAGAGGTTAGTTTTATAAGTGCTGCCTAGATTAACACACACACTTATGCTTTGACATTTTTTGTGTAAGTGGTATATTAAGTTCGTCGATAAAGATGTACTGCACTTCATATAGCTGATGAAATGGACACTTTTTGGCTTAATATATTGGTTCGTCTATAAGATGCCATCTGCCTCTGTCATCTTTGGCTTTGAATATCCCCCCCCCCCCCCTTGTGTACTTTACAGGTGTAAATATGCATGCCTGCTTTTAAGGTATCACCCTTGCTACTTACACTAGTATTTTATAGAAACAAATAGGTGCCTATACTTATTTATAAAATAGACTTAAATAGGTGCCTCTTATCCTAGGTGCCCCGTTATAAAATGACCTTCACAGAGGCCAATATTCATGAGATTTATGCCCTTAAATATTTACTAGGATTGAGTTCCTAAACTTACTCTCTTAGAGGAACATTTCACAATGGGACTTCCAAGCGCAATCTGGAATGTCAAAGCCAGAAGGTCTAGAAAAAAACAAACAAGTTCAGGCACAATTTTGGAAATATGGATGCGCCAAATATGCGTGTGTATCAAACATCTATATAGACGTCCCCAGGACAGCACGTCAGATCTAAGAAGTCTAATAGCATAATGGTTAGAGTAGTGGCTTAAGGTTCAAATCCCAATGTGAGCCTTTGTGATCTAAGGCCAATTATGTAATTCTCCATCTTCTCTGCACCTTCTTGATGCCTATTTGGAAAAGGCCTAGCAATCGACTTCCTGCGATTCATTGCCAAGAAAGCCCAGAGGTAGCTGTGTTGCCAGGAGACAGCACTGACTTGATGGCACGAAAAAAAATTGTGCCTGGAGCAGGTATAAACATTGACTTACCTGCAGATGTTTCTGAGATCTAACCGGGTGTCACTCCCCAGATACGCCTCTGCCACACCCCTGTGCTTATGTGGTTGTCCCTGCACCAGTGACATCTGCAAAGGTCATTTGTGGAATGGCTGCGGAGACATGTCTGTGATTTTGACCTCCATGTGCACATCTTCAGAGGTCCAAATCACAACTAAACCTTTTAAAATTACCCTCAGTTTCAACAAGCTTCTAAATGTAGGATTCTAAAAGCTGGGTGCCAACAGAGGCAGATTTAAATGTTAAGAGTTTAGCACTGATGGTCAACTCTAGATATTCAGGTTAGGCTCTTAAAGACAGGCAAATGAACAACAACCCTAAGTTTAAGAGCATAATTTTTAGGATCCTAAGGCTTTTAAGTGTATCAGAAAACAGAGGATACATTTGGGACCTAACTTTGATGCCTAAATTTAGGAGCTCAGCTGTTTTTGAATAGCGGGCTCTATCTTACTATCTCAGAATACTGATGGACTGTATTGTTAATCATGGCTAAGGCTGTAATACCCTCCTTTTAGGCTTTCTAGTGCTAAATTGAAAATGCCACTGCTTGGTCATGGGGAGATTTTTTTGTGATCACACCTTTCCAGTTCTAGTTAACCTTCGTTGATTTTCTATACCATCCATCTTTTGTTTACTTTTAAAGTTCTGCATAGCATACATCCTGGATTTTTGGACAATAAACTAAAGCCTTATACTCCCATATGTTCCTTAGATCAGAAGGTAACTTTTATTTCTGTATTCCCCCCCCCCCCCCAAAGAGAATAGATTAGCTTGAACTAGAACCCACGATTTCCTATCTTCTGCAGCATCCCTATGGAACTCTTCAGAAAGAATTCCTCTTCAAGGTAACATACGACTTTTAGATGGGGCTTGAAGATGCCATTTTTGCTCATGCTTTCTTTGTTCTGTGGTTCAGTATTAGGACTAGGGCTGCACAGACGACTTATAAATAAACTGAGCATCCTAGGAATAGACCCTAAAGTGACTGACTGGGTTACATAGTAACATAGTAACATAGTAGTTGACGGCAGATAAAGACCAGCCTGGTCCATCCAGTCTGCCCAGCAAGATGGCAAGAGCAGGTGCACCTGTCGCTCCACGCAGGCCACCCCTCCCCATATCCTTGTTCAGGGGTAAACCCACCACTCCATGTAGGACACCCCTATTTGTTGAGACGTTATATGGTTCAGAAGTTAGATGGTACCGTTTATTTTGTTTTTATCCTATTGCTGTAAAGGGATCCTCTGTGTTTGTCCCATGCCTTTTTGAATTCCGTCACCGTGTTCACCCCTACCACTTCCATTGGGAGGGCATTCCAAGCATCCACCATCCTTTCAGTGAAAAAATATTTCCTGATATTGCCTTTCAATTTACCCCCTTGCAGCTTCATGTTATGCCCTCTAGTTTTACAGGTTCCCCGTCTTTGGAAGAGGTTTGTTTGTTCATCATTTCTCTTTAAGTATTTAAAGGTCTGAATCATATCTCCCCTGTCCCTCCTTTCCTCCAAAGTGTACATATTTAGGTCTTCAAGTCTCTTCTCATAAGGCTTCTGACGCAGGCCCCAAATCATTTTGGTCGCCTTCCTCTGAACAGTCTCCAGTCTTTTTACATCCTTTGCAAGATACGGTCTCCAAAACTGAACACAGTATTCCAAGTGAGGCCTCACCAGTGACCTATACAGTGGCATAAGTACCTCTTCTTTTCTGCTGGTAATCCCTCTTTGTATGCAACCCAACATCCTCCTGGCTTTTGCCACCGCCTTGTCGCACTGTTTTGCCACCTTGAGATCATCAGAGATAATCACACCAAGGTCTTTCTCCTGAACCGTGCATACCAACCTTTCGCCCCCTATCGTGTACATTTCTCTTGGATTCCTGCTACGCAAGTGCATGACACTACACTTTTTTGCATTAAATCGTAGTTGCCAAGCATTAGACCAGTCTTCCAGCTTTTGTAGATCTTTCTTCATGTTAACCACTCCCTCGGGGGAGTCCACTCTGTTGCAAATTTTCGTGTCGTCTGCAAAAAGACAGACTTTTCCATTCAGTCCTTCAGCAATATCACTCACAAATACATTGAACAGTGCCGGGCCCAGGACCGAACCCTGGGGTACCCCGCTAATCACCTTCCTCTCATCCGAGTGAGCTCCATGTACAATCACCTTCTGTCGTCTGTCAGTCAACCAATTTCTAATCCAGTTTACTATCTTGGGACCCATCCCCAAGCTACTGAGTTTGTTGACAAGCCTCCGATGAGGAACAGTATCAAAGGCTTTGCTGAAATCCAGGTAGATGACATCCATCGCATGCCCCTGATCTAGTTCCCTGGTCACCCAGTCAAAGAACTCAATCAGATTTGTTTGGCAAGATCGTCCTTCGGTAAAACCATGTTGCCTCGGGTCTTGTAACCTGTTGGTTTTGAGAAAGTTCACTATTCGCTCTTTCAGGAGCACCTCCATTACTTTTCCCGCCACTGAGGTAAGGCTCACGGGCCTGTAGTTTGACACTTCTTCCCTGTCACCACTTTTGTGTAGAGGTACGACATCAGCCATTCTCCAGTCCTGAGGAACCTCTCCTGTTTCCAAGGATCTGTTAAAGACATCCTTTAATGGTCCTGCTAGAACCTCTCTGAGCTCTTTCAGTATCCTGGGATGTATCCCATCCGGTCCCATGGCTTTGTCCACTTTCAGTTTAGCAAGTTGTTCTAACACCTCTTCTTCTGTGAATGGTGTGGTATCTACTTCATTCCCATTTTTATATTTGGGAGTCACAGCTGGTCCATCTCCAGGATCTTCTTTAGTAAACACAGAGCAGAAGTAATTGTTTAGCAATTTCGCTTTTTCAGTGTCACTTTCCACGAGTCCTTCCCCAGCACTTCTGAGTCCTGCAATTCCAACTCTGATCTTTTTCCTTTCCTGAATATACCTGAAGAAATTTTTGTTGCCACCCTTAACATCTTTAGCCATCTTTTCCTCTGCCTTTGATTTTGCTATCTTTATTACTCTTTTAGACTCTTTGAGTTGGATCCTGTATTCATTTCTGTGTTCTTCTGTTTGAAAGCTTTTGAATTTTGCAAAAGTTGTGTTTTTTGCCTTTATATGAGCAGCCACCTCTTTGGAAAACCAAATAGGTTTCCTTCTCCTCTTGCTTTTATTTACTTTTCTTACATATTTATCTGTTGCCCCTTTTATTGCCTCCTTTAGTTTAGCCCATTGCAATTCCACTTCCTTTATCTCCTCCCACCCCGTCATCTCCTCCTTTAAGTACTCTGCCATTTTATTGAAGTCAGTGTATTTGAAGTTTAGGACTTTGAGCTTCCTATGATTGGCCTTTACCATGGCTTTTATTTCAAACCACACCGTGTGATGGTCGCTGTTGCTCACAGGGGCACTCACGCAGACATTCGACACACTATCATCGTTGGTGAGCACTACATCCAGCGTTGAGCTTTCCCTGGTTGGTTCCATCACCATTTGTCTAAGTAATGCATCTTGGAGAGCATCCACAATTTTTTTGCTTCTTTCCAGATGTGCAGAAGGAGTAATCCAATCCACATCAGGTAGATTGAAGTCACCCAATATGATCGCTTCCCCCTTTGTTGCTATCTTGGCAATATCTATAATCAATTCATTGTCTCTCTCTTCAATTTGAGTCAGAGGTCTGTAGACTACAGCAATATGGATGAAATTGGTTGAGTGGGAGGTGACAAAGTATACAGGTAAATGGCACTTGCACTAATGAGAAGGATGCAACTAGCAGAGTGCTGCAGGGATCTGGCCTTGGTCAGATTTTTGTTAAACATTTTTATTAGTAATATTGTTGAAGGGCTGTCGGGTAAGGTTTGCCTCTTTGTGGATACCACCAAAATCTGCAATAGAGTAGACACCTAGGAAGGAGTAAATAACGTATAGAGGGATCTTGTTAAGCTTAAAGTATTGTAAAGAATTTAGCAGCTGAGATGTAACACAAAAAATAATGTAGGGTCATGCATTTGGGCTGCAGCAGTGCAAGAGAGTGGTACAGCATAGGGGATGGAGTACTTCTCGCCACAAAAGAAGAGCGGGACCTGGGTATGATTGTTTCGGATGATCTTAAGATGGCTAAACAGGTAGAAAAGGCAATGGCAAGAAACAGAAGGATGCTTAGCTGCATAGGGAGAGGAATGGCCAGCAGGAAGAAGGAGGTGCTATTGCCTCTGTATAAGTCTTTGGTGAGACCTCATTTGAAGTATTGTGTGCAATTCTGGAGACCGCACCTTCAAAAGGATATAAACAGGCAGAGGGTGGCTACCAAAATGGTCAGTGGACTTCATCATAAGGCTTATGGGAACACACTTAAACATCTCAATATGTATACTTTGGAGGAAAGGCAGGAGAGAGGAGATATGATAGAGATGTTAAATACCTTGGCGGCATAAATGCACAGGAGAAGATCTTCTTTCAATTGAAAGACTTCTCTGCAATATGGGGGCATATGATCAAGGTGAAAGGAGATAAGTTCAGGAATAATATGCAGAAATATTTCTTTACAGAAAGAGTGGTAGATGCATAGAGGTAGTAGAGACAGGGCAGTGTCTGAATTCAAGAAAGCATAGAACCAACACAGAAGATCTCTAAAGGAATAAGAGGTATGGAAGGGCAGACTGGATAGGTCATATGGTCTTTTTCTGCTGTCATGTTTCTATGTTCTTATTTAATCATTATTAGGAGTCTGCATTCGTGAGCATGTATTCAATTAATTTAGATGCCAAAACATTTTAACTGTGCAAATTGCTTTGTATGCATATCTTCCTTCAAAATAATGCACATACAATTGATCTGTGCATGCAAAAAAGTCCTAGAAAGCAGACAAGGCGCACATTTAAATAGAAAATGTTGAAAAAGATCACATGAAAATAGGGAAAAACTTCTTTCTTGCACATGCTTACCATTTATGACTTGCATATCTTAGTATAAGTTCGGTAAAGTAAAAATTCATGACCATAGTTATTCTTATGAAACTGGTCTTGATTTTCAGGTTTTGCTATTGCTAGATCTCAAAGCAGTCTTTAGATCACAGAATTTTGTTTGAACCTTTGAGAGGAATTGGTATTAGAAGTAATGTGGAAAACAGATGGCAGTGTTTAGTAGGGTGAAAACTGTTCTTAGTTGTGGCTGGTAAAGTGCAGGGTAGTACAGGGTTCAGTTGTGTTCCTGATTCTTTTTCAATATGTACTTTCCAGCACTTGGAGAAGTGATTAGACAGTTTGGTAGTGTGTACGATTTCTTTGTTGATAGTTAAGGACCAGCAGAATTAAATTGAATCCTGCTAAATCCATGGTCCTTAGAGTCAGCATAGAGAATAAGAAGTTGGACAGTTATCCCTTGTTAGAGGAGCTGAGTTGTATCTAAGTAAAGCAGCGCGTAGTCTGTGGGTTTGGTTGAATGAACAGCTTACAATGGACAAACAAGTTGCTGCAACTGTGAAAAATAAATTTTGAAGATGGCTTGGCAGCTCTGTCCTTTTTTAGACAAAAATAATCTGTTAGCTGTTATTCATTTCTCGGTTTCATCAAAAAGTGATTATTGTGATGCACTATATTTTGAGCTCCCTACAAGGAGTATTAAATAGCTTCATCTTATGCATAGCATAGCCACCAGATTATGGGAGCTATCCCTAGTAACTGTATTATGCCAATGATGCATGGCCCTCATCGGCTGCCAGTTGCTTGGAGAATAAAATTTAAAGGTTTAAGCATAATTCATGGAGTTTCAACAATCGAGGACCTAGTTAGCAAAGGCTAAGGCTATTGTTGAGCGATTATTCTCCAAATAGATCTTTAAGATCTTTGCAGCTGTCATTACTGAGAGAAATTAAGCTTGTGGTCTCCAGATAGCAAGCATTTCCATGCTGGTTCTATAAAATTCTATTCCATGCAATGCTCGCCAGAAAACCTCTTGAGTTTTTGGAAGTGTATTAAAACACAAATATTTGACCAGGTTTTAGAGCAGTAGAGTCAATGTATAGTTGGTATAGTTAGAGGGATTCCAGAATGAGTCCATTTATAAGAAAAGATTGGTGGGCTAGTATATCCAGGTTCTTGGTTCCAGTTGGAAATCTAAGGATAAAGTTGGAATGATTGTTTTGCTACTTATAAAGTGGTTATGAATAGAATAAATTACTGGAGTTGAGAGGTTGATTCTTAGATTGCTGTTAAAACTAATACAATTCTGAATTCAGTCATTATAACTATTTATTGTATTTCTGATTTTAGAAGCTGATGGTGTTGGGAATATGCATTTATTGTACTCCACCCTCAAGGCTTTTGGTGGAATGGCAAGATATTGGTTTGTCGTCTTCATTGAACTTATTATTTTGGACAGGATTTTCCCCCTAAGCCAACCTAGTGGTTTGTTTAGCTGGACTTTGGTGGCTTTTGTCCCATTGCTTAGCCTTCGAGGACTTGACCAAAGTAGGAAGGAGTTGTAATTTATGGCATTTTTGGTTTGTAGTAAACCAATGGATAATTTGGGACTGCCTGTGTGAAACAATTATATGGTTGTGGCTCCCCAAAGAAAGCATTTGCTGAAACATCGATGTTGGGGACTTGACTAGATGGACATGTGACAGCAAGGAGTATTTTGTGATGTTTACCACAGTTTGACAGTAATGATTTCAGATAAGTAACGTTGGTTCTTTGATGCTGTCGTCAGTTTCAAGAGATGAGTGCACATGGAGTTCTCAGTGAATATAAGTAGCTACCTTGTGCGTATGTTTTAAAGTTCGATAGAGCTCCCTTTTTTTTTTTAAAGAGTAGTTTTTGAAAGAAATAAGTAGAATTGTTTAAAAAAAAAGACATACATTTGGATTATAGGCCCGAGAGACAGATGACGACAGGGTGCAACATGGGCCGTGAGTATCTTCACTTAGCCCGGTAGTCAGAATTTGGTGTCTCCCTAGACATTTGTTAAATGATGTCGAGACTTTTAAGCTCTTCTTACCTTCTGTTTTTTTGTGTGTGTGGTGGCTTTAGGGGAAGGTATGTTGACACTATTTTGATATTTCCATTTCAAATGAATGTACATCCTTATTCTTTGGAATCTAATGTTGGAGAAATCAATTTAAGGATTGCGAATTATTCAATCAAGCCACTACGTTTTATTTCCTCCCTTTCTGCAAAACAACACATTCTTTGAAAAACCCACTTTCGTCTTTAGAGATTCCTTATAAGAGATGCACGTTTCTCACCGAAAAAAAAAAAGCATACGGTTAGATTCTCTTTGCTAATATAATTTAAAATTGGTTAACGCATCCAATTGGCATTTAGTGACACAGGCATCAATTCCACATAAACTTAGTTCTCCGCTTCTAATCATACATATTTAAGCCTAATGAAGCCCCATTCTTAAGCGTGGCTATTATGTGGATGGGTCTCTCTCAGTGAATAGACTCCTTAGGGGGAACTATTGCTGAGGCGAGGAGTCTAACAATGCATTCAACCCTTTCTGCTTATCAGTCAGTGAATACACAGAGTAAAACTGGATTTTTATTTAATCTGGTACTGGGTCTGCATCAGGCTATCTGACGCATTAACAGATAGCGCAGCTTAGTAAAAATGCCCCAAAGAAACAGAGAAACAAAACTAAATGGGAAAAATTGAAAGTGCAGACCCCTAACATTTAGGGATTGCAGCTTTTTGATGATATTGGGGAGAAAGGTTTCAGTTTCAGAGTGATGGTGGATTCTTTTTGGATCTGATTCTGTGTAATGCTATGACAGCAACTTCTACATTGCCTGATTTACCATGGCCATATCTGAAGCATTTAATTTGCATTTTAAAACAGCTTTCATAGTCCACCTTTTAGACAACAATCAATACAAGGTGACTGTTAATATGAAAAATTACAAAATCAATCAATACATCATCCTTAAATTACAAACATATACAACAGCAACAAGATGACATTTTACTTGTGGGGCTTACTGGTGCTTGGCTTGCTCTTCAGAGAGTAGATCTCTCCCATCTTCATCTGGTACCAAGCACTTAAACCTGGGCAGTCATTTTCTGGACCCACCATTTCGTCCTGCTCCTTTATACTTTTCAGATCATTTAACTTTACCTTCTATACAGACTAACAGGCTGATATTCAAAAGGTTTATGATTCTAAGTTTGAAAGCATGAAAAGCACACGACAACAAAGGGCTGGGGGAAAAAGTGAAGAGCTTAGCACCAATTTTCTGCACTAGGTTGATAAATCTAGGCAAACAAGTGGCAAGCCTTAATTTATAAGCATAGGGTTCATTCTGACCCCTGAATAATGGGATCGGATGTCCGGGTTAGATGTCCATACCCCGTTTAGTCCCGGCATTGTATTCTGTGTCCCATGTTCCCCATATGCACAGAGGGCTTGTGTGGAGAAGGCTGGACAGGGGCAGGAGGAGGAAGGCCAGAGGTGGAGAGTGGGCGGAGCAGGGGCAGGCCGTCAGACCTGTACATATAGCGCCTATTCAGGTCACAGCTCTGTATGTCTGGTGGGGGAAAGATGGATGTAGGACATATTCCACCCTGGAGGTGGAATAAATCCCATCAATGACAGGAATCAGGCCAGACTGATGCAGGTGTGTCCCCACCACCTGATTGTGGCCCTGACTGCCCCCACTGAGGGTTGGGCAGCAGGGAAAAGTGCTTTAATCCATGTCCGCCTGAGAGCGCTCCTGCTGGGCATCCCAGTGCCATGGTAATGGGACGCTACGGTACCGGCACAGGTAAGAGGATGTCTTGTACTGTTGAATCAGGGCCACACTGGGCTGTCTGTGCCCGATTCTGCAGCCACGGGAACATCCACTTTTTGGGACATCCGGATGTGCCCCAATCAGAATCGGCCTCATAGGGTCCAGTATTCAAAGTACTGGATATTTAAACACTATGGCAATCATCTGTAACCTTTAAATATCCCTTAGATAATTAATCAATGGCAGTACCTGGATAGTGTCTACTGCTGGATACCTAGATTGGGCAGCCACTATCCAGATAAATCATAGGTCCAGCATTTTCTGCAGCCCTAGCTGGCCACATAACTTATCTGGATAGCAACTGCAAATTGCAACGATTATCTGGATAGTTTCCGTACCACCCTCGCTCCACTCAAGGACTGACCCTGCTCTAGCCAGAGAATGCCGAGGTGGTCTGTAGAGAGACTAAGAGGCACTATCTGGACAGAGAAACCGAATATTTCCTTTACTCGCCTCGGCACATGCAAATAGTGCTATGGGGCGGTGCTGATTTAACTTTATTCAGCTAGCTATCCAGATAGTGCCAATGGCCAGCATGGAATGTGGATATTTAGGGCCAGCCACTTTCCAGATATAGATACTAAATATCTGGATGTTATTTAACTATGGCAGCTGCCGTTTATAAAAAATATTGATCGCTGAGGTTAAATATTGACCCCCCTCAGGTTTTTTTATATCAGGCACTGAGATTTCCGTGGAACAAGGAAATACCTGTTTTACCTGAAATGCAACTCACCTTGATCTCTTAAAAGAGAAGTAATTAAATCTAAAATTAGATCATACATGTTCCATGTGGAAATTACTAGTAAGTGAGATGCGTCAGAAAAGAAAGACAAAACTACTTCAAGGCACAACAGAAACATGTAGAGCACTTCTGAGGAAAGAATTTAAACCCAAATTGATGCTAATCCTTTTCCTTTTTTAAGAAGCTTTTAGCTAGGAAAGCTCTTCTTTTCTGGTCAAATGCTAGGGCTGCATGTCTAAAGGGCAGTCGACTTACCCTTTAACAACCTAGGATGAGGGTAGGTGCTCTTGTCATGAGCAGCGCTGGTGCAGAGAGAACTTTCACCTAGGAGAATTAACGCAATGACTTGACATTTGCAGCTCTTGACAGCCAAATCTCTCCTCATGCTGCAGGTGAACGATTCCCAGAAAAGTCAGAGCTGGGAGCTTCTTCATAACAGGGCAAGGGCTCGTAATTACAGTATCAATGCAAACAATCAAAATAAAGGCCTGCAACAGAGCACACATGGTACATTTCTGACTGGTTAGCGGAGCACTGGATTCTTACACACCCCTCCAATGACCCTAATACCCAAGGAATTATAGTGTTAAATTTCAAGTCAAAAACAGTTTAAAATTTTCCCTTCCTAGTTGTATGAATAGAAAAGACAAATTCAGTTCAGTGCCTTCATAATGGCTCATGATTAACTGTAAGTTTCATTGCATTACTTGCTTGATGGCGTGCCAGTGGTGTAAATGCTACCCAAGCAGCCCCTGCAATGTGGGGGACCCAAGCTAGACTGGGAGGCTCACTTGGGCCAGTAATCCCTAGCCTGTAATGACAGCGGCAGAGAGCATCAAGCAAACATTGAACTTACAATAAAGATGTTTGCCGCACCGTCTCCCACTGCCTCTCTGTTAGCAAAGTACGTTATGTGGCAGTCCATGCTCGGAACACCATCGCCCCGTTGTATGCTCAAAGTCTCACAACACTCCCCAAATCAGCCCTCACAGTGACAATCCTCAGACGGGGTCAGAAAGGGTGTCCTCTTCCAGATCCCAGCTAATATGGATCAGTCATCGGGGTATCACTGGACTGCTGCCTCTATGGCATCCCAAGCCCTAACCCAGTGGTTCTCAACCCAGTCCTCTGGGACCCCTAGGCCAGTCAGGTTTTCAGGATATCCACAATGAATATGCATGAGATAGATCTGCATGCACTGCTTCCATTGTATGCAGATCTACCTCATGCATATTCATTGGGGGTCATTTTGAACCACAAATAAGCCACTTGGATGTGCGGGTAGACGTTTTACTTGCGAAAATGTCTAGAATCATATTCTGAATGTTTGTGGCCCTGCAAGTCCATGGCACATAAACAGAATGTGGGTGGGAGGGGGTGGAATGGGGCATGGCCAGACACAGAGACATATAAAGTGTATTCTGGAGAGACCAGTGTACGTGCACGGTCGGCCCCGCAGATGTCCACGTTATACCTGCAGAAACGTGGAATAAGGGTAGGACTTAGGAATATTTCTGCTCTGCACCTCAATGCGGCCTATATTGGTGAGTGGACGTGAAGCCTATGCTGTGCACTGGTGTGTCTGAAGTCTGGAAAACCACAGCATGCAGTGTCACTGAGCAGAAAGCAGAGGAAAGGGAGGATGTAAGTCAAAGCAACATAAAGAAACTTTGGCATGATGGTGCGTACGTTGTTGGAGGCAGAGTGTGCAATTACATGGATAGATTATAAACTGTTAATCTATGGGGCCCTTTTACTAACGCGTGCTGGGGTTTTGCAACTAATGCGCATTTAGTGCAAAAACTAAAGTGCGGTAGTTGCAACCTCTGTGTGCTAACTACCGAGATTGTGTCCAGCAGGTTACTATTATTAAGCATTCCTATGGCGCTACCAAGAGTATGCAGTGCTATACAGAAACCCAAGTAGGCAGTCCCTGCTCATAGAGCTTACAATCTAGAAGACGAACATACAGCACAAAATAATACAATAGTAAAAAGGGCAATAAGGAGCTGAAACACAAGGGAAGGGGAGCATGATTCGAAGGCGACCTCAAAGAAGTGAGTCTTGAGCTTGGACTTGAAGAGGGTGAAGGTTGTTGGTGATTATCGCATTGAACGGTATCCTAATGCTCTGCTGCAGCATGCACAACTGCCCTGGGTGCACTTAAATCCACCTACTGAGGTGGTGTTAAGTGAATCCACACTAATTGCAAGAGCCGCACTTAGCGTGCAGTGTTTACACCTGTATTACCTGTACAGTGCTCACCATGCCTGCTCTTCACCCCTAACCTGCCCCCTTACCACCCCAATGTGTGATTAACAGCATGGAAATCAGCCCACTCTAACAGGTACCGTGGGTCTCACTTAATGCCCGCCAAATCTTGCACTTCCTCCATAGCACATGTTAGTAAATGGGCCCCTATACGTGTACTGAAAAATAATAGGCATGGACATTTACATGTGCTCTAGGGTAGGTGTAAATATTTGCACTGGCAATGTGGGCATGCATTATGCCACTTGTGCTAGAATTTTATAAAGATGCATTTTAAATGTATTTATTTAACCAGTTTTCTATACCGCCTCATCCTTCAATCAAAGCAGTTTGCATTATCTAATCACTACAAACAGGTTCTGGATACATTCCCTTGTCCACAAAAAGCTCACAATCTATGTGTACCTGAGACAACGGAGGGTTAAGCAGCTTGCCCAAGGCCACAAGGAGTGCCTATAGAACTAGAAACCCCAGTCCCTCTGGCCTGAGGTACCATGTCCTAACCTCTAGGCCACTCCTCCCATAGACAGACTGTTTAGGTGACCCCTGGGATGTACAAGTCAAAACATCTAGAAGTCTGTAGTAGCGGCAATAGATGGATGTAAATACATTTGAAAATTGGCCTCTCCCCTCCACGAAAGATAAGTGTCTCCATCAAAATGACAGGAAATGGGGATGTGCAGAATAAAGACCCAGACACATGCAAGAAATTCCAGAAAAATGCAATTCCAGAAATGTGTACATGCAAAATATGAACATGAGAGGTCGCAGCAAGATAGTGCCAGTATCCCAGAACCTGCACATGGAAATGCGGCCACATCTATGCATGTGCTGGTCATTCTGCAAATGGAGGTGCACAGCAGTGTGGTAGTAAACATAAATGTGTAGAGGTAATGGGTAGAAACTGCATGGGAGCAATACAAGTTAGAGGACAGCTGAGCAAAATGCAGTCTATGTTAACTTATTTATTTATTTATTTATTTAGTATACATTTGTATACCGCTACTTCCAGCGATCAGCAGCGGTTTGATTACAGATTGGAAATTGTCAAATCATAACAGTAAATTTTTGAGGTATAAACACATTGATTAGACAGGAAAGCACAGCACACAGAGAACTATTTTACAGGGAACATGGGCTATGAAGGGTTAAGTGGCTTGCCCAAGACCACAAGGAGCACCTGTGGGACTAGAAACCCCAGTCCTTCCGGCCCAAACTAAGTGCTTCGTCACATGCCTGCAAACTGCATGTAGGTACCTTTCACCTCAGAGACACTATACCCATTATCTTACAAAATAAACACCTCTGGAATTTGTCTAAGGGGCTCACTTCCATAAACAGGCCCACCAGAGATCACGCAGAACTGGTAATCCTGACCTGGCTAGAAGACCTCATGCAAATCCTAGTATTCAGAGGACATTTTCTGATTTGATAGTTTGTACCAGGCCTGGGTTCAAGAATTCAATCACCTGGTAACACACCAACAACTAGCTGACCACATGGCAGAAGAAAGAGTGTTTCTGGAGACCGCAAACAATAGACAGACCTTTTGCGCACCCTACCGAAGAAGAGGCCGGACACTACCTGTAATCTTCCCCTAACTTCTGTCTTTCTTTTTTATTTTGTCTGCCTGTATATAAAGTGCTTCCTCTGGGACTCTCAGGATGAATATTCTGTTTATATTCTCTCTATATACAGCTGTCAGCCTGTCCCTCTCTACTATTACTCACAAACTCCCAAAAGACTTTCTCCCTGCTGATCGCTATCACCCACTATAGCGATGGACTACAAGCTGCCATCAGAGGTACCATATAATGCTTGTTATCTTAACTAAGTAGAATATAGGTCTAATTGTCTACATAGCATGTGAGAATTATGATGAGAGAATTATTATATTTTTATAAGCTCCAGTGCATTTTTCCTAGCAAAAAAGGTGTTGTACTCATATTCAGGAATCTTTCATTAATACATAAAGACCATGGATCAATTTTAACAGGCAATGAAAAAGATGCCCGTACTCAGTACCATCAAGTGCCCCTTCAAATAAAAGCTGTGATCTGTGATCCTCCTGAACAAAATCTGAATAAAACAGATTCAGGACAGGAATCCTTGGGCCTGATATTCAAAGGATTTGTTATTCTATGAAAGTTATGCTCCTAAATTGGCCTCTCTGAAAATTTACTAGGGCTGAGTGCCTACATATTTATTTAAAATGCCATTAAACTCCTAAATTTAGGAGCATAAAAAGCGGGTGGCAATGGGAGCAGATTTAAGGCAGGTGAAAAAAAGGAGTTTAGCACCGACTTTCAGCATTAGGCACCTAAATTAGGCTGATATATTTAGGAAAATGAATGGCAGGCCTAAATTTAGGAAGTCAAAATGAGGTACGAGCACCCGCAAACAAACCAAGGGACAGTTAGAGCAGGGCAAAGAAGAGATCACTTCAAAGTTGTCCAAACCAGCTTTATTAATAAACCCTACACTTGCAGTGTTTCGGCTGATCTGCCTTTTTCAGGGAGTGAAGCAACCTCCAACAGAACATAGGTAAACAATAAGATCAATACAACCCTTAAGAACCATATCATGCATTCACATTGAGCTAAGTGATAAAACAGACAATCAAAATAAATTTAAAAAAAAGATAAAAAAGGTAAAAGGAATTAAAACTATAAATAAGACAGCAAATTTACTTAATAGTGCATTATAGTTAAGCAGACAAAATTATTGCCATTGATAAAATAATAACACCAACATATAAAACAATGCAGTACGAATTAAGGCTGCACGTAACCGAGGATATGTGGAGACGAGGGGGAAATAGAAATAAGTATTAGTTTTAGAAGAACACAGTCAGGACTTTTAGTATATGGAACCTTTTTCTATGCTAAATAAACAGTGTGGGCGTAATGAGAGAGAGGGGAGAAACCACCTACTTAGCTGCGTCCGGAGCTGCATTTATAATCGTCAATCTCTCTGTCTAGAATGAAGTAAAAAAGTACTACTGTAATTCAATGATGTCAAATGCCAATCCTATAAAATGCATGTAAGGAACATTAATAAATGATCTAGTGTCTGTGCGGTCTAAAACTTCAGAGTGGTGCAGAGATGAAAACAGTGTGCCTTGTTAAAAATAAGGGAGTTAAATAGCAACGTATAAATAAGATCATCCACAGGCAAAACGTTGCCAAAATGGTATTCCTTCCATGAAGTTATACAGAAGGCTGTCTCTGGCTAATAATATTTAGGAAACCAGAGGATGAAACAATATTTTTAAGTGGTGTCGGGATTTGTGACTATCACCGCTAGCCCTCGGGTGCCTTTTCAGGGATGTGGAAATGATTTGCACGTGTGAACATGCATTTTCACACCCATGCAAATCACAAACAGAGCTTCTAAAATAACCTCTATAGGCACCTATATGTTTTTAAAAGATTGCGTCTAAGGATTACTAGGGATATGTAGGGTCAAGAGTTAGTTCAAATAGTCTTTGTTTAAATGAAGTTCTATTAATTTTCCTGTGTTTTTTCATATTATTGCATGTATTTATTTTATTTATTTATTTAGTAGGTTTTCTATACCACCTTCTCTTATAATCAAAGCGGTTTACAGCGCAACATAGTAAATTTTACATAAAACATTGGGAAAGGGGGCATGCATGGCATTGGTTTAAACTATTTACAGAATGAGCTATATACATTATGGTACAATGCTTATCAATTAAATGGATGAGGGGGGGCTGTGTTAAGAGGGCCTTGTTATGTAATGTCTCCAAAATGTTCCACATAGAGAGTTGTTTTCAGCTTCTTCCGGAAGTCCTTGTAATCTGAAGTGGCTCTTAGAGAGTCTGGGAGGATTTTCTATAGTGCCGAGGCAGCCAGGGAGAAAGCTCGTCCGGATGTGGATTGGTTGGATTTGGTGAATGCGCTGGGGGTAGCGATGGTGTCTGTAGTGGTGTGCCTTCTGGGTCTCAAGTAGTTCTTCATATTAATGAGGTTCCTTAATATGTCAGCCGATATGGCTTGCTTGATTTTAAAGATGTTCAGAATGGTTTTATATTTGATGTGGGAGGTAATGGGGAGCCAATGGAGGTGGTTCAGGAGGGGGGTGATGTGGTCGTATTTAGATGAGCCAGTTAGGATACGAGCTGTGGTATTCTGTACCATCTGTAGGGGTCGGAGTGCCTGTTTGGATAGGCCTAGGTATGTGGGGTTGCAGTAGTCCAAGATGGGTGTGATTATGGCTTGGAGCACAGTGTGGAAGTGATCTGGACTGAGTAGTGGTTTGAGCCGTCTGATGATACTCAGTTTGTGATAGGCACTCCTAGTTGTCTTGTTTATGTGAGAATGCATATTCAACTCGCGGACGAGGGTGACTCCAAGGTATTTCACTTCTGGTTTGATGGGTATTGTGTTGTTTTTGAGATGGATTGAGTATTTATCTTAATTGCATGCTCTCAATGAGCACTACAGCTTTTTTTGTGCATGAAAATCAATTGTACACACATTTTAGGTTCATGCACTTTTAATTTTTAGATACCCAAATGAGCTCATAATGTGCTTCCCTAGTAGGCGCCTACTTTCACGCTTATAAAATTACTTTCAAGATGTGCCTATTGCAGTCCAAGCTGCCCTTGGAATTTGTGTTCTGCAGAATACAGTTTTCATTTCTCAGCTATTCTCATCATGGACTTTGAGGGGAGAATTTCAGTGTGAAATGTTGAAAACTGCTTTTCATTTTTTTTTAAATTAAAATATTAACAGGAAAGAGAGACTGGTAATGCAGCTGAATGGGTGAATCCGTTACTCTTTTTTCTTGAATTATCTCATCATTGTGAAGTCTGGATTTTGAAATTTTCACTTTCACCATAATTTTTTTGAGGGAGGGGCATTAATAAACATAATTAAAACTCATATCATACATCATCACTGACAAAAGAGTAAAATGTTCATGCCTCAAATATTCTACAGAATTCACATATGCACAAAATTACTTGCCCCAAGCTCTCATTGCCCTGCAGACATTTCAGGTTGAATGATTATCCTGACTGTGACTGAATATAAACACCCTGACCGATGCCATGAAAGGCGACCCAAAGCATCATGGAAAAGGAAATGAAGAAGAGTTTTGGTGCTAGTGGTCTAGAATTTGCAGCTGTGATGTAGTGTTAAAAAAATGCAAAGTCATGCATTTGGGCTGCAAACACTCAAGGAAGTGGTACAGTATGGTGCTGAAATACGTCTGTGCATGAAAGAAGAATAGGACCTACAGTAGGGTGATCATATCTCATCAACTTAAGGTGGTCAAGCTGGTAGAAAAGATGACAGCAAAAGTCAGAAGGATGCTTAGGCTCATAGGGCAAGTAATGGACAGCAGGAAAAAAGAGATATTACCTTGTCTTAGTGTCAGGTGAGAAATTATTTGGAAAACTGTGTATGATTTTGGAGACCAGATCTTCAAAATGATATATATAGGATGAAGCAAGTCCAGAGGATGACTACTAAACAGATCACAAGTTTTCATCATAAAGCAGGTAGAGACAGACTTAAATATGTTTACTTTGAAAGAAAGGTGGGAGAAGGGAAATATGATAGACATTTTAATACCTTTGTGGCATAAATGTACAACAGGAGCAGACCTCTTTCAACTGAAAGGAAGCTCTGGATGAAGGTCAAAGTTGGTAGACTCAGGAGTAACCTAGGATATATTTTTTTACTACTACTTTTATTGTAAGTGCCTGTAAGTCAATGTTGACTCCTCGTGACCCAGCAGCCCCTGGTTTTCTTGGCAAGATATGACTGGAAGTAAACTGCCAAGGCTTTTCTTCTGAGGCAATGGAGGGTAAAGCGATGTGCCTAAGGCCTCTAGGAGTGCCAGTGGGTATTGAACCCAGATTGCCTCAGTGGTAGGCTGTTGCTCTAACCACCAGGGTGGTCATTGTCGTTGTTCTCATTCTCCTCCTCCTCCTCCTCCTCAAGGTGGAGACAAGAACTGTATCTGAATTCCAGAAAGCACAGAGAATCTGTAAGAGAGAGGATAGGATTGTAGAGCCTGATTTTTGCGGGCAGTTACATGGGTAACAGCCCGTTTCACTGTGTAAATGCCTTAACCGGGATTTTCCAAAGGCACCTACATGGGTCGTGCCTTTGGAAAATCCCAGTTAAGTCCCTAATGCCCCCAGATGCTATCCGCTTAGCATCAGCCCATGTTTGGGGCATTCTGGGGTGGAGCAGAGGTAAGGAATGGCACTAAGTGGGTAGCAGTGATTTTCGATGCTGCCCGCTTAGCAAGCTGTGCCTTAAAGGTAGGCAAGGAAAACCTTGGCCTATCTTTAAAGGCGCTGGGCTAAATGGGCAGTATGGAAAATCACTGCTACCCGCTGAGCCTCAGCAGCTACTGACCTATGTGGCGTGACCTGGTTTTTCATTTCCATCGCCGCAGAAATGAAAATCTGGGTCAAAGGGGTTGGTGGGCAAACTATGCACCGATGTGGCGCACAGCCTACCTAAACGAAAATCAGGCCTGTTGAGCTTAGTAGTTGGTAAGGATAGGCAGGCTGGATAGGCCGTATGGTTTTTATGCTCTCATTCTCTATGTTGCTTTGATTTCCTAAAACATATCTGCATATCTCCAGGAAGGATCAGGAGTATTCCTGTCACTAAGTCCCTGGTCAGGGCATAGGCAGCCATTGAAATAGGGACTCAAGGACTTGACGAAAAACAAGAATTGCCTAAGGTAAGTATATTGTCATTTTACTTTCAAGATGAGCAGACAAACAGGAAACATCCAAAAAACATGACAAGATGCTAGGATTCTGAAGTATTAAGAAGTAAAAACAAGGTAGGAACCAAAGCAGGGCATCAGGAACAACACAGCAGACAATATAAGAACATATAAGAACATAAGATATGCCATACTGGGTCAGACCAAGGTCCATCAAGCCCAGTATTCTGTTTCCAACAGTGGCCAATCTAGGTCATATGTACCTAGCAGTTTCCCCAAGAGACACAAGTTCCACAATGCTTGTACTGGGTCAAGCATTGATATCTTCGGTCACTTCTTAATAATGGTTTATGGACCTCTCCTCCAGGAACTTGTCCAAACCTTTTTTAAACCCAGCTACACTAACAGCCTTTACTACATCCTCCGGTAACAAATTCCAGAGTTTGATTACACGTTGAGTGAAAAAATATTTTCTTTTATTAGTCTTAAATAGTTTACCCTGTAGCTTCATTGCATGTCCCCTAGTCTTTCTATATTCTGATAACGTAAACAAACAATCGATCTACGTTTACCCGTTCCACTCCGTTCATTAATTTATAGACTTCTATCATATCTCCCCTCAGCCGTCACTTTTCCAGGTTAAAGAGCCCTAACCTTTTTAGCCTTTCCTCATAGGAGTATCCTTCCATCCCCATGACAAGAACTCAAGACATGACACTCAAGATAGGAACAATGAACTGGTGGGTTACAAACCCAGTGGCGGGCAGAAATGCCCAAGCCAATCCTGGGCTGGTCCTACTGGGCCGATCAGAATACAGGAACTAGAATTATAAACAACACAAGACACAACTAGCAGTGGGCTGGTTGAAAGCAGATCACTATGAGGCTGACTAGCCCTAGGAAGACTGTTGACCTCTAACCTTTGAGGTACCAGCTCAAGGCCAGCTCATGCCTAATAGTTCTGGAGGTGGGATTTAAAATTTGCTGCATAGCGGCAATATTTGTTTGCTATACTGCCAGCTTTATCTGGATATTTCAGCTGCAGAAAGAGCAGGCTGAAAGATATCTAGATAAAATATCCATATACAGTATCCATGATATATTTAATGGCTCAGAAATATGAGTAACTCTTTGAATGTCTGCTTAAAGATATCCAAATGCTTTGTCCTGATATCTTAAAACAGGTTTAGCCCGCTGAAAATGTATCCCACGGGATACTTAGTTGAGAAGACGTTAGGGAGGACCGAGGACTATGGCATTATACCAGGGAATAACTGGGCAGAATAAGGGGGCATTAAATTTCCTTTCTGCCACTATAGTCTGTTTGTATTGTGTGAGCTGGAAACCCAAAGGAGAAGGCAGAAACTGCTCGGCTGTAAAGAAAAAAGATGTGTTGCCTGTTTTATCATATTTACCACCATCTCATCACAACTGCATCCAGAACGGGAAGGTTGAACAGTATGTAGTGTCTTTGTTTTATTATCTGCGGTGGTTGAAATTCCCCTAGGGGATATAGCTATGGCTTTTTCTCTGCAATAGGCAACTAAATGCTTTGAAATTATGCCAGCATATGATCTTGAATGAATCATGTATTTACAATAAGTGCACAAAGCATCACACTCTTTATTTTAGGCCTTTAGTAATTCAGAAAGTATCCTTTCCCTTTAATATGTAGCTAGGTATTATATAGCGTATAAACTTGGTTGCATTGACCCAGGCAGGAAAGACTGGCACATACGAAATTCAGTTCAGTTCATGAGTGTGACCCTGTACTACCAGTACATTAAATTACCAGGTCGGTTCTTCATCTACATTCAAGAGGTTATGACATCTCCAGGTGCCTGCGTCCATATAGAGAACACCAGTCACTTAAAAGAGGCCATGATGAAGGGAGCTGCTGAGGCATGACAGAGGAAATCAAAGAGCCGAGAAAACTAAGAGACAAGGAAACTACAAAGGAGGATGGAAATTGCTTCTATTTGTATCTTTTTTTTTCTCTAATATCTAGGTGCATTTCCTTAACCGTGAGAAACTGGCACAATTAAGACTTGAGGGTTCACTGCTCAGCCAATGCAACTTATCGATGACCTGTATAACCTTGAGTTATTTTAGCCCCGAGATCTTGCATTGATCTGTTATATCATAACCCCGATCTTCCTTTGTCCCAGAAACTGAGCACTTACACTGCTCAGTTAATATATTTCATATATTTTTCTGTACAATTCTATCTCTATACCTCAATAAAGCTGCCTCATCTTATACCAATGGCTCTCAAACCTGTCCTGAAGGGGCAACAGTCAATCACAATGAATCCACAATGAATATATATGACATAGATTCACATATACTGCTTCCAATGGATGCTAATTTATCTCATTTATTTATTTAAACATTTTCTATACTGCTTTGTCCTTCAATCAGAGCGGTTTACATTGTAACAAACATTTTACATAGAACAGTTGAACAGTAACCAGTTTTATTACAATCTACAAAGAACAGTTGAACAGTAAATAGTATTATATTATAGTCTACAAAGAACAAGGAACAATTGTATCTTATCTAGGGGCAAGGTATTCTGAGAACTATGTATATGGTCATGAGGATATGACAACTAGTTACAATTTTAAGCATCATATTTTAAGTTTATTAGTCCATTGCTTTGGGTCAAAAGTCAGTAACTTGGATCATGTAGTTGTTTATGTGGTTAGGTTATAACTCCGTAGTAAGTTGAGAAGAGGTGAGTTTTTAGTTTTTTTCGAAAGTCTTTGATGTCTGATGTTGCCCTCAAGTCGTCTGGGAGAGAGTTCCAAAGTGATGGAGCATAGAATGATAGTGCTCTTTCAGATGTGTTTTGTAAGGTCTTTTGGTATCCAAGGGGTATGGTAATCATATTCTTTTTGTTATTCCTTCTAGGCCAAGTACTTGTGTCTTTTGTTAGTGTCTTGTAAGGTGTATGCTGATAGTTGGTGAATGATCTTGAATATGATTAAGGTTGATTTGTATCTAATACGGGATTGGATTGGAAGCCAGTGTAATTTATTAAGTATTGGTGTGATGTGGTCATGTATATCTGTTCCTGTGATTAGGCAGGCTGCAGTGTTCTGCACCAGTTGGAGTGGTAGTGTAGTTTGCTTTGGGAGATCTTGATATAATGAATTGCAATAGTCGAGCATTGGAGCGATTACGTATTGCTTGGCAGATGGTCCGGAAGTGATCATGGTCTAGAAATGGTTTTAGTCTTCTTATTGTCTTCATCTTGTAGTAGGCATTTGCAGTTGTTTTTGCTATGTGTGGTTGCATGGTTAGGTTTTGATCTATTATGACTCCCAGGTATTTAACTTCTTTTCTCACCGTTATATGTTTTTGTTGTATTTTGATTGACTGTACTGGGGTAAATGTTGTGTCCCTAGTGATGAAGAATGCCTCTGTTGTTTTGTAATTTATTGTTAGGTTGTTCTTATTAAGCCAGGTGATCATGTCTATGTATCTATGTATCTCATAGATACATAGACATGATCAACTGGCTTAACAACATGTCTATGTATCTATGTATCTCATGCATATTCATTGTGGATATCCTGAAACCCGACTGGCTAGTGGTCCCCCAGAACAGGTTTGACAATCATTGGCTTTCACTGTTCTAACCCTGGACATCTACAGAATAGTTCCAATGTACCTCTACCCTGAACTGATCTTGAATCAACTTCTTCTCCAATTTTAAGATCTTGTCCAGCTTTGCTCAAGGATTCCAATTATGCTATATGATTTTTATGGCTATTTTAGTCTGGGGCACTCTTACAGCTATGCATGTATATCAATCCAGTCTTGCTGTACTCTGTCATTTATTTACTTATAAAATTGGCTTGAGCACCTTTCCAATGCAAGTTTATCAAAGCTTAATCATCTATATTCTAAATTGGATTATCAAAAACATTTGTAACTTAAAACAAACAGAATAAACTATAACAAAATGTGACAACACACAAAGTGAGGTCATGCCTGAATGTATGTGTGGTGTATATTTGTCCATAGGATTGAGCTCGGGCAGGGACATGATTTACATGCGTGTTTTCTAAAACACACTGTGCTAACATATATACCCGCTCTTGAGAAGATGTAACGTCTGTGCCTGGAAGGTTGACGCCTTTGCTACTGGATTTGCACTAGCATTTTATAAAGTCACCAAAGGTGCCAGCGTGTCTCTATAAAATGGTGCCAAACTACGTGCCTTCCTGCTTACTTAACCAATGCTCCCTGTTACAAAATGATGCCCTAAATGCCTTAGGCAACAAGGTATTTAGAGCAAAAAGAAATAGATCAGTATTAACCTAATTTGGGTGTACATTCCAAAAACTCACAGTAACAGCTGAAAATATCCTACAGCATGTAGTGGATTTCCTAATGGAAGTCAAGTGCATAAAGGCGGATTGGCCCACTGTACCTGCAATAGAGATTTTAAATAGAAAGAGGACATTTTGGGCATAATTTTATAAAAAATGCATTTAGATTTATATGCAAACAATGCACATAAATCTAGGTATTTTACTCATATATGTGTATAAGTAGCAACATTACTACTACTACTACTGAACATTTGTATAGGACTACAAGACGTACACAGCGCTGCACAGACACGTGTAAAAAAAACGGTTCCTGCTAATTAGAGCTTACAGTCTAGTCAAGACAGACAACACAGTAGCTGTAGACATGGGATACATCTGGGAGAATGGTAAGGAGACACAAAGATCATCAGATGTGTCAAGATCCGAAAGCGGCAGCAAAGAGGTGTGTAAATGACACAGTCACAATTCTATTAGGATGCACGTACATCGGATTGTACATACTTTCACTGTGGGTGTGCACAGGGACCAAGTTTGGATGGCAGATGAGCGGAGTGCCGGATTACAGGCATAAATTATAAAATGCTATCATTTACATGCACTCCTTACAAATTTAGACTTGAGGGTTTACTCCAGTCCTGGGCCTGATGTAAGTGATCTCACCTTAAATTAACCGGTGCTTTCAGCCCTTTTACAATAGTATTTTTTAAAGTATGTGTATCCCTGACTTTATAAAATAGGCATGAGTGGAAGAGTCGTCTAGTGGTGTTTATATGTGAGGGTTGAATTATACCTGGAAAGATTGGGTGGAGGGGGGGGGATGTCCAGCTGCCGCTGAAACGTAAACCTGAATATTCAGGTTGTCCTGATTGGCAGCAAGCTAACAAGGTAGTGGTGATATGTAACTGCTGCTCGCTTAGCTTCCGCCACAAAGGTTAGGTCAGTCTTTGCTGCGCCTTACTTTTGCCACCTTACCATAACTGGGCAGCAGCTCGATGTCGCCGCTGCCCAGTTATGGTTTGGTGCTACCGCCATAATACCTCAATGCTAACCAGTTAGCATCGGGATCTGCAGCAGCAACACCCATGGATAGTCAGTGGCACTAACTGTGTTGAATATCCCTCTCCTAGGGTTTTTGTGTGGCCTTTATAAAACAGGCATAAAATAGGCACCGTTTTTGACATTTCACATAGGCACCCTGTTAATAAAATTAGCCTGTGTTCAGTTAAGAAATTTAGGTTAATTTTCTTTTTATCTTTTTCTTTTTACCTCTTGGTTTTCTAATTTTTTCTATACATTTCTCTCCCTTCTTGAATGCTCTTACTTTTCATTGCCATTCTGCTTTATTTTTCTAGTTTAACATGTTACAAAGAGGGCTGCACATCCCCTATGGCTCCTCTTCCTTATGCTGAAAGTAGGACCACTTAATGGACCATATCTGGACGATCGATGGGACCCTCCCACTACACGACAATGGTCAAAACAAACTCCACTGTTATCAACCTCTCCGGAGTGGCTCTAACATCGACACAACGTGAAGTGTTGTACTTGGGATTATCTTTTGTACCCACATCTAAATATGACCCTTTTAAGATACAGGTCTACTTACAAAATTTTTTTAGAAAGCTTCAAGTCATCCAATTTTTAATGGACAAACAGACTTCGAGAGACTATTCTATTCTGCGACCGCCTTCTAAATGGGTTCCACCTGGCCCTATGGATCCAGCCATTGCCACTTATCAGAATTTGGTTTTACATGAGCTTTCCATCAGGGAAGGCAGATTCATGAGCCAGCATTCGAATATTTCCAAAAAACAACCTGAAGCCATACATCAATTAGCAAATGACCCACGTTTGGTTATTAGAAGTGTGGATAAGGGAGGTGCAGTAGTAGTTCAATTAGTGGCTTCTTATCGGGATGCCATTCTATTGCAACTTAGTGACACTACATATTATCAACTCCTTCAGGAAGATCTGACTCCCCAACTACAAATGATCATAAAGATCTTAGTGACCACTGCCCATCAGCATGACTGGATCACTGCCCAGGAGGCGTATTTTTTGGTTCAATCTTACTCGAAAATCCCAGTGTTGTATACGATTCACAAATCTTTGACAACTCCGCTGGACAGACCTATTGTTTCTTGCAGGGGCTTGATTTTAGAACCCTTATCTCAATTTTCCGATGTATTTCTGAAACAAGAAGCCAAACGGGTTCATTCTTATCTACAGGACACATCTCATTTTTTGCAGATATTGGCACATTATGAGGGTCCCATTGATCGAGCAATTTTAGTCACCCTGGATGTAACAGCTTTGTACACTAACATCCACCAGGAAGAAGCATTGACTCTTTTGGAATCGGCATTCACATCTGCCCCTTCACGGATCCCTAAATCCTCTCTCATTTGATCCGTTTGGTGCTCACAAAAAATTATTTTTTGTTTAATGGTCAATTTTATCAACAATGCTGTAGGCTCATACAATTCCCTGGGGGTATATGAATGCTACAAGCAGACAAACAAACAAGGCGCCTACTTTACACTATACACAAGTAGGTGTTCTCGGTAGTGGAGAACATGTAGAGTGGGGTAAGATTTACAACCAACTTTATATCAACTGCACATACTAAAGCAGGATTAGCTAAACACGGACATGCTAAATGAGATCAGTTTCATGCATCTTCTCTGACTCATGCATACTTTTTTCCTGATGTTACTCTCCCACTTTTAGATATTTTAACTCCTTTGTTTATTTACCAAGATTTTTTAACCACCTTTATGAAGAGATTCACCTTAGGAGATATGCAACAGGTGTAAACTTGACATAGACAACATCGATTGAGGTAACAGCATTATAGTAAATGGTCAAAATGTCAGCATACTACACAATTAGAACAGTGAGTCATATTAAATTATAGATATAGCAATAATATCATAGTGTCAGTACTGTATAAATTAAAGCAACACAATAGAATATTGAAATATAATATGATATTCATAACGTCAGCACAATACAATGAAACATCTTAAAGGCAAGAGAATGAACATCTGTAGTCAAGATATATAGACAGAAAAGATGTGCAAGAAAAAGACTTTAGAATAAACAGAAATGGATGGCTAGATTGAGGGTAAATTGTATGTTACGGGCATGGTCTCCTTGTAACTACTTTTGCTTTCAGAGTGGTATTGTTATTTCTGTAATTGCTATTTTCTAACAATAATAGTCTTTATTATAAATTGCAAGCTTATTATGTGTCTTTTTGGCCTCTACAAATCATTTGCTTTTACTTGTAAGCCTTATTGCTTTTTCTGACAGTTACCATTCACATGGCTAATTTGGTAACATGCAAAACAAGGATCATTCCCGCCCCTCCCTGTTCGACAACCCAGACTACACGAAAATGGCGGACTGCCTTCAACAAATGACGAGCTGGCTTCTTCAAAACAACCTGATGATAAACTGCAACAAGATGGAAGCTCTATTTATCAACCGAAATTCTGGATTCACCCCCCCCCCTCACCTACTATCAATCTGAACAACATTACAATACCCATAAAGCCTGAAGTGAAATACCTCGGAGTCACACTCAACAAAAATCTGAACCTCCAGTTTCACATCAGCAAAACCACCAGGAAAGCCTATCTCAAAATGACAGTCATCAGATGCCTCAAGCCGATACTCTCCCAAGATCACTTCCGCGCTGTTTGCCAAGCTCTTATCACACCCATTCTAGACTACTGCAACTCCATATAACTTGGGCTCCCAAAACAATCATTCCGGCCCTTACAGATGGCACAAAACACTGCTGCTTGCATTATAACTGGTTCCTCAAGGCACATACACATCACCCCCATTTTGAACCACCTTCATTGGCTCCCAATTAATTCTCGCGTCAGATATAAAACCCTACTAAACATTTTTAAAATCAAACAGAACCTCTCAGCGAACAATCTGAAAACCCTCATTAACTCCGACTCAAGCACCAGACTGAGGAGGAGACGCACCATGGACACCTTCACAACCCACAGAGTCTTCACCAAAGTGAGGTATTCTATTTTGGGGAGGGCAATTTCTCTGTCTGCTCCCACATAAGAACATAAGAATATAAGATATGTCATACTGGGTCAGACCAAGGTCCATCAAGCCCAGTATCCTGTTTCCAACAGTGGCCAATCTAGGTCATGCGTACCTAGCAGTATCCCCAAGAGACACAGGTTCCACAATGCTTGTATTGGGTCAAACATTGATATCCTGGGTCCCTTTTTAATAATGGTTTATGGACCTTTCCTCCAGGTACTTGGTTTATGGACCTTTCCTCCAGGAACTTGTCCAAACCTTTTTTAAACCCAGCTACACTAAGCCTTTACTACATCATCCCACCCTATGGAACTCCCTCCCAGACTGCCTAAGATCTACCGTGGACATTAAGGTCTTCAGGAAGTTGCTCAAAACCATGCTTTATATAGAATACTTTGGTGATATCACATGATATGACCAAAGGCCTCAACTTTCTGCATCTTAATTGTTCATGCCCTCACCCACCTCCCTGCCCTCACCCCCCCCCCTCACTCCTACCCCTCCCCGTTCCCTTACCCCAGTTAAACCGACACCTCCTCCTTGTATATAGCTCATTGTATTAAGCTCATTTTGTACATAGTTATACTACAATTACACTTACTTAAACTCATTGTATCATCCACTGCATGCCTACACCCTCGCACCATGTAACATGTTTGGGTTGAATTGTAAACCACTTTGATTTAAGGATAAGTGGTATAAAAATCCTTTATAAAATAAATAAAAGATTGATATCTAAGGCTTTCTTACAGGATTGTTCTGGGAAGGAACAAGAATAAAGTTGGGATAATCATGATTGTTCTTTAATTTCTAATGAACCCACGGCCAAAACCTTCTTCAGTGTTGGTGGCTGAAGGAGAGGATTTCGGTGGATGGACTTGCTGGTGAAGGCTCTCCATAGATGTTAAACTCTGAAGGGGTAGTGATACAGAGGTCTTTCTTTCTTCTGAAATAAATGGGTCCAACATTGCACCCAGTAACATCTCTCAGAGGTCGAGAGGGAAAGAAGAGTAAAAATAATAAATTTTATATACTAATACATAATGGACCATTTACTAAAGGGCGCTATAGTGTTGCACCTAATGCAGCAATAGCACCAAAACCACCACATGGAAAGTTTGTTCCTGGCAGTGGACTTGGAATCCTGCGCTCTAATGTAGCATAGGTGAATCTGTACTAATTGCAAGAGTTGCAGTTAGTGCATGGCATTTACCGCCACGCTAACTGTGCAGTGTTCACCACACACACTCTTTGCCCCTAATATGCCTCTTACAACCGCAATGCATGATTCTCGGTGCGGAAATCGGTCCCTTATGGCCATGGTCCCAATTAGCTGTCAATGCGTGTCTTAGCATGCCTTCAACATGTGCCAGATTACACGCTGACAGCTAGTGCCCTTTACTAAAGACCCCCAGAGTTTTTCTCATTTAAGGAAATACTTTAGGAGAAATTATTAAATAAGAATGTAAATGATTGTTAGCTGTTTTATTTTTTTAAAATAAAAATGGTTGAATGCAAATTTAAGCAATTCTGATTTACATTAAATATTTATGTTGGAATCATTTTCAGTGTTTACGTCTCTTCACAAAAAGAACATTTAAACACAACTTCCAAGAACTTTACATAGTTATGTGTTTCCTTCCTCCCCCCCCCCCCCCGAGTATTATGACTGACTTCTTCTTTAACACCTAAACTTCTCTTTCCATGTTTTCTTAGTGCAGTTTAGGAAGTTACATTTCAACCTTTGAACACTAAACTGTCTGATAATTTTCTTGCATTTATAGAATTGCACTTATCTCATTAATCATACCAATAAGAACATAAGAACATAAGATATGCCATACTGGGTCAGACCAAGGTCCATCAAGCCAAGTATTCTGTTTCCAACAGTGGCCAATCTAGGTCATATGTACCTAGCAGTTTCCCCAAGGGACACAGGTTCCACAATGCTTGTATTGGTTCAAGCATTGATATCCTGGGTCCCTTCTTAATAATGGTTTATGGACCTTTCCTCCAGGAACTTGTCCAAACCTTTTTTAAACCCAGCTACACTAACAGCCTTTACTACATCCTCCGGTAACAAATTCCAGAGTTCGATTACACGTTGAGTGAAAAAATATTTTCTTTTATTAGTCTTAAATAGTTTACCCTGTAGCTTCATTGCATGTCCCCTAGTCTTTCTATATTCTGATAAGGTAAACAATCGATCTACGTTTACCCGTTCCACTCCGTTCATTAATTTATAGACTTCTATCATATCTCCCCTCAGCCGTCTCTTATCCAGGTTAAAGAGCCCTAACCTTTTTAGCCTTTCTTCATAGCAGTATCCTTCCATCCCCTTTACCATTTTGGTGGCTCTTCTCTGAACCTTTTCTAAAATCGCTATATCCTTTTTAAGATACGGCGACCAGAATTGCACACAAAATTCAAGGTGCGGTCTCACCATGGAACGATATAGAGGCATTATAATATCTTTTGTTTTATTTTCCATTCCTTTCCTTATCATACCTAGCATTCTATTTGCTCTCTTGGCCGCTGCTGCACACTGGGCCGAGGGTTTTAACATGGTATCCACAATGAGAATTAGATTCTTTGTGTGAATTCCTTCAGATCTGTTTTTGTTTTTCAGGTTCAGTAGTTTTCAAATGAGCACAGCATGTGACAAAACTTCACCTAAGTAAGTATGCCATTTATTAATGTTCTCAAAGTACATGATTTCTCGCCAGAACTGAGAAAATCCATCCAAAAATGAGAACCAGAGAAGGCAGAGTTCAAATCCCACTGGTGCTCCTTGTGATCTTAGACAAGTCACTTAACCTTCCAGGTGCAAACCTAGATTGAAAGCCCTCTGGGCACTGCAAAGTACCTGAATGGAACTTGCCTTGAGCTACTACTGAAAAGGTGGGAGTGAACTCCAAATAAATACAAAAGTAGTCCACCATAGAATAAAATTAAAGGGCCCGATAGTCGAAAGACATTTACAGTTTACAGCCCAGTAAACCTTGTAAATGCCTTAGATGGGGGTATTCAACAGCACTTACAGTACACGGTTAGTGCCATTGACTATTCCCTGCTAAATCCCCTACACATCCGGATACTATCCGGTTAGCATCGGGTCATGTTGGGGGCGTTCTATGGAAGAGACAGAGATTGCTGCTTACCGGGTAACAGCGATATTGCACCATCACCCGTTTAGCGATCCATGGCTAAAACTAGGCCAGCTTTTGGCTTGCCTAGTTTTACTTGTGGATGCTAACCAGCTAGCGGTGCAATATTGCAAGCTACCCAGTTAGGCTCTGCGGCATTGTCCATTTGCGGTGAACCTAGATATTCAATGCTGTCACCGCAGCATTGAATATGTGGGGTTAGGGGTCAGTGGGCAGGGCTATGTGTCGTAGCGGCGCATAGCCTGCCCAGTTGAATATTGGACCCATAAGATTTGCCATACTGGGCCAGACCAAAAGTCCATCCAGCATTGCTTGGTCGGCATAGTGCAGATTTCTTTAGGATTCTCTCTCTCTCTGACCTTTAAGCGCCTTGGCTTCTTATCTTGTGATATCCTACTACTCGTCTTTAAAGAATTAGAAAAGGAGACTGCCCAATCTTCCTCAAGATGGCAAGTATGTGCCTCATTCACTTTAATCCTATTTTTGAACAGTGTCCTAGATAAGAAAATAAAAAATGAAGGAAGGTGTGGCCTTAATTATACCGTCCTCTTGCCTACACTCTTACTTTTCTACTTGCACCCTTTCAAACTAACCCAAACATTCCTAATAACTAGCCTCCATTGCAACCAATAACCAACCTTCAATATGTTTCAGTCTAAGAGACTCCAAGTCAAGTCTTCCCCAATGTCCATCACTAAGTTGGTCTCACTTATGTGAAAAGAGTTAGGCTGCTCCTAGATTCTCCCATGCTGTACCCACTCATTCATATATCATTTGCTCAGTTCTTCCTAAAAACATGTGCACACTCCCTTGGCAATGAAATCATGCAATGGATGATTGCCTACTCAGTCAATCTATGTATTCCATAACGGGATCAAGTACCATATGCATCTTTTCTTAAAAACCAGCTGCCTGATATTCAAAGCAAGTTATGCGTTTGATGACCCCTGGTGAATACATAACTTACATACTCATCGTTTTTTAAAATCATACTGAAGCCAGATATTGTCTGCATATTTATAAGCCAAATTAGTAGACGAAAGTGATTCTATAAACTATCCACATAGAGAGAGGGTAACTTTATAAAAGGATGCCATAGGTAGGTGCCTACATGGGCGCCTAAGTAGGTGATATTTTATCATGGCAGGTTGGCACCTCCTTGTATTTATAAAATGCTAGCATGTGTGGCTTTAAACGAAGGCATGATCACTTACATCTGCTCATGAGCCAATGGGAGAGTTACACACATAGACTCAGTTATTCTAATATAGGCACGTATGTGCATACTCCATCTGCTCTGTCCAGACTGCACTGCAGTTACACCTACCAGCAAAGTACATGCTGTCATGCCAAAGCATATATTTTCATGCTGTCTGGTTCATGAATCACCTATTCTGCATTCTCTCTTTTTTTGTTGTTAAAGATTGTTTATTTCGGTTTTAGTTTTGCTACTGTTTGCCATCTGTGCCGATGCTCTGCTCCCTTGACTCTGACGCAGAGGTGACATTTTTGTCCAAGATAAATCACTTCTGTTTGCCATATCTTAAAAAGGATATAGGGGAATTAGAAAAAACTACCAAATGGTAAAGGGGATGGAAGGATCCCCTATGAAGAGAGGCAAAAAAAGTTAGGGCTCTTCAACCTGAAAGAGAGACGGCTGAGAGGAGATATGATAAAGGTCTATAAGATAATGAATGGAGTAGAACGGGTAGACATAGATCAGTTGCTTATTCCATCAAAAAGTAGGAAGACTTCTAGGGGAATAAATAGGAGAAAATATTTTTTCATTCAACATGCATTCAAACTCTGGAATGCGTTACTGGAGAATGTAGTAAAAGCTGTCAGTGTAGGTTTGGAAAAGTTCCTAGAGGAAAAGTACATAAACCATTTTTAAAGAGGACTATTGCTTATCCCGGGATAAGCAACATGGAATCTGTGTACCTTTTTGGGAACCTGCCAGGTACTTGTGACCTGGATTGGCCACTGTTGAAAACAAAATACTGGGCTTGATGGACTTTTGTCTGACCCAATATGGCATATCGTTTGTTTGTGTGTTTGTTTAAACAATTCTTATATACCGCCCCTTCCATCAATCAGGGGCGGTTTACATTGAACAAAAATTCTAGAGCTTGGTTACAGAGAACATATCAAAACTATAATACAATGAACTATATACATGCCAGTTAAGCACCTATACAGAAGTAACTTGGAAGCTGTCTGAACTATTTACAGTACAGAATGACAGATGAGAGGGTTACAAGAGAGTATTCCCACCAGGGGGGACATGAATAGAGGTAGGGGAGGATGGGATAGTAAAGGTGGATGAATTACAGTATTCTGTGAAAAGAAAAGTTTTTAGTTGTGGAAAGTTTGTAAGTCCTTGGTTGATCTGATAGAATTAGGAAGAGAGTTCTTATGCTAGCAGCGTACGTTCTGAGCACATCTTTTGGTATATTCCTCTTGAGTGTTTTTTTTTTGTTCCCAAAGATCCGTTTCTGATGGGATCATAACACATTCTTGTTCACATCACACTTTTCTGCACTGGTAATTCTTTGATGCAGCAGAGGTCCAGATGGCTATTCCCCATTCCATACAATTGTCCCTCCCCATCTTCGCAATGTGGGATCTGATGCAATATTTAGGCGTGGATGATTAATGTCAGAAGTACAAAAACTAAGACCCTCTTTTCACTGTTCACCAGCTAGACATATTAGCAATGTTTGAGTCCTGGCTAAAAGAGGGAGACTTGTCTTGTCTGCAAGAAGCATATACAGCCTCTCACCATTTTGTCACCTGTAACCACTCTGGAGGTGTGGCTGTCTTTGTCCCGATGTCTTGGGAAGTCAAGAAAATGAATTGTGTCTCAAAAGGAAATATTGACACTAATTGGCTCTGTGCCATTTTATTGCTTGCTTCTGAATCAGGCTCCCTTAGTCTCTCCTGCTTCCCTAGAAGAATTGAGTTGCTGATTGCACAATTTAGGGCCCCTTTTACTAAAGCTCACTAAGGATTTGCCATTAGCTTGCCAAGCTCATTATGTTAATGGAAAAGACCACACGTTAACTGTCAGGGGCCTCTTCAGTATGTCCCTGGCAGCTATCGTGCGAAGGGTTTTCCTAACGTGCACTCCACTATGAGGCATCATTAGGTGAACCCACATTAAGAGCTGTTTTGCCACAAAGTGCGTGGGAATTACCCTAGCAATAGCTCTCCATGTCTATTCTCCACCGATTCCACACCCTTCCTTCAGTCGCTGATTAATGTGCCTTTTAGTGTGGGAAGGCGGCAGACACTATCACAGTGTTACCGACTGCTTGTAACTATGTATTAAAAAGCCCATTAACTAGCTGAATGGCTTTAGTAAGAGTTCCTACATTTTTCTTCTGGTATGCTAGTAGTACTTGGGAATCTAAACATTCAGGTTGATAATCAGTCCCCCCCATAATGCAAGGGACGTTTTATCAATGATAGATGACCCTGGCTTCTCCTTACTAACCTCCCAACCAGCCCACGTAGCTGGACGTTGCCTAGTAATGTCTTTGTGAAGAATTGTATTTTCTCTAGCAGCTTCATACATCATTCCTTTGTCTTGCAGTGACAAATAGCTTATTTATATTTAGAGTGCACATACAGCACATCTTGCAGCAAGAAACGTTCTATACGTAAACCGACTGCCATTAACAAAGATCAATATGTAATATGCAATAGATAATTTTGACACTTTTACCTAAGATAGGAAAGTGTGAATTCGGTCAACTCTCCTTAAATCAAATTCATACAAACATGCATCCCTAAAACTACTAGACATTAAGATTGCTAAGCATAACTCTTGGTTTTCCTCAAATCTAAGGGATGTTAGGAAATTATGTTGTGCTGAGCATCAGTGGCAGAAATCTCCTTCTGATTTATCCAAGAACTTCTGCAGAACATTACAACATAGCTACAAAATGTTTCTTTAGACAGGCTAAGACTTCCTATATTTCTAAAAGAATTCATTCTCAAGAGAACGACCTGAGGCAGTTATTATTGCTGGTTAACAAGTGGGCTCCAGTGAACCTATTCATTCGGTCCTATGGGGGATTACTCCTGACCAATATGTTTCATACTTAAGTGAGAAAGTTCTCCAATACCATGGAAAGAAAACATGCCACGTGTTCCCAACTCTTCCTTTACCTGCTTCACTGGTTGACCCCAGTCCCTTAGATTCACAGAGATCTCTCTCAATTCTCAGCCTTCACAGCGTTTCATCTAGGTAAGTCAATGGACTCATTGAATCCTGCTTCATTTTTGGCAGATGACAACCCACCTAGTCTCGAAAGGATTGTAGGAGCCCATTTTCCCCTTTGCTCATGCAACTGGTTAATGCAAGTCTTAGTCACTGCTCCAATCAGACTGGAAGCACTCTCTTATATGTTCATCTTTGAGAAAACATAGCATTCCTGATCCAAGAATTAGGATTGAGTATCTATCTCTATGTGGATGACATACAGCTGGTCATAGCCCATGACGCTTGGAATCATAACTTTCAAAGCCCCCTGTAGAAGAAGCTAAACATAACAGCAGCCTGAATAGATGCTCACAAGTTGATTATCAGCCTCTTAAAATTAAAAGCTCTGTGGGTCTCAAGTACGTTTCAACCACAGATTAGAAATAGCCTAGTCTTAAGGACTCAATATTATCTCTGGGAGTGGCAAATGATAGTTAGCTATCCTTTATACCATATATTTCTAACTTTGCTCCCCCCCAGCACCACCCACCCCTAGTTTGGTCTCCCTTATTCCCTCCTAGCACCTTCCCTCTCCTAACCCTATGCGACAGCCCCCCCATTCCCAGCACCCCTCATGTGGACCCTCTCCTCCCACAACTCCTCCATCCATCCACCACAGCACCATCCATACCGTATCCACCCTGGCCATTCATTCCCCGCACCACTATCCCCCTCCCCTCAATCATTTCAATTCTTAAACTCTATACATTTACTGTGCTCTTCATCGCTGCCCTCATCCTCCTAGAACCACTTGCCCGCCTACATTCCTATTCCAGCAGTTGATTGTCAAGCACAAATCCATCGGGGTCGATGATCTCTTGATACTACTCCCTTCCTCTCTCTAGCAGCTTTACTTCATTTGTCCACCAGTCTCCACATAACCCAGACTGAAGGAAAGGAGAAACTCCCCAGTTCAGCTACTGCTGCCTTTTGCATCCAAAAAGAAAAGGAAAAGAACAGATCATAGAGAAGGGGGAAGGGGGGGGGGGAGTGGTATGCTGCCTTGTCCAACTGTGTCCTCTGATGCAACAGACCCAGACCTCTTACCCCCTAGGCATTGATTCAATAAAGGCCTTTAACTCTGCTAGCTGAGAGCAATATGGCACCACGCTTTGACGCCTCTCCGCCACTTGGTTAGAATAGTCACTAAACTTTAATAGCTTATGGCCTTTATATTCCAATTGCCTCTTGTGATATTCGCCTATCAGCCTGTCCTTGTCTACAAAATTGAGTATATGTGCAATCACTGGTCTAGGTCTGTCAGCTCCCCCTTGTCGAGGCCCCAGCCAATGCACTCATTCCACCAGCAATCACACTCCCACTTTTACCACTCCCAGTTGTTGTGGCGGCATCCATTCTTTGAAAATGTCTCTAAGCTCATTCTCTCTGCATGATTCTAGGAGGCCTATTAACCCACACATTGTTTCGTCGTCCTCTGTTTTCCTGGTCATCAATATGTTCTGCGAGTGCCTTACAGTGCCCCTCTAGTTGTGCTACTCACCTCTCCAAGGCCTCTGTACTACACTCCTGCTGCTGGACTTGCTGCATCTGAGACTCAAAGCTGTCCTTCAACTCCTCCAGGCATGTAGGCGAGAGAGGCGTTCATCAAGCACTGGAGTCAAGGAATGAGTAATTTCTCATATTGCTTCTTCCTGCAATGTGATAACTGCTGTATTTTGCTCTGCCGCCATTTTTGATGTTCTCTCTTTGATAGGCCTGGAAGTTTTTGCAGGCATTCCCACCAGTCCATCTCATCGTTAGCCCCTTCCTCTTAGCTCTGCGTGTTCACCTCACTTTCAGGGGTGGAGTACAAGGTCTAATATAGTTTTTGTTTGCAGTTTATTTGCCGTTTTAGGTGCACTGTGAGTGGAGCTCAGCCGGCAGGCATCCATTCAGCTCCACTTCATCACGTGACCCCAAAGATCAGACTTTTAGTATAGTAAAACACATTTTTTCGCGCATTTCATTTAACCAAGTTTTCCTCATTTCAGCACCCTAGTCAGCAACAGAAGTAGCTGGGGGTTTTCTCCCACAGTCTGTCTCACTAACTGCTTCTCCCAATAGACTCCTCTGCATGAGCTTTTTCCACTCTCGCTCCCAGCTCCTGCTCAGCTATTTTGAGTCGAGCAGAGGGAACACTTGTACCGCAGGACTGGGATCTTGTTTTTTCATTTCTTCTTAAAAAAACACTAGTCCCTGCAACAGCTTCAATGCTTTCACAAGTCTGTGCAACCAATTTCAACCTCCTGCAGCCCTCCAATACCTTCTTCTAGCAGGGGGAGCTTCCCAAAGGCTCCTACTACTTTGCACATACCTCTACTCAGACTTCCCATGCTACAGCTGCTCGTATGCCATGTCCTAGCTGCCTCATCACTGTGGCCCTCTGGTCATATCTGCTGGCTCGTCCCCTCTCTGTAACATGGCCCTGAACCTGCATGTACACCCACAGTGGTATTACTTCTATCACCATCATGACCCTTCAGTGCCACTGTATCCATGCCTCCTGGTGTCTTTTTGGGCCTGCGCCGACAGCGCTGCCTTCTCTTTTCCTCAGCTGGCATGGACAGTGCTCTTTCACTGTGGCGGGTCTTGGTGCAGACCTCCTCTAATCATGTCCTTACCGACCCACCATTCTGCATCTTGCAAACTCACCAACATCTCAGCCTAGCACACCATTCTGAAGAATCTCACTTGTCAGCAATGAAGGTGATCTAAATTATAAATATTTATGCCCATTTACTTTATCAAATTGCAAGGAGGTGTTTTTGAGGGTACAGGACTGAAGGTTTTCCTAGTTCTTTGCACTGGCGCTGACTCATCTAATGCTGCTGGCAACTTATCCTCTCAGGTACAGTCCTCATCACTAACAACCTAAGTTAACTTGATTCTTGCATCGGATGCTAAATATGTACTTATAAGAAATGACCAAACACAGTTAGTAGAATGTGCTTCTCACTTCCCTCTTTGTAATGTTTTAATCCCCGTTCCTACATTCTTAAAAAATTTACAAGTTACTTAATCCTCCATTGTCTCAGAAGAGTCCAAGTTGTCAATGTCCCTGATTAATGTACATTGCCAAGTTTAAGTTAGAATGTAAATCACTTTGATTAAAATAATAAAGTGGTATAACCCCCCCCCCTGGTTAAATAAATAAATTAATAAATTACAGTATATAAAAATGTTACTTATCTTGAACAAAACTCCACAATTTAAGACAAAGTATCAATGTTCTTGTCTGTTCATGTGGAGGCCCATTCTGAGTTGTGAATCTCAGGGCTGTCCAGACGGCCTGGAAATGCACCCGATTCTGCTCCCGTGGGGGGCTAGATGTCCCTGTGGGAGCAGAATCACAGCATAGTGACCAGACATCCAGGACATGCCCAAATTCAGGCACCCTGGACATCCAGCCACTGCCCCAGCTAGCTCAGCCAGGTTCCTTCATGGAGCAGCAGTGGCATGGCATCCTGTTGCCATGCAGGAGCTACGATCACCTGACAAACCTCGCTATCTTCTTTCCCCACAGTCTGACCCCTGATCGGGCCTTCCATAGCCAGAGTCAGGCTGTGGGAAACCCCCTGAAACCCCTCACCTTGGTTTCCAGGACCAGTACCGGCATACCCTGTTTACATGGCCAACCCCAGACATACAGGGCCAACCTTGGAATCGGACCTGTACATCTGGGATCATGGTGCTGTCCACTTCCTGCCCTTGCTCCTCCCAGGGAACACACTCCCTCCCACCCACAAACAGAGCTTCCCGCACAGGTCAGCTATATGTGTGGAGAGCTCTGTCCTCGCCTGTGCGATCTGGGCGTTTAGCAGGATTGGACATCCAGACCTGCTAAATGAGGATTGGAATGATCCCCCCCTAGTGTTTTGTATCAGTAATTGCTTCAGGGACATACCACATACTATATGTAATGTACTAATATACTATACTGCCAAGAGCTGCTCATAGTTTTGTCTTTGGTTCAGTGATACAGTACAGAACAGCACAGCACAGCACACTGGCTTCTCTTTTCAGGTACAATTGAGCTCTTCTGCACCGTTGCTCCTGTTAGATGCAGTAATGTGGTGCCCCATGGTTCTTTCTCAGGTGAAGGGAAACTATTGCACAGGGGCTTTTTTTCTTAGGTACGGTACTGTTCTGCTGTACAGTTTCTCTTTTTTTTGTAATTTAAATTGTATTGACTTTTCCAACAAAACAGTATTTACAACAGCACAACAGTTCCAACTATCAACCAAGATTATATTAACCTCCCTCCCCCCATCCTGCATGGTGGAATTTCCAGCTTGCCAGCATGATAAAGAAGCCCTTGAGGTCATACCATCATGCACTATCTTTTTCTTACCCCTCTTATTCTCCCACCCCAGCCCTTTCTCTTTCTATCATGCATCTGTGTCCTTCGCTGCCATACCATTGCTTTCTTTACAGTAGATTTGTTGTCACCTGACGAGAGTTGAGAAACGGCTGGAGATGGCAAGAAACCCCAAAACATCAGGTCAAAGGCTGTTGGCCCTCAGTTCTAAATATGCACAAACGTCTTCCTGTTGGGGCTTCTGTTCAAGAACCTTTCAGAGTGTCAGAGAAGCATAGCAAGGGTCATGCTAACCTTTCTGCTCAGCCGTCTGTTTCAATACATGTTCCTTGGCACATCTGTGTGAGCAGACGGGAGATATATTTATCAAAATAGCCCCAACCAGAAATGGACAAGGGTAAAGAGTCTAAATGCAAATGCTAGATGTGGAGGCAACCTCAGAGTGTTACCCCTAGAGAGGTGCCCAATTACCATGAAAAGCATGCGGCCCAATCTAATATTCTACTTCACTGTTTGCAAATAATGTAGCCATTAACATTCATTAGCTTTTTAAATAATACCTGCTGGCACTTCAGGGCAGGGAGGGACAGTTCTGCTTCTGAAAATCAATCACACTGTGAGAGTTAATTGTGCATTTTCCAGAGTCAAACTGATTTTTATTAGCAAATCCAATACCAGAGATTCTGTTAGCTGGCAAAAGATCCAAAATGTACATATCTTCATGCATGTGATTTAATAATGCTACATGTACTGTACATATGATTGTGTATATATATGTAATGAGTGTATGCAAATGTGGCTGAGCATATAATTATGTGAAATACATGTCAGAATTGCTACTATAAGGTCAGATGTTTGTGTACAAACTGTACAGAAAATGTACATGGAGTATGGATGGATGAGAATAAACTATGCTTGAACCCATAGAAGATAACAATTCTGTGAGTTTGTAAGCCTTTGTGGTCTTGGGGATACCCATCGTTGTTTTGGCAGGGTTTATAGTAACTCTTAGCATGAAAAATTAGGTTTGGAGTCCGGGTGTGGAATTAGATTGCATATTGTCTATGAACTCCCAAAT
Source organism: Ichthyophis bannanicus (assembly GCA_033557465.1). Taxonomy (NCBI): domain Eukaryota; kingdom Metazoa; phylum Chordata; class Amphibia; order Gymnophiona; family Ichthyophiidae; genus Ichthyophis; species Ichthyophis bannanicus. The sequence continues at coordinate 80,328,289 of CM066050.1, read as the reverse complement.
AGCATCTGTAGTTAGCCATAATTTCATATTTACACCAGTTAAGAAGGGTGAGGAGATGTTTTACAGAAAAAGATTACCTGGCTTGGTTATTGTAATCTGCTGATTACCTGACAAGAGTCTGTGCAGTCTCCAGCTGCTCCAAAATGCAGCAGTATGAATGTTGACTCGAACAGCCGTTCAAGACCATATTTCGTCGGTATTATCAGAACTGCACCAGCCGCAGGTGCTGCTAACTGGATAAGTGCTTTTAAATAGTGGGCTGAGCAGTTTTAACAAAACAAAATAAAATATACAAACATAAAACACAGCTGTAGCAATAACCAACTTCTGTCACTCTGCTTCTCACCTTTCGACCACCTATGAGAAAGCCAAGTCTGCAGCCTTTTTTTTTTTGGAAGACCATCAAATCTCCCTCAATACTGCTAGTAAGTCTTTACATGCCTATTGAGCCACTACAGAAAACGTTTGCTTGCAGGGTCATTCTTCTCAATTCACCAAACTGGAAGTCTGAGTGGGGGGGGGGGGGGGGGGTAGAAGCACCTGAAGATAGCAGGCATGAACTGCGATGCAGCGCCAGAGCCTTTGGGGTAAGTGCTTAGTCCTGGTCCTTTTTGCCATTACTGCCCCTGATGGCCCTGGAGAGGAGTCGCAGTGGTGGCATTGGGGGGCAGGGAGGGGCAGGATGGTGGGTCCCACTTGGGGTGCTTCCAATCCTTGCACCAGCTCTGTCTATACTGTACTGCTCCCTTTGGTTTTTGCAGGCCAGATGCCTGACCCTGAATTTTTTAGCATTCACTATTGACTGCCAAACTCTAGACTATTCTTCAATCTTCACTAGCTCTTCAGAATTCATGAGGGTAATTTTATAAAACAAACCCTTTTGTGCATATAACAGCACTCTATGTATGCAAATGGGCTCTTATAAAATTAGGTCACACCTAAAAATATGCACGGTGCAAACCAGCATACTCTTGCACAGTAGGGGATGCACAGAGGTGGAGTTTGGGCAATGTGGGCAGAGTTGTGATTTACCTTCAGAACATCCAGAATACCACTGTCAAATTATTATCCCATGCAAAGAAATATGATCATGTAAATCCATTTCTCATCAACCAACACTGGCTTCCGATCTTTTACTGTATAAAATGCAAAGTTTTATTATTAACGGACAAAGCACAACACCAAGATATCCTCAAATATTTGGTCAATTACTTAATTCTCTATATACCTCTACGTACGCTTCATTCACAGCAAGACAATCATTTAAGCAGCCCTTCACTTGCCCTTACTCTAAAGGGTCAACTACCCATTCTGAATTTTTCTATTTAGGACCTACACTTTGAAATGGTCTTCCTCACTCATTAGGAATGGAGACCTCAAACGCAAAATTTAAGGTGGGTCTCAAAACACACTTCTTTGAGGATGTCTATCAAGAAAACCTTTAAGAAGTTCAACTTGTGTTCCCATGGAGCAGCAGCAACTGTGAAAGCTTACTACACTGCAACCTCTAAATGGAACATTTCTGAGGCTGCGGAGAAGAAAGTTGCATCTCCCTTTGGTAGCTGGGATATCTCCAAGTTTTTGGAACAAGCGATTGTAGATAATCAATACAAAGGGATCTTTCTGGTAGCTTTTGTTTCCCCCCCAAACAAGATGATATGTCCTGAGTTTGCTTCTTTCATATAGAAATTTGTTTTTGGGTTCAAACGTTTGGGTATTTCCTGACCTGTGCCATTATACACAGGAAAGATGAAATCAGTTTCTTAAGCTGCATCAGGAGATATTGACTCTTGAATGCCAATTCCTATTGCGGTTTCCTTGTAAATCTATTGTTGTCATTGCCACTGTGGAATATATATTTTTTTAACCTGACTAGTTACGATTGCTGTTGGATGCTAAGAAACTAGATTGCCTTATGAACACTAAAGAATAGGATCTTATATTTTTGATACTGGTTTAGTGCTTCCTGTAATAGAATTGCTGCTTTCCTTTAGGTTTTGATTTTGTCTTTTTTCTTTAGATTTATTATCATGCTTCTGTTTTTTTTTCTTGTCCTGCCTTCACTTTCTTATATTTAATAGGCGGAATACTTTGTGTCATGTATTAGGAAGGATTTCTGTTTGTTTATCAGATGTTTCATTTCTTTTGATTTATTCTTTAAATACTCCTTTCTTGTACAATTATTTTGATTATGGAAATTTCAATAAAAAGAAAGTTTAAAGAAAATAGTGGGGCCCGCACGTATTCCTGGGGCACTCCAGTATTCACTTCTCTCTATTGACAGACTTGACCATTTAGTCCTACTCTGTTTCCTTTTTATCAGTACACAGTCCACAAGACGACACTGCCTCCTATCCTATGACTTTTAAATGTCCTCAAGTGACTCTCATGGGGGACTTTGTCAGAGGCTCTCAGAGAATCCAGATCCACTATTTAGCAAAGTGATTACTAAAATTCAGCCTGAAGTATTTGCTGCATGTGACTTCTTGGTACCTAGGAGATGAAAGTGAACTTGATGATAGAATTAAAGCAATGACTTCTACAACCTTCTCCTGAGATCTTGGCCTGTTGGCTACTCTGCAAGTGGGGACTTGATGGAAAATCTCATTTATAGTTAATTCTTCTCGGAGAGGCATGTTGACTAAAGGTTAACACGTTAATGAAGTTAACGCATGTTAAATGCCACTGCATCCATAGAAATAAAGGGCTGTGGTCTCTTAACATGCAATGGGGGGCATTTTAAAAGCCTTAGTTACGATTTGGACATCTGAAAATGTGAATGTCACTGGAGCTATTTTATAAATGGTTCCGGTAGGCAGAGGGCATGGTGGAAATGAGTCTGGTGTGTTGCAATGAACTTAGAATTCCCTCCTTGTTTTCAGAAAGGTTTGGGAAGTCTATGACCCCATCCAGTTTACTCCTGTTCCTGGAATGAATAGGCATCAGGAAACTGCTTGTTTTAACTAACACATTCAGAAAGAGTGTTCCCCACTACTGTCACAGTAATAACAGTGGTGGGATTTGAACTCTGGCTTCACTGGTCCTAGACCACTACTCTAACCATGAGGCCATTCTTGCATATCCCCATTCTTGAAAGCTATTCTAGGGTTGTCTATGTAGATGCCCTGCAGACATCCATATCAGAGCACGTCCACATTTGTGAAATTGTGCCTGAAATTGGATATACCTGCTTTTTTCAGATATTCTGGCTTGGGCATCCCAGATTAGAATGGGACATCATTGTAAAATGTGCCTTCATAACTTTATTAATGTGCATTAAAACCTTTTGTAAACGTGAGCCTGAATGGTTTGTGCCAGGACCCACTCTAGAATAGTATGGTTAGACCATTTCTACAGAAAGCTACCTTAGACTGACAGAATTTTAATAAATACAAACTAGCTTATAATATTCCATTTTCAGGAAAAATAATAAAGGTTTCTCGTATTTCTCAACTCCAGAGAGTACTGGATAAAAGTAATTATCTGGATATATTGCAATGTGATTTTAGACGAGGTTGCAGCACGGAAACTACACTAATTTTTCTAGTAGACCACCTTTGCCTAGACTTTGAAAGATGTAATGCATCTTTATTCATTTAACTCTTTCTGCTGCTTAATACCATTTTCCATCACATTTTGTTCAGTCATTTATCTGATATGGGCATAACCATCAGAGTGCTAAATTGGTTTGAAACATTTTTTAGAAGGAAGAACTCAGTTTCATTATAGGAATATTTATAAGAACATAAGAAATGCCATACTGGGTCAGACCAAGGTCTATCAAGCCCAAGATCCCGTTTCCAACAGCAGGCTCCCAAAAAAGGTACACAGGTTCCACAATGCTTGTCCCGGGGTAAACAGTAGATATCCTGGGTCATCTTTAATGGACCTTTCCGTCAGGAACTTGTCCAAACATTTTTTAAACCCAGCTACACTAACAGCTTTTACTACAGCCTCCAGTAACAAATTCCAGAGTTTGATTTCACGTTAAGTGAAAAATTATTTTCTCTGTCTTAAATGGGTTACATTGTAGCTTTATTGCATGTCCCCTAGTCTTTCTACTTTTTGATGGCGTTGTTTGCTCATTCAACTCCATTCATTAATTTATAGACCTCTATCATATCTCCCCTCAGCCATCTCTTTTCCAGGTTGAAGAGCCCTAACCTTTTAAGCCTTTCCTCATAGGAGTATCCTTCCATCCCCTTTACCATTTTGGTGGCTCTTCTCAGTACCTTTTCTAATTCTGCCATATATTAAAAAGGATATAGCAACCAGAACTACACACAATATTCAAGGTATGGTCGCACCATGGAGCGTTACAGAGGCATTATAATATCCTTTGTTTTATTCTATATTCCATTCCTTATAATTCTTAGCATTCTATTTGCTTTCTTGGCTGCCGCTACACACTAGGCAGAGGGTTTTAATGTATTATCCATGATGGCGTTTAAATCTTTTTCCTGGGTGGTGCTTTCTAATGTGGAACTTTGCATCATGTAATTGTAGTTTGAGTTCTTTCCTAGATACATGAAATTTAATGTGGACAAGTGCAAAGTTATCTGCCATTTGGACATCCAGTCTTCCACGTTATCGAGGTCCTCTTGCAATTTTTCATAATCTTCTTGTGTTTTAACAACTTTGAATAATTTTGTGTCATCTGCAAATTTGATCACCTCACTCATTATTCCTATTTCCAGGTCATTTATGACTATGTTAAAAAGCAGTGGGCCCAGCACAGATCGCCGGGGTACGCCACTATTCACCTCTCTCCATTGACCAATTTTTAAAAAGGGTTCGAGGGGTGATCCGGGAAACTACAGACCAGTGAGCCTGACATCAGTACCGGGAAAAATGGTAGAAACCATCATAAAGAATAAAATTACTCAGCATGTAGATAGTCACGACCTAATGGGAGACAGCCAACATGGCTTTAGACAAGGAAGATCTTGTCTTACTAATCTGTTATGTTTTTTTGAAGGAGTGAATAAACAGGTGGACAAAGGTGAGTCGGTTGATATTGTGTATCTGGACTTTCAGAAAGCCTTTGACAAAGTCCCTCATGAGAGACTTTTGGCAAAACTAAAGAGTCATGGGATAGGAGGCAGTGTACTACTGTGGATCAGGAACTGGTTAAAAGATAGAAAGCAGAGGGTAGGGCTAAATAGCCAATTTTCCCAATGGAGAAAGGTGAATAGTGGTGTACCCCAGGGATCTGTGCTGGGTCCGCTGCTTTTTGACATATTCATAAATGACCTGGAAAGTGGAATAACAAGTGAGGTTATCAAATTTGCAGATGACACAAAACTATTTAAAGTTGTTAAAACCCAGGAGGATTGTGGAAAATTGCAAGAGGATCTTGATAAATTGGAAGACTAGGCATCAAAATGGCAGATGAAATTTAATGTGGAGAAGTGCAAGGTTATGCACCTAGGGAAGAACAACCCAAACTATGGTTACACGATGCAAGGTTCCACATTAGGAACCACCACCCAGGAAAGAGATTAGGCGTCATTGTGGATACCTTGTTAAAACCCTCGGCCCAGTGTGCAGCGGCGGCCAAGAGAGCAAATAGAATGCTAGGTATGATAAGGAAAGGAATGGAAAATAAAACAAAAGATATTATAATGCCTCTATATCGTTACATGGTGAGACCGCACCTTGAATATTGTGTGCAATTCTGGTCGCCGTATCTTAAAAAGGATATAGCGATTTTAGAAAAGGTTCAGAGAAGAGCCACCAAAATGGTAAAGGGGATGGAAGGCTACTCCTATGAAGAAAGGCTAAAAAGGTTGGGGCTCTTTAGCCTGGAGAAGAGACGGCTGAGGGGAGATATGATAGAAGTCTATAAATTAATGAACGGAGTGGAACGGGTAAACGTAGATCGATTGTTTACCTTATCAGAATATGGAAAGACTAGAGGACATGCAATGAAGCTACGGGGTAAACTATTTAAGACTAATAAAAGAAAATATTTTTTCACTCAACGTGTAATCAAACTCTGGAATTTGTTACCGGAGGATGTATTAAAGGCTGTTAGTGTAGCTGGGTTTAAAAAAGGTTTGGACAAGTTCCTGGAGGAAAGGTCCATAAACCATTATTAAGAAGGGACCCAGGATATCAATGCTTGAACCAGTACAAGCATTGTGGAACCTGTGTCCCTTGGGGAAACTGCTAGGTACGTATGACCTAGATTGGCCACTGTTGGAAACAGAATGCTGGGCTTGATGGACCTTGGTCTGACCCAGTATGGCATATCTTATGTTCTTATGAGAGGATTGGCCATTTAGGACTACACTCTGCTTTCTATCTTTTAACCAATTCTCAATCCACAATAGTACACTGCCTCCAATCCCATGACTTCTTAATTTTGCCAAGAGTCTCTCATGAGGGACTTTGTCAAAGGCTTTCTGAAAATCCAGATATACTATGTGCCCGATTCTGAGAGGCGAATAGTGGGGCTGTACATCCCAGGAGGACATGCAGCCCTGCTATTTGTCCTGACCGTATGCTGCCACACACTCTCCCTGCACGCACACAGCCGCAGTGCGGGGAGAGCTGGACAGGGGCGGGAGGGTGCAGAGAGTCGATGGAGCAGGGGCAGGCCAGAGCACCCGGACATACAGGGCCGATTCAGGTCCCGGTCCTGTACGTCCAGTGGTCTCTAGGAGGACCTCCAGTGTATTCTACCTTGGAGATGGAATAAACACAGGGCACCCAAGCGATTTGGCCCAGCAGCCCTCAGGATGTTCTAAAACTCATCACTTTCATGTTGCTTTTGATCTTCCCCTCCGTCTGACCTGACTGCTTCTGTCCTCCCTCTTAATCCCCCCCCCCCCTGATGTAACTGTCTCTCTCCTATCCTGTCCAACATTGGCATTCCTTTACACTTTATGACTGCAGCAACTCTTATTGTAAAGCACCCTGACGCTCCTGCCTGGGCAGTATATCAAGTGCAAGAATAAAGAATGCTATGATCACTATTGCCAAGTGGCCCTAACACCCTTTTCTCTTGCACCAGATCCTGTGTTCCACTAGGTCAAAAATAACTTCTCCTCTTGTTGGTTCATAAACCAACTGCTCCAAGAAGCAGTCATTTATTTCATCTCAAAACTTTATCTCCCTAACCTGTCCTGCTGCAATACTGACCCAGTCCACTTTGGTTTTTTACCTCTGAAATTCCCCAAGATTTTGTTGCCTTTGTTATTTAATATTTACACGTGATCTATGGGGCTATTTCTCATCTCTATCTACATTGCAGTGAAACCTGATGCTGATAAGAATATCCTTAACCTTAATTTATGTTTGAAAGAGGTAGAAATCTGGGTGAACCTAACCACCAGAAGCTTAATCCTAAAAATATGGAGGCCTCAATCTGCTGGCCTTGCCAGTGTTTCAAATTATGCATCAACAGTTTATGGTTTAGGCACTTGATATACCACCCTTTACTATGTGCATCAGAGCAGTTTACATATACATACATATACATACATACACACACACACACACACACGTATACATTATAAACTTGAGCTACTAAAACAGCTCCGCCCCCTAATACACCTACCTGACTTTATATCCATAATTCAGGCCATTATCACACCCCACTTCAACTTTGCGAACACTGTCCTCCAAGGCACATCAAAACAAAACCTCAGAAGGCTCCAGCTAGTACAAAATATAGCAGCCAAAACAATTCTAAATGTTAGTTCCATAGAACATATCACCCCTATACTATCCCAACTTCACTGGCTACCAATTTACTGCCGCATAAACTACAAAGTGCTAGTAACAACATTTAAAATAATCAATAACCTAGCTCCATCTTTCTTAAACACTTTAATTACCAAGGACACTTCAAACCGTAACCAAAGAAGCATAAACAAACATAAAACTGAAGTACCGAAAGACTTTACAAAAGCTGAAAAACAAACAAAGCTTTCTCATACTTTGCTCCAACCCTTTGGAACAAATTACCTGAAAACATCAGACAGATAAATGACATTAAGTTATTCCGAAAAAAATTAAAAACTCACCTTTTTACTACACATTTTGGCCCACAACCACACAGCGACACACATACTGATAACAACACATCCAACCCTCACAACAGCACAAATAGAAAAACAAACATAAACTAGGTACTTAAAGCACAGTTGAGGCAACCACAGTCAAACTCTTCTTACTGTATATAGTTTGCATTGTTACCTGTACTATAGACACCTATTCACTTTGTAATGTTAATAGTTTATAAAGTTCGCTGTATAAAGTTCTTAATTGTTCTATGTAAACTGAATAAGTACTCGTTCCAATTGTACTTTTCATATCACTGTTTCTCTGTAAACCGCGCTTGATCCTTGGGAAAGCACGGTATAAAAGTGTTTAATAAATAAATACACACACACACACACACATATATACACAAGCATACACACACGCATACACACACATACACATACAGGGTGGCCCAAAAAAAGTGAGAACATCTCATAGCATATAAGTTATTTAAAAATTCAAAAAGACAGATGTAAACGATTGACAAATTTAAAAAAAAAAGAAAAAAAAGATGGTGACCAGAAATTGTCGAAATAAAGACATTATATAGCTAAACTATTTAAGCTTTTAATTTACGAGATGTTCTCACATTTTTTGGGCCACCCTGTATATACACACATATTTATTTAATTCTTTAATTCTTTTTTATACCGCGCTCTTATTAAATCAGTGCGATTTACGATGAACATTAAATTGTACAATGCAGTAAAAACATACATTGAACTATACAGAGAACAGAAAAAAACAACTTGGAATAAACAGGGTAAGTAATTAGGCTGAGTAATTAATAAAACGGAAATGGTAGCAACATGTTGAGCTATGTGATGTCACCAACATGAGAATAATATTGATTGAAAAGGTGACACTTTAAAGCCTTCCTAAATTGTGCAATATCAGAAATAGTCCGGATAAAGACAGGAAAAGCATTCCACAGTGTGAGAGCATAAAACAAAAAGGCACAGTTCATGGTGGCATGGGAACATTTTGGGGCTTGTTTACAAAGCCCCGGTAGCGGTTTCCGATTGTTTCAATGGGGCCGCGGCTCCGATAACGATCGGAAACTGCTACCGCGGCTTTGTAAACAAGCCCCTTTGTTATATAGGTAGGGACGGTGATTCAACCTTCTGGGGATTCAGTTTATAAATACACTAACAGGCACTTTTTATTCCCTTTTCCCCAAAGGGCTCACACTCTAAACATATCTGAGGCAATGGAGGGTTAAGTGGCTTGCCCAAGGCCACAAGGACTAGCCATGGGACTAGAGACCCCAGTCCCTCCGGCCTCAGGTTGCTTGTCCCCATGTGGAAATTGAACCCCAGCCCTCCGGCATGAGGTAGTCTGTCCCAACCACTGAGCCACTCCTCCCTCCCAATGCTAAACTATGTACATATTCAGTGGACACTCGCCCATAGCATCTCTTATCAGCCTCCTCAGAGGAAGCAAGCACATACAAGACCACAGTCATGCCGCACACTCAGATCTAGCTCATGCTTCTGGGCCTCTCCATCATGGCCATGCTCGGGAGCCTGATACAGACCATGGACCCCACAGCACCCACCACATCAAGAAATCTGTATACCATTCTTCCATCTTCACAGAGCCCCCAGCCCCTCTCAGATCACCAGCAGCACCATCAGATGTGCCTTATTAAACACATGGTCTGTCCATAATAAAATAGACTCTCTCCGACCACATTGATGTTGACAAGCTAGACCTACTATGCATCACTGAAACATGGTTCGTAGACAGTGACAATACTCTGCTCAACCAATTACAAAGAAGCACTCACATCATCCACAACTGCCCATGCAGAACCAGCAGAGGGAGTGGTGCCTGCATCCTCTCTAATAAAACATTGGGATTCAGCACCACTGACACTGCATCTTCACAAGGCATGGATATCCTCACAATATCAAAAAAACACTTTACCATATGCCTTGCGTATTACAACTATTAGATAAACTGAAGAGTAGCAAATCACCTGGGCCAGATGGTATACATCCAAGGGTGTTGAAAGAACTGAAATATGAGATTGCAGACCTGCTATTAGTAATCTGTGAACTATCATTAAAATCATCTCTAATACCTGAAGATTGGAGGATCGCCAATGTAACACCAATTTTTAAAAAAGGTTCCAGGGGTGATCCGGGAAACTACAGACCAGTGAGCCTGACATCAGTACTGGGAAAAATGGTAGAAACCATCATAAAGAATAAAATTACTCAGCATGTAGATAGTCATGACCTAATGGGAGACAGCCAACATGACTTTAGACAAGGAAGATCTTGTCTTACTAATCTGTTATGTTTTTTTGAAGGAGTGAATAATCAGGTGGACAAAGGTGAGTCGGTTGATATTGTGTATCTAAACTTTCAGAAAGCCTTTGACAAGGTCCCTCATGAGAGACTTTTGGCAAAACTAAAGAGTCATGGGATAGGAGGCAGTGTACTATTGTGGATCAGGAACTGGTTAAAAGATAGAAAGCAGAGGGTAGGGCTAAATGGCCAATTTTCCCAATGGAGAAAGGTGAATAGTGGTGTACCCCAGGGATCTGTGCTGGTTCCGCTGCTTTTTGACATATTCATAAATGACCTGGAAAGTGGAATAACGAGTGAGGTTATCAAATTTGCAGATGACACAAAACTATTTAAAAGTGACAAAACCCAAGAGGATTGTGGAAAATTGCAAGAGGATCTTGATAAATTGGAAGACTGGGCATCAAAATGGCAGATGAAATTTAATGTGGACAAGTGCAAGGTTATGTACCTAGGGAAGAACAACCCAAACTATGGTTACACGATGCAAGGTTCCACATTAGGAACCACCACCCAGGAAAAAGATTTAGGCGTCATTGTGGATACCATGTTAAAACCCTCGGCCCAGTGTGCAGCGGCGGCCAAGAGAGCAAATAGAATGCTAGGTATGGTAAGGAAAGGAATGGAAAATAAAACAAAAGATATTATAATGCCTCTATATCGTTCCATGGTGAGACCGCACCTTGAATATTGTGTGCAATTCTGGTCGCCGTATCTTAAAAAGGATATAGCGATTTTAGAAAAGGTTCAGAGAAGAGCCACCAAAATGGTATAGGGGATGGAAGGATACTCCTATGAAGAAAGGCTAAAAAGGTTAGGGCTCTTTAACCTGGAAAGGAGACGGCTGAGGGGAGATATGATAGAAGTCTATAAATTAATTAACGGAGTGGAACGGGTAAATGTAGATCGATTGTTTACCTTATCAGAATATAGAAAGACTAGGGAACATGCAATGAAGCTACAGGGTAAACTATTTAAGACTAATAAAAGAAAATATTTTTTCACTCAACGTGTAATCAAACTCTGGAATTTGTTACCAGAGGATGTAGTAAAGGCTGTTAATGTAGCTGGGTTTAAAAAAGGTTTGGACAAGTTCCTGGAGGAAAGGTCCATAAACCATTATTAAGAAGGGACCCAGGATATCAATGCTTGAACCAATGCAAGCATTGTGGAACCTGTGTCCCTTGGGGAAACTGCTAGGTACTGTCACCACCAGGTGGGCAGACTGCCTCCTGGCTAGCAGGGCTGCGCCTGATGGCAATGAATGTAGTTGCACGCCTCGAGTGGTAAAGGCAAATTAGGATTTATTCCCCTCCCGGGGTCGGATTATTCAAATAACAAACAAAACACAAGTACTCAAAAGAAATAAGCCATGTCCTCTGGCACAAACATAAAGAATATTAGAACAATTTCTTCTTGCTTCAAAGTAAGTAATAACGTTATGCATTCAACTGCAGTACACAATCCCACTGTGTGGAAACCAGCCTTTATCAGATGTAGTGTTTTCCCTTAACACTATGCTCAGCTCTGACTAGCACAAAGACATTATTCGGTCGGATAAAATCAGTGTACAGTCCATTGGGTCACAGATGGACGAACACTCATTGAGTGTATCAATTACACAGGTACACTACCAAAAAACTGCCTCCAGTTTTGCAACTGATTCCTATAGATTTTGGGGTGCTGAATCCAGGAAAAATAGCCAAAATGTTCCATCACGTCAGGTTTTCTTGCAAAATTAGATTTCTTACCCATATAAGGAATGTTCACATAATTTCTTTTTAGCCGACTGCAGTTTATTTTCTTGGCCCAAAATAGAGGTTGTAATGGTTAACTAACTAGAAACACTCCCTCATGATATTTTAGAGTGTTTTGTATTCATTTTATACATTAACAGGACAATTGGGAGGCGGGGGGCTAAATCCAGTACTCGCGCTGGCGCATGTTCTTTCCTGTTCGCCTCGCCTCGTTCGCTCGCTCGCTCAAACACGGTGGTTGCGACATGAACGTTCCTGTCAAATTTCAGTTTCTTGCAAGTTCATTATTACCTTTTGTTTGCTCAGTCGTAATCCAGCTTTATTCCGAAGTGGTTCACTACAGTTGTAGTTTGCAGTGCTGTGTATTTGTGATGGCTCACAGAGTCAGAGGTTGCGTCAACTCTCCGGACAGTTTTTGTTTTATTTGTGGGGAATATACCGTGAAAAAGCGGCAGAGGAACATGTCTGCATTTATTAAAAAAGTATATTTCGCCTATTTCGGTTTGAAGTTAGGCGATCAAGACAAACCGTGGGCTCCTCACAAAGTGTGCAAGACATGTGAGGAAGATCTACGCTTATGGATGAAAGGTAAAAAACAAGCATTTTGTTTCGGAATACCTATGATGTGGCGTGAACAAAGAGACCACAGCAGTGACTGCTATTTTTGCTCTTGCATTGTGAAGGGATACAACTTAAAAAATAAGAACGTAATAAGTTACCCCAACCTTCCCTCAGCAATTAGGCCTATGCCTCATAGCAACGAAGTACCTGTGCCTGAACCACCAAAATCTTTGGATCATATTTGTGTGGACGGTTCTGATCATGATGAGACTCATCAGATGGCTTTTCCCGATGAGTCCAGTACTTCCGAGTTTGAAACTGAACCAGATCCGAAACCTGAACTTTTCTCTCAAGCTGAATTGAATGATTTAGTCCGGGATTTAGGACTCCCAAAAGATGCTGCCCAACTGCTAGGTTCTCGGCTTAAACAGAAAAATCTATTGTCACCAGGAACAACTTTTTATTGGTACCGCAACCGCGAGACACAATTTTTGAAGTATTTCAGCAAAGAGGAAGATTTGGTATTTTGCAACGATATATACGGAGTGATGGAAAAGTTTAAACTCAAGTATGATCCTGCTGAATGGCGGCTGTTCATTGATTCGTCAAAAGACAGCATAAAAGATGTTCTTCTTCATAATGGCAACACATTCGCTTCAGTTCCTATTGCTCACTCTGTTATTCTCCAAGAAAAATATGAGAATTTGGCCCTGATTCTTCAGAAGATTCGTTATGATGAGCATAAGTGGATGATTTGTGGAGACTTTAAAATTCTATCCATGCTATTAGGGCAGCAATCCGGTTTCACCAAATATCCCTGCTTCCTTTGCTTGTGGGATAGCCGGGCCCGCGACCTACACTGGGGGAAAAAAGACTGGCCAATTCGGGAGTATTTGAGACCCGGTGAGAAAAATGTTCTTCATGAGAGCTTGGTACCTCGTGATAAAATTCTATTACCACCTCTCCACATTAAGTTGGGTCTCATTAAGCAATTCATCAAGTCCCTTCCAAAAGATGGTGAGTGCTTTCGGTACCTTTGCTCAAAGTTCCCCCGACTTTCTGAAGCAAAGCTAAAGGAAGGAGTGTTTGTTGGCCCTGATATAAGGAAACTCATTTCAGATGGAGCATTCGCTGAAACGATGTCTGAGAAAGAAAAAGAAGCCTGGGATTCCTTCAAGGATGTTGTTCTCAAATTCTTGGGGAACAGGCGGGATGAGAACTATAAGGATATTGTTGCCAGGATGCTCAATGCCTTCAAAGAACAAGGCTGTAACATGAGCCTGAAAGTCCATTTCTTGCACTCCCATGTGAACTACTTTCCCGAAAACTTGGGGGCATACAGTGAAGAACAAGGTGAAAGGTTTCACCAGGACATCAAGGACGCAGAGAGAAGGTACCAAGGAAGATGGAACACCACTATGATGGCTGATTTCTGCTGGTTGCTGCTGCGGGAAACCCCAGATGAAAAATACGCCAAGCAGCGCACCAAGAGAAGCATTCGGGGGAAGAAGAAACGGGCCCACCAGGAGATTGATTGACCCAAGAATGACTTTAAAATCTAAACTGTGTTGACAAATATCGTGTTTTTACTAAACTTTGAAATAAAAATTTGCTAGTTATTGCCACAGTGTCGGATCTCATTTATTAGAATTTTATTTTCACACCATCGGGTGTTTGTCTTCATGTATTGCAATGGTGCGGTTTGCGTTTTCTATTCTTACATACATACCTGTACAACATGTTTTTGCACATTTCTTTGCTTTGCTTTGTGTCTAACCTCGCTCTTATATGCTCAATGTTTGTGCACATGTATGTGGCTGTTTTAAGTGCAGACAATTTTGCTACCATCACAGTGTGTTTTGTTGACATTACTCTATTCTTATGTGCTGCCTTGTTACAATTTTCTTTATTCTTATTTGAATAACTACTAAACAATTAGTATAAAGAATTCATCCAAGAAACTTTTATCTCGATCGCACTCAATCTGAAACGTTCACCTCAAACTGCTAACCCAATGTAACAAAAAATCTGTACGTGATGGAGCAAATTGGTTACCAGATTTGGATTCAGCGCACCAAAAAATGTAAAAATCAATCGAAACATTAGAGGCAGTTTAAAAAAAAATTTTTTTAGTGTACCTGTGTTATCATTGGTTCTTGCACGTATTCAGAACCCTCCTTATTTCTATCCTCAGGTTGGGATAGATAAAATCCTTTTCCTCTCTTGCTCTCAGGTTTTAGCCTGCGGGGTTTTCTCTGAGGTTTAGAGATTTCTACAAGGTCATCTTCTGACATACATACGTCCTCAGGATAATATCTCTCCTTCTCTGGAGGTTTCACTGGCTCCTTGCTCAGCTCTCTGCTTAAATCTCTTGGTTGGGAGTTACAGCCCTTCCCCCACCTTAGACTTCCTGCATGAGGCTGCTCTGCATTCACACATGTAGGAATTTCTATCATTCACAACTCTTAACTCCCCATTATAATCATTCCTCAGGTCACAGCTTCCTGATACATACAGTTTTGTCTTTGGTTTCCACTTACTCCGGCTGGAACGTAGCCTCCGTGCTCCAAAGTGTTTGCAATCAGCAGACCAGTCACACCTGTTCTCTGCTCTTGCTAGCTGCTTCCTCCTGTAGGACTCTGGGTAGTTACTTGGGTGAATCCTTCCTGTCTCTGACTCACTTCCTAGGTCAAAGTAAGAAACTCCTCCAGCTTCCTCTTGGCCAGCTGCTTCAGGTATGACAGCCTGTTCTCTCTGCTTACGCTGCTCACGCTGTTCTGCCAGTTCTCCTTCCTCTTCTCATTCTAATTCTTGCTGTTCTAACCCTGTGTTCCCTGCACTGTCCTTATAAGGGCTGTAAGCTCTTCCCCTTCTCAGGTGCACGCTATCAGGAACTAGGGAGTTTCTCTCAGCTGAGTGTTTTTTCAGACCTCGTGGCTGCATTTGTTTCTGTTGTCCCTGACAACAGCTGCTCACATGGTCTGTTTGCCTGTCAGCTTCAGGACTAAAATTCCTTGAATCTGGTGCTTTTAAGGTAGAGAATGGGGCTACTTCATCACAGTACGTATGACCTAGATTGGCCACTGTTGGAAACAGAATACTGGGCTTGATGGACTTTGGTCTGACCCAGTATGGCATATCTTATGTTCTTATGTTATATCTGCTGACAGTCACATTAAAAATAAATGAAAAGGGTCAGTAAGATCTCAAACAAGTAAATAAACATTTAAAGTGAAAGGCTGGCTAGTTCCAATGAAGTGTCAAATAAGGAAACATACCAAATAAATAAATCTTTACTGATGCTGAAGGAATATGTGTGGGCATATGTGGGTATGAATTTATAGGGAGTCAGATTGCAGTTTCAATACAGTGTTAAAGGAGTTAATGCACAAAGCAGGGATGATGCAGGAAACAAATGAGCCTGAGGCGAGTAGTGGGAGAGCTCACAGGAAATAAGGAGATAAAAAGCATTACTCAGTTAAGTAAATAAAACAGATACTAAGCAAACTTTAAAGAAAATGACCTGTAAAATTACTTGTGTGTGTAAAGATCTGCTAGGGGATTAAGAGCATTGAAAGTGTGCTGTGTGAATTGAAATGAAGGTAGTAAGAGACTGTTTCTGGACAGAGCTGGATATAAGAGCACTTTTACAGAAAGGATAGAATCCACATGCAGGAACTTTAGCTTGAGTTTTTTTGGGAAGATTTCTGATTGAGAAAGATGTGCCAGAATGTCTCTGTTGGAGAGCTATGAAAGGATTTGTGTGATATCAAATTTGTAAGTAACTGAGAATTATTTACAAGAGGAACATGCAAAGGGTTTGCATAAAAGCTGGAGAGAAAACTTAAAAGTTAACGTGAGAACTTTTATTTTTTCCTTAGTGATTGGAAGTAGGCTGAGGAAGCCCTGAAGCTCATTTAAGCACTTTTAAAACAGAGTTGAATGAGGATATGAATTGATTGGTCAGAGTGAGAATTTGAATTGATTTATTAGAGAGAGTTTAAGTTTGAGTACTATTTTGGTTAAAAGCTTGACAGTGTGTGACTTGCTTTCCATAGTATTAGAGTCCTTCAATCAGTGAAGGAAAAGTAAGGTATAAAACTCCCACAGTAGAAGTGGGCTGTTTTAAAACAGTGTACTGCTCACAGGATTTATTGAATCCTGAAGCATATTGAACTGTTTCAGTGAGGAAGATTGTATGTTTGAAAGAGTGAAGGATTGAATGTAATTTTGTAGAAAAAACCCTTGCCTGATTTAAAGAATTAAATTTATTGGCAATTGGTATAGTTTTCCTGAACTGATTGGCAGTTGCAAGGATTAACCCTGGCACATACCTAAAGAAAAACTAATTTTTGCACAAAGAGTTCTATGGGAGGGAAAAACAGGGAATCTCTTTTGTTTTTGGGAAACTCAAGTCTCACAAGTAACTGAAATACAAAAAGAAAAAAAAAGATAGGAACATTTTCTAGTTCTGCACACACAGCTAGGGAGGTAGTTTCTTTTTTTGATTTTTTTTAAAGACAGGTAGTAGGTATCCTAACTGCAGTTGGACATCGCTAGAGCAGAGGGGTTCCTATGGTACCCACCATATAGAAAACAGCAAGACCTGGAAAAAAGATTTAAGTGCCTGATGCATCACACAATGATTATGTTTTTTGGCAAAACATTGGTGCACAACCAATTCAATTTTTTTGAAACAAAAAGTGTCTTTACCTGAATGAAAATACTCATTCACCTGCAAAGTTACAGAAAAAAAGACAGTGATAGAACTAAACTTAACTTGTCTTCTGTTAAGAAGTAAAGAATTCTC
Source organism: Ichthyophis bannanicus (assembly GCA_033557465.1). Lineage (NCBI taxonomy): Eukaryota > Metazoa > Chordata > Amphibia > Gymnophiona > Ichthyophiidae > Ichthyophis > Ichthyophis bannanicus. The sequence goes on along the minus strand of CM066050.1, from coordinate 80,310,794 downwards.
AGACTTTAAACTGGTTCTTTAAATTGGTTTTTGAAAGAAACAATGTTGTACCACTGTTGAATAGAAGCATTGTAGGAATTGTTCACAGAAAAATACTTGACTACATTTCTAAAAATTGAATTGACACTATTTTAAAAATTTTAAATTAGATATTTTTATAAAAGTTAAACGTGTTCAAGTAGCTCCTTGTGAGAGAGTTCTCACCCCTTGGTTCTCAACTCTTTGGTAAGTTCTGATTTGAATTTAAGGTTCAAGAGTTTGTAAAGTGCATTGAGAAAAAATATAAAATATCCTCTCTGTAAGCTGGGAGTTTCCATTGGTGGCTTACTTGAGGTAACTCAGCCACCTGTGACACTCCTAACATACAGGTAAAGTAGGGTAATTGCCCCATGGAGCCCCCAGTTTACAGAATTGAAATAGCAGAAGTGGACCAGCCTCAGCAAATCAAGAGGGTAATTGTATAAAAAATCACGTAGGTAAAGAGAGCAAGTAGGTGCCTATGTGGTAACGTATGTGTCTGTAAAATACGAACTCAAATCTTGCAGAAAGCTCAGCTGCAAATGAGACCATGTGCATTTTACATCAGCTTGAAAGCAGGCGTGTATTTTATAAAGTATGCCCCTAAATTACAACTCTGCCCAAATTCTACGCCAAAGTTGCATACAAGTATGCATATTCTTATATACATAGGGACAGGTTCCCGGAGGAAAAGTCCATAAACCATTATTTAAATAGGACCAGGGAAATGCTCTACTATTACTGCTGAGCATTTGTATAGTGCCACAAGACGTACACAGCGCTGCACAGACACATGTAAAAGATGGTCCCTGCTCATCAGAGCTTATAATCTAGTCAAGACAGACAACACAGTAGCTGTAGACACAGAATACATCTACCGCTTACCCCTGAGACAAGTAGCATGAAATCTATATACCTTTTGGGAACCTGACAGGTACTTGTGACCTGAATTGGCTGCTGTTGGAAACAGGATACAGGGCTGGATGGACCCTTGGTCTGACCCAATATAGCATATCTTATGTGCATAAAAGCTTTTTATAAATTTACCCATATGCTGGCATCTGCATGCAAAATCACCTTAATAAAATTACCCTCCACATGCCGAAGGCCAAAAGTGTGAACAATTTGTCTGACCCTGAATTGGCTATGGTCCCAATGACACATTCATCTAATCCATGAAAATGTTCTAGCTTTAGACTGTAATTTTTGAAACTCTCCTTTCCTTATAGTTATAATATAGTTGCCATTTGTCACCAGGCTGTCTTCGAAAATCAGTTCTCAGGGACAGGAGTTGATTGCTTCAGAAGCCAGCCCTTAGAAAAAAGAAATGATTGTCTGTTCATGCTCCAAAATTGGTTTATCACAGTTCTATCATGAATTGCTTGAACCGATATATCAATGCAATTAGAATTCACACATTGGAGGTTTTGAATCAAGCTCGTCTGCATGGGCAGATTCAATATGAATATTCCTGCACAAAGATTTTAAAGTCATTGTGGGGCACGTTTACTAAGTCCCACACTGGTAATGTGTGTGTGGGCTGTTAGCTCTGACAGATAAGCACTAACGTCCCCTTCCCTGCAGTAAACATTGGCCCGGGATGTGGCACTAAGCAAGATGGCACATGGGGGCACTTAACGCTGGCCATTGAGGTGGCATTAGGTTATAACAGGCCACTAACGCAGCACTAGCCACGATGCACCAGCAACACTGTCCTTCCCAGCATGAGATTTTAGACACTAAGGCCCATGTTACCTTTTAGTGCAGCACCCAAGCCATGTGCTGAACCCTGTGTTACTGGTTAGTGTAGTTTAGTAAACATGCCCCTATATTCCTTAGGACCCGGAGGGCTTTCCTCTTTCCATACAATTGTAAGAGTCAACTCTGAATAGTGTCAAGAGTCTTTGCTATTGATTCTGCAAACTCTCTGGTGCAAACAGTTATACACAGATTTTAAAGGCATGGCTGTCTTCTGGTTTTTTGGCATTTGTGGGCTTTTAACGTCTGTGCCCCATGTCTTTCCAAGCTCCTGGTGACTCCTGGAAGCGATAACTGCTGGGACTTCCTCTATTTCAGGCTGTAGCACTGCATGTTCGAAAACTCTACCTTAACCTTTGTTTTGCGGTTTCCTGTCCCTTCCCTATTGTTATTCTGAAGAAAGGTAGTCCCTTATTACATATTATATGCCATGCTCCCGGGGAAATGTAGAATATATATCAGAAGCAAGCTTAATAAAAATGAATTAAGAAACGAGCTTAGCTGAGGAAAAACGGAATTTGTATCTGCTGAATTTAATCAATCACGGTAGCACCTGCACTGGATTGCGGTCAATGCAATGAGTGTACTGTGAAAGAAAGTCTCAAAATTATTGAGGAAATCAAAGAATCCAGCAATATCTCTTTGCCTAATTAGGAAGGTTGGGGAGACGTTTTGGTTGTACAGTGAGGCTGAGTGCAGTCATGGTATTATGCACAGTGCAGAGGAGCCCCTGAGGTGTTTCATATTCAGAGTTGAGATCTACACAGAGGTTTTCTAACCTACTGCACACAGCCTACACCTTCGATCTACTATATTAGACTTTCTAGAATAGCTCAGGATGCGGAATTTATTTTTCTGAGACCCATATCTCCAACTCTTGGCTGGTGTGTTCTTGGCAACCACTAGTTCTTATACGGGACAAATTTATAAAGGATTTTCTATACATCAGTCTGGATGTATGTGCACAAATGGACTTGAATGGGCATCTATGTACGTGTGCCTTTAAGATCGCACATACTTACATGTGCTCTATGCTTAGAACATTGGCCATTCCAAGGGGAATAGTACAAGTGGAACAAAAGTGGATTTCCATTGTAGACATGTATTTTATAAAGTGCATAGGCGCATATACAGAGTGCATACACAAGTGTAATGGTGTATGCTTGCATTGATGCACTCTTGGGCTAGTTGCGGGAGGCTGTTTTGTAAAGGCACATAGATCACTTCTTGTAAGGTCCCCACCATCATGGTGAACATACAAGGGTTTTCGTGTTAGTTCCTATTGCTTTGGCCAGAAGGTATTTCACAGTTTAGCATTTGAAGAGGTCCATTTTGTAAAGGAATTTTTTGCATAATTTCTCTTTAATGCATATATAATTTACACTATGGTACACACTAGAAGGAGGTGCTTACTTTTATGCAACGTACCTGTAGGCATATTGAGTGGAGCACGGATGGAGTCAGGAAGTATGTGGGTAGGTTCATGAGCACACACGTAGGTGTATACTTCAGCACCTGTTACAGAGCAGGTGCATTTTAGCCACGATTTTTCAGCAGTTTTTGTGATGTAGTTTCTAAAGACACTTAGAGTCCCTGGTGTTTTTATTAAATAGCTTTAAAATAGGCACCTACTTGGCCTTCCAACCTAGGTGGTCTTTTATAAAATTACCCTCGAAGAGGGCAATGTTCAAAAGGATTTCTGTGAGTAAAAAGTGTTTGACTCTGTAAATTGCCTGCCTGAAAATTGCTCACCCTGTTGGCAGGTAGAAAAGTGCCCTTAGGGGGGGGCGGAGCCTGATGTCCAGCGGGATGGTCGCATAACGCTAAGGCTCCTGAGAGGCCTACTCAGAATCCTGAATTAACACCGTACATACTTGGAACTTCTACTCTGATCTTACTGGGGCACATTGGTGAGATGGCGGGGACCAAACCTACGCGCCTGGAATTTGGATCTCCAGCGGCTTCTCACGGCAAACGCTCCAAAACTGAACCTCCGTCCCCGCAGAAGGGGCTGGCCTTGTGCGAGGGCCCCGAAATGCAGCAGGAAATTCTCGCAGAGATTAGAGGGGTCAAAGACCTCGTGCAGTCGAACGGTGAAGCACTCCGAGCGCTGCGGGAAGATCTTGGTGTGCTGCAAAGCAAGCTAGAAGGGCTTTCTTCGCGTCAGGACAAAATGGAGAGCATATTGGACTCCCATGCGGCCCGGTTGTCCAAGCTCGACAAAGTTGAACGCCAGGTGCGGGCCTTGCAGAAAGAAGTGGAAGATGGCAATAACAGAGCGCGCCGCAACAACATACGACTCGTGGGCATACCGGAGGGAGCGGAATCGGGTGACATGAAAGAGTTTTTATACAAAATCCTCCCTTCCCTGCTCCAAATCACTTTTGTCAAAGATTTGGAGATCGATCGTGCTCATCGTGTACCCACAAGCATAACGCTCAACAGGAAGACCCCGCGGCCTATCATTTTTCGACTTTTGAGGTATCAACACGTGGAGCAAATTCTAAGTGCCTCTCGGGCAAAGGGCCATATGGAGTTTGAGAGTCACAAGATCTCCTTCTATCCCGACTTGGCTAAACCCACGGTCGACCGCCGAAAGCGCTTTCTGGAATTCCGGCCGAGGCTTAAACAACTACAAGCCCGCTATGGCCTGATGTACCCGGCCAAGCTCCGAGTCACGCTTCACAATCAGACAAGAACATTTGAGGACCCTGATCTACTAGCGGAGTTTTTGGATTCCAAAGAAGCCGACTTGATGCGCTGACTTCTAGAATGTTCCTGCAAGTATTCTCATATCCGCTGTACCTGCCATATTGGATCTGCCGCAGCTCAGCAAAGAGTCTGGCGAGGACAGTTTGTTGCCTTACTTTTGAAAATATCTGTGACCCGACTCCATCTACCCACAGTAGCCTCGATGAGTATCAGAGACAGTGTTAATTATGACTCTGGTGTTTCTTTTCTTTTTTTTTATGTCTTTCCATTTCCTCTCTAGGGCCTCCTCCCGCAGACATATGGTCGCCATATTCTTTGGGGGTTTTGCTTCTTCTCTAAGATACTTTGGTACATACTTTTCAATATGGGGTGTATTAGACAGACTACTCGGTGATTATGTCATTGTTGCACAGATTCTGATTATGTTGTATGTTTTCAAGCGCCCTTACCTAAAATGTCTATTACCGATTGATGGCACCATGTAAGATTTTCTCATTGAACGTAAAAGGAATCAATAATCCGATAAAACGGAAGAAAATCCTGAGCTACCTCAGTCATGAAGCTGCGGATCTGATTTTTCTTCAAGAAACGCATTTAAATTCGAAGGAAACTCTTAAACTCAATATTAAACCTTACATGGTGGCCGCTTATTCTCCAGCCGTTTCTAAGAAATGTGGGGTTGCCATACTGGTTAGGAAATCTTTGCATGCTACTGTTATTGCGACTAGCTCAGATACAGAAGGTAGATGGTCCAGAGTTCACCTCAAGATAGGTAGCCTTGAATTTACATGTATATGCCTTTACGCTCCTAATGTGGATGACCCTGCCTTTTTTGCTACCATTGCTCAGGTTGCACGGGCCTCTGCTAATACTTCATTGATAATTGGGGGGGATTTCAATCTAGTCCTTGATCCCCTGATTGACAAACAGCCGCCTAGGACAAGTGGTCCCCCCAAGAGTCACATCACGCTTACCTCCCTGATCAAAGATCTTGCTTTAGTTGATCTTTGGAGGTTACTACACCCCAATGAGCTTGACTTCACCTTCTTCTCTTCTCCTCATAAATCCCAGTCTCGCATAGACTTCTTTCTAATATCAAAACTGTTAGTTCCTCAGGTGGACACTGCAAAGATTCACTCCCAACATATTTCAGATCATGCTGCCATTTCCTTTCAATTACACACTACTGCACCCCAAGGGAATTCGGAGGCCTGGTTCTTTGATAGAGCCCTGTTAACTCTGCCAGAGTTCCAGTTAGAAATTCGAGCAGCCATACAGGATTACTTCCATTTTAATCTACCCCAGGATACTGCGAATTGGGCTTGGTGGGAGGGCTTCAAAGCGGCCATTCGAGCAACGATCACTAGCTATCAAATCCGCCTGCGGAAACAACGCAAACAGCAGCTACTCATACTAGACCAACAAATAAAAGCAGGCGAACGAGTTCTAACTTCACGTACTGATCCATGTGTATTAATTCGATTACAGCGTCTCCGTTTTCAATATAATTCAATCCTCTCTACTGCAGCTTCTAAGAGCATTGAGCTTCAGCGAGGGACATATTATCGTGAAAATAACCGAGCCGGTCGACTCTTAGCCAACGCCTTGAAAGGTCAAAAAGAAGCCAAACGCGTAGCGGCCCTTCGTGCTCCACAGGGAGGGGGCATAGTGACCACAGACTCCGATATAGTAGAGCTCTTTCGGGATTTCTATACCCGCCTATATCAATCTGAATGTGAGTTCTCGTCAGAGACATTCGAGCGATTGCTCTCTGGCATTCAGCGGCCGACCCTCTCTGAAGATGATAGGGATGCGATGGATGAACCCTTCTCTACTTCAGAGATCCAATCTGCCCTAAAACGAACAGCCTCGGGCCGTGCCGCTGGGCCCGATGGTCTCCCGACCGAATTCTACAGAACGTTCAGCGCAGACTTAGTTCCCTATTTAAAACTCTATTTTACTGCCCTTGCGGTAGATACATCTTCTTTGGGATCCTTTGCTGCAGCTAATGTGGTAGTATTTGAGAAAGAAGGCAGAGACCCACTACTAACCGCCAACTATCGCCCAATCTCCCTACTCAATGCCGATTATAAGATCTTCGCTACGATTTTGGCCACCCGGTTATCTGACAGGATGGCCACCCTAATTCACCCCGATCAATGCGGCTTTATACCCGGCAGATCAACTGCTGACAATGCTCGGACCTTGTGTCATGTGCTATCCAGTGCTGCCAATCTAGATCAGCCATGGGTGGGTCTTTCCCTGGATGCCGAAAAAGCCTTTGATCGTCTAGAATGGCCCTTCTTATTTGCTGTTCTCCGATGGTATGGCTTCGGGGAGGGCTTCCTCCGATATCTCCAAGTCATGTATACTCAACCCGTCGCCAGTATTTGTGTAAATGCCATCAAGTCTCAGCCATTTAATCTCCAAAGAGGTACGCGTCAAGGTTGCCCCCTATCACCAATGCTCTTTGATCTTGCTCTTGAACCCCTAGCCCTCCTTATCAGACAGTCCGCACGTATTCGAGGTGTCCCCTTCAGTCATAGGGAGATTAAACTCTCTGCATATGCAGACGACCTTATGCTTTTCGTATCCCTCGAATCGGTTCCAGCTGTCTTGGATCTGATTGACGGATACTCACAATTATCGGGCTATAAAATCAACTGGACTAAATCTGTCGCATTCCCACTGAACCGCTGGGTACATGAGGCTGACATGCAGGCCTTTCCCTTCCTTTGGCAATCCCGCATGGTGAAGTATCTCGGGGTCCATTACTGTTCTCCTTTAGAAGATACTATCAGTTTTAATGCCAAAGAGGTAGTCTCCAAAGTCCGCGAGCTCACAAATCGTTGGTCTCCCTTATCTCTTACATGGTGGGGCCGCTTAGAAACTGTGAAAATGATGATAGTCCCCAAAGTGAACTACATTTTAGAAATGCTGCCATGCTTACTCCCGTTACATACTTATAAAGATATAGAGGGCCTTCTCGTCCGTTATCTCTGGCAGGGCAAGCCACCAAGGATAGCTAAACAAAAACTACAGTCTGCAAAGGAAAGAGGGGGTACCAGATTTCCTGATTTTCTTAGATATCATCAAGCCTTCCTACTTAAGCAAGGTGCCCGATGGCTAGATGCCTCAACAGACAGTAGACCAGTTTGGCTTGACATAGAAGAGGAGCTTAGTAGCCCAATTCCGTTGACCCATCTCCCCGGTATGTCCTATCAAGTAGACACTCGCCATCCACCAATGATTGTCGATACTCTTGCGGCCTTTAATACTCTCATTCTATCACTGGGCCCGAACGTATGTCCTCGGGACGGACTCCCGCTATGGAATAACCCCAGAATTCAAGTCCTAAATAGAACGATAGCATGGAAACCCTGGTACTCAAGGGGGATCTGGACACCCCAACAGCTTTTCTCTGCAGCTCGTTGGAAAACCTTTTCTGATTTACAAAAGGAATTTGCGCTACCAGCGAAACACTACTTTCAATTGATGCAGCTTCAACACTGCCTTAAAAGTGCTCGAATCATGCCGCCCTCTGCCCCTACTGAGGATGGGCTATTAGAGATAGTTCACTCTATAAGTAGTACACATGGGGTAGCCTCTAACTTTTATAAAATATTATGTCAGGGTGCAGACACGGCCACTTTCAGAGCCCAACAAGCCTGGGAGCGCGAACTGCAAACCACTTTAACCCCTGTGCAATGGAGCGTATTCTGGAGCAAAGTAGTGCGGGTTTCCCGGTCTGCCTCGGTTACCCAAACCCTCTTCTTTTTTGCACACAGATGCTTTTATACCCCAGAAAAAATAGCCAAATGGAACATAAATGCTAGGGACCAGTGCTGGTCTTGCCATACTGCTGTGGGAACCTTTGTTCATGTTATTTATGAGTGTCCTCAACTACAGGTTTATTGGGGGCGGGTCTGGGGTCGTATTCAATTTATCTTGCACCTTCACGAACCTCTCTCTTGGAAGATCGTGGGACTCCGCTCTGCGGCGGAGGTCCCCTCTCTTCCTAAGAAGGGTCGCTTTCTCCTTGATTTCATGCTGGGTATTGCCATATGCTTAATCACGAGGAATTGGAAGGATAGCTCTCGACTTACTGTCAATGAGTGGTGGAACCTCGTCTGCTTATATAGCAAATATGAGCAGATACCTCGGAGAGCTATTCCCCATGCCCAAATTCACTCTCGCTTGTCTAAATGGCAGATGCTTAATGATTATGTACAATCTGCTCATTGTTCCAACATGCCTGTATAATGCGCACTCATCATGTTTCAGATCACCGTTAGGTTTTGTAACATAATAATGTACGTACACGCCCGTTTCGGGAATGATTAGTTTTCTAGAGAAGAAGCAGGGGGGAGGGGGGTGGTAGGGGTTTACTTTGGTGTATGTATCACATTTTATGTATCTGTCTTTTAGCTGTATGTCTTCCTTTCCTTTGTTGTTATAAAACGAAAATAAAGAATTAAAAAAAAAAAAATTTAAACTTGCAAAAAAAAAAGAAAAGTGCCCTTAGTTCCTTTGTATACTTACCTTTACCAGCACTGTAATAGAGACATTACCAGGGCGGGTTAGAGGAGGAGGAGAGAAAACTACATGAACACTTTTGAGATTTCAAAATTATGCACATAAGTTTGTTTAGCAAATGTATCTGCCAAAAAAGCAAGAGTGGAGAGGAGGAGTAGTCTACTACTATTGGCTAAGGCAGTAGCCTGAGACTTGAAAGACCAGTGTTCAAATCCCACTGACACTCCTTGTGGCCTTGAGTAAGTCCCTTAACCCTCCATTACCTCAGGTACAAGCTTAGATTGTAAGCCCTCCACAGACAGGTAAACTACTGGAAAAGCATGAGCAAATACTAATAAATAAATTATCTATGGGTACTTTTACCTTGGGGAATTTTCAAATTGAAATTCACTTTGAAAGCTACAACTAAAACTGTTGGTAGTTTGAAAATTGCTCCCTTTATGAACTAAAAAGGATTGTGCTTTCTTTTTGTCTGCCGCTGTGTTCAGCCTTTATAAGCATATTACAGGAGAGGAATACCAGCAAGTATGGGAACAAGCAGAAAATATTGGTGCCAGCGGAGGAACAGGCACCAGCCAGGGCAGTCAGGCTGGCAGGGTTCCCCAGGCCACACCAAGTGATAGAGAAGCTGCCAGCTGAAACAACAGGGCTGATGAGGGTATACAAGACCTGCAGCTGAAGAACAAGCAGAGTCAATAGCAATGGAAGCAACAAGGAGCTGCCCAAGCTCGAAGAGGATGACGAGCCACTAGGGGAAAAAGAAAAAGGATCAATGGGGCTTCCCTACATCTTGCCAGTCAAAGAAGATGCAAATTTAGTGCTGACCAGTTCAGTAGGGCTCAATGTGTTCCCAAGGCCCTACCAGTCAACAAAGGAGCAGCCACTGGGAACAACTCAGGGAAGAAAAGGTAAAATCCTTTACATTATAATAACCCTACACATACAACCTACTCATCCCATACTTCACCCCACCCCATCACTTTCCTATCCTATCCTCTCCCCACATACACCATCCCATACAGTTCCCACCCACATCCACAACATACCAGAGCATCTTTACCACCCCCTCTAGTGACACACACACACAAACCACGCCCCTCATCCCCCATCCATACCACACACATTTCCACCATACCTCTATCCCAATGCACACTGTCACCCATGTTTCCCCCACACAGTCAACCACACACCTCATGTCTAAAGTACTCCCCACTCCACTACGCTCATATCTCAACTCCATCCAGCCTGGTGTGGATTGTCTTATTTAGCCAACATCAACTGTTGCACAAATGAGTCTATGAGGAACTGAACATTACTATCTTGTATTGGGAGCAGGCCAGTCTATCACTGTTTCTTTCAAGCTCAAAGCACTAACCTCATTTGATATTGGTACATGGAAGCAAATATATGATAAATATTAAATAGTTTGACCAACTGCATAGTGGAATGTTTAATGTTTATGGGCCTCCTTATGTGAAGAGAGACTTAAAGACCTAAGGAGGAGAGGAGGAATATCATAGAGGCATTCATATACCTCAAACATTCAAATAAGCAGCAGCTTTTAGGAGGAAGGGAAGTTTCAAGGGCAATAAGGCTATATAGGCTTTTATTAATATTAAGATATTTCTTTACCAAAATGGTGCTGGATTCCTGAAACTATGCCCAGTGAAAGTAGTGAGAAGCAAAACTAGCATCTGAAGTTAAGAAAGCATGCAACATGCCTAAAGCTTTATTTATTTATTTGAACAGTTTTCTATACCACCCCTTCCAACGATCAGGGGTGGTTTACATAGAACAGTTAACATTAGGGTTGCATAGAACAATAAAAACTATATACAGAGAACATATAGCAAGCCAGCTACACCTGGTGTGGGTATAGTGGAGATTTATGTATATAGTCATATTAACAAAAGAATTCACAACGTGCGCAGTGAACAGAAGTTGCTGAGAGGGAGGTTCAGCCTAGGCGGGTGTGCTAGGTGGTAGTAGAGTTGCTGGGTTGTATGTTGCTGGATTGTATGATTGTATTACTGAAGGAGAGGTTGTTATAGTGTTCAGTAAACAGTAGTGTTTTCAGTTCTTTTCTGAATGCTTGAAGGTCCTTTATTGATCTGATTGGGTCTGGGAGGGAGTTCCAAAGTGTAGGCGCTGTATAGGAAAAGGCTCTATTACAGTTACTTGTTTTGTTTTTCAGAACGAGGATGGAGTTGTTAGTAGATTTAAGTTACAACCAAGATACAAATCCAACCAGAAAATAGAAGTAGGAGAAAAAGTAAGAAAAGATAGGGCAATATTATTGATAAGTTTGAATGTGATGACTAAATGGCAAGTTTAAATGCCTCTTTGAAAAGTCATAAGTAACCCTTTGTTCAGGAGCACAAGTAAGGAGTTAGGGGAACAATCAATGACAACCCACCAGGCTGAATCAAAAGCTGAATTTGTTGTCTTTAAGATGCCACCCTACATAGCAATGTCTCAACATGCACCTTCGTCAAGGGTCTATCTGATGAGATGGATTCCAAAAAAGATATCCACATATGGAAGTATATGGGTTCTCACTGATGTGGAAATACATATTCCCTTAATTCTTTTTTGAAATGTTTTTCCATTGTGTTGTATTCTATCTCCTCAGCTACATCCCTGATGAAGGTGCATGTTGAAACACTACTGTATAAGTTAGAGTCTTAATAAGGACAGTAAATTCAGATTGGGATTCAACCTGTTCACCTTGATCCTTACTTGTGTTTTGGAGTTGTGAGGATGCGTGCTGTTTTGGACTTACCCTTTTGTTCAGGGACACCTTATAGGGGATCATTTATTAACAATTCTTGCTAATACCATTAATTGTTACTATATGACCTTGATCGTTTTCAAGTGTTATGCACAAAAAATAGTTTTTTTTTCTCTGTCCTCTCTCCACTATGGTCTGTAGCGTATATTCATACCTCCAGCGTGGACTCTTGAATGGGCAGAAGGAATTGTCCTTCAAGGCTGTAGGTGTTCAGTTCCAGAGTTACCAAAATCAGTCTTTTTGAGATGTTCCAAGTAAACTTTACTCCAAAACCAGATAATTGCTTTGAGGTGGTCTTTTTCTATAGTTGTACAGCAACACTGTCTATTCTTTTACTACAGAAGTCCACATTTTAATCTGTGTCTGTGATCTCTATTGTTCCTCACAGTTCTTTAGGATTTTCCTTTCTGCCAGGAAAACCCAGTTCCTTGAACTAGGCCTACAAATTTACAGGCCACCGCACTTTAAACTGGGATCCTCATCAGCACACACAAACTCCTACTGAAAGCTTTTGTCAAATAGTACCTCTTTCCTTAACTCTGGACGGGGGCTTCTACTCTCCTCCATGCCTCTTGGTTAAGAGGCGATATGGCACCAAGCGGCTAGTGCCACCAAACATCCCTCCCAGCAGCATTTATGCAATTGCAGGTTTGCAATCGCATAAATGCTTTTGAATATGCCCCCAAAATCTTTTCATGTGCTCTTTCTCAGCTGCAGATTTAAAAACAAAACATTTATGTGATGGACACTCTCATCAATCACATAAACGGCTTTGAAGGTTAACCCAAGTAGGTTCTCAGTGGTATAAAAGAGCTGATACATAAAGCTTAAGATTGAGAGACATTTGTGATATTGAAAGAGAAAATGAAAATGATCAGAGGGAATGGGTTTTGCAATTGTTATCTGCTGTCACAGAGTTCTCCAAGCTCCCCCAGTTGAAGAGGAGGAAGGGCTATCATGGGATAAAGCCAAAGGCTTGAGAGGGGCTCCCTGTATTCAATAAGTTATTAGCCCAATAACGAGGAACATGTTTTTGACTCTTATATCCACTTCTACTTCTAACAACTATCCAAAGGGTCGACATCAGTCGACAGACTCGACAGCACTTAACATCCACTTCTATAGAGACACAGAACAAAATGGAGGTCATTCTGTCCCATAAATAGGATGCTATCCATGCCCCTGCTGTCCCCATCATTAATCTCCCTGTATGGACTGTGTGTTTGTATGTGGAGGCCTAGAGGGTGCATTCTGGAGGCACAACAAGGCCATGACATGGGCAGCCCTTATTTATTTATTTATTTTATTTAACAGGTTTTATATACCGCTTTATCATTTCAATCAAAGTGGTTTACATTGAAACTTAAACTTGGCAATCTACATTAAACAGGGACGTTGATAATTTGGATTTTTCTGAGGCAATGGAGGGTTAAGTGACTTGCCCAAGACCACAAGGAGTGCTAATGGCAATCAAACCCTGGTCTTTGGGTTCCCAAGCCACTGTTCTTAACCATTAGGCTACTCCTCTACTCCTGATTCTGGATGTAAAGGGCAGATTCAAAGGTCAGCCCTGTATGTCCAGGGTCTTCAGGCTAGATAGGGGAGCTATTCCTCCTCGAAGATAGAATAAGTCCACCTGGATGGCAGGGGACCGTGGTGCAGGGTTCATTGCAGCCTGAACCAGGCCTTGGAAGGCCAGATCGGGGAACAGGCTATGGGGAATGGGATTCCTTCTAGGTCAGCCAGCAATCGCGGTTTGAATGGATCTGCGGTGCCATGGCAACGGGACGCCATGGCATTGCGGCTCCATTCATGAGCCCGGCTGAGTTAGCAGGGTAGTCACCAGGATGTACAGCCAGGCAGGATTGTGTCTCAGCCTGCATATCCAGGCGCTAGACCCGATTCTCACCCTGTGGGGGCCATGGGATCAGAATCGGGCCTAACTTGAAAGGCCCAGTTCTGCCCAGTCATACAGGGGGCGCTGGATGTCCTATTGTGAATAGGCCTCCATCTGACTAGACTATCTTCCTTCAATGGAAATGTAACTTAGTTTATAGAATTCTACCTTTCTACCTTGTTAAGCCTGCAAGTAACTTTTCAGCTTTTCGAGGATTCTCAGTATTTTATTTCACACTGTTCTTCAGACAGGCAGAATATATTGAAGCAATTTCTTCTCAATGAGAGTGGTATTAATATACATTCTGGAAATTTTATAACAGTAATAACCGTAGCAATTACAAACCCTGTTATTGTTAAAGTTTCTCCCTCACAGTTGTATTCTGCTTCTCTGTAAATTGAATTTTCCTTCACGGAGTTCACAGGTTGTAAGGATGAAATTCTCTCTCTCTCTCTTTTTTTAATCAGGATGAAAATGAAACATTTCAGGTTCATTTGGGCATTCCTGTGAGTGCTTAAAAATTAGAAGTGTGTGCATATCACTTGTGCACGTCTATACCTATGAATTAATGCGTGCAAAATTGATTTGCACACTCAGAAGCTGAAGTGCATATATAGGAGGCACGCATTTAAGATGAATATATGCAAAAACATGAAAAACAAATCCAAACATGTGACACAATGGCAGAATCAGGCATGTGTGTGTCATGGAGAGCGTTGGGGACTGCATGCACGTGTGTGTCATGGAGAGTGTTGGGGACTGCATGCACGTGTGTATCATGGAGAGCGTTGGGGACTGCATGCATGTGTGTGTCATGGAGAGTGTTGGGGACTGCATGCATGTGTGTGTATGCAGGGCTGTGTATGTGCATCTCTCTCGGGGATTGTGTGTGCATGTGAAAAGAGCACACTTACAGTGTGACAAAATGCCACGCATCCCCTTCATTTGCAAAATCACATGTCTGGGAGAGGTGGAAGAGTTCAGAGATCATAAAGTATGCCTTGTTATGACAGCAGGGGCTGTATGAGGAATCCTTATAAATGGTGTTATCTATATATTTGTGTCTATCTTCAGGGTGTGTGTGTGTGTGGTGTGATGTGATGTGTGGGTGGGGTGGGTGTGTTTGTGTGGTGCGTGGTTGGAGTGACTGTGTGTGTTGTGCAGGGATGAGGTGTCTGCAGATGCCTGTGTGTGTGTGTGTGTGTGGAGTGCAGCGGTGGGGTGCCTGTGTTTGTGTAGGTGTGTGTGTGATGTGATGTGATGTGATGTGATGTATGGGTGGGGTACCTGTGTCTATGTGTGTATGGGCAGGGGGTGGGCTGCTTGTGTATTTGTGTTGTGTGGGGGAATAGTGCCGCTGTGGGGGGAGGAGTGCCTGTGTGAATTCTGAGATGTTGCTGGTTGGGTTTTTTGGCAGTCCGGGCCATCTGGACAGCCCCAAGCAAGGCAGGCCCATTTGGACCCAATTCTGGACTGCAGGAACAAAATGTTCCCGCGGTAGCCAGAATCAGCCCAAGGACGGCCCGGCATGCCCCTGCCACTTGTGGGGGGCGTCCTCTCCGCAGGTGCCCCCAACTCCAGCATCCTCAGCTCTCCTGTTCTCTGCTGCCGGACCCAAGGCTGGCCTGCTGTGGCATGGAGCGGGCGGCGAGAAACCCCCACACCCGGCCCCGGCCCGGGGGTGGGATCCCTGGGCCCGATTGCTAGGTTTTCACTGCTTATTCCACCTTTGAGTTGGAATGAGCAGCACGTCCCCACAGGCCCAGCAAGATGTACAGGGCCATTTACTCAAATCGACCCTATACGTCCTGCCGGGCTGGCCTGACCCCACTCTACCCCCTCCTACCTCTTCCTGTCCTGATGCACAGGACATACAGGGAGAGACGGAGGGAGTATCGGGCCCCATCATTCATTGTGTTCACGTGCTTAAAAAAATGTAATGTATGCTAAACGATTTAACAAGTTGACTTATGAGATAAAAAGTTATAATATCCATTACAAAATTATTTTATTGAAACTAATGTGAGAAATGAACTGAAAAAAAGTCTGAAAATGACCCCAAAATGGTCACCTCCCTCTTCTTCAAAGGTGTTACCAGCTATGCGAGCATGTGCATAATATTCCTGATTCTCCATTGTATGCAAATCTCTCTCATGCATATTCATTATGGTTATGCTGAAAACCCAACTGGCTAGTTGTATCCCAAGGAATGGATTGAGAGCCCCTACTCTCTTATATCACCCTTCTCCTGCATTTCCGCTAAAGTTTACATATTGAGGTCTTTAAGTCTAATGCCCATAAGCTTTGTGACAAAGATACTGACCATTTTAATAGTTGCGCTCTGGACCGACTTGCAGCGCTGCATATGTCTTGTAGCGCTATACAAATAGTCAGTAGCGGCATTCGGTCTATATCCTATTGAAAGTTCAGTCTCCAGAATTATAGACCGTACTCCAAATGAGGTCTCATCAAAGACTTATACAGAAACCTACTGAACATGCATTTTCTTTCCAAGTTATAGATTTACCTAGGTGCATATTGTATGCTTCATCTGCCTGTCCAAGAGCTATGCAATGTACTCATGAGAACTGTATAAAGCTTCCAATGACCAACATTTCAGAGGAAGTGTGTAGAAGGAGGTATTCATTCCACTGAGTACCTTGCCTTGAATAATTGCGCACATGCTGGCGAAAGTCCGAATCAAGGACAATATCATTGTTGTGATAATAGTAAGTCAGCAGACCCTGCCTGCTTAATAGGAGGCCCTGCTAGCAATACTGAAGGTATAAAACAAACATGGGCAAATCTGTACTGATATGTAATCCCACCCCTCCCCATCATCCCTTGAAAGAGCGAGAGCAAAACTGCATATTTGATGTTTGCATGCATGTGTTTTCAGTATAAGATTAGATAAAAGGAAACAAAACCCCTGCATTCTTTCCCTTATGCCGTCTATGGGATAAAAGGCCTTATGTAGAGTGCAGTTCAAACAGGAAAATTACAGCAACCTCCATAAGATGACTGATGTAAGTAGAGAAGTTGCTTACCTGTAGAAAAATGGACCGATAAAATGGATCTCTCTCTCTCTGTACATGACCCCCAGGCACAGAGAGTTTGACTTGCTTATGTAGCTTTGCAGCGAAGGAGGGGTTTTAATAGGCAAATCTTATAGCACAGAAAGTTTAGAGCCTGCAAGTTGATGCAATCGGGGGCTGCAGTGGAACGTGGGGAGAGCCTGGATGGAAAAGTCTATGTAGTATAGGCTAGGATGTCACCTTATAAGTACCAAGGCACAGAGCTAGTAGATTGGCACACTGTCCTTGGCTCTTACAGGTGCCTTTGCCATAGACAATACAAGATCACAACAACATGGTTAGAGGAGCAGTTTGCATCAGAGTTGTTCAATGAGTCATGATCATGTCTAGCAGTAAGAACACATGGCTAGGGAATACAGGAGCCACACAGGCTACCAAGAGAAGGTACACCACACTCTAATAGGACTTTAGGGAATGCAAGTCAGATGGAACTGGGGTCTACTACATGACCTTGAAGATCTCCCTTGACTGAAAAAGGTCTCTTTCTATTATAGACAAAAACTCAAGAAATAGGTCCATTACCTATGGCTACACTGAGTTGCCCAGATACAGGAGGTGCAAGACTAGGCGGAGCAGAAGAGGCGTCTGTACAGCTATTACAGTGCACCCACATGCATTACTCTCTCTCAGCATACTTCTTGTAAGTCAGGGCTGCCCTTCTTGTTGCACCATTTCTGCAGATGACCTCATACTTAGCTATAGTTCATGCTAGGCTTTGGGATTAGCCAATCTCAATTCAAAAAGTGCAGGGATTATACAGCATCAGAAGCTTTCCTCATAGACACTGTTGCCACTTTCAAGACTAATTACAATGCTTCCACTCCATGGACTACAGCTTCTCACATACATCTGCTACTTCTCAAAAGAGCATCTGAAGATAATATTTCAGAATTGCTACTGCCAGCTTCCAAATCGACCCCTTTCACATTGCACATTCCATGATGTCCTCCCACAAATCTGCCTTCCTCTTGGTTACCACTGCCTCACCACCTCTGTGTACCTTCTCCTACACACTGAAAGCCTTGCTTTCCCAGCTCTCAATAGCAACCCACCCTCTCCTGCCATTTATTTCACCTTACCCAGCTTCTAGGGCCTCATCACACTGGCCCCTAATGACTCATTCGCTCTAAAGAAGATGATTTTGTTCTGTGCATTCAAGCCGCCTCCTTCCTTTTTACCTAGCTAAACAGCAAGCCCCTTATGCACATTCAACAGCTGAAGGTCAGGCCAAGAACAAAACTCCCTTAAGCCATGCCAGAGGTGTCAGCAGCTGCCAGGCTTTTTCCTGCAGGGACCAGATAGCCAGCGATATTTCCTCTTCCTGTAGGGCCCCCTTTTGTTTGCTATGAGGAATTAAGGATGGGGACAGGACCAGATTTACATTTTGGACACCCACAGACAATGAGGTGGGGGGAATCTATCGCCTCCCTGATCACTGCAGCCGTAATCCTCCCTTGGGTCTCCTTCTCACCAACCTGTTTTCCAGTGCCGGCCCCTAGGAGCAACAGCCACAAAGTGAAACTTGAGCCTGCATGCCTTCCCGCTCTGAGCCTCTGACAAGTGATGTTATGCATAGTCTTTGTTACTGGTTTCCATGATAATAGGGAAACCCATGGGGGGAGGGCATGCACAACAGGGCTTACCAGAGACTTAAAGCAAGACGGCAGGCAGACTCAAGTTTCACTTTGTAGACGTTACTACCTCTATGACTGGCACTTAAAAAAGGCAGGTTATGATGGAGGCAGAGGCAATGCTCTGGTGCCTAGCAAAATTTGGTCCAAATCCTATTACCTTCTTGCTTCTCATATAAATAATCCTCCTCCAAAAAGAGAAACAAACAAACATATAAAAAAGTTTTTTGTTGGAACGCACACCTTGAAGGGGGGAAAACCTCCCCTTCTTGTAGTGTGTTGTTCCGTTTTTTCTTATTTTAAATTTGGGGACATCACCCCAATAACAGATCGAGGGAACCTAAACCCTCAATACCAACCGGTAAACAAGGAAATATAGGAGCAGTACTTATCTTGAGCTTGTGCATATATTTCAAATTGTGCAGGCACGGTCCAGACAACCATCTTTAACGCTCAAGTTTCCCTTGAACGTTCTTCATTGTTTCTCCATTTCTGTTATTGAAAAGTGATCATTCAACCTTCAGGACTCCTTGCCTTGGATTAAAGACTGGACAACGCTCAAGCTATCATCTGTTCCAATTCCTCTCCAAATAATCCCCTCCAAAAGAGAATTTCTCTCGAGATCATAATTTCATGTGGGCTCGGGTAACCCAACGTTGTGCTGTTTTGAGCCGCCGGCTTTCCCGGCTCTTCTTCAAACCCTATCGCTCATCTTCATTCCCCAAACAGACTCGATTTAAAGTCTCAATAGAGATCACATGACTGGCTGATAACCAATAGGCTCTTAGCAAGTCCAGGTTAACTTAATCTATACAATTGTCCACCATTCTATATTTGAATTTAAACCATAAGGTTCAAGGTTCAATGTTCCCTCGATCCGTTATTGGGGTGATGTCCCCAAATTTAAAATAAGAAAAAACGGAACAACACACTACAAGAAGGGGAGGTTTTTCCCCCCTTCAAGGTGTGCGTTCCAACAAAAATTTTTTTTATATGTTTGTTTGTTTCTCTTTTTGGAGGAGGATAGCAAAATTTGGTGGCAGAGACAGTTGCCTCTGTTGCTTAAGCTTAACTTCAGGCCTAGTAATGATCTCTATTTGTAGGGCCTCCTCCTCCCTGCTACTGGCCTGTTATCCTTAACTGTCCTGGAGACAGCAATCGCACCATCCTCTGGTTGTGCTCAAGGAGGAGCTGTAGCTTCTCCTCCTGGGCCCAGTAAGGCTGGAGCAGTGGCTGTTGCACTGAAACAGCTAGGGTAGCTGGTGCCACCATGGAAAGGAGATCATGGATGAGGGCTACCATGGAGAGGATGTTCTGTGTTCAGGATGGACAATGAATCTAGCTACTCTGATCACATCTGTTCTGGAGTACCAAGGCCTCCTCTCAGGGACGTTTCCCAATGGGTTAGTTTTGCAAGTGCCATGACAGTAATATACTTCACTCTAAAGCCAGGGGATCTTTCTCAAATTTTTTACTAATGGGGTCAAGGGGAAGTGCAGCATAAAATAGCTTTGAACTGCTGTGCTTTCCTTGGGGTGGGATTATAGTTCCTTCCAAGTCTTGTTGGATACCTTCATGTATAAAATCTATACTGAATCCCAGCAAAAAGTGACAACAATGGAAAGCAACGAATAACAACCACAGACCCAAAATGGAACCATGGTACACAGAAACTCTATCCACCCTAAAGAGAGAACTACGAAGAGCAGAGAGAAAATGGCGACAAAACAAAACCAACGAACGTAAAACAGAATACCTAACCATACTCTCTAAATACAAAAACGAAACCAACACAGCAAAACGTTTACACCACACAAATGTACTAAGTAAAGCATTAAACAAACCCAGAGAATTATTCGCCTTGGTCAAAGCCCTCACCAAAACAACACAAGAGGACCAACACAACGATAAAATCAAGGTCCAAGCGCTAGCTGACCACTATGCCAGCAAACTAAACCCACAGGTCGGACCCAAACACGCACTCTCACCAGATGTCTCATCCACCGAACCACAACCTACTATGACAGCCATACAAACACACGTCACCCGCTGGAACAAATTTTACAACATTGGGGACAAACATGTCAGTAATATAATTTCAAACATCAACACCACAACCTCTCCCCTAGACCCCTGCCCAGCTTCATGGATAAAAGCAACAAAAGCAGAAACCTCCCACCAAATTGCACACATAATAAACCAATCACTCCAACAGGGCATCATGCCAAACCAACTCAAGAGATCCATCATAAGACCAATACTAAAAAACAAGACCCTCAACAGAGAAGACCCCACATCTTACCGTCCAATATCCAGCATAGCCCTACTAGCAAAAATCATCGAAAAGGCCGTTCTACAACAACTACAAGACCACTTGGACAACAACAGCACACTTGACGAACACCAATATGGCTTCAGACCACACCATGGGGTAGAAACCCTACTTATTGCACTAATGGACAATCTACTCAAAGGGATTGAAAACAAAAAGAAAATCTTCATTCTCATATTCATAGACATCTCCGCAGCTTTCGATACTGTTCACCACCAAACACTACTAAACAGATTGAGAGATATAGGAATAACAGGAACCCCTCTAAAATGGTTCTCATCTTATATCTCCAACAGAATGCAACAGGTACAGTTCAATAACGAAAAAGCAAAGGCTTTCCCACAAACACAGGGCATACCACAAGGCTCAGCCCTATCCGCGCTTCTCTTTAATGTGTACATGAGACCAATCTGCGAAATATTCAAAAAGCATAAAATCCAATATCACATATACGCAGACGATATTATGCTCTATACTCAACTTGATGCAAGCAACCCAAACTACTCTCAGCTAGAAACATGCTTAAAAAACATGCAAGCCTGGCTCCAGCGGAACAACATGGCCATAAACCACAAAAAAACCGAAGTCATGTTCATCTCAAGAAAATCAGATTTCAACCCTCCAGCCTCAATTACCCTAGGTGACAACACTTATCACACAAAAACTGAAATAAAATACCTCGGAGTAACACTGGATAACGAATTAAAGCTGACAAAACACCTTCGCCTAGTAAACAGAGCCATCTTCCACAAACTCAGGGTTATACAGCCTCTCAGGAACATCATAGAACACACCGACTTTAGGACAGTAGCCCAAGCCCTCATCATACCACACTTCAACTACTGTAATGCAATCCTGCAAGGCCTGCCAAAGAAAACACTAAACATACTCCAGATGGCACAAAATGTCGCTGCCAGAATCATCACCAAAACAGGTGTGGCAGAACATATCACCCCGGTGCTGGTTGAACTACATTGGCTCCCCATCGTAGCCCGTATAAAATACAAAATCCTAATAACGACGTTTAAAACCATCCACAATCTGGCACCAACCTTCCTCACAAACCTAATCACCTTACAACCTGCTAACAGAAACAGGAGAACCGCCACCATAAACAACCTGCAAGTACCAATAAGTATAAGATCAGTTAATGTAGCCACAAGCAACAGAGCATACTCCTTCACTGCCCCATCACTTTGGAACCAACTACCGCCCGAACTGCGCTCAATAACGGACCTGATGGGCTTCAGAAAAGATCTGAAGACACACCTATTTCAAGAGGCCTACAATGTACCATAAATCAACAATGTACGCACCAAGAGATACAGCGTATTATAAATCAGCGCAAAATGTATATATGTAATATATGTAAAATATAAATGTCTATATACTGTAGAAAAGTATAATTATAGCCGCCCCACCCCCCACTGTACCCTATTATAATTTTGAAAATCCTATATACCTCAATTGAACCTGTTCTACACACTCCAAGGAGACTTACTGTAATCTCTTAATCTTGAAACTATGTTGTATACAATAATGAAGCTCGCTCGAGTTGTTTTGAAAATCTGCTGTATACTTTAATGAAACCCGCATGATTTGTTTTTAAAACCTATCACATAACCTTGTTAATCACAATGTAGTGTTTAAATTCTGTCAATGATTTTGATTTTCTCTGTATCCTTAATCAAACCGCTGCTGATCGCTGGAAGTAGCGGTATACAAATATGTGCTAAATAAATAAATAAATAAATAAATAAACAATTGAAGTACGGTAGGAACGAAAAATACATACTGGCCGCACGTCACCCAGGATAAAAAGGTGCCCATCCATAGCTTACGCACTAGGGCTAACAATGGTGGCTGTGATAGTGGAAGAACTGCAGATGTAGATAACATCCCTGTCACAGATAAAGGCTGTGGTGAGCATGTTCATGGACCTACTGTGGCAGGAGATAATTCTCTTAACTTTTTCATTAATTTCTGTGGTTTAACTATGGTTAAGTGGACTTCAGCAGATGAGGAGGAGATAATATACTGCTTGCTACAAACCCTATATTTAAATCAAGAGGATATACAAGGAGAATCCACCAAAAATTGGAAGAGAAGGAAAATTGCCACAAGAAAAACTGCAAAAAGCAATGGATGCAAATTTAAGATCTTTAATTTCTCAGATTAAAGCAAAGTAGTATGTGGCCAGGGCTGACCTGTCCATTGTGCGAGAATGTTGTAAGCACAGGGCCCCGGGCTTCAGGGGGCCCCATGCCAACAACATTCTGCATTCAGCACCGGCAGGCAGGGTGGTTTTAGAGGGAGCCGGAGAGGCTCTGACTCACCTCTGACAGCCGAAGTGAAGACAGTCTTTTTTCTTCACTTCGGCAGCTGTATTGTAGTTTAGAACGCTGGCATGCTGAGTGCCAAGAAACAGGAAGTCCCCTTTGACCTCGGCGTTCCAGCATCCTAAACTATAATACAGCTGCCAAAGTGAAGAAAAAAGGTGTTGCCTTTTGATAGGTAGGGTTTGGTGCTTTGTGAGTCCTGGTAGTGCTGTTATGATACGGCGCGTTTGCTATGGGTTCTAAATGGGCAGTGTTTGTAATACTTCCTAATGTGCCTGGCAGTTGGCACTGGAGTATAGTAATGTAGAAATCTGGTAGTCTTATTTTATCCATACACTCATTAAGAGGCATGTTTACTAAACGTTAGTGCATGTTAACATTATGCAAATATTTATGCAAATGATTCCCTTTATGCAAATGAGGCCCAGCAATGAGTCTCTGCACATGACCCCATACCCCCCTTGGGCTGCCCCTGTATGTGGCTGATAGCATCTTGAAGCAACTAAGAGCTTCCATGGAAAGAGAAATACAGGGAGGAGGTGGTGACCTGGGTTAGAGTACCAGAAGAAAGAAATACACAGAAACAGAAAGAGAAGTTGAGGGGGAGATGGAGCTTGGAGATATAGAACTGCAGGAGAGTGAGGTCAACCAACAGGACAGGACAGGACAACCAATCAACTGAGGAGGAGGAAGAAAGGGAGGAGAAAGACCCAGAGGAGGAGGAGTTTAAGATCGAACTCCTAGTCCATATGGAAAAAGATGAATATGCTGGGTTTCAGCCAAGGAAAAGATTACCTAAGTTAAATTTAACACCTAAGGTTAAAATCAGGATTATAAAGATGAACAAGGCCATATCCAGTATAAAAGGGCCATTTATTGACATCACTAAAATAAATTGAATGCAGTATTGTGCAGCTAAAATTATTACTGCAAGAATACCACCAACTAAAACGCCGGACCAGAAGAAAAAGAAAACCATAACAGTTCCTTCTTGGAAAAAGTGCATCAAGGCGATAAAGGGTACAGGAAAATGGAACTCACTGAGAAAGAGGTTACCAGTAGTGTACCCCAGGGATCCGTCCTTGGTCCGATTCTTTTTAACATCTTTGTTAGTGATATAGCGGAAGGGCTATCGGGTGAGGTTTGCTTGTTTGCGGATGATACCAAAATCTGCACTAGAGTAGATACCCAGGTAGGAGTAGATAACATGAGGAGGGATCGAGCTAAGCTTGAAGAATGGTCTAGAATTTGGCAGCTGAGACTTAATGTTAAAAAAATGTAAGGTCATGCATTTGGGCTGCAGCAATTCAAGGGAGCAATATAGTGGGTGAAGGAAAAAAGGGGACTGTTGTAGTGGTCAATATGGAAGGTAAATGGAGCTCATTCTGAGGAGAAGGAAGTTACCAGTGGTGTGCCCCAGGGATCTGTCCTTGGTCCGATTCTTTTTAACATCTTTGTTAGTGATATAGCGGAAGGGCTGTCGGGTAAGGTTTGCTTGTTTGCGGATGATACCAAAATCTGCACTAGAGTAGATACCCAGGTAGGAGTAGATAACATGAGGAGGGATCGAGCTAAGCTTGAAGAATGGTCTAGAATTTGGCAGCTGAGACTTAATGTTAAAAAATGTATGGTCATGCATTTGGGCTGCAGCAATTCAAGGGAGCAATATAGTATAGGGGGTGAAGTACTTTTGTCCACTAAAGAAGAGCTGGACCTAGGCGTGATTGTGTCTGATGATCTTAAAGTAGCTAAACAGGTAGAAAAGGCAACGGCAAAAGCTAGAAGGATGCTTGGGTGCATAGGGAGAGGAATGGCCAGCAGAAGAAAGGAGGTGATAGTGCCTCTGTATAAGTCTTTGGTGCGACCTCATTTGGAGTATTGTGTGCAGTTCTGGAGCCCACACCTTCAAAAGGATATAAACAGGATGGAGTCAGTACAGAGGGTGGCTACTAAAATGGTTAGTGGTCTTCATTATAAAGCATATGAGGACAGGCTTAAGGCTCTTAATATGTACACCTTAGAGGAAAGGCGGGATAGAGGTGATATGATTGAGACATTTAAATACCTCCATTGCATAAATGCATAGGAGGAGAGCCTTTTTCGATTGAAAGCAAGCTCTGCTATGAGGGGACATTGGATGAGGGTGAAAGGGGATAGATTCAGGATTGATATGCAAAAATATTTCTTTATGGAAATAGTGGTGGATCTGTGGAATATAGTCTCCCAGTGGAGATGGTAGAGATGAGGACAGTATTTGAATTCAAAGCAGCATGGGATGAACACAGGATCTCTAAAGGAAAAAAGGGGACTGTTGTAGTGGTCGATATGGAAGGACAGACTAGATAGGCCATGTGGTATTTTTCTGTTGCCATGTTTCTAAGGGAAAAATAAAGTCATGGCGTGTGGAAGTATCCCTAATAGTAGAGCATCTAAAAGGATTAAGGATGCTTCATCAACAGAAGACCTGAAATTTGTATGTTCCAACAATAAATTGAAAATAGCAGCAGAAGCGCAAAAATTACGAAGATATGAAGAAAACCGAAAAGAAAGATATCAAAATAAGCTATTTATTGAGAATCCAAAACAATTCACCATCAGACCCATGCCCAGTGTCATGGATCAAAGCCACAAAAAGTCAGCTCTCTCATCACATTCAAAAAATCGTCAAAGATTCACTCCAACAAGGATACATGCCACAACCCCTAAAGCACGCAATGATATGACCAATACTTAAAAGTAGCAATCTGAGCCAATCTGAACCAAAGTCATACCGTCCTATCTCCAGCCTGCCATTCCTTGCTAAAGTCGTGGAAAAAGCAGTCCAAAGGCAACTTCAAGACTACATAGATATCAATGCCCCACTGGACACATCAGCATGATTTCAACCTCTAACACGGAGTGGAAACACTACTCACTTCCCTCTTTGACAATCTCCAAAGAGGCATAGATAACATAAAAAACAGCTTCCTGCTAGTGTTCATGGACATCTCTGCGGCCTTCGACGCTGTGTCACACCCTAAGCTATTGCAATGCTTACAACAGATAGGACTTAAATATGTATACCTTGGAGGAAAGGAGGCACAGGGGAGATATGATTCAGACCTTTAAATACTTAAAG